>OZ038533.1:17104191-18304191 GCA_964036665.1 Gordius sp. MW1
TAATAGGGTAATCATCAATGTTAATCTAATATACCAATTCAAAAACGACAAAAAAAAATTCAAATCACAATTTGGCCAATGGTTTTTTTCATTGGTCATTAGCCAGAACACGGCCAAAAAGTCATATTATCAATGGTATTAACAAGAACAATACATTAATTGAATTAAAAATTTTTTTTGGCCTCTTTTAAAAATTTGCCCTCGCCGGGTATAGGCATAGGCTTTTGTGGGGGGGGGCACAGGGATCATATCAATAGGGGCATAGGCCCTTCTAGGAGAGGCCATAGGGTAATAATCAATGTTAATCTAATATACCAATTCAACAAAAAAAAAAATTCGAATCACAATTTGGCCAATGGTCATTTTTTTCATTGGTCAGTAGCCAGGACACGGTCAAAAAGTCATATTAACAATGGTATTTATTTTAATTTAAAAAAAATTTTTGCCCTCTTCGATTATCGAACCAGCAATTAAGAACGTTGGAAGGACGGACAACAAAAAGCGAGCCCATATAATAGCAATTAAAATGCATACATACCAAATTCAATTTTTTAACCATCGCGCGAAAAATACAAATTGATTTGTATCTTATTTTCGTTCGTTTTTTGCCGCGGGCGAAAATAATCGTCTGCAATTTCACTATGAACGCCTCCTATTTACAATTGTTATTTTCGTGCGAATTTATTCGCAATTCGCGCGTCATCCCGAACGCCCCGTTATACGGGTTTTTAATATCTGGACTTATTTTATTGTAAAAGACATTTTTTGGCTTTCGCAAATAGACTAGCTAATGACCGCTGGACTTTAATATTTTCCACCTAACCCGAGCCCGAATTTCATTATTTTTTTGTGCCCGGTTAATTATTAGCTTTATATATTTTTTTGGGCAACTTGTCTAGGTTGTTGTTTCACATCGGATAATTGCGGAATCGGCAAAATCATTTCCAGCAAATTAATGATGACCGCTTTATCTGACCCCGGCCAAAGGCTAAAGTCTATTTTAAATTTTGTGCCTAAAGGTTTTGGCATTTATGGTATCTTAGCTACAATTATACATTTTCCCTACAAAAAATAAATGTTTTGAATGAAAAGAAATAATGACCGTTACTCGGTTAAAGATTAACCATTTTGTTTTTTTTCCTGGCCTCACTTGATTTTTAATTTTTTTTGACCTTTTTTGTGCATTTTTGTTGGTGTGGACGGCTGTATTTTTATGTATTTCTCTGATCCCCTACTAGAGTTTGACCACTACCCCCTCCCCCCTCTTTGCCCTCCCCCTCTGTTTCCCAATTTGTCCTTCTTGCCCCTCCCCCCCCGCTTGTTCCTCTCTTTGCCTCCCCGTTTTGCTCCCCCCCCCCCCCTTTTTCCCCTCTTTGCCCCCCCCCGCCCCATTTATGGCCTCTTTTTGGGCCACTTGCCATCCCTTTTTGCCTTACTCTTAGTCCATTTGCCCCCCCCCCCCCTCCTCCTCCACCCCCTGACCCCCTCTTTTATCCCCTTGCCCCCCTTTTGCTTCTTCGCCCCATTCCTTTTTGCCATCTCAGTTCTCCCACCCTCTCACGCAGGCCTCTAACAATAAGTGATGATGCACGGAATACGGAGATAACGTGCCATAGCATTTTCATTAACTCGCTAAAGAGATTACAGGAAAGAAAAGGACCCTATATTTGGCACCCTTCCAAAAAACATTACATTTATATATTTCGCTTCTGCACAACTCGTTGGTGGAGTATTCATTAGGACTTAGTAAAATCAACATGATTTCTTTAAGTTTAAATTTCTTTAGGAGCTATGGATCAAATTCCCATCGATTGGCTTGTATTCCTCCTTGCAAAAAAATCTTACAATATGACAATCTATCCCCTATATCCGCAAAAATTTAATGCGAGAATCGTTTGACACTGCAATAGTGCAGTAGAGTTATGAGGATATTTTGGATTTTAAACACATGGATGTGGAGCACATAAGTATGTAATTTGGCAAAAGGATTAAATACCTGGTCTTCTCAAGCATCCCTACATTAAATTGCCTATTCATCTACACTTTTTATAGAATAAAGTGATAATTAATTTAAGGCAAAATCGCCAAAAACACAAGTAACAGATTATGACAACTTCAGGTAACTTAGTTAACTCTCTTCTATAATTCTGCTATACCTTAATATATGCACAATACTTAACAGTCCACCAGGTGGTTTTGAATGCTCTACAGAGCAAATTAACTTAGAGTTTGGCTGGTTTTACTGAATAGTTTTAAGATTTAGAGTGTTTAGATAGCTGGGACTTCTCGGATCCCACCAACCAAAATGTGATAAAAAGTTTTCAGATACTTTTTCTAAATCTATATATATAAAAATGTAACTCCGTTTTCTTTGTTCTCTAATAACTCCTAAAGTTCTAGACCGATTGCCACCAAATTTGGCAGATCATTGCCGTAGCATCCTAGATGGTTTATATATACTTTTTATCGACCTAAGTAATAAGACGGTCATGTTTTTTAGTTTTATACGTTTTGACACTTAATAAAGACGTCATACGACGTCATACAGGGATACTGTAAAATGCGGCATTAACTTAATAAAATGTCAATCATACGCAACTTCATGACGTCATACAGGGATACTGCAAAATGCAACATTGTAAATCTTTCATATATAAAAAGGGCTGAAGTATTGTATTTATTAAAAGTATTTTATTTATTAAGATATCAGCAATAATATTTGGCCCCGCACCTTGCTGAATGTATTCGAATGAGTAATGAATGCGAGAATTAGCACATGCTCACATTTTGATTTAGTTCATCAACAAAATACGTCCTGAAGACATAAATAGTTTAATTTATGGAGAAATCATAAATCCGTTTACTGATAAAATATTGTTTGCTATTGTACAAACATGATTCATGGCCCATGTGGATATTTTAATCGATCATCGCCTTGCATGTCAGATGGAAAATGTACAAAGTGTTTTCCTAAAGATTTCACCAATGATAGGGTCACACATGTCGACGGATATCCAATAAATCGTCGAAGAAGTACCGATAATGGCGGACAATCATTTACTAACACTATCAGTAACGCAGACATTGACAACTTAATGCTCACATTAATGTTCAGTTCTGCAGTTCGGTGAAGAGCATTAAATTTATGCAATGTGAATTCAGGAATTGATATGGATGTATTTAGAATTAAAAATACATATGTGAATGCTCCTCCATTGAATAATAAAGAAATAACGAACTACCGTATTGGCCGGTACATCAGCTCCAATGAAGCTGTCTTTGGTTTCCCAATTCGTGAATGGGTTTCAGCAGTTATCCATTTAGCTGTCCATCTTGAAAACAGCCAGCGCGTATTTTTCACGAACAAACAGCGCTTGATCCTACTATAAAGCCACCTAAAACTACACCATTTTTTTCGAATTGTGTAATCGTGCCGATGGTTATGTTGTCTTTGCAAAAACACTACTCTATTCAGAAGTACCTTTACGTGGACTCAATCGAAAAAATGGAAGCCCCGCAAGAAAGGCACACAACTGATGAATCGCCCGGTTTATTCAAATCAAATAATTTGGGCTGTGTATATTCAGTGAATCCAAGGCAGACTGAGTGCTTTCAACTGCCACTATTGTTTTGTTAATTTCACCGGCTCATTGTCATTCCACGATATAAAAGTAAATGGATAACAATATCTAACGTATAAAGATGCATGCCTTACATTAGGCTAGCTAGAAGACGACAACCATCGGGACAGTATTCTTACTAAAGCAGCATTAAACTGTACAGGAACACAAATTCGTTTACTGTTCGCTATAGTGTTGACTGCAAGTTTCCCACCCCGAGCACAAACGTTGTGGTATAAGCAAAGATTCAATGACTGATCATAGCGACATCCTTCAAGGTGCAACGATCTAACGTTATCATTTAGCGACGCAATGTATAATGAAGCATTTTGATAGGTATAGGATCTTTGCATTGTCAATGCCAATTTTAAAATTAGTCTTTTTGGTATGAGTTAACCAAATCAACATTGATAAGAGTCTTGAACTGCAGTACAAAACTTTAAAAAACAGCGATTGTTACTCGCAATGTCCCACCACTAACTCATGAAAAAAAACATTTACGACCGCATTATGCTGATAGTTTCGGCAGGACAAGGGGTTTCTTTTTTTGGATGCATCAGGTGGAACTGGCAAAACATTTCTCATTTCGATAATTCTTGCTATTCAATACAAAAATGGCATCGCATTAGCCGTGTCATTAACATGTATGCTGCCACGAACCTTATGATTCCCCCATTTGTGCCGATTGAATTCAAATGCATTAATTTCCAATTAGATTGGCATTCGCAATGACAATCAATAAGGCGCAAGGCCAAACGATGTCTTTTTGTAGCTTAGATTTTGTCACACCATGCTTTTCTCACCGACAGCTAGGCATGTTCTCGCGTTGGTAAACCATCCAGTGTTTGTGTGACTAAAGACGGACTACTAAAAAATATTATATACTTCATCGCACTTAGAGATTGATGATGAATTATTTTTTAACCGTCATAATTTGATGTATATATAAGTATCAAAAATGATTTAATAAAGTATAAAGAATGAAATTAATATATAATTAGTGTATTGTTATTAATTGTAAATAGGAGGCGTTCATAGTGAAATCAGACGATATTTTCTCCCGCGGCAAAAAGCGAACGAAAATTAGATACAAATCAATTTGTACTTTTCGCACGATGATTATAAAAATTTGGAATGTATGTATTTTTAATATATATATGTTTATAGAATAATTACGATTATCAATGAATACCATATGATAAACTTTACGATGAATATAAAGATATTAATAAAAAAATGAAGAGTTTGATAAATTGGCCCAAAAATTAACTTCGCTTTTTTTCGCTTCGCGCGTCATCACGAATCCCCCTTATGTTAAAACATCAAATCTAACTACTAATATGCGTGTAGTATTTCAAAATCATCCTGCATGTGAAATATGCTAGAAATCGGGAAGGGAACCGTGCACGTTGATATATGCTCAGTACGTTTCCTACCAACATTTGCAATTTTGTCCCATCTGAACTGCTTGGTATAAAGTGTTTCCAAATATTAACGCTCATGTCGGGCATATCTTAACATCTCTCAAGTAAAGTGAAAACCGTATATGTACAATGAAAATATTAATATACCCATAGGCATAGCCAGAGAGAGGCAGGGAGGGGTGGCTGCCCCCCATCCAAATCAATTTTTTTTTAAATTTTTAAAATTATGGTTAACATTTCGAAAAATTATCATTTTACTTCTGCCTTAATCATTATTGCCCCCCTCTAATTCTAATGCTGGCTACCCTTATAAATAACCATAAGTCCCATTCTAAACTTTAACTACACTTGCAGGTCTAAACTTATTATATATCAATTTTTTTACTCAATACTTTTTAAGTCATTATCTTTATACGGTTTTTAATAATGATCATACCTCACCTATAATACCTTCACCTGATCAATATAGCTATAATTCTAACTTTTTTCTCATACATAATATTTCGCTTCCATTATACTCGCGGAAATTTGTATATTTTTTCATTATTTCTCAGTTCAACCAAATATTATAAAAACCTTCATTTAACCAAATTTGAAGGAGGTCTTTTAATATTACTTTATTTTGATACTATAGATTTTAGGCTATGACATTACACTACTATAAACGCTGTACTAAAATATTTTCTATACATTTTTTTTAAAGATGAAGTTAGTTTATTGATATATATCTAAACATAATATTAAATGATACAATTATTTTAAAAAAACATCATATGAGTAATATGTCTTCATCTTCCTCTTTTAGAAGAGGCCAGGAATCCAAAAAAGATTTGAAATTAAATTTTGCAATTAAGTAGCTATTGATTTGTTTCAATAAAAATGCGGGGGAATGTTTGGAGGGAGAGGATCGCCTGCCTATTTCTTTGAATAAGGCCAATTCCATTTTTCCATAGGATCCTGAACAGGAGGAAACTACTGGGATAAAAATACTAGAGTCCAAAAGGGCCTTGTATTTTTGGAGCTTGCGTTCTTCAGCGAGGGCCATGGGGTCATAACTAAGATTAGAGGGGGCAAATAGGTCTATGCATGTAAAATTTCACTTTAAAAAGAGACCATTCTCCCATGGGACTAACGAGGAACCATCAGGACGCATTCGACCTTCAAGGGCAGGATCTGAAGGTTCAAGTATGGAGGGAATGGCCTTTCTGAGTGCTTGGATAATAGAATTAATTTTAGAGTGTCGCAAGTGTCTAAATTTAGTTAGTCTGCAGTGTAACGGGTGGCGTGCTTCTTCATCCACTGGCATGTTGCAATTTTTACAGGCATATGCCTTGGTGTATTTTATTCCAAGGCGTAGTGCTATATTGTAGAATAGCTCGCAATCCTCTAACATCATATTGGAGAACTTGCTAGGATACGCCTCTAGTGATTCATGTCCAGATTTATCAAACACCAAAGATCTAAGGTTTCAATGTTGTTTGGTATCGCAGCTCAAAAGGAGAAGCAACGGAGCGCGAAACCAGACATGCATCCCAATCCTTTTGATTTGGTGTTAGTGGTGGTGAGCTTTCTGGTCGAACATTTAAGTTCCAAAGGGAGGGCCTGTATAAATGTTTCATTGAGGGAGTATTAGATTAGTTTGGCGACGATGGATTGTGAGGATGAGTGGGAGGATATAAATGAGGCCAAGGATAAGGAGCTTGGTGAACGAATTCCCAGACCCCCAGATTTTGTTGGTAATGTGGCATTATAACACTTTTTACACCAATGCAGTGGTCTATAAATTTTTGTTACCCAACTATGCATATTATCGTTAATATCGCACTTTTACATATAAAATTAATATACCTTATAAGTATTTTAAACTATTACAATTCTATATAATTATGAATACTATATTTTTTTTACATCATAAACGATTGACCCAAAATTTCACAAATGTTTTATTAATTCATATTAATTATATAGCTAATTAAAGACTAAGTCAATGCAACGCTTGGCCGGGCACAGCTAGTATATTACTAAGATCCAAGCTAAACCTATTTTTGTCAAAATATATGTATATGTTTTTTTATTTGTAACACCTAATAACTTTTCCTTACGGTTTTTAAAAGCTCATTTGTCTAAATTTTCCTCCGCACTTTGTTTTTTTCGACATATTTAATTTAAAAGTTCAATATCTTTAATAGTTCATTTCCTAAAGATGATACATAAATAAAATTTATTTTGTTTCTATTACATTATTGAAGCTTAGGAATTCAATAGACTAAACATGGGCGTAGATAAGGGGGGGGGCAGAGGGGGGCATCCAAAAATTTGTTAATTTATTAAAAGTATCGCTAAAATTTTAAAAAATTTTAATTTTGCCCCTCCCTAAATTATTTTTGCCCCCCTTTAAAATGCTGGCTACGCATATGAGACTAATCTTACATTACTAATGTCTGTTTAATCTAGCTAAGACTTTCTTTTTAATCTATATCCTTTTTCCGAACCTCACTTGGGTCTAAATATTTTGTGCGAATTTGTTAGTGTGGGCAGCTAACTTTTAGGCCAGAAATGTATATATTTCTCTCCCCCTTACTTAAAGTTTGACCATTGCCCCCTCACCCATGAAAGGCATTCTCGACCCTTCCCCCCTTTCTCGCCATAAATAGCATAGCAAATGTGTTACGTTTACAAGGAGTATGGATGAGATTTGTAAGAACAATACCCCACATCAAGTAGCTTCTTGGTGGCAAGTATCCAACAACGCTAAATAGACTAACGGCTTTAAAACCCGAACTTTGTTTAAATGTGGAAGGATGTCCTTGCAAACACCCCGTGAAATGTGTTATAAAAAGATAATTTTTCAAAAAAACTGTCTAGATATTGAATTTTTATTTGCAATATGACATTTTAATACCATGGGCGTACGCAAAATTTTATTTTTGGAGGGAGTTTCTAAATTTTTTCTTTCAAATATTTTATAATTTCTATATTCTTTGAGGATAAATTTTATATTCTTTAAAGAAATCTTGTTACAATTCAAATATATATCTTATTTATAGTAGGTTTTATTTGAAACATAAGTTGTTAACTTGGGTAGATGAGATATGGTATTATACGTATTTATAGATAAATATTTAAATTTCAAGAGGTACCATGCAATAAATAAGAATTTTTTGATAGCAATTGTTAAAGAAAATTTCTAAAATATGCCTAGTGTTCTATAAAGTTAATTATACTTAAACAAAATGTGAGTCTCCGGTTTGAGATCGACGCGAAACCTAATTGAATTTATTTTATTCATTCCTGTTCAAGCCCGGCCCCTGCATGGCACTACTTGTTCCGCACATTTTTTATAGCGCTATTCTTTGCCTTTATGATTAATAGTTCTATTGTGTCATTTCTTTTCCTTCTCACCCACCTACCATAATGATATGATTAAGATGACTCAACCAGCTTATATTGATCCCAACCTATCTGGAAAAAAGGACTTTCAATGAATTTACCGGCATCTTAAATATAATCTTTATATTTGTTTGTACTTTGCTCTTCCTCCCTCCCCCTCCTTGTATTTCCTTTTTACTGCTAAATGGAGGTGGACAATGACACCTGAATAAACAGATCGAATCTGAAGTACCTCTGCAAGCCGAAATGGCCCTATCTATGGATGTCCCATCAATTATGCAACCTGAAAAGCACATAGTTCTGGTTATACCAGACTAATAGACTGCTCATTCGCTTTAAAAAAGTGATGCCAATTTTGACCGCCATTTGTAAGTACTACAACGAGAGAGTCTATTCTAACGTTATAATGGGATTCTATATATTCTCTCTATTTTTTACCCTCTTTCTCACCCGGTCTTTCTGATGCGGGGGAGAGGGGGGGGGGGGGTGGCAGGGGGTGTTTTGCCCCCCCCCCCCCCCACCAATTTTTTACCCTCTTTTTAATGCGGGGGAGAGGGGGGGGGGCAGGGGGTGTTTTGCCCCCCCCCCCAATTTTTTACCCTCTTTCTCACCCAGGGAGGGGGGGGGGGTGTTTTGCCCCCGACCCACCAATTTTTTACCCTCTTTCTGATGCGGGGGAGAGGAGGGGGCAGGGGGTGTTTTGTCCCCCCCCCCCCATTATTTTTTACCCTCTTTCTGATGCGGGGTAGGGGGGGGGGGGGGGGGGGGTAGGGGGTGTTTTGTCCCCCCCCCCCATCATTTTTTACCCTCTTTCTGATGCGAGGTAGGGGGGGGGGGGGTAGGGGGTGTTTTGCCCCCCTTCCCTAATTTTTTACCCTCTTTCTGATCCTGGAGAGAGGGGGGGGGGTGTCAATTTAAAAAAAATATATAAATTTCAATAGAAAATGTTGATTATGACATTTGTCACCACGGTGACCGCAAAAATTCACAAAAATATTTTGAAAGGGTTAAAAAGGGCTTTTCGGCCCCCCCCCCCGGGTGACAAAGAGGGTAAAAAATAAGAAGAGGAGCGAATCACCGCCCCCCCTCCTCTCCCCCGCATTAGAAAGAGGGTAAAAATTGGGGGGGGGCAAAACACCCCCCCCCCCCCCTCACAGGGTGAGAAAGAGGGTAAAAAATTAGGGGGAGGGTCACCCCCTCCCCCCCCCTCCCCCGCATCATAAAGAGGGTAAAAAATTAGGGGGGGGTCCCCTTCCCTCCCTGGGTGAGAAAAAGGGTAAAAAATAATGGGGGGGCAAAACACCCCCCCCCCCCCTCCCTGGGTGAGAAAGAGGGTAAAAAATAATGGGGGGGGGGGGGGGGGGGAAACACTTCCCTGCCCCCCCCCCCTCTCCTTCGCATCAGAAAGAGGGTAAAAAATAGAGAGTATATATAGAATCCCATTATAACGTAGAATAGACTCTCTCGTTGTAGTACTCACAAATGGCGGTCAAAATTGGCATCACTTTTTCGGTACGTGTGTACGTATAATGAGCAGTCTATTTAGTCTATGGGTTATACGAAACTTTTTATCCGAATGAAGAGGGTATTTCAATTCCCGGTTCCCCACGATGTAACTCCTGGAACGAATTAAACACTAATACTTTCCTACCTAGCTCAACTTAGCAAAGGTAATATCTTAGTGATTTTCATTTTTTCTAATTATTATTATTTTTATTATTTCATTAATACTAACACACTAAATCATTTATTAATATATATCTACTAGCTGACCCGGTAAACGTTGTTTTGCTACATACATTATTTCTAGAAAATACTATAAGTTATTTATGGGTATGTGGTTATGATTAAAATAAGAATGGGGCGTTGTGACAATGTTGGCCTATAAAATGACAATACACTAATCATTTATTAATTTCATTCTTGTTACTTTATTAAATAATTTTTGATACCTATATATTCATCGAATTATGACCATTAAAAAATAGTTTATCACCAATCTCTAAAGCATATTACCCAGCTAGTGTTCGTGCTCGCGTTGATGAAGTATACAATATTTTTGGTTAGTCCATCTTTAGCTAACACAAACAAACGGGATGGTTTACCCACGCGAGAACATGCCACGTATAGCTGTCCGTGGGAAAAGCATAATGTGCCCAAATCTAAGCCACAAATAGACATCGTTTGACCTTTAACCTTATTAATTGTCATTGCGAATGCCAGACGTTAAGGCTACCAGGGGAATTTTTCCAAAAATCGTTCATAGAATCATCTAAACCAGGTTATGTGATTAGACTTAAAGAAATAATGCAAAATTTAAAATTCTGCCCTACCAGAAAACATGATAAGAAGGAATATATCCCTAATGATTTAAAAACATAAGAGTATGTTTTTGTACGTAATGACACGGTCAGAAAATCATTACAACCCCGATACGATGGACCGTTTAAGGTAGTAAAAAGGAGTAAGAAATTTTTTAAAGTGACAAAAGATAACAAAGAACAAACCATATCTATTGATAGACTTAAACCAGCATGGATCAAAACAAAATAAGGGGATACTAACACTTTACCTGTTCAACAACGGATGTCTAGATATGGAAGAACTATAACTACTCCACGGAAATTTACTGCTTAAAAATTTTGATGTATACATATCTTTTTAAAAATTCTGATGTATACAAATCTTTTCCTTTTTTTTAGAGGGGGAGTATCTTTAGTGGTCGTGATACGGAGAGAAATATACGCACGTAGAGTCAACCATCATTTAAATATTAACCAATCCATCTCATTATTTAGACTCGCGATAAATAGTTTAGGTTTTTTCTGTTATCATTAATGTTTTCCGTAGAATAAACCATATGTTCCTTCTTTATCGCTATAGAGTATAGAGAACTGTTTACAAAGTATGTTAATTGACTTTAAGGCATTTAAATATTAACAAACACTGGTAAGTATTTAAATAAATAGTAGATAAAATAGACAGGTTTTAATTGTGTACTATGTTTATTGATATGAAAATATAAAAAGGAAAGAGCATGCTTGTTGTTCTAACATCGACTGTCCTTCATCATATTATAATTTGTATCATATGTGATGGTTATCAGAGAAAACAGGGTGTTTTGCCCTAAATATTAGAGATGGTTGGGGTAGTTAACTTTATTCTTTTTACTAGTTCTAATAACGTGGACTGCACACAACCCCTAGATTAGCAGTACTTATAATGTCTCAAAGCTTTGAGTATGAGAATTTAATACAGGAATTTGTTATTTACCTTTTCATCCAAATGACCATTGTATATTCTTTAGTCAAGAGCGCGTGTAAAGTTTGTATAAACTGTAGATGTAAATTCATTACCTGTACATAATACAAAATCTTGGTTAACAAGAAAAAGAAATAAAATAGAAGATTACTATTCATGGGCGTAGCCAGGTTTTGGATTAAGGGGGGGGGGGCGAAACGGTTTAAACTTCAATTAGGGAGGGGTAAAACATAATTTTTTTTAATTTTTATGGGTTTTTACTTAGGAAATTTTTTTTTCGTCATTTGCCCCCCCCCCTGGCTACGCCCATGTTACCATTTACTCATAAACTTTCTTATAAATAACACTAACTGATATAGTCAATATACAACATGGGTTACGTTAATACTTAATCATTTATTTCTTACCTTTAATTAATTTCAATTCAGGATATCAATTTATTCCAATTTAATTTCAATTATTTTGATAATGCCCCAATAGAATATATCCGCGCTAAGAATAATAATTATATTTTTCCAAACGTTAAAGGCGAACAATAAAATTTATTTATAAAAGAAAACGAGAATGGTGGGCATGATAATATCTCGTTAAAAAGGCGCACAAAGAAATATTAATTATCAAAGTACCATCATCTACACATGACCTGCCAGCAGCTGGCATTAGTAGTACGCGTATAACAAAGCGAGGAGAGAGAGAAGTGAGTGGGGAGACGTGTATGGTAGACTGAGTATGAGAAACCACGACACCATACCCTTTAAGATAACCTCCTCCGGCCCGACTGTTGACCTCTAAGCACGGTCGTCAGACCTGAGTTTTTGACTGCATTACGTTTTCACTTGTCCTTTGTTCGGGCGTACGCATCTATTTGTATTGAACGTTTCCTATATCGTTTTCTGGTTCGGCCTTCCAATGGTCTTCACAATTTGATTACATAGTTGACCACCAACATTTAATCTTCTCCATCGAGCTTGTTACGCGGGGGGGGGGGGGGTGGAGGGAGGTTTGTTGTGTACCTTCATATCGATGGCTAACGATTGACCAAGTATTTCTGAGCGTCGTTGAGTTCGGGATACTCTACCCAATTGTTTTTCGTGAACGCAACCCAAAGTAGCTTTCCATATTTTCCCCACGAGAACGAGACAAAAACATTTCCCCCACTCTAAGTCGTTCAGACCGCTTCTCCATAAGAGCTGCTAGCCTACCAAAGATTACGATACTTCCGTTCAATTATTGGTGACGTCGCTATACCACACATCAGCTATCGGCGCAACACAGGCACCAACGACATCACTAAGTGTAAAAACTGTCATCAACGTATCTCGCATAAAATGCAACTCCGCCTACCATAATCACCTGGGAGCAATAAACTCCATACAAAGGTAACCTTGGACCTGACAACGATATTAAACATATTACATGCGGCGTTCCGGTAACTCCCCAAAAAATATATCAATCATGGGCAGGGGCAAAAATATTGGCCCATCCAGGAAACTCGACCTCATCAAACATATAAAAGTGATATCGCATGTAGCCAAAAAACAGATCATAACAGGCATTAAGCCTGCGAAAATTAATTTGCTTCTGGGTTAAACGTGCGCTAATGCAATACTAAATTTAATTTCCGAATCCTCGTCGTACACGCATTGCTCTGTATCGGCAGAATTAATTCGGGTTTAGCCCTACCGTCGCTATGCACCGGCATTACCCTTCAGCACATATTGACCACACTGCCCATTCATGCATAACGTTAACTACCACCGCGTCAGCGCACTGTCCGATACCAGCTGATCAATCAAGGACTAGCGATTGACGGTCACATGCGCGTCAATCATATTTATAATTATAATATTAAATGAATTTCACGCGAAAAAAGAAAAGGCAAAAAAAATTAAGGAATAAAACATGCATTATCAAAAAATGTTTACCTTCGCGCGATTTATTGGGACTTATGAACTAATTAATTGGATTTAAAATATTGCCATACCCTCATTATTACTCAAAAATTACTGTTACAATAGCAATCCAAATAGTTCCCTTTAAATTTAAATCTCACAATATTACTTTTAATCTTAATCCAAAAATATAAAATCCAAAAAATTAGCATCCTTATTTTAAAAATTTTAAGCCGTAAATTATTTAAGTATCGTGTACTTCTGACACCACTGAAAAAGAAATAAAAAATAAAATAGATAGAACCCAATTACAGAAGTATTAACTATTTACTTTTTTAACTTAAAATAACAAATTATATTACTATTTTTCTTACCTTATACTCTATTAGTTTATTCAATCTAATATTTCATTTATTTCAATAATGCACCAATAGAATATATCCGCGAGAAGAATAATAATTATATTTTTCCAAACGTTAAACGCTAACAACGAAATATATTTATAAAAGAAAACGAGAATGGTGGGCATGATAATATCTCGTTAAAAATGCGCACAAAGAAATATTAATTATCAAAGTACGATCATCCACGCATGACCTACCAGCACAGCTAGCATTAGTAGTACGCGTATAACAAAGCGAGGATAGAGAGAGGTGAGGGAGGAGACGTGTATGGTAGACTGCGTAGGAGAAACCACGACAGCAATGAATTAAACTTCATAGTGGCAATATTATTATGGGCTAATTGAATAAACTCAACATATTAAATTATTATTTAAGTTCATTATATCTAAACCTGTGTATTAATTGCTATGCAATTTATGGGATCACTTTCCATTTTGTTTGTCCGCCTATTTGGCGTCCGCTATTCGGCGTGCGCTATTTGGCGTGCGCACCGAATGTGACGCACCGAATGTCTTGTTTTGTTTACTTTTAATTTTTGTAAATTTAACCAGTTTTTGGGTTCGAATCCCGGTTTTTTTTTGACTATTATGATTGTTCCTGTTACTACCAATGTTATTATGACTTTTTGGCCGTCCGTTGGGTGCTGACCGATGGAAAAAAATGACCATTGGCCAAAATGTGAATCCAAGTTTATTTTTTCTTTTTTTTTTGACTATTATGATTGTTCCTGTTACTACCATTGCTATTATGACTTTTTGGCCGTCCGTTGGGTGCTGACCAATGAAAAAAATGACCATTGGCCAAAATGTGAATCCAAGTTTTTTTTTTTTCGTTTTTTTTTTTGATTATTATGATTGTTCCTGTTACTCCCATTGCTATTATGACTTTTTGGCCGTCCGTTGATTGCTGACCAATGGAAAAAAATGACCATTGGCCAAAATGTGAATCGGAATTATTTTTTTCGTTTTTTTTTTATTATTATGATTGTTCCTGTTACTACCAATGCTATTATGACTTTTTGGCCGTCCGTTGATTGCTGACCAATGGAAAAAAATGACCATAGGCCAAAATGTGAATCGGAATTATTTTTTTCGTTTTTTTTTGATTATTATGATTGTTCCTGTTAGTACCAATGCTATTATGACTTTTTGGCCGTCCGTTCAGGGCTGACCAATGGAAAAAAATGACCATTGGCCAAAATGTGATTCGAAAATTTTTTTTTCGTTTTTTTTTTGACTATTATGAATTTATATCCACTTTTACCGTGTCCTGGCTGCTGACCAATGCAAAAAAATGACCATTGGCCAAAGTGTGAATCGAAATTTTTTTTTCATTATTGTTTTGACTCATATGTATTTATATCGACTTTTAACGCGTACTGGCTGCTGACCAATGGAAAAAAATGACCATTGGCCAAAATGTGATTCGAAAATTTTTTTTTCGTTTTTTTTTGACTCTTATGAATATATCCACTTTTACCGTGTCCTGGCTGCTGACCAATGCAAAAAAATGACAATTGGCCAAAGTGTGAATCGAAATTTTTTTTTCATTATTGTTTTGATTCTTATGTATTTATATCGACTTTTAACGTGTACTGGCTGCTGACCGATGGAAAAATGACCATTGGCCAAAATGTGAATCGATATTATTTTTTTCGTTTTTTTTTACTCTTATGAATTTATATCCACTTTTACCGTGTCCTGGCTGCTGACCAATGCAAAAAAATGACCATTGGCCAAAATGTGGTTGAAAAAGTTTTGATATCTTAATACCTGTGTCATTTTTAGGTGTACGGTCGTAACAGGCAATAGCGGAGCTATATTATTCAATTAAATTTCATTATTCTCCATTATGTATATTTGTAACTTTTTATGTTTGTTAATAAGTTTTATTTTATTTCCCATTAATTTCTATGTAAAAATTTTTACTTAATTGCTATGCAATTTTTTATTATAAGCCACAATAGGAATTATCCCAATTTAATAACATTTTACATTAACCAAAAGTAAATTTTTAAATTTTATCATTTTTAGATGCGCGGTCGTAACAGGCAATAGCGGAGCTATTGCATATCGCTGCTAATTGTGCCATTTTTAGATGCGCGGTCGTAACAGGCAATAGCGGAGCTATTGCATGTCGCTGATAGTTTCGTCGTAAGCATTTTAATTGCTATGCTGTTGGAAAATGCCAGGTCCTACTTCAACAACCATTCAATTTTTGCAATAAAAATTTTTTCTAAAGATAAAATTAAAAATAACAATTAAAATAAGGAAAAATTTTCAAGACGTGATTGAGCGTAGGTCAATACCTAGGAGGGGCAAAGTGATTTTTTTAAAATCTTTATTTCCAATTCTCTATTATTATTAAAAAGTTGATTAATTAATTTTATTATTTCTAATTTCCGCCTGTTGTTATTTTAATTGAAACTATATTCTAACACTTAAAATTAACCTAATTTCCATCCATAATTCTCCTGCGGAAATGTGACTTAACTTCTTATAACCTTAATTATAGTCGATAACATTGTGGTTTATTTATTATTTCTAATTTCCGCCTGTTGTTATTTTAATTGAAACTATTTTCTAACACTAAAAATTAACCTAATTTCCATCCATAATTCTCCTGGGGAAATGTGACTTAACTTCTTATAACCTTAATTATAGTCGATAAAATTGTGATTTAGCAATTTCTAATTGAAATTTTGCTCCATACTTACCCCTTCTTAGTTCCCAAGCGAGCGACTGGCAGGAAATTTGCGGAGAGAAAGCAATTTAAGAATTTTCTAGTCGCGAGAGGAGAGATTGAAAACGACACATGTATCTACAACTAGATAATCAATATTAGACCCTGCGCAAGGTTGACACGCAAAATCGTGAAGCGTTTTCAATGGGGAGGGGTACATATCTATTGCTTAAACCTAAGAAGCATGTATATCAGGACGATTTTCTTCTAATTACTGTAAATCTACAAGCTAAAAGCATAAGAAAAATTAATAAAAAATTATGTAAAAAAAAATAATTCATTATATATTACTTGCTATGCAATTTATCCTTAAACGACGTTTAATTTTTTGATTGCCAATCCCTTGTTACATAGCCAGCTTCTGCCAAATTAAAGAAATACTATCTTTTTCTTCTTCAAATTTTTATCACATGCAAAACATACGTTATAAAACGGCGAGTAAAATTGAGGTTTTGAATTTAAATGAATTTTATTTTTTTTGGACAAAAAAGTAGATTTTTATGTTGTGTAACTAGCATGGGAGTAGCCAAGGGGGAAACCCTAGCAATTATCCTACCCCCTATAGGCATTCTCGCCCCTTAACACCTTTCTCGCCCATAAATTGCATAGCAAATATGCTACATTTATACGTAGAATAGATGAGTCGTCCCCTCTTCCCTTCCCCCCCCCCCCCCTTCTCTTCTCCCCCTTCTCCGGGGGTCTGGGAGCGGAGCCCCCAGGAGATGGGGGTTTGGGGGCAGAGCCCCCAACGGGGGACTGGGGGCGGAGCCCCCAGCAGGGGGTTTGGGGGCGAAGCCCCCAAGGGGGTCTGGGGGCGAAGCCTCCAGTTACGCCCGAAGGGCGTATTTCTTATTAGTCTTCTATCAGTATTATAGATGCAAGTTGGCCCAGTCTATATTTATAAGAAAGATAAAATAAGAAAATTTACACTTCATTTATATGGAGCAAATAAATTAACATGAACTTTAATACCTTTTAGCAGGGTCCTTGTTGAGTGAGGTAATCAATGCGATAGGCAACTCTATAAATGATATACCAACATAATTATTTTAACAAATTTATTGGTATCGCAAATTAAACCAAGTTAAACACTTTTATAAGTTTTAGTTTGTAGAAAGAAGAGCTATAACTGTTTGCTAGCTTAAAAAACGTGTTTTTAGGGGGTGGGGGGTATCTCTCTCAGTTTGTACTAGAGGTCTTCAAGGCCGGGCCTAAAATAGAGCAATAAAAAAAGTGCGGGCCGGGCTTGGGCTTTGTTAAGTAAAAAAATGAATTTATTAACTTTATACTATAAGAGGAAAGATTCATAAGGTTTTTATTAGTCTCGTGAATGAACGCGTTCAAATTTTTTGAAAAATTGATGAACGGCGTTCCTTTTTTTGGTGAACTTTGAACGTAAACACTTTCCTTTTTTTTGATGAACGCTTTCGAATTTAACGTTCGTTCAATTTTAAATACCCTTTTTTATTTATATTTATTTGAAAAACAATGTTAATGCAATTTGTAACAAAAAGTCTTATATTTTTTAATCAGCTATTTTCCTCTTTTTTTATTACCTATTCCGAAATACCTTTAAGGTAAGATTAAAGTTTATTAATTTGATATTATTTATTATATTCTAATATGGGTTAATATGGACAATCATATTATTAAATCGTCCAGATTCTGAATATTAAAAATCAGCAGATGAATTGCCATGGCCAAAATATGATAAATATTTTTCACTCATTTCATATAAAAGACCGAATACAATAATTACTAAATGTAAAAAAGAATAAACTTTTATTTATATTGAAAAAAGGGTTAAAACCCCTAGAATTGATAATGAAAGAACTGTCAATTTTAAAATATCGTTTTTCTGACGAAGAAGTAGAGGGCGGATTGGAGGATTATCTTAACGGAATTTTTTGAAGCGAGGGACAAAACATTAAATGCTTTTATTAAATTTCCTGCTTTAAAATATTGATTTATTAAGTACAATACTCCAATCCCCTCATCTATCCCTGTGGAGCAGGTTTTTAGTATAGCTAAAGCTGTATTAACTGCCAAGCGTTCCTGCTTATCCGGCGCCATTTGAAAAACAATTATTATCATAAATAAATAAGAAATTTTATAAATAAAAAATCTTTGATATTCGCCTATTATATTGTATTATAGAAAATATTATTTTTTCATGGCTAATATATTGTGTTAAAAAATATAAGACACTTATTTATATAAAATTTTATTTAAAAAAAAATTATCATACAATTTCAAACGAACGTGAACGCGTTCATGAACGTGAACGCGTTCCTTTTTTTTGTAAACGAACGTGAACATGAACCCGTTGGATTTGGTCAATGAACGTTAAGCGCAAACGCGTACGAATGTTTTCAGCACTAATTAGAAGCAATAAATGTAGCATGCGGCCTTTCAAAAATCAATGTTGTATGGCTTAAAGACATTGCTTTACCCTAAATATACCTAAAAGATCTATAAGATAAATAAGAAAATATTAATAAAATATATACTACAATTTTGTAAAACTTACAAAAAGTTACTAATGGAAAAGATTGCTATTGGTTTTGAATAACGAAAATTTTTTAATGGAATTTATTACAAAACTTTAAATTTTTGTTCAATCACGTAAACATAAAGTCAAATGGACTTTAAAAACTACAAATCTACTATAAACATATCTTAAACTAACCAAAAATTGAATTTGAATTAAGATTTAAATTGGTAAACACGGGTCATAGTTTTATAGAACATATTCTAATATGAATAAATATTTGTTTAAATTCTTTAAAATTAAAAATTTTTCCCTTGAGTATAAATTTAATTATTTATTATTTCAGGTAATTACAAATAAAAAGAAACAAGCAATTTAAATAGTTAATTTAGAATAATTTTCAAACATTATTAATTGCTATGCAATTTATAGGCTCGCTTTTCGTTGTCCGTCCAACTTGTATCTACTGATGTGGGTTCCCCGGAGAGGGCAAATATTTTTTAAAATTTATATATTGTCCTTGTTAATACCATTGATAACATGACTTTTTGACCGTGTCCTGGCTACTGACCAATGAAAAAAATGACCATTGGCAATTGTAAATCGAATTTTTTGTTTTTGTTTTTTGAATTACTCTATTTGGTTAACATTGATTACCCTACGCCCCCCCCTTTAAGGGCATACCTCTACTGATATGGGTCCCTGTGCCCCCCCCCCCCATAAAGACCTATGCCTCTACTGATGTGGGTTCAAATCCCGGCAAGGGCAAATTTATTTTATTTTATTTTTAAATAAATATATTGTTCTTGTTATTACCATTGATAATATGACTTTTGGACCGTGTCCTGGCTGCTGACCAATAAAAAAATTACCACTGGCCAAAGTGAGATTAAAATAATTTTTTTCTCTATATTTTAATTATTGGCTAGTATTTGGCCGTCTGCTGGCTACTGATCAATGAAAAAAATGACCACTGGCCAAAGTGAAATTAAACTCAATTTTTTTTCCTATATGATATTATAGGCTAGTTATTTGGCTGTCTGCTGACCATTAGATGACCACTAGCCAAAGTGTAAATCGCATTTTATTTCTATATTGTAATTATAGGCTATTGCCGTCTGACCAATGGAAAAAAATGACCAACGGTCAAAGTCTGATTGGAAAATTTTTTCGTTTTGTAAATATCTTGTTTATACTATACATATGCGCATCATTTGAATAGAGTCTATAGTCATAATTCAAATTATAGGTCGCATACATCAAATTGTTTAAATTTATACAGTAACAAAAGAACTCTAAATTGAAAGTTCTACGTTTTGGAAAGATGACTATTGGCTTTTCCGAGGTCATACCCTCTATTTGCGTTCCTTTCGTCATTTTGATTAATTTAGAAATTGATAAATAAAAATGAATGAAAGAAAACCTATTCCTCAAAACTAAATATAAAATGCAAATTGATTAGTTTTTTTTTCATACAAATCTTTAAAAAGTTATATTTTTGTAAACCCTGATATAAAACATTTATTAATACTTTATTTAATAAGAAAATGATTATTTTTTCATAAAAAATATTTAAAAAGCTAAATTTATGTAAATCTTGCTTTAAAACATTTATTAATACTTTATTTATTGAGGAAAATTACAAATGAAAATTGTATATTTAAAAAACAACTATAAGGTTGTACAAGTATTATCTGACTCCCTGCTTGACCATTGCCCTCCCCCATAGGCATTCTCGCCCCTTCTCACCTACCTCGCCCATAAATTACAAAGCAGATATGCTGCGAGATGAGTTTCGTTCCCCCTTCCCTCCTGCACCTCCCTCCCCTCCCCTTCCCCCCCCCCCCCTTCCACCTCCCCCTTTCCACCAGGGGCGAAGCTTCTGGTTATATTTAAACAACATTGTTAGGTATTTATAATATCAGGGAAATCGTGACTAATTTATTTTTGAAATAATAATGATAACAGTAAAAATTTAACCATATCTATATTTTGCCATAAGGTATAAGTAATTTTTTTTGTTATTGCTATGCAATTTATGAGCTCGTTTTTGGATGTCCCTCCGTACTTCCGTCCGGCCTGTACAACTTGTAATTTACAATTGATGAATGGCCCGGTTTATTCAAATCAAATAATTTAAGTTGTGTATACAGTGAATCCAAGGCAGACTGAGTTCTTTTAACTGCGACTGTTGTTGGTTATTGTCAGCGGCTCATTGTCATTTCACGATATATGTAAAGAAATGGACAACAATATCTAACGTATAAAGATGCATGCCTTACATTAGGCTTGCTAGAAGACGACAACGGGACAGTATTCCTACTAAAGCAGCATTAAACTGTACAGGAGCACAAATTCGTCTACTTCTCGCTATAGTGTTGACTGCATGTTTCCCATCCCGAGCACAAACGTTGTGATATAAGCAAAGATTCAATGACTGATCATATCGACATCCTTCAAGAGGCAACGATCTAACGTTAATAATTAGCGACGCAATGTATATGAAGCATATGGATAGCTATGGGATCTTTGCATTGACATTGCCAATTTTAAAATTAGTTATTTTGGTACGAGTTAACCAAATCGATGTTCATCTGATTTACTCAACATTGATAAGAGTCTTGAACTGCAGTACAATACTTTAGAAATGGCAGCGATTGTTACTCGCAATGTTCCTCCACTAACTCATGAACAAAAAACCATTTACGACCGCATTATGCTGACAGTTTCAGCAGGACAAGGGGTTTCTTTTTTTGGATGCATCAGGTGGAACTGGCAAAACATTTCTCATCGATAATTCTCGCAGAGATACGATACAAATATGGCATCGCATTGGCTGTGTCATTAGCATGTATACTGCCACGAATCCCTATGATTCCCCCATATCTGCCGATTGAATCAAACGCATTAAAATTCCAATTATTCGCTATGACAATCAATAAGGCGCAAGGCCAAACGATGTCTATTTGTAGCTTAGATTTTGCCACACATGCTTTTCTCACGGACAGCTATATGTGGCATGTTCTCGCGTGGGTAAACCATCCAGTTTGTTTATGTGACTAAAGACGGACTACCCAAAAATATTATATACTTAATCGCACTTAAAGATTGATGATAAATTATTTTTTAATCGTCATAATTTAATGTATTTATAAGTATCAAAAATGATTTAATAAAGTATAAAGAATAAAATAATGTATGATTAGTGTATTGTTATTTTATAGACCAACATTGTCACAACGCTCCATTCTTATTTCAATCATAACCATATACCCATAATACACTTTTAGTATTTTCTAGAAATAAGGTGAACCAAATTCTTTCATATATTTCTTATTGATAGATACCAATTATTTAACCAAATATCAAGGCTAATAATGATTGTGGCAAGGCAATTATGTGAAATGGAGAAAATTTAAACTTTTTTTAAAAACTTTAATTTTTTAAAATATGTTTGTAAAATAATGTTTTTTATACCTACGTTTTAATCATTCGTTTAATAAATAATCATGATAATTTTGTTTTAGTGTACATGTTAGGTGGCTTAAAAATTTTAAAACATAGTGAAACATTATTTCGTTGCTATCTCATAATAAACGCGAATCTTATTTTATAAGACAAAATATCGGCATTGCTATTTGTAAATATAATTCAGTTGCAACATTTGAATGCTTTCCAAATATATTAATACATAACACTTTTATTTATTTCATTCATCTTTACAAATTATGTAATTTTTAACTTTTAGCTATGTATATAAGATTTATTACAGACTTTATTTGTATTCCATTCTTATTTCAATCATAAACACATACCCATACACTAATAGTATTTTCTAGAAATAAGCTGACCCTAATTTCATACATTTCCTATTGATAGGTACCAATTATTTAGACAAATAAGAACTAAGCCAAAGCAACGCTTGGCCGGGCACAGCTAGCAAAAAGATAAAAATGTAACTCCGTTTTCTTTGTTCTCTAATAACTCCTAAAGTTCTCGACCGAATGCCACCAAATTTAACCAGAAAATTGCCTTATCATCCTAGATGGTTTATATATACTTTTTATCGACCTGCGACAGGTATAACCCTGTTTTTTGGTATACTGCTATCTAACGAACGAGAGATACTACATTTTTTGTACTTATTTATTGTTATGGTGCTACTTTTTGCCTTAAACTTTTTCCACGATTGCTTTGTCATTTGTGTCTCAATTTTTTACTTAACTACGCCCGTTCTTTTTACAATATATAAAGCTGTAACAAATAAATATTCTAGATAACGTAAAACATCACCATTTTCTTAAATAATAACGCGCGCTTTTAGAAACATTCCCACGTTTTGTGCTTTTTGCTATTTTTATGAAGTTCGGTTATTAATATTAAAAGTACAAAAAATTTAGTTTAACGGTAAGATGATAAATGCAAACAATGATTAACCGACATTGAAATGCAGTTATATGAGCTATTATTCATACAGAATAATGCTTCGAGAGCACGAAGAAAATCATATTTAAAATGCCGCCAATTCTTCAATCAATGTAATATGTTAGCCAAAATTGAATCGGAACGTCTGCTCTACATTAGTTAAATTACGGGCAGTGATGGGTATCCTTCATAAAAAAGAAAACCAACAAAGGGTGGTGGTAGCGTGGCAACCATTCAACTGCGGAATGCAATAGTCTAGGTAGATAACCCTTGGGTTTATGCCCCCCCCCCCTTAAATGACAAAAAAAAATTAAATACAAAACCCTTAAAAATTTGTATTTTGCCCTCTCCCCTAATTGAACTTAAAACGTTTTCGCCCTGCCCCCCCCCCCTCCCCCCTAATCCAAAACCTGGATTGTCTTTTGCTACAAAAAGTATACAACGCACAATTTAAACATGGATCCAATGCTATAAAATTATAAGATTTATGCTTACAAATAATAATGCGGAAAACCCGAGAAAATTCTGGGCAGAACAGTAGCAAATAAAAATGCTCGAGCTGCGAGTCGAAAGAGCTAAATATGTTCAAGCATTGAGCAGATAGACGAGGCGAGACGAGAATTAAAAAAATTGACCCGAGATCGAGACGAGAATTTTGATATCGCGACGAGACGAAATATTTTCGGCGAGATCTCGGCTTTTTATAGATCATTAGATTTTATTAAATTATTGCGGATTTTTATTTGCTTGATTTACATTTAAGGTATTAAATATAAATCAATATGATAGGAATATATGATAACACCTAAGTGTAGTTAATATGATATATTTTTGCAAATTAAAATTTGGCAATTACAGTTCATTTACATAAGTATGGATGGCCCTCAGGGTATGTGAATAATTTAATAATATTTTCATCACTTTAGACTTTGAATGAGTTTTGATTGAATATCGCAGTTTTTCATCCTGCATGATGCGATTACAAATTGGTGGTCAATTAGTTTGAATAATTATACAAGTTAAACTAAGGTGGCTCAAGATTTTTTAAGCTCACTAGCGTCATTTGTTCCTGCCTAACGATTTCAAAAGTACAATTGAGTATTCGATGACACCCGAAAAGATTAAATCTTGAGTTTTCTAGAAGTTTTTATCCTTCAACTAATCGTATACTTCCCAAATTTTTAACCCTAAATAAGATATTATGTAAATACATTGTTTTGCCATATTCCTAACCTTTCATATTATAAAGTGGGCTTAGCATTCGAATTTACTATAATTTCATTAATTGTGACAATTGTGCAATATAAAATAAATATACACGAACTTATACTGTATTAGATAAATAACTATGTAATGGCAAAATTAGTTAGAAAAGAAAGGTAATTATTTAGATTATAAAGTTAATTATAACGATTTTTATCATAAAATAAAATACGTGCACTTTGATTTAAAGTTTAAAACGTTATGTTCTTGATCCTTTATTAATGCTGCTTTTATTATTGTTTTTACAACTTTTTAATATGTGCAACTAATTATTATAACGCTATAGTAAATATGCAATAAAATATATGGGATATAATTGATGAAGGTAATATCAATGGACTTATACGTTTGTCTTAAATATGTTTAGGTCAACTTTGGGGCTTTAGCCAGGGTTAATAAGGGGTCTCAATATGCCCAAATATAACTAAGTCAAATATAGGTGAACTTAAAATTTTTTAAGTCTATTTATATTTGACAGACGCAGTGAATTTGATACAAATATCAGGTCTTTAAACTATTAGTTAGTAAATAAATTACATATAAGTTTCAGCTATAAAACACACACAAGACTACTGGTCTAAAATCTAAGAAGTGTTAATAAACACCACAATTAAATTCTAAATTTAATGCATGATTATGCTATTTTATATTTTAACAAAAAGCGATTTTTTCGTACTATACTTCAAATTTATTTATAGTTTTATAATTTGCACTTTCCAAATACAGGACCCCGATAACAAAGTGGCCAAGCGGGACAAGAATGAGGCTCGCTTTGCCATCCACCGTGACAAGCTAACCCGCATACCCATGACTCTTGAAAAGCTGATCCCCATCGATGATCAGCTCAAGTTATGTGTCTTGCCATTAAGTTTAAGTGGCTAACAACCGCCCGACAAGACTCGGTCTGGTTCAGAGAAATGATAATGCAAGAGACGTTAAAAACCCCCCAAAAAACAGTTTTTTCCGACAGCTGGCAGGGGTCGAGGCACACCTAAGGGCCGCAACCTCAAAAAGGGTGCGGCCCCTGCCAAAAGTTAGGAAAAGGCTCCGAAAATTAGCAGAAGGGAGGATGGGCCTAATGGCTTACCGACTTCCAACGGGGATAAAAATATCGTTTCCCGCCTTGACTTAAAAACATCGCTTTTTTTCTCAGGGAAACGCGCCAGATCATTTTTTCCCCGCCCAAGGACGACGAGCCGTCACTGCCGGATTCTCTGCCGTTCACACCGCCTCCACAAGCCAACTCACCTCCGCTACCGTTCGATTCAGAGCAAAGAATCTCTGACTCCGAAGAGTCCCTCGGCCGGGACGCAGTCGGGACCCATCCGACTTTTGTTACAAGCACATAAAGTGCTCTTCGGCTGGACAAAAGCGTCAAACTCTTTCCAACCAACGGGCAAACTAGACATCCGCACTTCTCGGGTTACCCCTCATGATCTGATGTCTCCGTTCACAAGGAAGGTCGCTACTTCTGGGTACAAAGCAGCGCTCTACTCCACGCATCAAAGCTAACTGAGACCTTTTCAAGCCCACTAAAAGAAGCGCTACTCGAAAGGCTCGCCAGCCTTTTTTTCTGAGCTCTTAGCAGCCAAAATCGGCGCCCATACAGCTTAGCCATTCGATCGGCCACGTTCTTTATAGCTAAGCCAAATGGAGATGCAAGAGTCATAAAAGATCTCTCAGCCGCCGTAAAAAACTTAAAACCAAAACCTATCAAGCTCGCCAACATACCGTTAACAGCCAAACACTTAGCAGCATCGCGATACGCAACCAAAAATGACTTCAAGGCGGCATTCTTTTCCGTGCCAATCCATCAAGTCACTAAAAAATTCTTAGGCTACATATGGAAAAGAAAAGCGTATCAGTACAATGTGCTACTTATGGGGGCCTCCTTTTCTTTCCCTTTAAATGGTTGTCAGCGGGCCAAAAAAGCAATCAAACGATCCAAGTATAATTTTTACCTTGATGATCTGCTAATATACAGCCCCGATTTCGAAGCCTTCCAAGATGACCGAGCCTAGCCGACTTAGCAAAAAATGGGGGCTTAGGATTAACGTGTCCAAATTGTCAATTCTCCCTACGTCACAATCGAATACCTGAGAATTGAACTTAAACTAGATGTATCATCAATTAAATGCAAACAAGCAACAGCTGACCGCCTCCAAATAGCAGCAAATCTTCCTGGCGCTCCGCTACTAAATACCGGACACCACATTATTGGAAGCCCTGGGAGTCCTAAACTACTTCTTTTATAACGTCACTGGAATGTCTAAACTATTTAGTAGCTTTTACAGCCTTACTAGAGACAATCTGCCATGGTTCGATAGATGTCTTGCAGCCCAACTATGCGCAATTCTCAAACTCACGCACGATAATACCACTTTACGTCAAGCCAACAACCACGGTCTATGTCGACGCCTCCGGCTCTCATATCGGGCTCGTAGATGACAACGGGCCACTCCAACACCTTTCAAAACGCTGCTGCCAGCTTCGGTTGGCGCTGGAGAGAATCTCATCATATAACCCTAGCAGAAACAGTTGCGATCCTATATGGGTATGTCCGATCATATCTAGCAGGCCATAATCCCCACAAAATGATCACTGACTCAGCAACGGCTTATATGTGCTAAAAAGGGGGGTCTAACTCCTTAGTAATCGAGGTAGTCATTTCTACCTTCGTTAAATATACGGTCTCAAGCACCTCCTTAATATTCACTACAACATAGTCTAGACCCCTATAGATAGAAACCCGGCAGACAACCCATCCCGATTCTGGATGCCGTTAACTGCGAAATTAAATCACGAAGACCCTGATATCGAATTCATTCTTCAACACGGTCTCCCTAATGACGAAGATTTTGATCCAACTTTTGGGAAAGCGATTTCTCGGTCGAGCTAATTGACTTAGAACAATAACAAACCCTTGCGCACTTACATATATAAGGACGCACCTGCCCCCCGGGCATTACTCGGTTGTTTTTCCCTCGCAATATTCTCCTACACTTACCTCGTCCGATCATACTGTCCAACCTTACCTAAAATTCCCTTTCCCATTACAATACTTGTTTATTCATACTACGCGCGCCAGTTTTCACATATTTTCAATATATTAGATTGTAGTTTTACGCGTGTATAAACACCTCCGGTGAAGGTTCTTACGAATAGTACCCGGGGAATCTGAGACAGGGCTTAACCCGGTCCCGGATTTTATTATCTAGCTAAGGCTTTCTTTTTAATCTAAATACTTTTTCCGGGCCTCACTTGGGTCTAAATATTTTGTGCGAATTTGTTAGTGTGGGCGGCTATTTAGGCCAAAAATGTATATTTCTCTACCCCATGCTTAGAAATTGACCATTGTCCCCTCCCCCCTCATAGGCATTCTTGACCCTTCCCCCTTCTCGCCCATGAATCGCATGACAAATGCTACGTTTATAAGGAGTATGGAGGAGTTTTGTAATCCATACCCCACATCAAGTAGCTACTTGGTGGTTAGTATCCAACAGCGCTAAACAGACCAACGGCTTTAAAACACGAACTTCGTTTTAATTTGGAAATATGTCCTTGCACAACACTCCTTGGAAGGTCTATTAAAGAGAGTTTTTTTATACATAAACTGTGTAAATATTAAATTTTTATTTGCAACTAGCTGTGTCCGGCCAAGCGTTGCTTTGGCTTAGTCTTTTATTAGCGAAATAATTAGTACAAATTAATCTGTAAGAGAGTTTAACATCGCACTTTTTGACATATTAAAATAAAAAATACCAAATAAATATTTAAAACGGTTGTAAATCTATTCAATCGTTTATAAATATACCTTTTCCTATTATAAAACTATATACTATATATATTTACATAATATAGCATTCTATTTTTTTAAATCATAAACTCCGTATTCTTCTTTTGTAATAATTGTTAAGCGTGACAATGACGGTCGTAGGATTGAGTGACAGATGCTAAAAAATATATGGTATATACGCTATAAATAAATTTAACGCAATTTTACTTGGACTGCGTTGACTGACCTCCTAGAGTCAAACTTGATTTACACACTGTTATGATGCTTGAGAGTAGACAATATTTTTTGCCATTTTATTATTTGTATAGATAAACAGATTTTGTGGGTTACCAACGCGAGAACACGCAATATATAGTTGGCCATGTGAAAAGCAATCTGTGTCTAAATCTATATTACAAACAGAGGTCAGATTTGTTAGAATTTTTCTGCCCCCGGCCCGATTTTATAATAACCTATCCGCCCGAACCCTTCTATCCGCCCGGCAATGCCCGAATCATCAGAGCTGCCCAAACTGCCCGGCCCGAAATGGTGTGTTTTAAGATTTTTAGCACTAATATCGTTATATTTTTTAAAAATTTTATCTTAATTTTTGATTTTTTTAAATGAGAACTAAAATTAACAAACATTACGAAATCCATTAAAAAGGTGGCAAAATATACACAAAAACAATATAATACATTATTTTAAAAACAAAATTGAGCTCAAATTGCCCGAATCTTGTTATGGTCCGCCTGGGCACGCCCGAGAGTTAAATTTTATGACAGTTGCCCGATCCGGCCCGTGGGCCGGGCGGGCAAGTTCGGGCAGCGAGCCGGGCAAATCAGGTCTCTGATTACAAATTTCTAAAGATTGTCCTTGCGACTTGTTTATGGTTATAGCAAATGCAAGTTTAAAGGGAAATTGCAGTCGGAATCAAAGGGATCCGTGAGATAAGGACATCTTCTCCAGTGAATGGTCCAGTCAAAACTGTGGCTTCAACAACGTTGTTTAAGCGTTTTGTGCCATTGCAAAGTTTGGGCTGATTGATATTGCGCATCATGATAATCGGGATGCCAATTTTGTGACAGTGGTATTCCTGGAAGATCAAGTGAATTTAAAAATTCGATTGGATAATTTACAGCGTCATCAGCAGCAACAACACTGTCAACCGACTTATAAGTAATTAAATCGCCTTGAATGTTTGACTGAATGAGATTGTTAAGTTCGTGCACGTCTTTATTCTTGGGGGCGAGAATAGCCCTTTGGCGAAGCCAAAGTCGTTCATGATAATAAGCGTTAATATTTGGAAACACTTTTTCAATCAAAGCACTTTTTGACGGAATAAAATTGCAAAAGTTGATAGGAAAAAAAATCCGTCCTGTACATACATCAACGGGCATCGTTCCGTTCCCAATATCTAGCAATTGATGGGAAAATATCTCACTTGCAGGATAATTTTGTAATAATACCCTCATATTAGTAGTTAGACATAACTTTTTGACATAAGTCCACAAAATAGAATATTTTAGGCAAGAATTTCCTCCGCAGGGGTGAATCGAGGGAGCACCGGTAAAGTTTGCCTGAATTCTCCTGCAAGCAATAGTATTGTGTTACCAAAAGGTTTGCAGTTTCCTCGTAAATCTTGCAAAGACCGATTAAGAGCTTCGAGCGATTTTTTATGAGCCATTGTGCATTCATCCCACACGATAATTTTGACTTCTGTAATATTTTACCAATTCCAGATGTTCTGGAAATGTTGCACATTGGAGTTTCATTGTAATAAACGTTTAAAGGCAATTTTAATGCGGAATGAGCAGTTTTTCCACCGGGTAACAATGTAGTAGCTATTCCGGAAGACGCTAGAGCCATAGCTACATTATTTTGAGAACGAATAGTTGTTGCGTCGTTAGCTTTGGAACATTAAATCGCACATAAGACATAAGATCACTATGGTTGTAATTTTGTTCACGATGTAGATCTACATCAAATGTATCAGCAGCAGATCTAGTTGGTACAGGCATACCCATTTTCAAAGCCTTGTTTCCTATTTGTAAGCATAAATCTTCAAGAATGATTAAAGTTTCTTTATAGTGTTGTAGCATTTGATCCAACGGAATAATACAATGTGCATGACTTTTCCGATTAATGCTATCCTGCCATAAAAGATTTATATTTATTCCATAACTGGGTAGGACATGACGAAGAGCAGGAGGTTAATATAATAGCAAACAATGCACGAATTTGTTTAGGATGTGAAGCATGGCACGCGTCCCTAATGCATTAATCCCAATGATTATCGTGCTCTAATAAATGCATAGATTGACATGCACTGCGGAAAGTGGTTGCCGTTTAACTGCTGGAAACAAGTTGGATGAACGTTAACTAAAAGCATGCTAAGAAAGAAACATTAATCCTGATTGGGGTAACAGTGTATAGACTGCCTATCACATTAGCATGGTATATGCCAGACCGTCCGGGGACTGGCTTTCCGCGTTTAAGACGTTCAAAGGATCTGGTGCGTGAATTCCACGTGTAATACATAGGCACTTCGGAATATAGCAATGTTTGCGCAAAATCATCAAGGTGACATAGCTTGAAGAAAGCTGTTAACGTTGTATCTGGGGGATTTAATGCTATTTGTTTTATATTTGCATTTGTAAATAAACGCGTTGCCCATTTTCTAGATGTACTGCTAAGTGAACCACAACAGGACTATGTTCATGAATAGGAAAGGATAAAATACGCCATATGGCTTCGTTGTTGTTTATGTATCTTCCAGCCTGATACTGTGCGATTTCATCAGTGTGAAGGCTCGTTATATTCGCAGTACTATCTATTAGAACGGTAAAAACTGCCATGTCACTGCCTTTGTTAACATACTTAAAAACGTATTTAATAGTTAACCATAGACTATATAGACCGCTCATCACGGTATAAAATGTGTGGGTTTTTTTCCGCCATTTTGATGAACACATTATATACCTCAATACCCTCTCAAATAAGGTCAATTATGAATTATAAAATTACAATAAAAATATTTTGATATAGAGTATAGTAATTTTTATATTTTAAATTATTTTAAAAGGGTGATTGAAACATATTGAACTAGTTAAATATCAACAACAGTATTTTAGATATTATTGACACATTTTATAAAAAAAATGTAAAAACTGTAATGATATTAACCTAAAATTTTTTAAACATATCATATATCTTGTAATATCTTACATATTTATGGAATAAAAACCTTTTTTATTTACCTCTCCTTTTTGAACAAAACGGCACAGCGCAAAACGATATTGTATAATATAGGACGGTAGTGTTTATCGCAAATTTCACACACAATTTGCCATCTGGAACATATTATATGGGCAGTCTATGTAGTCTATGGATTTAACAGAGTTTCAATATTCAACGTTAATGTGTGATTTGTATAATTTTAGTAGCAGAGGAGAATATGGAACACCAGCGATTATCTACCTCTACGATTGCGTTCCGCAGTTGAATGGTTGACACGTGTCCACCATCCTCTGTGGATCTTCTTTTGTACAAAAGATATCCATCACTTCCTGTAATTGTGTTGCATACCAAGACTCGAGGATATTGGTGGGTTCCGATAGGGCAAGCCCTATTATCCCCCTCAGCGTTTATTGATTATAAACTAAATACACAAGTAAACATGTAATGTAAATAAGACGCGAAGCGACGTATCCAAAATAAACATATGACGTAAAAATAGCTGTGGCGAAATTTACGGTTAAGGTAATATTTAGGATAAATGGAGGTGCTATAAAGGTACGTAACGCGAGAAATTCAAAAGAGCGTTAGTGAATCAAGGGTTTTCTTTATAAACATGGGCAGTTATATGCGCTTGGGGGTTAGTTTGGTTCTGCAGGTTCATTTATGTGGCTTTCGCCACCAGCCCAAGTTGACCAGACGAAAAGTTCATCCTCGTCAAATATATCTGGGATTTTATCCCCTTCAGGTGGTTGACCCGAGATGATTTACGGGACGATGTACAGTTCCGGTGGTAACCAGGTACGTGAAGGGTAGTCAGCTGGTGGGAATCCATTGAATATTGTATCGTACGGCCAAGAGAGTGTTCAACCCGTACTCTTTTACAAATCTTCATAAGCTCCTCGATGATTGGAGAGTTCGACCACCCCCCCCCCTTCATGAGTACGTAGTATACAGTGGTAGAATCGGTTCAGATACGGGGGAAAGGATTCCCATCGTATTTGGCTACCAGGTAACCATAGAGTGCGCCTAGTGTTTCGCATAGCGTGATGTGCGGTTCTTCAGCTACGGTGAAGTTGAAGGCGGCAGCCCCGTCAGAGAAAGAAACTGAAAACTCTTTCTCACCACAAGTGATGCCAATATGATTGCTAGACGCGTCAAAATAAACAACTACGTCCGGGGGGATGTAAAGGGGGGTGCGTTGTCAAATAATTTAAAGAATGCGACATTCATGTTAAATAAGCGTGAGCGGTTAGAAAGGTATGCATAGAATGGCGCTAGTAACTTAGACATGCCCGTTAGGTTATACAAGAAGTAATTTAAGACCCCGAGACCCTCTAGTAAAATCTGGGTAGGGGGGAAGGTGTTGGACGTAAAACCATAAAATAAAATATCAGGTGCATACTCGAACCTAGTGATAATGCGATCAGTGCAGCGTATTGAATGGTCCGAGAACGATATTTGGAGTCCCAAGTATTCGATGTCTTGTTCAAGGAGGATTGATGACTTCCTTGCGTTTATCGTAAGGCCCCATTGAGTTGCCATTGAAAAAATTGATTCGAGGTCCTCTTGGACATCGGTGTATGAATCGTTATAGATATGGATGTCGTCAAGGTAGACATTATACTTACACCGTGATATCGATTTGACGGCCAGGTCCGACACAATCATTTGGAGGACATATGGAGAGAACGAGGTACTCATAGGGAGAACCTTGTATCTCTTTTCCTCTTCGAAAGGTGTAAGCCGCATATCCCCCAAGCGCATCTAATTGCGCATGCATATAAAGAAAACCCTTGATTCACCAACGCTTTTTGGAATTTCTCGCGTTATGTACCTTAGCACCCCCATTTATCCTATATATTACCTTATCCGTAAATTTATATATTCCCATTTCGGATTTAAATAGTAAGACCTGCTAGAAATAACCCCCCGTCCACTCCCGCATCTAATGTCATTATTAACCCCAATGCGGCCCGAGGACGAGACCGCAATGACGATAGTTTATCCCGGGACGGCTCACCAACTCCGTCAGGTAGAGGCGATAACCCAAGCGACATTGCGGACATATTGCGATTATCACCGAACAAAATCGAAGGGCCCAAACCCAATTCAATCAATCCCATCACACGATCAGCCAGCTGATTCAGCAACTTAATGTCCAAAGAGCCGCCCCGCAACCGGTCATTAATATCGTTCAACCTGAACCGGCCAATGAGATCGAGGATAAGGTCACTAAACTCATTGTGTTGCATACCAAGACTCGAGGATATCGCTTTGAGCATTTACCGTCTATCATGCATGGCGATTTTGGATTGAACGTTCCGCAAGGGCCGTCTATCATATTTTTAATAACAATTTCGTATAAGTCCTTATCAAGTTCGGGATCAGACATAGGTGTACGCAGGGGGGCCCCCCCTAATTTACGAAAAAAAAAATTTCAATGCAAAAACATTGCAAAATTAAAAAAATTATGTTTTGCCCCCCTCTAAATGAACTTTTAAACGTTTCCCCCCCCCCCAATTCAAAACCTGGGTACGCCCATGGAATCAAGTATTTCAGCACATATTATTGAGTCGATTTTATTAGGTGTGATCTTAGTATATAGCCATATGAGTATATGGGCATGCGGTAAACCACTCTTTTGCTGTTCCACAGAGTACATCCAGCAACGCACAGAGCCGAATACATCGTGCTTCGTAATGTTTATTATTGATCTAAGTTTCTGTCATAAAACACGTGCTGTGATGTAATGCCTATCGACTAGTGTTGTAAAAACGGCTGGCTGGTTTTTCCTAGCGTGTTGCCAAGCTTGGTTATTGGTGTATAAATTACGCCTAACCCTTTCAGTGTTGGGTGAATATTTTTGGTTCGCATTTGGCGTTTGGCGCTTTTGCAAAAAACACCCAAAGGGTGTTTGGGTGGATTATTTTGGTCGACCTTTGGCGTTTTTGTTAAAAAACAAAGGGTGTTCGGTGAATTATTTTGGTCGACCTTTGACGTTTTTACAAAAAAAACACTCTTACGTTTAGGTGAATTATTTTGGTAACATTTTGGTTTGGTTTTGGTCGTTTTGGGTTTTATCATTTTTAATTTAAAAAAATAAAACAAATTGTCCCGTTGGTTTGCCCCCCCCCCGTTATTTTTTACCCTCTTTCTCACTAAGGGGGGGGGGGGGTATTTTTCTCCCCCTCCCCTTATTTTTTACCCTCTTTTTCACCAAAGGAGGGGGAGGAGAGTGTTTTACCCTTTCCCCCTTATTTTTTACCCTCTTTCTCACCAGAGGAAAGGGTGGGGGTGTTTCCCCCCCCCCTATTTTTAACCTCTTTCTCACCAGAAGAAAGCACCCCCCCCCTCTCTGGTGAGGAAGAGGGTAAAATATAAGGGGGGCAAACCAACGGGACAAAAAAAAAGAGGGGGGGGGCAAAGTTCTTAATTTATTTTATTTTTTTTAATTAAAAATGATACGATCAAAACCAAAAGGTTACTAAAATAATTCACCAACTCTAATAGTGTTTTTTTTAAAAACACCAAACGCCAAAGGTCGACCAAAGTAATTCACCCAAGCACCCTTTGGGTGTTTTTTGCAAAAGCGCCAAACGCCAAGGGTGAACAAAAAAAATTCCCCCAACATTGAAAGGGTTTGGATGAAAAAAACGCTAACCCTTGCAAGCGACCAATCTTAAACCTTTGTTATTTACAACACTACTATCGACTGGTGATTGGCCATGAAATAAGAGTTCCTGTACCTCGGGCCATGCAGGATTGTATGTAAATGTAATGAATAAGTCCGGACGACCGTAGTTACGAACACACGCGATTGAGTCTTAGACGTATTCATGCATATGACGCGGACTTCCGGTGTATGTTGAGAGCAAAATCGTTAGTCTCCTAACGTTATTTGTAGTAGCGTCGTTAAGAACTGTATCTCGCAAATGAACATAATCTTCTGAGGGAAGTTTGGTCTGATTTAAACGAGTGTATAGCAGATGTTCCGAGACAATTTTGGCATACATATCTACGATGTATTGATGAAACAATTGGTGGCACTAAAAATATGATTCGTGCTCTCGAACCATCAATATGTATGAAATAGTTCATAGCGCTGCTTTAAGTTTGTCGGTTCACCAGTGACTGCATTAAACATCTTAACGTTGAAGTGATATCCGTCAGCACCATCCCAAAATATAACTGGATATTGAAGGGGGTCATAGCATCGATGCGTGTCAGCAACGTGTGTCAAAGTAGCGTTTCTCCTATGCAGTACAATATCTCTTTTGATCCCCAACAATACTTCTCATATGTTGTCCCGCGGGAGTTTTGTCAGCATGAATAACAATCCTGTGTGTATCTGATGGCATCATGTCGAGTGAGTTTTTAAACAAACGCATTAAATTGTTTTTAGCGTGAAGAAGCGCCTGAAGTTGTAAAACGATAGACCTTTTGACACCAGTAGAAATTCTAAGGCTTGCTTTCTCATTATCCCGATAAAGTACATTTGTAAGAACTTATGTTGCCTATCTGGTATTGGAAGGAGGGACCCTGCTTTGTGGTAAATTTGGCATTTTACTTTAAAGGTTTGGATGAATTGATTTGTAATAACATCTGCGCCAAACGACGTCATTTGGAAGCAGGAGTTGTATTTTCTCATGTTAGATAAAAATGTTTAGAATCCGCAGTATAACCAGCAAGCAGAGATTTTAATGGGGGTTCTCTAAGTTTAGGTAGTTTAACTCTCCCGGACGCGCAACACATGCCGTTCGTTTCTCCAGTAAATTTTAGGGAATTGCAGTAAGGACATACGACGTTCATAGCGCCAATTAGAACTTAGCGATGCAAATTTTCAATATGAGAAGAGTTGCATAAAAATGCAACGCGGTTGAATGAGCGTAATTGTTGATTAGGTGTAGGTGGCTCAAGCAAACTCGCTGAATTTTGTAGATTGGCTTGTTCAGTTGGTTGAGAAACCTCTATTTTTGATGCAGAAGAATGCGAGTGCGAAAACAGTGGGCACTCATCAAGTCTCAGAGTTGATGATTTCTATTTGCAGTTAGTGTACGACGCCCTATCGTTGATCTCTTGCGACGCGTTTAGGTATAAAAGTAGAATTTCTGCATAAATTAAACTATCGATGTCTTTAGGAGGTATTTTGTCGATAAAATAAATCAATTTTACATATAAAAAATTATTTACATTGTTGAATTTTACAGATGACGTCATATGACGTCTTACATCGTTGCATTTTAGAGTATCCTGTGAGGACATATGACGTCTTTACAAAGTGTCAAAACTTATAAAATAAAAATACTTGTCCGTCTTATTACTTAAGTCGATAAAAAGTATATATAAACCTTCTAGGATGCTACGGCAATGATCTGGCCAAATTTGGTGGCAATCGGTAGAGAACTTTAGGAGTTATTAGAGGACAAAGAAAACGGAGTTACATTTTTATATATATAGATATAACATGTTGAATAATTATTTGTACATAATATAGAGATTGAGGCCATGGCCGGAAGCAGGATTTCATCGTTGGAGAGGGTTTTAAATTTTTTCTTTCAAATATTTATATGCTATGAGAGTAAATTTTACATCATTAAAGAAATCTTGTTATAATTCAAATATACATCTTATTTATAGTAGGTTTTATTTGAAACATAAGTTGTTAGATTGGGTAGATGAGATATGTTATTATAGGTATTCACATTCACTGATCAATTTATTTAAATTTCAAGAGGAATGCCATAAATAAGAAATTTTGAATAGCAATCGTTTAAAGAAAATTTATACAATCTAAATTATGCTTCGTGTTAATTTCATGAAGTTAATTATACTTAAACAAAATTTGAGTTTTCGGCTTGAGATCGATCTGCACTCCCAAGTCCGACCCGAAACCTAACTTAATTTATTTTATTCATTTATGTTCAAGCCGGCCCCTGCATGGGACTACTTTCCGCACATTTTTCCTAACGCTCACTTATTCTTTGATAAATCAATAATTCTATTGTGTCAGTTTGATTCCATTAAAGGTAGGCGTTTTAAATCACCAAAAATTTGCAGGATGAACCTTTGGTGCAACGGAAAGTATATAGCTGAAGGTACCAATTTATGGTTTAACAAAAAGTGAATTAAGTAAAATGCAGCGTTTGTTGACTGATTTATTAAACGCATATTATAATTAAAATAAGCGTAAACATTTTTTTAATGCAAAAACTGGAAATTTAATATAGGCATGGAATTTATTTTTAATGATTTATGTAGTGATTGCATAAGCGATTAGGATCTTGGCTGGTTACCAAACTCAAGACATTCGATATCCTAAAAATTTTAAGTTGTTTTTTACACTATATAAAGTAACCCTATGGGAAAATCCCACCATTGGTTTTGTTTGTAAGAAAAATTCCCAACCAAATAGTCATCCAGACATTTTCCCGAAATCATGCAAGTACCCTATTGTTGTATATAAAAATAGAATACAAATACAAAACATAAGATTAATTTAAAATTAATCCATAAAATAGATTAAATTATGAAAGTAATCACTTCTGTGAACGATCTGAAAATTGATGTGACCCATTCACTTTTATAAACGAGTAAACCAGTCTGTCTAGAACCTAAGTATAAATAATGATGTTTTCAAAAAATTTATTTATTTTTGATAGAGGTTTATTTCTAAATAATTGGACTCATATTGTAAGTTTGACGCTAATCAATAAATATGCGATACAGCTATCGTGTAATTTGCTTGACATGTTGAGAGCCTAGACAAGCATACGATTTTTGTGGTTGGCTCATTTGTTTAAAACAATATATAGACCCTTATCAATACTTGAAAATTTAACCTTCAAATGTAGTTTTTTACAAATAAGGTTTTTTTATATTACTTATAACGTAAGTAAATATATAATATAGGTTTGTAATTGTACAGACATTTATCATTTTACCGAATCAAAATAAATGATTCAGGCTGCGAAACAGACGTCTGACCATAACTGTTGCTTTGAAGATAATATATCCTCCATGATATATGGATTAAAGGATATATTGAAGTAATCCTCCATAATATGGATAAAAAGGATATATTGAAGTAATCCGTAATATTGTACTTATAAACTAATCTATTTATTTCTATATTCGCGCGCGAAGTTATTAATTTTTTTTTGTTTTATTAACGTTACATTTTCTTTATTTAATTTTTTCTACTACGCGAAAAAAAGAATAATTATTAATAGCGAGGTAATATATTAATACGCGATAAGATGGTAATAAAAAATTAACGATCTATTTATATTGTAGAGATATTAACAATCATGACTCATCAGTCATCCTGACTACGAGTAAAGTAAATTTGAGGGGTGAATAAATATTGTGGATAACAACCGGGAGGAGTACAAGCTCCTTTCTCTTATTTTATTTAACGTTTTTTTTATTATTACCCCTTGTACTCCTCCCGGTTGTTATCCACAAATTATATTCATTCACCCCACAAATTTAATTTACGTGTAGTTAGGATGACTGATGAGTCATGATTGTTAATATCTCTACAATATAAATAGATCGTTGATTTTTTATTACCATCTTATCGCGTATTAATATATTACCTCGCGATTAATAATTATTCTTTTTTTCGCGTAATAGAAAAAATTAAATAAAGAAGATGTAACGTTAATAAAACAAAAAAAATTAATAACTTCGCGCGCGAATATTAAATAGATTAGTTTATAAGTACAAAATTACGGATACTTCAATATATCTTTTTTATCCATATTATATGGATTACTTCAATATATCCTTTAACCCATATTATGGAGGATATATTAAAAGAAAAAGTTTTTACCCTTTTATTTGTAACACCTATTATATTTTTATGAAAATTTTTCTATTTGATATCATAAACTTGATGATTTTACATAAACCACATCACTCTAATTTAATGGACTCTGTAGTTCATGTATAAAATTATCCTAAATGACTATTAACTTAGAATGATTTTTGTTATAGGTCTTTTATGACTCCAAAGGTGCCATGAGCAATAATTTTTTTATGAACGAAAAATAACTATAATAGCACCAATCTCTTTTTACTTTAGGGACTACCACGCGATTATAATGCGAATCACCAGTGGTATATTACTTTGCCTAGGGGTGGACCATAGCTAACTGCTTGCAAAGTACGATATTTAAATTTTTAGTACTCTCTATGTATTTTAATATTAACAACCTTAGTAAGCAGTGACACTTTAACAGGAAATGAAATTTATTTCTAAAATAAAAAAAGCGCATGCTGGTTCTAACATCGAGTGTCCTTCGTCATATTATGATTTGTATCCTATGTGATGGTATCAGAAAAAACGGTGTTTTGCCCCAAGTACTAAAGATGGTGGGGTAGGTAAAATTGTTTCTTTACTAATGTTGATTACATGAACTGCACACAACACGCTTATTAGCTATTCCCATAATGCCTAATACTCACAGCGTTGAGTTTGAAAATTTAATATAAGATGTTATTTACCTTTTCATCCAAATAACCATTGTATATTTTTTCGTCAAGAGCTCGTGTAAAGTTTTTATAAACCGTGGATGTATATACATTACCTGCACATGATACAAAATCTTGCATTGTTATACACTTCATAGAGGCACAATTATTATGGGCTAATTTAATAAACTCCATAACATATTATGTATTACCACACACAATTTTATTATGTATAATTATAATCTTTGAATTTAAGTAACATTAATATACCTTCGTTTCTTATTAGACTTCCAATTGCATCAGTAATTATAGATACAAGTTGACCCAATCTATAAGGTAAAATAAGGAAATTGAAACTTAAATTATATGGAGGAACAAAAAATATATTAATATAAACTTTATACCTTTTAGCAGGGTCCTTGTCGAGTGAGGTAATCAATGCGATAGGCAACTCTATAAATAATATATCAATTCATTTGATCGCTAATTACACTAGGCTAAACACCTTTAATAGTTTAAGTAGAAGAGTTATTAGTGTTTATCTTAAAAAGAAATAATTTAATCAGCTTAAGCACAATATTTTAGGGGGAGTATCTCTACCTTTCATTGTCTAAAATATCCCCCTGCTTACATCTCAATCGATCAAATTTTGTAAAAGCTTTGTACTACTCATCCTTTGCATTATTTTTAAACATTAAAAGTTAAAAGGATTTTGCCTGTATATGACATTAAATTTTAAATCCCTTTGTAACCTAATAAATTATTAGTAACCTACAATTATTAGTTTGACTAAATAATTATTTTTATTTAAAAAAAAAATTTTAATATGCTTTGGATTATATAAGCCTTAATTATGATGGATTAAAGGCAGTCCGTAAGATTTTCGATGCCAATATATTTTTTTCCTTCTCTATTTCAAAATATCAGTCAAAATTATGAACAAATAAACTTTAAAAAATCTTAAATAATCCCATCTAGTCTAATAAGGTCATCAATCGTTATTATAAAATTTATCGTCAAATAATAGGATTGACTTTGTATAGAAGATGTAAAAACTTAAACCTGCAATATGTCTTTATTTTTGTATTACGCTTATGTGTGTAACTTTGTTTTGTGAAAATAAACTTTTTAACCATAAAAAAAACTTAAACCTGTAAAATTGTTTAATTTAATAATTTCATTTAAAGAATTAATGAAAATCAGAAGAGTATGAAGTTTATTTGTGCAAATAGAATTTTTACTTATAAGATAAGGAGTGTTGGGATCGATCATAGTTTTCGTTGCCAATAAACTGTGTCGATACCTTAAATTAATTTTACCATTAAACTAGGGATATAGAGGGCGTTTATAAATAGTAATAAATACAAAAGCGATTCCATATATTGCAAAGCATTAATAAATAACATATAAAACCTAGCTATTTATGGTTTAATTTAAGGTTCGTAATTTGATATAAGGTGACAGTAGAGCGCTTAAAATGGCCAAACATTTTTAATTGTATAGCCAAAATTGATTCAAAATTATTATTAAAGTTAACGTCTAACCATTGATGATAATATACGCCTTCTCGAAGATATTGCTGTCTGAAAGCTTTCAAATTTCTTAGAAGTATTGCTAGCAAATCTGAATTTTGGGCTTCATTCTGCTAAATATATTTATAACGTGTGCGCTAAGTTAAATTTTGTCATTTTTGCCATTATGAAGTAAATTTTGAATATGAGTAAACTTGAGGTGTGTGGGCAGTTGGAATATCGTTGTCTTCTCTTGAAGAATAAGTTTCGAGCGCAAATGATACATTATTTATCTAAATTGATCATAAAAAAGTAATAAGCTGGTAGAAAATTAGAGTACATGTCTTTTAATCATTCAAAACTTTGTTTTACATTAAATATTAGATGAAGATGAAATATGACTTTATAAACAAATTAATTTGTAATTGTGGTTCAAAAAATTAATCCATAGCTTTTACGATATTGACTAGAGCCGTTTTCAATTGACTTTGACCCCAATCCAAAGATTCCACGTTAGATAGGATTTTCTGATGAATATTAGTGACCAGGTTCATTACCTTAATTAAATAAATATTGTGATAATGATTACCTTGATTCATTTGTTTACTACACGTTAGTAATTAACTAATATTTGTTTGTCTGAAATCAGTAACATCTTATTAATACATTTTCACTGTTACACTTTATCGTTATGTTTAATTTCCCTTATTAATTATTCTAAGATCATTAAATAGGTAACAATGTTGAATGTAATATAAAGATTGGAAAAAAGATACTTGGCTATTTAAGTTTTCATCATTCTTCAATGAGTAAAACATATGTGCAAGAGTTGATTCGTGAGTTTTAGCTACAGCGCTTAAACATTCGGAAACTTTCGCTATCTTAATAAGTTTTTCTTGACTCCGATTCAATCGTTCGGCATTATAAGCAAGAAGGATATTGTCAAATTGTTCCGGCAAATGGGACATTAATTGTTCCAGAAAGGACCAAACCACGTATCTTTGTAAATCTCTAGGTAAATTAAAAATATTTGCCTGTAAATTAAAAATGGTCTATTTCATGTAGAATGTTTATTTGTTTGAAAAAAAATTTGTATAAAAATGGCAGTTTCAAGTGTCACACAAAAATCTATTCTCTAATATGTTATTTACATAATTCAATAACTATTTATCCTAGAGCATCCGCTTTGACAAAAACTAACAAACATGGCAAACGGAACTTTAATTTAATCTATATACATAACTATAAAAATGTTCAAACAGCTTAGGAAATATTAACGAAAACATTGGATCACCTGTCACCTCAATGCTTAAGCAAATTTGTTAATAAATGTTGGTGAATTACATAATCCCCTGTGAAGATTGAAGTTTTCTTAGAATTAAATCGTTCCATATTATCAAATATTGCACCTCGTACACTGTTATGTTGTTGTCCTGGTCGAATGTTAAATTTTGGGCCTCGAAGGCGGCATTGAAATAAGGAACCCAATCGAGCTAAATGTTTAAAAATAGTTGGAATCACTATAAGTTTTTAATATTGTAATAAAAAAATATACGTACGAAACTATATTTGGTTTGCAGGTCAGATATGGGTAACGTTTCAGATCCAATTCTCTCTCTCGTATTCTATATATATTTGTACAATTGATAATATTAAATATTTTCAGAATAAATACCACTTGTGTTATTTATAAATTGTATGAGCCTTACATTGTGTGCTTTTTCATCTATGCTCAACACACTATGTACGATATCATCAATGGTATGATTCAAAGACTGTTTTCCGCTGCTTTCATATAAAAACAAAGTTCTCCTTTCTCCATCGTCAACTACTCCTGCGCCATTAAACAGCTCATCTAAGCGGGTCAAGGCGCGTTTCATAAAAGTTTAATAAATCGGCTTGATCTGCAATCTTATTTCTGTTAAAATCAAGAGTAGTGGATGTAAATGAGGACTCAATTTCTTTGAGTTTTGCCTTTTGTTCACTCCAGATTCAACTAATGTCCAGAAATCAAAGTTTTTGGTCAAATCCCTCAAAATGATATTTAACTCCAATCTTGGTTCCATTGAAGTGGTATTGATTTGAAATCTTTTGATCAGTCGTACAATTTTAAAGTTCGATTTCTTTAAAATAAGCAGTTTTGAGGATAAAATTTTATGTTGAAACTTTTTAAAATATATTTATTTATATTAAATAATATACCATGTGATCGATTCAGTACTGGCTCAGCTTTGTAGGGGATGTAAAAAGTTAACAGGAGCACGCAGACAAATGGTTTGACCATGGTGAAAGTTAAACGATTTGATCTAAAATGGATTAATGATTATTTTTAAAAATCGTTTAATATTTATATACATTTTAGCCTTGATGGACTAAAAAAGATTAAAATTTCATTTCCTTTTAAATTCAAAAAAGTTATTAAAAAAGATATTAAACGTAATTAATATATTTATTTTTATAATGTAAATTCAAGAATTCAAGTTTTAGACATTATAACTTAGTAATCTATTAATGTAGATATATGAGTACAAAAGTTCAAATCTAATTGCAAAAAACTAATTTGCCTAAAAATAAACCAAGTGTACAAAGTGAGTATTTTTTATTGCTGCAATTTATGGGCTAGTTTTTTGTTGTCCGTCCGTCCGTCCAACATGTATCTTAATTCCTGGTTCGAATCCCGGAGAGGACAAAATTTTTTTTAAATTGTTATTTTAAATTAATATATTGTTCTTGTTAACAACATTAAAAATACGACTTTTGACCGTGTCCTGGCTACTAACCAATGAAAAAAATGACCATTGGCCAAATTGTGAATCGAAATTTTTTTTTCGTTTTTTGATTTGCTATATTAGGTTAACATTGATAATTACCCTATTCCCCCCCCCTTATAAGGGCCTATACCTCTAATGATATGTGTCCCTGTGCCCCCCCCCCCTACAAAGGCCTATGCTTCTACTGATGTGGGTTCAAATCCGGCGAGGGCAAATTTTTTTTTATTTTTTTTAAATTAATATATTGTTCTTCTTAATACCATTGATAATATGACTTTTTGACTGTGTCCTGGCTACTGACCAATGAAAAAAATGACCATTGGCCAAATTGTCAATCGAATTTTTTTTCATCTCTTATGTATAATAATTTTTTTTGACCGTCTCCTGGCTGCTGAAAAAAAAGACCATTGGCCGAAGTGTATATCGCATTTTTTTCTATATTATAATTATAGGCTATTTGGCCGTCTGACCAATCGAAAAAATGACCAATGGCCAAGGTCTGATATTTTTTTCGTTTTTTTAATATCTTACTATACATACGCGCATGATATGAATAGAGTCTATAGCCATAATTCAAATTATGAGACGCCTACACCAAATTGTTTAAATTTATACAGTATCAAAAAAACTCTAAACACATCCTTTCCCTTTCCCTTCCCCCCCCCTCCCCCTTCCCACCAGACCCGAAGGCCCTGGTTTAATTAAATATTATATATAGTAGGTCTCGGTGTAAGGTAAACTCTACAACTAATAGTAGTCCATGTAATAGTTTAGCGAGTTATGTTGTTTATTATAAAAAGGACAAGGAGTTGGCATGATTGGGCGTGTTTTTTAACGACTTTAATTTCAACATCTGTTATTATATATTAGTAAGAGTGAAGATAAAGTTATTTGTGTATGCCTTTTAATGGTTTACAAAATTGAATTATTATATTGTTCACATCGGAATGGTGGGAAGAATTTTTTTTAACTAGTTTATATACTTAGTATTTAAATGTATAATTATTATAATGGATGAATGTTTGTTGCAAAGCGAAAATAAATTATATACCAGTTTAAATGATATTTTTTTGACTCTTCATAATCCATATTACTCCAATGTTTAAACAACGAGTCAGTGCTTTGAGTTGTTAGCTTAAAAGTTAAACTTTAAATGGATTTAAATGAAGGCAGACTCTCCCGACTTAGGGGGTTTGAAGCTAATTTTACATAATAAAGGGCTTTTAAATAAAAATTTAATGAATTTTTCATATAATTTTGAAAATCATATTCCAAAATCATGCCAGATGAGCAGATACATTGTTAGTTCTTTACAACAAGTAGATGGAGTCATAATCAGTCAATCAATTTAAAGTTCAATTTTTAAAATTTAAAAAAATTGTGCTGCCAATTTTATAAAAAAAAATCACTTTATCTTTTTATGTTTAAAAAGGCTTTTATAAGATCTGTTAATTGGAACCAAATATAGCAGATAAAATTGTTAATAAATTAAAGCAACCAATATAAGAATGAACAAAAAAAGTGTAAAAGAGCCTAGGTTTAAGTTAAAAATACAACGTAGGACCCGAGGATGCTGGAGAGGTTTTAAGGAGCGAGAACGTAGGAAATATTTTTTTTTAATTTTTAAGTGTTGTAAACAATATAATATATAATTGCAAACTTTGGAGAGGGAGTGGTTATAAATATAATAAATATTAAGATACAATTAATAAGAGCTAAAACCTTTAAAAACACACCATTTTATATGAAAAGATGCTTAGTTTGTTAACATAACTTTCAATGATATAATGTGATACATTAAATATTTTTCAATATTTTGTTAATTTATTAAGATAAATAAAATTTAAGGTAAGTAACATAAAATTTTAAGATGGGAGATATTGCATTTTTTTGCAAAACACCATCAAAAAATGTAAGATTAATGGATGCATCAAAAAACATCGTCTTAAAGTCTATAAAATAAAAATCTGACAAATAAAGAAAATTTAGTCTTTTGTATGTTTTAATGTGAACAAACAAAATTTGATTTAAAAATAAAAATGATAAACGACAAATCTAGTAATAAATTAGTCTAATAATACAATGTAGGGTGAAAAAGCAGTAAATTATTGCTTAAAGGCAATTGCTTTTCCCTAAATAAAGATAACATACCTGGAAGATCTATATAATCAATAAGAAAATATAAAAAGATATGCTTAATTGTAGAAATTTACAAAGAGTTACCTAGTAATGGAAAAAGACTACTATTTGGTTTTTAAATTGCGAAAACCTTTTAATAAATTGATTAAATGAACTTGGGATTTGTTATTCAATCACGTAGACACAAAGTGCAATGGACTTTAAAACGAAAAATTTACCATAAACATTTATCCTACTTTAACTAGCCAAAAATTTAATTTGATTCAAAGTTTAATAACCGTAACATAAGGTAAACACGGGTCAAAGTATTATAAGATAAAATTTTTTATTTTAGATCTTAGGTGTTTAAAGCTGTGAGGGTCCTTTGTTTGGAATTAAAGGTTTTTTTTTATTTTTAAAGGAATCTGTATATGTTTATTTACAAAAAATAAAAACCAGGCAATTAAAGGATTATTATCCTGACTTAAAATTTAAAATATAATCTTTTCAAGCATATTTGTTAGAGCTTTTTCAATATTACTCATCACAGTCATTTGTTATCTATTGCTAGGCACTGATATGCGAAATATTTTTAAGGATTTTTAAAATTTTGAAATTTAAAAAATTCAAGCCAGAATTTGAATTAGAGGGGGGGGGGACAATAATGATTTAAGGAAGGTAAAACTTTAATTTTTTGAAAATGTTTATATTAAATTGTAAAGAATTTATAAAATTTATAGGGGGGCAGCCGCCCCTCTCTGCCTCCCCCTGGCTACTGATCATCAAACTATTAAAATTCATATCCTGTCTCTTGCTAGCTTAAGGTTTTTCAATATTTCACATAATGTGCTATCCGAAATTTAGTATTTTAAATAAGCTTTTATAAAATTTTGAAATAAATAACATTTCCTTTACCGGTATATATATCATAATTTCCAAAGATATAATTTTTATTTTGATGTTATGCCTAATGTCAATTATGCAAATAGCTTTTTCACATTAAGTTAAAAATATCGATAAAAGACATTTTATAACTTTGAGTTTCTTCGACCTTAGATATTTAAACGATTTACTTTGTATAAATTTATCTTTAATCCATTTCTTTAAAAAATAAATATTAAATTTTGTCAATTCTAACTCAGGAAGTTTTTCATGCAACCTTTGATACATGGACGACGGTTTTTGGTGGGACCAGCCAGCGAAATACAAAAAATACCGAAAATCATCGAGTCCTTCTCAGATTTAGGAGGTCTCCAACTGAACCATTTAAAATGTGAAATTTACTGCAGGGACACCTCAATCGACCCCTCATCAGTCCCATTTCCCGTAATTTCCTTAGACCAGTTCAGCCATTTAGGCGCTCCATTAGGAGGGCCCATCTCTTCGCAACGTTTTCTAGCAAAATTTTCGACCTTTATTGAGACCGTCAAACCCACCTTGCAAAAACTTACCCCTCACCACGCTTTCTTTTTGGCAAAAAGTTTCCTGCTAATCCCAAAAATAAGTCACGCCTTGCGTGCATCACCTATCTACAGCTGTCTCGAACAACTCAATATGATCGAATTTTTGAGTCCTGTCTCAATATAAAGTTTAGTCCCGCCCAATGGCTCCAAGCATCCCTCCCTTCTAAGAGAGGGGGGATTGGCATAAGATTCCCGAGACAGATTGCATTAGCGGGTTTTATATCGTCGCGTATGAGTACCGACCCGCTAATCACCGCTTTGACATCTCTCTCATACCCGCACCTTCAGGAGCTCTACGCCTCTGGGATACGGAAAAGCTCGAATCAGCCGACCGACCACTTGGAGTGACCCAGAAGAAATGGGACCTTCCCTTGATACGTTCCGTGGCTTACCTCTCTCCGAACGACCTATCTTAAGGAAAACACCTTTTCAACTGGGCTTCTTCCAACAGCGGTTACGAATGGCTCGAGGCAATCCCTAGCAGCCTAGGACTTCACATGTCTGGTGAGGAGCTACCCATTGCCATAGGCCTGCGTCTCAGCTGTGACATCGTATCCCCATTCGTATGCGACCAATGTAAACAACCGGTCCAACCCAATGGCCATCACCCCCTCCACTGCAAATACAGCAAAGGGCGCAATCCCAGGCACACGGCGATTAACAAACTAATCGGCCAGTACCTAAGGAAGGCAGGCTTTCCAAATACCTTGAAACCCGTCGGCCTCAGCACACTAGATGGAAAAAGACCCGACGGCGTTACGCTCATCCCCTGGTCCCGCGGACTGAATCTCACTTGGGACTTTACCACGGTCGACATATTCGCCCCCTCCAACTCCTCTCCTGACCTTTTAGTCAGCACTGAAAGTAAAAAGTCAAATAAATACTCCTCCCTTTCAGAAACAATATTTATTCCCTTAGTGGCTTCCACAATCGGAAACCTAGGCATCCGATGCCTCTCTTTTTTAAAACAAATTGGGAGAGCAATTTCCATGGTCTCATATTCGAAAGAGTCGTATTACATCAGACAGAAGATTACAATGGAAATCGTTAGATCTAACACGATTTCCATTCACGGCTCGATGCCATCCGTTTAGTCTTCGCGCGTTTATACCTTTCTTATTATTCTTTTTAGTCGTTAATGTAAATGTGTATACAATTAATGTTTGTATGATTATAACAAAGCAATTAAAAGTTAAAAAAATACTTTAAAAAAAAAATAAAATTATATGTAATAAAATGTTTTTATCCCAATATATAGGCCTAGGATCTGTATTATTTTGTCTAATATTTGCGGTTGAATCAGGCCACATTCAAAGCATGTTATATTATTTTTAAATGATAGATATACAAACAAATACTCATAGGTCGTTTAATATATTTTAGATAATTTAGTTAAATTTTAAACTTTCGTTGTTTGATTTAACACTTTTAGATATCCATGTTTTTAACATTATGAAAGAAAAAATCTAATTATTTTTAAAATATGAGAAAATTTTAAAATTACCAAAATTATATTAAGCAATAATTTTTTTTAAATACAATAAAACCCATAATTATATTTAAACGTGGTAGTTAATACTTAGAATAGAAGTTGAGTTTGTAGAAAAGCAGCTGACGTGTTTTAAAGTAGAATAAAAGCTTATTTTCTATAAGTGAAAAGGCTTGATATACAAAATGTCAAGAATTTTTTTAAATGATCGTTTTGATTTTTGATAAGCAACTTATTAGTATAGAGGTACGTATATGATGAGATCTTTAAGCTTGACCAAATTTTTAATAGTTGTCTTTAATATAATATCCAAAAATTATAATAAAAGTGCCGAATAAAAAGTGTTACAAATGTAAGATTTATGAAGTTTGAGAAGTAATCAAATTTTAAGTGCCTTTTGACAAGTAGATGATTGGAGTTTGACACTTATATCATGCCTCAATCAAGATATTGATTGTTTATGAAGACGTAAAAATACAGAGCTTGTCTTTTAATCTATAAAAAACGACGTACCAACAATAGTGTCACCTTCAAAATTATATGATACGCAACTTTTAGCATGATTAAAAAGAATTGTACTCTTATCCTAGCTTTGAGGAGTTATATTTTTAAATTATGTTTAAAATCGATAGCGAATTTATAGCTGAGTCTATTGGGTCTTACAATGAGATACCCGTGCCACGGTATTACCTTGATGACAAACCATATTTAAGTAGAGCTACTCAGGTCCTTGCACTATAATCGATGTAGTAATTGTGCTGGATGACAGTGCAGATCTTCTTCCCAGTGAATACATATGCGCCAAGAATACTGTCTACGTGAGATTAAATAAAATAAATTTGTAATCATTTTTCAATGAGTAGAACATATGAGCTAGGCTTGATTCGTGAGTTTTAGCTAAGGCGTTTAAAGATTCGTAAACTTTGGCTATCTTAAAAGGTTTTTCTTGATTCGATTCCATCGTTCGGGTTAATTAGCAATAACTATATTGTCAAAATGTTCCCGCAAATGGGACATTAATTGTTCCAGAAACGACCAAACCACATATCTTAAATCTCTAATTAAATTAAAAATATTGGACTGAAAATAAAAAATAGCCTATTTCATGAAGAATGTTTATTTGTTTGAAAAAAAATTTCCAAAAAAGAAATATTAGTTTCAAGCGTCACATGCATATCCTTATTCTCTTATTTGTTTTTGACTTAAAATAGCGATTTATTATAGAGCGTCCGCTTTGACAAAAACTCACAAACATGGCAAACGGAACTTTATACTTAACTACATATAGAGCTCAGGAAATGTTAACGCAAAGTTTCTTTATAGAGTTAGACATTGTATTACCTTTCACTTGAATGTATAAGAAAATTTTTTAATAAATATGGTGGATTACATAATCCCTTGTAAAGATTCAAGTTTTCTTAGAATTAAATTGTTCCATATTATCATATCTTGCACCTCGTACACTGTTATATTGCAGGCTTGGTCGAATGTTAAATTTTGGGCCTCGAAAGCGGCATTAAAATATGGAACCCAATCAAGCTAAATGTTTAAAAATAGTTGCCTTTAATAAAATTTTTTAATATTATAACAAACAATTAAAAATATACGTACGAAACTATATTTGGCTTGCAGGTGTGATATATATGGGTAACGTTTCAGACTCAATTCTCTCTCTCGTAATCTTTATATATTTATGAGAATTGATAATATTAGTTATTTTTACAATAAATACCACTAATTTTATTGATAAATTATATGAGCCTTACATTGTGTGCTTCATCATTTATGCTCAACACACTACGTACAATATCATCAACGGTATAATTTAAAAACTGGTTTCCACTGCTTTCATACAAAAACAAAATTCTCCTTTCTCCATCGATAACTACTCCCGTACCATTAAACAGCTCATCCAATCGAACTAAGGCGCGTTTCATAAAAGATTATAAATTGGCTTGGTCTGCAACCTTAAGAAATCACGAGTAGTGGGTATAAATGAGGACTCAATTTCTTTGAGTTTTGCCTTTTGCTCACTCCGAATTGAACTAATGTCCAGAAATCAAAATTTTTTGTCAAATTCCTCAAAATTCTATTTATTTCAATCTTGGTTCCGCTGAGGTGACGTCACTTTGAAACCTTTTGATCAGTCGCAGCAGATTATTGGGATCAAGTGCGTATTGATTGGCCGGATACCTAAACACGTGTTGTAGGCTACTTTGGCCTCAATTATCGTCACGCTATTGTTCGCACCAATTTCACGCTCTAATAAGAGGAATATAAATTTTCATGTTTTAAAATATTATTTAAAACTAATATTATTGTTAATACTAATTTTCATATTTTCAAATATAAATAGGTACTTACCAAATCTATCAGTGCGTCAGCTATTTCGTTTTCCCAAATAAGGGCTATTTTAATTCTCTGGACATTTCGGTATTGGTGAAAGATTTAATGGCGTAATAGTTATTTCTAGTCCAATCTCTGCAAATTCTTTCATACTATACCCTGCATATTTCACCACTATGAAGATCTGACAAATCTGTTAAATTAGAATATTGAATTTCATTTTCTTTAAAATAGGCAGTTTCGGAGATTATACTCCAAGTTGTATAATTTAGTTTCAATTTTATTATATAAAATGCGATATATTCTGTACTGAGTCAGCTTTATAGGGGACATAAAAAGTTAATACGAGCACTTAGACAGATTGTTGATTTGATCTAAAATAGTTTAATGATTATTTTTTGAAATGGGATAATATTTATACAATTTTAACTTAAAAATTTCTATTTTTTTATGCAAATTCTTTATTTAATGGTATACAAAAAATTACATTCACGACTAAAAAAAATATAAAAACGCTATATGGCATGGATCCGTGTATGGAAATCGTTAAATTTAACGATTTCCTGATCTTTTGATAGATTAAAAAAGAATACAGTCTTATTTCATTTAAAATTAAAAAAAGGTATTTAAAAAAGATAGTAGACATAATTAATATATTTATTTTTATAGCGTAAATTCAAGTTTTGACATTTACTTAAGTAACCTTATATAGATATAAGAGTACACAAGTTCAAAACTAATTACAAAAAACTTGCCTTAAAATAAACCAAGTGTATTAAGTGAATATCTAAATTTTTATTAATATTATATATAGTAGGTGTAAAATAAACCCTACAACTAATCGCAGTCTGTGTAGTAATTTAGCGAGTTGTGTTGTTAGATATAAAAAGGACAAGGAGTTGATAGGATGAGTGTTTTTTAACGGTTTCAATCTCGACATTTGGTAATAAATAATTTTGTAACAGTCAAGAGAAATTTATTTGTGTATGCCTTATAATGGTTTAAAAAATCTAAATGCTACATTGTTTAAGCCTAGATGGTGGGAGGAATTTGTCTTTAAACAACTGGCTTATATTCTTGGTATTTAAATAGTTGTAAATTTTGGATGAATGTTTATAGGCAGAGCCAAAGAATCATATATTAGTTTGAATATAAATTTTATTTTTTTGACTTAACTTTGAGATTTTATGTTAAAAATGTGACATTCGATATCTATACCGGAGACCACAAAAGCCTGGCCTGCTACTCGGCCCGTCCGGCACACGAGCCGGGCCAGGCAATTCTCTTAAACTTTAATTTTCAAGCGGTACGCTTATAAGATTCGGGCATAAATTAAAAACATAGTATATTATTAATTGCTATGCAATTTATGGGATCACTTTCCATTTTGTTTGTCACACTGTTCGTGCCACGCACCGAGTGTCTTGTCTTGCACCGAATGTCTTGTCACGCTGTTTACTTTTACTAATAATTGCTATTATTAATTTAACTAGTTTTTGGGTTCGAATCGCGGGTTTTTTTGACTCTTATGATTGTTCTTGCTACTACCATTGATAATAAGACTTTTTTGGCCGTCCGTTGGGTGCTGAACAATGAAAAAAATGATTATGGGCCAAAATGTGAATCCAAGTTTTTTTTTCGTTTTTTTTTGACTAGTATGATTGTTCCTGTTACTACCATTGCTATTATGATTTTTTGGCCGTCCGCTGGATGCTGACCGATGGAAAAAATAACCATTGGCCAAAGCATGAATCGAAATTTTTGTTTTTTTTTGGCTAACATTGACAATTACCCTATGCCCTCCCCTAGCAGAGCCTATGCCTCTACTGATATGGGTCCCTGTGCCCCCCCCCCTACAAAAGCCTATGCCTCTCCTGATGTGGGTTCGAATCCCGGAGAGGCCAAGTTTCTTTTATTTTTTTTTGTTTAAATTAATATATTGTTCTTGTTAATACCATTGATAATAAGACTTTTTGGCCGTCCGTTGGCTGCTGACCAATGGAATGAAATGACTATTAGCCAAAATGTGAATCGAAATTTTTTTTTCGTTTTTTTTACTATTATGATTGTTCTTGTTAATACCATTGATAATATGGCTTTTTGGCCGTCCGTTGGCTGCTGACCAATGGAAAAAATAACCATTAGCCAAAATGTGAATCGAAAATTTCTTTTTCGTTTTTTTTGACTCTTATGAATTTATATTCACTTTTACCGAATCGGGGTCAAAATAGCAGAAAAAAACAGCAGAATTGGTCAGAACTGGTCAGAACAAGATTTTAGATAATCAATATATTAGAATCAAATCTCAAATGGGGAGGGAATTTGATGTGCATCTAATCCTAACCCTGACCCTAACCTAAAACGCTGACCTAAAACACTAACCCAAACCTTAACCCTCCTGACCAATCTTGATCTGACCAGTTCTGACCAATTCTGCTGTTTTTTTTTCTGCTATTTTGACCCGGTCCCCTTTTACCGTATCCTGGCTGCTGACCAATGAAAAAATGACCATTGGCCAAACTGTGAAACGAAGTTTTTTTTTCGTTTTTTTGACTCTTTTTGTATAAATAATTAACTAATCATTATGTATTTAATACCACCCTATAGGCATTCTCGCCCCTTCCCACCTTTCTCGCCCATAAATTGCATAGCAAATATGCTACTTTTATACAGAGTATAGAAGAGTTCGCCCTTCCCTTCCCCTCTTTCCTTCCCCTCTTCTATTCCCCCTTCCCTTCCCTCTTTCCCTTCCCCCCTTCTCTCCTTCCCCCCTCCCCCCTCCCACGAGGGCCAAAGGCCCGAGTTTTTTGTTACTTTTTTATTTGTATATCGACAATGCTTATAATGTTAAAATAACATAATTCTGCCACCCCTTCCTAAGTTATTTTTATAACCTCTTCCCTAATCCATTTCTTTCAGATATTTAGATATGTTTATGATTGAAATATTCATATTTATGTAGCCCTTTCATTGTTCGCATTAAAACAAAGGGGTCATGCAATTTTCAAACATTATATATGCACATAGAAGTATTAAAATCTGATTAATTTAATTCTTTTTGACAAATAAAATATGTTTAGTAAAACTTCCCCATTTTGCAATTCGCCTTTTTTAAGCCCTAATCTACACTATTACATATTTCTATTTTCTATAATATTTAATTTCCATATCTTTCTTTTTTGCCACATTTAGCAATTCGTCCTTTTTCGCTTATTTACGCTATTACTTATTTTTTTAATACATAATTAATTCTCATACCATTCTTTTTTTTTTGCTTTAAATAAAAATTCTATCCATTATATTATATTGCAAGAAGGTAATATATTGATTAAATATAGTTTTCTTATCAAAAAAGTCAGTATTATTAATTGAAATAATTCTTTATTAACCTAAATGCATTAGCAATAAATCTTTTAAAATTTTGTGATTTATTGATCGCGGGCAGCTCAAATCGTTCAGGCATGGCCGAGCGGACATTTAAAAAAGGTCAGGAGGGCAAATTAGGTAAAAACTTGGACAGGGCCGAGTTCGGGCGAAAAATTTGAACAAATCTTACCTCTATTAGGGATCGCAGAAATTCAGGCCTAACGGGCAAATTTAATATTTCGGGCCGGGCAATTCGGGCAGCTTTAACGATACGGGCGGGCTCGGGGAGCAAGTAAGTTAGAAAATTGAATCGGGCTGGGTCGGACAGAAAATTTCAAACAAATCGCTCCTGATCCATATTGTTCCAATGTTTGGGTTCGGTGCTTTGAGTTGGTAGCATAAAAGTTAAACTTTAAAAAGATTAGAATGAAGGCAACTAGGAAGATTTTTTACTGTCCCGACTTAGCGAGGTGTTTGAAGCTAATTTTACACAATAAATGGTTTTTTTAATAAATTTAACGTGTTTTTGGTATAATTTTAAAAGTTCAGAGTCCAAAATCATGCCAGATGAGCACATACATTGTTAGTTTGTATAAAACAAGTAGATGGAGTCATAATAGGCAATCACATAAAAAGTTCAGTATACAAATAAAAAAATTATGTCAATTTCTTTCCCCTTTTTATGTTTAAAAGGCTTTCATGAGATCTTTATAACTACTCCTAACCTTGAGGCCAGAGTTGATTGTATTGATCCATCTAACCTTATATGTAATGAGAAAGATAAAAAATTAATTGGTCATCTGCATAGTTTTAATGGCGGTTAGCGGATCCAATCTGATGACAAGTCCATTTTATTGGGATAATATTATTGCACACCTGATTCGAAGTTTAACGTTAGGGCGAAGTATGTTTTTGGAAAGTAAATGACTAAAGCGAAAGCTACCTACGCCCCCTTATCCCCTTCCCTTCCTTAGAGACCATTACCTACACCCCCCCCCCTCCTCTTCCCCCAAATAAATGTGCGTGCCCTCAGGCTCAAGGTCCCCCTCTGCCCTCTCATTACCATCTCATCACTATACCAGCGTGTAAGCGACGATACTTTGTAATTAGTTGGCAGAGCAGTAATAAAAAAACCATAACATTTTTTTTCGAAATTTATCTAAAATAAAATCTCTATTACATTTTTAAAATGTATGGGTCATTTCCTACTAGTGATAGATCCACTTAGCCATGCTATCAAAATATGTTAAGTAAGAGTTTAAAATATAAATATTGGGACTCGGACAAAATAAATAGGAACTTGGGCGGATAAAATCTCATTGGAACCAAATATTGCAGATATAACTGTAAATAAATTTAGACCTCGCCCAGGGTCCGACTTGGAGTTCGTTTTGGTACATGCGCCTAGGTTTAAGGTATTGTTTGTATAAAACTCATCTATACTTCGTATATGCGTCAGATAGGGGGGAAGGGTCGAGAATGATGAGGGGGAGAGAACAATGGTCAAGCAGGGGTCAGAGAAATGTATACATTGTTTATCCTAACGGGAACGGGCAAAATAGGCATAATAGAAACATAGCAATACCTGTTCCGACCGCGCATCCCAAAAATGTCACAGGTGCTTAAAAATTGATAATAGGCTTGAAAAAGCCAAATGGCCTATAACTATATAAAAGCAAAATTAAAAAAAAACTTGATTTACACTTTGGCCAAATTTTCTATTGGTCAGCAGTCAACAAACGGTCAAATAGCCTATAATTATATATGGCCAAAATATTAAAAAAAACTTTGATTCACACTTAGGCCAGTGGTCATTTTTTCCATTGGTCAGTAGCCAGCAGACGGCCAAAAAGTCTATATTATTAATGTTATTAACAAAAATAATATATTTTAGATACCATAAATGCCAAAAGCTGTGGATTTTGTCCTTTGGCCGGGGTCAGAGAAAGTAGAGGTAAGCAGCGGTTATCATTAATTTGCAGGGAATTACTTTGCCAGTGCCCCAATCATCCGATATAAAGCAACAACCTAGACAAGTTGCCCAAAGAAAATATATAAAGGTAATAATTAGTCGGGCACAAAAAAAATAAATTAAAGCCGTCAATAGCTAGTCCATTTGCGGAAGCAAAACATAAGTCTACAACTGTTAAAAACCCGTATAAGCTTCCACTGCAATTATGCAAGAATTACAAGTTGGAAACGACATGATTTGGCACGACATGTCTTGACAACCAAAAGCGAGCCCATTTCTCCAAAATTTTAACTTATGTAACCAATTAAATATTTAATAGCAAACCTAAAAAGAGAAGAACATTTATATATATATTAAATTATAAGTGGAAGGCACGAACTCTTAAAAAACACATTAATTTCTCAAAAGATGCTTAGATTTTTATCCTAAACTTCAATAATATTTGTGTGTCAATTAATATTTTATTAAATATGCACAATTGGCGTAGTAAATCAATAAATATAATATCGATCGGATAATTGATGATGGCCGGAGAGAAATATTTGTACAACCAAGAGGCTGGAATAGGTGACGTCTACGCTCAAAATTAAGGTATTGGATTAAGGAACGTTTGGCTCTTGTTAGATACGTGCCGCTGGACCAATGTTTTCTAACGCAGCACTAACGTGTCCTGAGTCGAAAAATAAATATCTTCTCATGTAGGACTACCGAGTTCTAAATAACAAATTAAATAACTGATTTTATCATGGTCAAATTCTCGCTATTTAAACCTTGCCGATGCACTTCTCAATTTGCATGAGGGATGCCGACCATACGATAAACTTCTCATCGTGCCTTTTAAATATTCGTCTGCTTCTACTTAGTGTCCATTTATTCACATGACTAATTACAATACATTTTATTCACACACCCATTACTTTAAACATTATTCCCAGCATAAGTTGGCCAGATACAACACGCCACATAAGCGACTTTAACCAAATTAAACCACAACTACAACAGTTGTTGAATAATTAGGAAAAATATAATATAAATTAACATAAAGTTTATAAACGGATGATATTGCATTAATTCTTAAAAAAATTATTAATGATTTAAGACGAATGTGTGTAACAAAAAATAAGTATCTTAAACATATAAAATATATCTTCCAAGGTTAAGGAATATATATTATCATTTACAAATTTTACATGTAGAAATTGAACAAAATTTACCCATTGTGTTAAGTTGTGGATAGTACAGTTTGCAAACGAAACGGTGTATAATAAATTAAAAATGGTAAAATCGTGCGGCCTTTTAAAAATCAGTTGATCATATTATCTTAATGGCAATTGCTATTCCCTATATAAAAATAGCTGAAAGATCTATATGATAAATAAGAAAATATTATTAAAATATATGCTTAAAGTTTGTAAAAACTTACAAAGAGTTAATTAATAATTGAAAAGATTGCTATTTGGTATTCGAATAACGAAAAATTTTAGTGAAATTGATTTAAAAAAATTTAATTTTTATTTAATCACGTAGACATTAAGTGCAATGGACTTAAACTACAAATCTACCATAAACATTTTATTGAACAAGTCTAAAATTTAATTTGATTTAAGGTTTAAAGTTTAAATGTGGTAAACACAGGTCAAAGTTTTATAAAACTTATTTTAATTTATAATGCAACAATATTCGTTTCAATTTTTTGAAATTCAAAGTTTTTCTCTTGAGTTTAAATGTAATTATTTATTAATTCAGGCATTTACAAATAATAAGAAACAGGTAATTTAAATAGTTGTTTTAGAATATTTTTCAACATTATATTTGATTCAAACAACTTTGTTAGCCACTTTCAATTTAAGGGGAATCGGGGCTAATTTATTTTTGGAATAAAAATGATAACAGGGAAAATTTAACCATATCTGTATTTTCGCATATGGTATAAGTAAATAAATTTTCTGCTATTTCTATGCAATCTATGGGCTCGCTTTTGGTTTTGCGTTCATCCGTCCTTTCCAACTTGTAATTTTTTGATAATTGTTGTGGAAACCTATACGGTTTTATAATGACTGTGGACTTATGCTTCTGTAAAAGACATTTATTTTGCTTTCGCAAATAGAATAGCTAATGACCGCTGATTAGCTTTAATTTTTTTGTGCCCGACTAATTATTACCTTTATAATTTTTTTTGGGCAACGGGTCTAGGTTGTTGCTTTATATCGGATAACAGCGGAATTGGTAAAATAATTCTCAGCAAATGAATGATAACCGCTGCTTATTTTTACTTCATCTATCTTGGGCCAAAAGCCAAAATCCTTTATTATTTTTGTGCCTATAGGTTTTGGCATTTATGCTATCTTCGCTTCAAATATACATTTTCCAACTAAAAATATTTTTGGTTGAAACGAAATAATGATCGTTCCTCGGCCAAAGATTAACCATTTTGTTCTTTTTCCGGGCCTCACTTGATTATTAATTTTTTGTGACTCCTTTTGTACATTTTTGTTGTTGTAAGCGGCTAATTATGTATTTTCTGATCCCCTACTTAGAGTTTGACCTCTGTCCCCTCCCCCCTCTTTGCCTCACCCCCCACTGTTCTCCAATTTGTCCCCTTGCTCGCCCCCCCCCCCCTTGTTTCCTCTTTGCCTCCTCTTTTGCTTCCACCCTTCTTCGTCTCTTTCCCCCCCCCGGTTCATTTCTAGCCTCTTTTTAGCCCCCTTGCCAGCCCCCTTTTGCCCCCTCCCCTTTTGCCCCCTTGTTCCCCCACCACCTCACGCAGGCCTCTAACGATAAGTGATAACGCACGGCATACGAAGATAAAATACCATAAAATTTTTATTACCTCGCAAAAGGTTTTGCGGGAATGGAAACCCTATATTTGGCATTTTTTTTCAACAAAATATTACATTTATATATTTCGCTTTTGCACAACTTGATTTTAAAAATCAATGCGTTGTGTGTGGAATATTTATATGATATTAGTAAAATCAACATGATTTATTACTAAGTTAAGATTTTATTATGAACTTTGGATCAAATTCACATCGATTATCTTTTTATATATATTCCTCAAAAGCAAAAAAAACCTTCATTGATAAACGAATAAGACAATGTACCCCTATATCTGCAAAAATTTAATGCAAGAATAGTTTGACAATGCAAGGAGAGTTTTTGGGATATTTCGAATTTTAAACACATGGATGTAGGACATAGAACGTGTATCCTGGCCCCAACTAATTCTTAATTAATTGTTGACAATAGAAATACCTTTCAAGCATCACTACATTAAATTGCCTATTCACCATACAACTCTTAAGGAGTAAAGTGAGAATTAATTTAAAAGAAGCCAATTAACACTATCTTATGACAACGTCAGGTAACTTATTCAATTCTCTTCATTTAAATTTTGCTCTACTATATACTCTTTAACAGTCCATATGTTAGATTGATTTGAATTCTACAAAACAAATTAATTTTACCTAATTTAGCTTGTTTTACGGAGAGTTTTAGGATTTAGGGTGTTTTAGGTAGCTGGGGACTTCCGGGAACCCAACAACCATAATATAAAATATAAAATGTTTTCAGATAGTTTTTTTTATATTACTAAAATTCATTAATCTAAACCCATTTTCAACTAAATATATGTATAAGGTTTTTTATTTGTAATATAAATAACTTTTCCTTATGGTTTTTCAAAGCGGATTTGTCTAAATTTTCATCCGTACTTTGTATTTTTTAACACGTAATTTTAAAAAGTTCAATATCTTTAATAGTTCTTCTCCTGAGAATGACATATCAATAACAAATTTAGCCTTTAATTTCTATTTTACCAAAGATAACATAACATTATTGAAGCTGTGAAATACAATTTACTAAACATAGGCGTAGACAAGGGAGGGCAGGGAGGGGCGACTGCCCCCCTCTAAATCTAAAAATTTGTTGGAATATATTAAAATTATGGCTAAAATTTTAAAAAATGATAATTTTGCCCCTCCCTAAATCTTTTGCCCCACACTAATCCCAATGCTGGCTAGAGACCTGCACGACCCGGCCCAGCTCGCTGGCCGGGCTTGGACGGGCTTCTGGTTAAAAATAAAACAACGTGCCGGGCCTGAACGGGCCGTAATATAACTTAACGGGCTCGGGCCGGGCCTAGATAAGCCTTAGGTTCGTTAAAAGCTCGTGATAAAACAACTATATATTGCATAAAAGAGGTGTTTTTAAAATGTTCTTATTTATAATGATTTTATGTTTGTTAAATTAACAAGGTAAGCTAAATTTTATACATCTAAGTTCATTAATTTATCAGTATCTCAATTCCATTGTAAATGTTAAAGATATTTATAAACGAGATCCCATGGGCATAGCCAATTAAAATTGGGACGCAGTTTAGGTAGGACAAAAATGTTTTTTAGATCAAGAAATTTTGGAGGGGGAGGGGGCAGCTGCCCATCTTTGCCTCCCCATTTTACGCTTTGAAAATTTAATATTATGTATGATTATTTATATATATTTTCATTACCAAATTTATAACAAAATTTATTTCTTGAAGGTTATTTGTAAATTATCACCGTTTTTTTATTTTTATCAATAACCTAAAAATCCGAAATGGTGGAAAAGCAAAGAAGCCAAGGATATTAAAAACATTACAAAGGGTTTTAAAAGTCTATATGGCTGGATCGAAGTGCCACTTGTAAAAAATTTTTTTATCTGTAGGTCGCCTAGAGAAAAGTCACTTTTTTCAACCTAAATTCAACCCAACCCAAAACTTTTTCAAATTTTGAACCCGAACCCGACCCAACCCTAAAAAATTTCAAAATTTTCCACCCCAACCCGAGGGTCGGGTTTTGGGTCACTCGTGCAAGTCTCTAAGGTCGCCTCTTAAAAGATAGAAGATCTCGTCGGATCGGGAATTATTAATTTATTATCTTTACCAAATTTTTATTTACATTATTTACACGTGCATATTATTTACCCTATAGATAAAAAAATTAAACAAAAAATAAAAAAATTACATACCCGGGCCGACTGACCTAAAAAGGCCCGTTGCAGGTCTTTAATGCTTGCTAGAGACTAAATAATCACACATCCATTATATTACTAATGTCTACTAAAATAACCTAGCTAAGACTTTCTTTTGAATCTATATCCCTTTTCCGGGGCTCACTTGGGTCTAAATTTTTTGTACAAATTCGTTAGTGTGGGCAGCTAATTTTTAGGCCCCCCCCTTGCCTAGAGTTTGATCATTGCCTTCTCCCCCTGAAAGGCATTCTTGACCCTTCTCTCCTTTCTCGCCCATAAATAGCATAGCAAATGTGCTACGTCTATAAGGAGTAGGATGAGATTTGTAAGAACAATACCCCACATCAAGTAGCTTATTGGTGGTAAGTATCCAACAACGCTAAATAGACCAACGGCTTTAATACCCGAAATCGTTTTAATGTGGAAATATGTCCTTGCATAACACCCCGTGGAATGTCTTATAAAAAAAAAATTTTTCTACAAAAACTTCTAAATATTATTTATTTGCAATAGGACATGTTAAATACCATGGGCGTACGCAGGATTTCATTTTTGGAGGAGTTCCAAATTTTTCTTTCAAATATTTAATAATTTTTACATCATTAAAGAAATCTTGTTACAGTTCAAATATATAAGTTATTTTTAGTAGATTTTATTTTAACATAAGTTGTTAACTTGGGTAGATGAGACATGCTATTATACATCAAATTTATTTAAATTTTAGGAGGTACCATGCCATAAATAAAAAATTTTTGATAGCCATTGTTTAAAGAAAATTTACATAATCTAAAATATGCCTAGTGTTAATTCTATGAAGTTAATTATACTTAAACAAAATATGAGTCTCCGGCTTGAGGTCGATCTGCAATACCAAGCCCGACCCGAAGCCTAACTTAATTTATTTTATCCATTTCTGTTCAAGCCCGGCCCCTGCATGGCACTACTTTTTCCGCACATTTATCATAACACTCATGTATTCTTTGCCTCTATGATAAAGAATTCTGTTGTGTCTGTTTTTTTTCCTTCTCACTCACTACTCACCTTAACGATATGATTAAGATGACTCAACCAGCTTATATTGACTCAATAACCTATGTGACAAAAAGGACTTTCAATGAATTTACCGGCATCTTAAATATAATCTTATAATTGTTTGTACTTTTCTCTTCCTCCCTCCCCATCCTATCTCCTTTTTACTGCTAATGGAGGTGGACTATGACACCTAAATTAACAGATCGAATCTGAAGTACCTCTGCAAGCCGAGGCCCCATCTATAGATGCCCACCAATTATGCAAGCTGAAAAGCACAGAGCTCTGGTTATACATAACTTTTTATCCGAATGAAAAGGTTTTTCAATTCCCGGTTCCCCACGATGTAACTCCTCTAACGAACTAAACACTACTACTTTCCTACCTAGCTCCACATAACCTTCTATCACTTGGTAAAGGTAATATCGTAGTTATTTTCATTTTTTCTAATTATTATAATTATTATTTTCATTAATACTAAAATACTAAATTATTTATTTATCTATAATAACACACTAGCCACTAACCCACTAACAAAAAACACGGAACCTCTGGTTGACGCAGCTCGAGATGCGAAGCATAGGTGTCAGATGAGACTCAATTTTAGCTTGCCGATTCAGCTAAGTTTTAAATGTCATGGGGCAAATACATACATATTACATATATACAATACAAGCTGATGATATAATAATATGCGAAGATACAAAAGAGAATGTATTCGAAGAAGCCGAGAAGGGGTCAAAGCCTCAACAAACGTAAAAGGGGGACACCATATCCAAATGATTATTTAAGGTAAGCAAAAGTAGACAGATTTACATACCTCGGCTCGATTCTACATCAGGAAGGAGGCTGCAAAGAAGTCAATGTAGAGATCCAAAAGGGATGGCTTAAATGGCCAAGATTGTTAGGTGTAATGTGCATTGAGACCTGCAAAATCAATTTTTTCTAAGGCCCGGTCCGGGCCCGGAATTTAAAATGGGGAAAAAATCAGGCCCGACCCGGGCCCGAATTTTAGCATTTTTAAAAACAAGGCCCGGCCCGGACTGCAGGAATTTAATCAAACTCAATTTTGGTAAAATTTTTAATTAAAAAATAAAACACAGATAATAAAATTATAAATCAATATGGAACTATTTTGATGCAAAAATTACACAGGCGTCAAAAATTTCCGCGTTTAAATTTGTTCTCCGGTCTTCACGCTGACGAACAGATGATGCAGATGTCGAAAAACTTTAAAACATGAGAACTAAGCGCTTTGACCACTGTGGTCTTTCCACTACGCCTGGATTTCGAATCGAATCAAATATTTTTAGTATTCGATTTGGATTCGAAAATTTTATTTGAAAAAATATTCGATTCGAGAGTCGTCAATTATTAAAATAAGGATTCGAATTCGTTTCGAAAAAAATTTAAGATTCGAATTCGATTCGAATATTTTTCAAGTTTTTAATTTCTAAATATCGCTTTAAATGAATTTATTCATAAAAATTCAAGTGATTTCTAAAAACAACATCGCAATTTATCTTAAAATGTCACCCAAAACGTATATTAAAGTAGGTTCAAACAATAACTAACGGTGAACGTGTGGCTTAGGATAAGGCTTCGGGCCAACCAGTCTGCCAGAGTTATATATGTTTCGAGAGCGTTCCGGGTTAATTTTAGGATACATGGCATCGGCGCGAATTCATATGATTCACAGAATGTAGCTTAAAGAAATAAAGCTGCGACAAACTAATTTTTCCATAGGAATTTTAAAATTGGAAATAAAAGTTGAGTATTGACTAATTGAACGGTGTGATGATTTACTAACAGAGGCTAGTTCCCTAGAATGGAGATTAACAAAAGGGTTTTTTAAGGTGGCTTATATTTATTCAATCTCATTCCCCGCATGGATGAAGATCTCACTAAATTTGAAACAATAATTCAATAAGGCAAAAAAATTGATTTGCTATAAAGGGGAGCGCGAGTTGAAATTTAATAATCAAGGGAGCTGGGTAGAGAGTAGTAAAAAGCGTGTGATTTTTACGGTAGTTAATTGTTTCCACTCCCTCCCTCAATATATGCACAGTTACAAGGCATTTTAAGAGCGCGGTAATTAATTTTAAAATTATCGTCATTAGTCGAATATCCGTTAGTCAGTGGTAATCGAAACGTTTGAGCGCATAGGCGTAGCCAGTGCTTCATGGGGGGGGGGGGGGGGTTCCAAAAAAATTACGGTAGTTAACTGCTTCCCCTCCTCCCTCCCTCCCTCCCTCCCTCCCTCCCTCAATATATGCACAGTTACAAGGCATTTTAAGAGCGCGGAAATTAATTTTAAAATTATCGTCATTTGTCGAATATCGTCAGTGGCAATATAAATTGAAACGTTTGAGTTTTCCAAAAAATATTTTGTACATACTATTAAACAAATATATTAAGCTTATATACAGTAGTGACGGAGGTAGGACTATCTAATTAAGGGGGAAGGGGGGTGTAAATTTTGTGTCAAAGTTCAATTAAACAAAAACCTATTAATTAAATCTCACTTTGGTCAGGGTAATTTTTTTTATTGGTCAGTAGCCAGCAAACGGCCAAATAGCCTATATTTAAAATATAGAAAAAAAATTTGCTACACCAATGGTCATTTTTTTGGTCAGTAGCCAGAACACGGTCAAAAAGGATATAAATACATAAGAGACGAAAAAAAACGGAAAAACAATTTCGATTCACAATTTGGCCAATGATCATTTTATTTATTGGTCAGTAGCCAGGACACGGTCAAAAGGTCTTATTATCAATGATATTAACAAGAACAATATATTTATTACAAAAAAAAATAAAAAAAATTTGCCCACTCCGGGATTCGAACCCACATCAGTAGAGGCAAAAGCCTTTGTGGGGGGGAGGGGGGGGGCACAAGGACCCATATCAGTAGAGGTTTAAGCCCTTGTAGGGGAGCATAGGTAATTATGAATGTTAGCCCTATATAGCAATTCAAAGAACCAGGAAAAAATGGCGATTCACACTTTGGCCAATGGTCATTTTTTCATTGGTCAGTAGCCAGGACACGGTCAAAAAGTCATATTATCAATGATATTAACAAAAACAATATATTAATTTAATTTAAAAAAAAAAGTTTTTGCCCTCTCCGGGTATCGAACCAGCAATTAAGAGCGTTTGACGGACGGACGGACAACGGACGGACAACAAAAAGCAAGCCCATAAATTGCATAGCAATTAAAAATATTAAAGGTAAAAAGATCGATATTTAAGCGAGTTTTTGTTAGTTATATAAAAAAACTTACACGATGATCGCAGGTTGCGAATTCGATGATTTATTTTTATAGGTCCCAAACCATGAACTTATTTTATCAAAATTATTTAAATTGTCTCTAATTAAAAATTTCGCCTAGATAGCATTAATTAGAATATTCTATGTAAAGTGTTGTTTTAATAGTTTGTGTATGCTTACAAAATTTAAATTAAGTGTATTCGTCTTATATATTTAAAATAACTATCAAATATAAATAATTTTTGGAGTCCCTTATTAAAGATTCGATTCGGATTTTTGAATCTCATCAGGTAAACATTCGAATCAAAATTTAGACCTAAGGATTTTTTAATCGAATTCCCAGAGGTACTTTTCACCATTCCAATATTGCTATTTTTTCTCGTTGATCATTAACTTTATAAAGGTGTCAATTTCCTTTACTTTAAAAACTTTCTGAATATTTTCAGCTATTAGGGGTAGATTTTTTTCACATACTTTTTTATATTAGAAAAAGCGCAAAATGAATGAATCAATAACTTGTAATTAGTTAATTTTTTATAATTATTGTTTTAAACACAATAAAAGACTACTTAGGCTACTACAATTACCAGCCGGGCCTATAATTTATGAGTTAGGCCCGGCCCGGAATCTTAAAGTCTCAAAATTTAGGGTCTGGGCCCGGGCTTTTCCGGGCCAGGCCTCGGGCCGCCCGTGAAGATTTATGTGCGACAAGGAGATGCCAATAGGGTTGAAAGCTACAAACTATTGTATGACCGGTGTTACTCAATTGATGAGAAACATGGACATTTAACGCCACGAAAGAATAACTATTACAAGCCATGGAGATAATAATAATACTATGGAACTTAGAATATACCAAGCTGAACCATGTGACAAATGACAGTCTCAGGGCAAAAATGGGTTTTTAACCTATGGCGGACTTGATAAACGAAAATCGGCTTAGAAGGTATGGTCCTATATCAAGAAGGGAGACGAATGATGTAAATCAAAAATATGAAAACTAAAGATAAATCAAGACATGATGCTAACCCGATCAAGATGGAAGAAACTTATCAAAACAAACTTACGACTGTGAGACCTAATTAAAGATGAAGATAATACCCGAGATGTATTATTGAGCTAAAAACTGCATTTTAATAAATAATTTGTGTCCAATTTAGAAGTTGTAATATTTTAATTATGTCAGTTTAGAATTAAGTAATTTATAAAAGAAATTTTGCAGGACTAAGCTTTGGTGCAAATTTAAAGGTATATAGATGAGGGCACAGATCTATGTTTTATCAAAAAGGCATTGTGTTGAAATTAAAATAGATAACTTTAGTTAGTTTATAAAAACGCTCAGTTTATTGACTGATTTAATAAATGCATAGTATAATCTTAAAATTTTTATAAATGAAGAATTAAATAAAAAGAAGGGTAAACATATCTTTTAAAAAAATTGTATAATTAAAAAATAAATTTTGATATATGAAAATGTTTTCATGATTTAAGTAGTATTTGCATACGCGATTAGTATCTTGGCTGGTTATCAAACTCAAGGCAGTAGATATCCTAAAATATTTTAAGTTGCTAATTATACTATAAAAAGTAACCCTATGTCCCACCATTTGTTTTGTTTGTAAGTAAAATTTCCAACTAAATATTCATCCAAACGTTTTGCCGAAATCATGCAAGTACCCTTTGTATATAAAGATCAATATAAATACGAAAATGTAAGGTTAATTTAAAACTAAACTCTAAAACAGATAAAAATTATCAAAGTACTATTTATTCACTTCTGTAAACGATTTGAAGACTTGCTGTGACCCATTCACTTTTATAGACGAGTAAACCAATTTGTCTATAACCTGAGATATAAATAAATGTAAATATTTTCAATGATTTTTAACTAATAGAGGTTTATTTCCAAATGATTGTGTATGATTGCTAAAATATATTAGATTATTGAGCTGGTAGGCCATGCATTAAACTTGTAATGGATTTCACTCCAAGGTGATTTTATGCTTGATGTAAAAAAATTATTTGGGATTGTGTGAAATGGAGGTAATATATTTTCATATACGTTTAAGGAATTGGCTGCCCTCGGGACCTAAATTACTGAGAGTCGTGACCGCTATTGTGACAAAAATGATATTGCTGAGGTATTTTTTTTTGTTATTATTCAATTTTTTTAGCAATCTTACTCATAATATTTGTATAAAGTTTGCTGTAGAAAATTATTATATACATAAATTATTAAATTTAATGGTTGCCCAGCGGAATAGAACATGCCCAAATCAAATTTTAAGGTCCAGGGGCAAAAAATTTTGAGTCATTGTAGATTTAACCATGGGCGTAGGCAGATATTAAATCTAGAGGGGGGGCAAAAATAATAATTTTATTCATAATCATATTAATTATTGTAGAATTGTAGGATTTAGAGGGGGCAGCCACCCCTCCCTGCCACCCCCTGGCTGGCTGCACCCATGAGTTTAAGTATAACACTATTCAATAAATATGAGATACAGCTATCGTGTGATTTTGCTTGACATTTTGAAAGCTTAGACAAGCATAGATTTTTCTGTTTGTCTAAAACAGTATATAGACTTACAAATACTTAAAAATTTAACCTTCAAAAATGGTTTTGTACAAATAAGGTTTTTTATATAACTTATAACCTAGGTAAAAAAATAATAAAGGTTTTGGGTTTGAACAAGCATTTAGCGTTTTACTTGATCGAGATTCAAATTGCGAAACAAGCGTTAACCATACTGACGCTTTATATAAAAAGTTTTTTACGCTTTTATTTGTAAGACCTAACTTAGTTTAACTCAAAAATTTGAGATCATACCCTCGATGATTTTACATAAACCACATCACATTAATTTAATGAACTGTGTAGTTCAAGTATGATATTTTTATAAAGGACTATTTATTTATAATGTTGATTGTTATAGATCTCTTATCACTCCAAAGGTGCCATGGTGGGTTTACGGCAATAATTTGTTAATGAGTGAAAAATAATACAACAGCTACAGCAGTGCCAATTTTCCCCTTTAGGGACTACCACGCAATTACAATGCGAATCACTACTGGGATATTAATTTGCATAGTGACCGGAAGGAATATAGAGAACTGTTCACTAAGGATGTTAATTGACTTTAAGACATTCGAATAGTAACAAACTCTGGTAAGTTTTAAATATATAGTAGATAAAAAATATTTTGCATGCTAATAAAGACGGGTTTTATTTAATGTACTATGTTTATTGATTTAAATCTTTCTAATATAAAAAGGAAAGACCATGCTTGTTGTTCTAACATCGACTGTCCTTCGTCATATTATGATTCGTATCATATGTGATGGTTATCAGAGAAAACAGGGTGTTTTGCCCTAAATATTATAGATGATTGGGCTAGTTAACACTCCGCCGGTCGGGTCTAAAATGCTAACACGAATGGTATTAGGGGTTATAATTACCCCAAACTTTAAATAGCTATAACTTCCATATTTTATAATAGACTTGTCAAAATTTGCAAGAATAATATTTCAACTCTTATACGTGTATTAATATATTAATTTGGCTATTTGATCAAGTGGTTAAAATTTTATATCTATATTTAAAACAACCCCCAAAATTTTTTCCCTTTTAACTATTTTGCCTCATACCCAAAAAACTATATTATATTTTATGGTTGAATTAATTAGATCTTATAAAAGAAGGTTGAAACTATAAATTTGGGAAATTTGGTAATAATCAACGCAAAAACCAAAAAAATAGAGATGTTCAACTTCAAACTTAGGCAATTTTTGGCCTTTAATATTTTATAGCAAAAAAAGTTACTGTTGGTCTCACCTCATTTTCTTATAAATTGAAATGTTATTTTATAATTTTTTTATACAGATACATTATAAAAGATTATAATTAAGAATATGGAAAATATTTTAATGAAAAATATTATATAAGAAATTTTATGAGGCTATAAAAATAGTTACATATACATTATATATTTACATAGTCATAAATTTGCTAAATTTCACTCTACTCTTAATTATTTCATCTGTAATAAGTAATTTAAAACTATCAAGAGGAGTTTTGGTTGCCCATTATGGCTTTACTACAGGTAAATGAAATACACAATTCTATTTTGTTCTAACATTTTTATTAGGACATTTTTTGCTACTTGGTATTGTCTTTCCCTTTGAAATATATCATATAATAAAAGCTTCTAAGTTATTTCCTATAAAAATAACTAATTTTGCTAGGCATATCAATTAACTCTTCTTCATTTTAATCTCCTGTTAACTCACTCACAGATATATGACTACTCTAGTATATGTAATCATAGAATCATCAAGAACTTGATAAAATGTTATAACTGTTATGTTCATATACCACCATCAGACGAAGAACAATAAAAAAACTGCACTTTTTAATATAAGACTTAATAAAAAATTAAAAAATGCAAAAAAATCACATAAATTAGCACTTTGAAATACCACGAGGAAAATTTAGTACGTTGAAATAGAGTTTAAAATTTGAATATTTAAAATAAAAAGAAATTTAAACAAAAAATTTCTTCACAAAAGGGTTTAAATGGTTTTTAATAATATATTTCAAAAAAAAATAAAAAAAATTTTCTTACATTTTATGGAAGGTGGGGTCGTGGAAGACCCTGGGCATCTAAAACGCTCTCTATCTTAAAAACAATTGGATAAAAACTAGCCAAATTTTGCAGAGATATTCTAGGGTAAATTTTGTTAAGCTACTGAAAAAATGAAATTGTAATTTTCACTATTTTTGTACAGCCATTTTAAACGGCTTGGGGTCATAATTACCCCCACCCGACCGACGGAGTTTTAACATTCTTCTTTTTACTAGTTTTGATAACGTGGACTGCACACAACCCCTAGATTAGCAGTACTTATAATTTTAGAAGATTTATACCCTCATATTCAATATTTTTCAAGGATAGATTTTCGGGATTTTTCGAGGGTGCCGAAAATCTATCCTTGAAAAAGTACTTATAATGATTCACAGTTTGAGTTTGAGAATCTAATATAGGAAATTATTATTTACCTTTTCATCCAAATAACCATTGTATATTCTTTCATCAAGAGCTCGTGTAAAGTTTGTATAAACCGTAGATGTAAATTCATTACCTGTACATTATACAAAATCTTGGTTAACAATAAATTAAACTTCATAGTGGCAATATTATTATAAGCTAATAAATGCAACATATTATGCATCACCACACACAACATTATTATGTATAATTATTATTTTTAAATCAAAGTAACATTAAATATATACCTGCGTATCTTATTACTCTTCTAATTGCATCAGTAATTATAGATGCAAGTTGACCCAGTCTATATTTATAAAAAAGATAAAACAAAAAAATTTGAACTTTATTTATATGGAGCAAATAATTTATATTAACATGAACTTTAATATTTTTCAAGGATAGATTATCGGGATTTTTCGAGGGTGTTAAAAAAATATTATAATTATTATTATTTAACTTTATTTTACTTATCTGAAGATGTTTACTGTGAAAACGAAATATTATAATAATTATAATATTTTTTTAACACCCTCGAAAAATCCCTATAATCTATCCTTGAAAAATATTGAATATGAGGGTAAAAATCTTCTAAAATGAACTTTAATACCTTATAGCAGGGTCCTTATTGAGTGAGGTAATCAATGCGATAGGCAACTCTATAAATGATATACCAATATAAATATTATAATAAATTCATTTGGAATTAAGTTTGGTATTGCAAATTACACCAAGTTAAACACTTTTATAAGTTTTAGTTTGGAAAAAGAAACGCTATAACTCTTTAAAACTAGCTTAAAAAACGTGTTTTTAGGGGGGGGGGGGTATTCTTCTCAGTGTTTAGAATCGCCCCTTACCCCCGGCTTAAATCTCAACCGACCATTTATAAGAGCGTTGTACTAGATCTACAAGACATCAACTAGTTTTATTTTAAGCATAAAAAATTAAAAGGTTTTTACCTGAATATTACATAAAATTTTAGATACCTTTGAAAGTTAATAATTATAGTAACCGATACTTATAAGTATGACTCTATAATTATTTTTTTTAAATCAAAATTTTAAAATGCTTTGGATTATATAAGCCCCAATTATGATGGATAGTAAGTCCATAAGATTAAGATATACCCCAAAATATTTTACCCTTCTTCAAAATATCAGACAAAATTTTTGAACAAATAATCTTAAAAATATCTTCAATTATATTCCATGCCTCTTCAAAACAATTAATGAAACCTAAAAGAAATCTTCTACTTGAGGTCGTTAATTGCTATTTTATAAATTAAGACTTTGTATAAATGATATAAAATCTTAAACTGTAAAACTGTTTAATTTAATAATTGCATTCTAACAATAAATGAAATCCAGAAAAGTATGAAGTTTTTATGTGCAAATATTATATTTACTTAGATGATGAGTGTTGGGATCGATCATAGTTTTGGTAGCCAGTAAACCGTGTAGATACCTTAAATTAATTGTATCATATAAATAAGGTTATAGAAAGCGTTTATAAATAATAAAAAATATAAATAACAAATAAAACCGAGCTCAAATTTATGGCTAAATTTAATGGTATGTACATTTGGAATTTTATTTTGTATCATTTTAAATATGTCAAAAGTGATCGAAAATCATTATTAAAGTTAATTAGTCTAACCATTCATGGTAATCTGCGCCTTCTCGAAGATATTTCAGTCTGAGAGCTTTTAAATTTCTTAGAAGTGTTGCTATTAAATCTAAATTCTGATTTTCATTCTATGAAATATACATTTATAGCATGTTTGCAAAGTAATTTTTTGTCAAGAATTTCGCCATTATAAAGTAAATTAAAAATATGATTAAACTTGAGGAGAGTTGGCAATTGGAATATCGTTGTCTTCTCTTAAAGGGTAAGTTTCAAGCGCATATGATACATTATTTATCTAAATTGATCATACATAAAGAAATAAGCTGGTAAAAAATTAGAGTACACGTATTTTAATCATTCATATCTTTGTTTCAATGTAAATAATAGGTGAAAATGTAAAAGAGCTTTATAAGAAATTAATATATTTTTAATTCTTTTAAATTTAATCTATAGCTTTTACGATATTGACTAGAGCCGCTTTCAATCCGCTTTGAACCCAATCAAAAGATTCTACGTTAGATAGGATTTTCTGATGAATATTAGTGACCAGGTCCATTACCTTATATAAATAAATATTGTGATAATGATTACCTTGATTCATTTGTTTACTACACGTTAGTTATTGATTAATATTTGTTTGTTTGAAATTAATAACATATTATTAATACATTTTAACTGTTACTAACTTTATCGTTATGTTTTTTCCCCCTTATTAATTACTTTAAAATTATTAGATAGGTAACAATGTTAAATTTAATATAAAGATTGGATAAAAGATACTTGGCTATTTAAATCTTCATCATTCTTCAATGAGTAAAACATATGTGCAAGTGTTGATTCGTGAGTTTTAGCTACGGCGTTTAAACATTCGTAAACCTTCGCTATCTTACGTTTTTCTTGTCCCCGATTAAATTGTTCGGCATTATAAGCAATAAGAATATCATGAAATTGTCCCGGTAAATGGGACATTAATTGTTTCAAAAACGACCAAACTACGTATCTTTGTAAATCTCTAATTAAATTGAAAATAATGGATTTGTTTGAAAAAAATTTATAAAAAAGGAATGGCAAGTTTCAAGCGTCACATGAATATCTTTATTCACTTATATGTTTTTGACTTAATTAAATAGCTATTTATTCTAGAGCCTCCGCTTTGACAAAAACTCACAAACATGGCAAACGAAACTTTAATTTAATCTATATACATATCTACATATAGGAGGAGCTGAGGAAATGTTAAGTTTCTTTATAGAGTTGGACATTGGTTCACCTGTCACCTGAATGTATAAGGAAATTTGTTAATAAATATCGGTGAATTACCTAATCCCTTGTGAAGATTGAAGTTTTCTTAGAATTAAATCGTTCCATATTATCATATATTGCACCTCGTACACTGTTATGTTGCTGTCCTGGTCGAATGTTAAATTTTGGGCCTCGAAGGCGGCATTGAAATAAGGAACCCAATCGAGCTAAATGTTTAATAATAGTTGACATCAATATAAGTTTTTAATATTGTAATAAAAAATATACGTACGAAACTATATTTGGCTTGCAAGTCAGATATGGGTAACGTTTCAGATCGAATTCTCTCTCTCGTATTCTATATATATTTATCAGAATTGATAATATTAAATATTTTTAGAACAAATCCAACTTGTGTTCTTTATAAATTGTATGAGCCTTACATTTTGTGCTTCTTCATCTATGTTCCACACACTACGAAAGATATCATCTATGGTATGATTCAAAGACTGGTTTCCGCTGCTTTCATATAAGAATAGAGTTCTCCTTTCTCCATCGTCAACTACTCCTGCGCCATTAAACAACTCATCTAAATGGACTAATGCGCGTTTCATAAAAGATTTATAAAATGGCTTGGTCTGTAACCTATTCTCAGTGAAAATCAAGAGTAGTGGATATAAATGTGGACTCAATTTGTTTGAATTTTCTCTATCGCTTACTCCAGAATAAACCAGTGTCGAAAAGTCAAAATTTGCTGTAAAATCCCTCAAAATCCTATTTAATTCCAATCTTGGTTCCGTTGAAGTGACGTTAATTTGAAATCTTTGAATCAGTCGCAGCAGAATTTTTGGGTCAAAGTTTTTGATTGGTCGGATGCCTAAACACGTGTTGTAGGCTACTTTGGCCTCAATTACCACCACGCTATCGTTCGCGTCAATTTCACGCTCTAATTAAAATTATATAAATTTTTATGTTTTGAAAATAATTATTTAAAACCAATACTATTGTTTATACCATTTAGAATATTTTTTATCATAAATAGGTACTTAGCATATCTATCAGTGCGTCAGCTATTTCCTTTTCCCAAATATGATTCATTGTAATTCTTTTGACATCTCGGTATTGGTTGAAAGATTTAATGGTGTCATAGTTATTTCTAGCCCAATCTTTGCAAACTCTTTTATGGTATTTCATGCATAAGTCACCACTAGGAAGACCTACCAAATCTGTTAATATAAAATATTAAAGTTCAATTTCTTTAAAATATGCAGTTTTGAGGATAAAATTGTATATTAAATTTTACATTTATTTATATTAAATAATATACCATGCGATGTATTCAGTACTGGCTCACCTTTGTAGGGGATGTAAAGAGTTAACAGGAGCACGTAGACAAATGGTTTGACCATGGTGAAAGTTAAACGATTTGATCTAAAATGGATTAATGATTATTTTTAAAAATCGTTTAATATTTATATACATTTTAACCTTCGATGGAAAAAAGAATGTTTTATTTCTTTTTAAATTCAAAAAGTTTTTAAAAAAGATATTAAACGTATTTTAGAAGATTTATACCCTCATATTCAATATTTTTCAAGGATAGATTTTCGGGATTTTTCGAGGGTGTTATCCTTGAAAGATATTAAACGTAGTATTTATCTTTATTTTTAATTGCTATGCAATTTATGGGCTCGTTTTTTGTTGTCCGTCCGTCCGTCTGTCCGTCCGTCTGTCTGTCCGTCCATCCCTATCTATTTGCATTGGGTATATTAGGTTATCGCTTTTTTAAATTAATGGATGAGAAAGAGGCGCCCCACCCCTCATCTCTATCTCCCTCGCTGTGTTATTTTTTGAATTAATGCATAAGAGGTGCCCCACCCCTCATCTCTATCTCTCTCGGTGTGTTATATATAAGATTTGTTAAATTATCTATTATATAATAAATATAAATAAAAGTTGTTTACTTTTAATTGCTATGCAATTTAACTAGTTATATAATAAACTTAAACATAAATAAAAGTTGTTTACTTTTAATTGCTATGCAATTTAACTAGTTTTTGTTATATAATAAACATAGATAAAAGTTATTTACTTTTAATGCTATGCAATTTAACTAGTTATATAATAAACATAAATAAAAGTTGTTTAATTTTTAATTGCTATGCAATTTAACTAGTTTTGGGGTTAGAATCCCGGAGTTTTTTTGACTCTTATCATTGTTCTTGTTACTATCATTGATAATAAGAATTTTTGGCCGTCCGCTGGCTGCTGACAAATGAAAAAAATGACCATTGGCCAAAATGTGAATCGAAATTATTTTTTTCGTTTTTTTTGACTATTATGATTGTTCCTGTTTCTACCATTGCTATTATGACTTTTTGGCCGTCCGCTATGCAATTTAACTAGTTTTTGGGTTAGAATCCCGGAGTTTTTTTGACTCTTATGATTGTTCTTGTTACTATCATTGATAATAAGACTTTTTGGCCGTCCGTTGGCTGCTGATCAATGAAAAAAATGACCATTGGCCAAAATGTGAATCCGAGTTTATTTTTTCGTTTTTTTTTGACTATTATGATTGTTCCTGTTACTACCATTGCTATTATGACTTTTTGGCCGTCCGCTGGCTCCTGACCGATTGAAAAAATGACCATTGGCCAAAATGTGAATCGAAATTATTTTTTTCGTTTTTTTTTGACTATTATGATTGTTCCTGTTCCTACCATTGCTATTATGACTTTTTGGCCGTCCGCTGGCTGCTGACCAATGGAATAAAATGACCATTGGCCAAAATGTGATTCGAAAACTTTTTTTTCGTTTTTTTTTGACTATTATGAATTTATATCCACTTTTACCGTGTCCTGGCTGCTGACCAATGGAAAAAAATGACCATTGGCCAAAATGTGATTCGAAAATTTTTTTTCGTTTTTTTTTACTTTTATGAATTTATATCCACTTTTACCGTGTGCTGGCTGCTGACCAATGGAAAAAAATGACCATTGGCCAAAGTGAGCATCAAAATTTTTTTTTCCGTTTTTTTGGCTATTATTGACTTATAGAGTATCTGTTAGTACTGACCAATAGAGAAAAAGTGACCATTGGCTAAATTTTTGATTTTTTTAATTAAAAATTGTTCAAATTCAATAAAAAATTTCTCCCAACAATTCTGCAAATTCTTAACATTGTGTTGTTTTATAATATAATGTTTGTTAGACCCAAAATCATTAAAGGCCATAAAAACTAATGTAATACGCAACTAGATGCAAACACTAAATCTAACCCTAACCCTTGCCTATATTACATTTTGCCTTTATTACATTTGGCCTGGAAAATTTGTATAAATAATTAATTAATCATTAGGCATTTAATACCCCCCTATAGGCATTCTCGCCCCTTTCCACCTTTCTCGCCCATAAATTGCATAGCAAATATGATACATTTATACGAAGTACAGATGAGTCGTCCCCCCTTCCCTTCCCCTCTTCCCTTCCCTTCTCCCCCTTCCCACGAGGGCCGAAGGCCCGAGTTTTATAATGTAAATTGAAATTTTAGACATTTTAACTTAAGTAATCTATTTATTTAGATATAAAAGTACAAAAGTTCAAATCTAATTGCAAAAAACTAATTTGCCTTAAAACCAAGTGTATAAAATGAGTATTTTTTAATTGCTATGCAATTTATGGGCTCGCTTTCTGTTGTCCGTCCGTCCAACATGTATCATGATTGCTGGTTCAAATCTTGGAGAGGACAAAAAATTTTATTTAATTAATATATTGTTCATGTTAATTCTATTGATAATATTACTTTTTGACCGTGTCTTGGCTACTGGCCAATGAAAAAAATGACCATTGGCCAAATTGTAAATTGAATTTTTTTTTTCGTTTCTTGAATTGCTATATTAGGTTAACATTGATAGTTACCCTATGCCCCCCCCTACAAGGGCCTATGCCTCTACTGATATGGTCCCTGTGCCCCCCCCCCTACAAAAGCCTATGCTGATGTGGGTCGAATCCCGGAGAGGGCAATTTTTTAAATTGAAATATTATTCTTGTTAAAACCAATGATAATATGACTTTTTGGCCTCCGCTAGCTACGACCAATGGATAAATTACCATTGGCCAAAGTGTGAGTTGAAATCTTTTTTTCGTTTTTTTTCGTCTCTAATGTATTAATTGCTATGCAATTTATAGGCTCGTTTTTTGTTGCCGTCCGTAAATCTATATATCGATCGCTTGCGCGTGAAGATTCTGCCATTTACATAGGCTTGCATCATCTTAAAACCACAGCAATAAAACAATTAAATTCACAGATAAGAATTAAAGTTGATTGGCAAAAGGGGGAGGGGGGCTGTTAGAGGAATATCATATTATATGACACATCCCCCTTTTACAATATGCTATCAGTGTCATTATCAATGCTTCCTGTGAGTACGTCGTAGTCCATCAGTGTGTGCTGTCCCGCTGTAGCCACGTTGTTAAGAAAAATGTTGTCGTTGATGGCAGTGCAGAATTCGCTATGTTAGGAGTACTGGGAGCCCCTAAATCCAAGCTGATGCGCGCAATAGGGGCTATTAGGGGCCGTGTGTTAAAAACCACGTTCACCCTTAGCGGGTACACTCATCCCCTAATATTTCCCGCGCGCTATAACTCAACAAAACACCCTCCTGCATTTTTAATTCCCGGTCTCTCTGCCATACCCCCTTACATAATTGTGTTCTTTCCAATTTCACACATTGTGGGCAGATGCTACCGTTACAAACTCCGCACATTTAAAGTAAAGCCCTTATAGCCTTTCGTCATCCCCTAACCTCGAAGCATTGTGATTCCGCTCCCTACTCCCTTAAGCTACTGATCATTCAGGCTTGACAGTTCTTTGGCTCCTGTGAGAAAGTTCAATAAAACTGGGCCCGGTCTAACCAGTTCCGCAATGCGATCGACAATCCGCAGTCTAAACTAGAGACCTGCAACCGGCCTGTTTAGGTAGTCGCCCTGGCGGTAATAAAAATTTAAAAGCCTGGTCCGGCCTGAGCTCGTCAGAATATTTAATTATAAGTAGAGCCCGGCCCGCTAATTTTATACAAAGCCCGAGCCGGCCCGGGCCCGTAAATTTTTTTTTATTTTTTTTTAATTTTTTTACCGATATGATAAACAATATGTATATGTTAAAAATGTTAATAAGAATATTGTAAAATTAATAAATTAATAATTCCCGGTCAGACGAGATCTTCTCTTTTAACAGGCCAACTACAGGGAAAAAATTTCTTTTATGAGTAGTATTTCGGTATACATAAAATTATATAAGCCAAATAGCCTTTTAAAATTCTTATTTAAGGTTATAATGTATTTAATAGTGTTACTTGGCTTCTTTGCTTTTCCACCATTTTAAATTTTTAGGTTATTGATAAAAAAATCAAAAAACAATGATATTTTACATGAGTAACTTGTAAATTTTATAAAAGTTTGTTATGCATAAATAATCTTTAGTAATAAACGCATTCAATTTGCTAGGGGGGAAAAATGGGGAGGGAAGGCAGCCCCCCCCCTCCAAATCCAAAAATTCTTTAACTAAAATACATTTTATCCCTACCTAAACTGCCCCCCTTTAATTAAATTAGCTAGGCTCATGGGATCACGTATATAAATTTTTAAAATTTATATTGTGTGTTGATGTAGTGAACTAAGATGGAAATAAAATTTAACTTGTCTTGTTAACTAATATACATAAAATAATTCTAAATTACAACATTATAAAAAAACCTTATTTTATACTAAGTCTAATTATTTCTGTAACGGGCTTTTAATGGGCCTTAGAGCTCGTTAAGTTATATACGGCCCGTCCAGGCTTGATCCGTTGTTTTATTTTTAAGCCATAGCGGGCCGGGCTTTTAGGCCCGTCCGCAGGCCGCGCCGGGCTGTGCAGGTCTCTATTCTGAACCATGGCGTGATGATGGCCATTTCTATGATATAAATCTAATAAATATTATTATGGCGAATTTAAATTTTGCTATTTTGCCGCACGTGCCTTTTAAAAATCTTGGGACTAATTAACTCAACTAATTGCGATAACCGCTAAGGCGAAGCGGTGTAATTTCTACACCACACATGTTGGTTGATCAATATCATATTTCAAACTAAGATTATTTCCAACTGGAAAGTTTTCTCGTTAATTAAATCTAACGGACACCGACCTAAAAATTCTTTCCTACTACAAGAGGCCGTTCAAAACGACTAGGTGCTGTTTTAAAAAAAAATTAGTTAACCAAACACCATCGTTTTTAATCTTAGTCTTATCCACTTTTTTACAATACCCACATACCGTTTCACCTGACCATTAGAACTCGGATGCTAGGGCGGCGTCAAAACGTGCTTTATTTCCACTTTCGACAAAAAGTCTTAAATTCTAAGCCTATAAACGCTTTGCCATCACCCCTGACAAGCATAGTAAAAACCTTAAGATTCTATCACTATCAAGTTCTTTAAAAACCCTAAGGTCCTTTTAGGCCACATATTTGTCATTGTTTTAAATCCATTTAACAGAAATAATCACTGACCACGATAATGTAATTTTTCTTTTGCCCATATAAAAAATCTATGTGAGCCCTTTCAAAGCCTGTAGGTTGCGGATATCTCTAGGATTTCTATAAATGAGGCATTGCAGCATTAGACTTGCATGATTTACACCATCTAATCCGCTCTTCGATAGCTTTAGACATCCTAGGCCACCCTCCATACTGCATTGCAAACGCATTTATTTTAGCCGTACTAAAATGTCCCTTATGCAACATTTCAAAATGACTTAAGTTCATCCTATGTAACCACCTAATCGACTCTTTTTAAGCAGACGTCGTTGAGATATGCAAATCACTCTCCTCATTTCTGGCGTTTCTACCCCAAGTAATACCTTCTTGACCACATCAATATCCCTATCAGTGTTGCAAGCAAAAGTGATGTCCTCCATCTCCATCTCTTTTAAGGCTTTAATAACGTGACCGCCCACTATGCCAACGATGTTTCTTTTAAGCCTGTGTCCGCTTGACATAGTCTAGACAGAACATCGGCTAATCCATTATCATATAAATCAATGTTAGTGGAAAAATTACCTAAAACCAAACTATAATCTTAGGGACATAAACATTTTGTTGTTAACCTTTCGAAGCAAACCTACGGCTTATGATCTGTTTATAAGATGATTAATTTACAAATTACAAATATCGATTAAACTATTTACCATATCAAAAGTTTTCTTTCTGATAATAGAGTTTTTAACCTCCGTTTTATTTAATTTTCTGATTAAATACATACCCGGATGCTCAACATCTTCAGGCTGATATAATGCAAATATTTCTTTCTTTATTCTTCTGACACCAAATAACAGATACATCTTATCACTATATTTCTTAAACAAAGAAACATAATTTTTATTTTAAAATAATTTCTGTAAAATTTTGATGGATAGTGAATATCTCTGCCATTTGGGTGGGCTTGCATTATCTTAAGGTCACAGCGATAAAACATAAAATCCGCCACTAAATTAAGGTAGTTGAGCCATGGGGGGGGGGGGAGGTGGAGGGAAAAATTAAGTGCATGTATACGACACATAGAAATCATATTACATCAAGGATATGCTCTAGATCACTTTTTCTTTAATTTAATTATGGACAAGAGAACAACAGATATTCAAGAGCCATTTCCTTGATGTAGGATATATGCCGCTGATATACTGCTATGCAAAGAGACAAGGAGAAATATTTGAAAAAGTCGAAAATGGACAAAGCGATGATTTGGAAGTCAACAATGAAAAGACGCATTAAATGGACATGAAGGTTTGAGGCATCCCATCTTTAGATGAATATGTATTTAACAAAGCGTAAAAATCTATTGTTAGACCGATATTACTCTATGAAAGTCAAACATGAGCATTAAAATCCACGGAAATTTATTTAAAAGCCATGAATTTGGAATGTAGTGCAAAGTCACTTTTTGTAAACCCGAATTCAACCCAAAAGCATTTAACTTTCTTTAGCCCGAACCCGACCCGAATGCGTTTTAAATGTTTCAACCCGAGCCTGACCCGAAAGAGCTTAAAAGTTTTCAGCCCGCACCCTACTCGACCCGAAAGCGTTTTAAACCGAACCCGACCCGACCCGAAAGTAAAAAAAGTTATAATTGTAAAATTTATTTTAAGTTATAAATGGCAACAAAATTTTATCTCCCCTAAAAAAATTTTATATGAATATCATTTTCGAGTCACATGATAAAATATAGGGTTAGAGTAGGTATACTTTTAAGTTAATTGCGGCACTACTAAATGGGGTTATTATTATCTTTTTCAAAATATTAACGAACCCGCGATTTATTAATTAGTTTTACATATAAAATGCAAATATTCTAATTAAAATGAGTCTGTTATGTCAAGCAATTTCGATTTTAAGGCTAAAAATGGTTTTGCAATATTGCGCGGAAATAAAAGTAGAAATTTTGATTTTTTAAAAACTCAAATTTTTTAAATCACGCTTGTAAAATAAAGTTTTTTATACATTTTAATCATTCGTTTAATAAAAACTCGGGCCTCTGGCCTTGGTGGGAAGGGCGAAAAGGGAAAGGGGAAGGGGAGGAGGGGAAGGGAAGGGGGGGGACGACTCATCTATACTCCGTATAAACGTAGCATATTTGCTATGCAATTTATGGGAGAGAAAGGTGGAAAGGGGCGAGAATGCCTATATGGGGGTATTAAATGCAAAATAATTAGTTAATTATTTATACAAATTTTCCATTTAATTACAAAAAAAATTTGCCCCTCCGGGATTCGGACCCACATCAGTAGAGGCATAAGCCTTTGTAGGGGCACAGGGACCCATATCAGTAGAAGCATACGCCCTGGGGAGGGCTTAGGGTAATTAACAATGTTAACTTATTCAAAAACGAAAAAAAAACTTTCGATACATAATTTGGCTAATGGTCATTTTTTCATTGGTCAGTAGCCAGCGGACGGCCAAAAAGTCCTATTATCAATGTTATTTATAAGAACAAAATATTAATTTAATTTAGAAAAAATAAAATATTTGTCCTCTTTCGGGATTGAACACGAACCTCCACGTTAGGAAGCTGGTTAAAATAACTTGCTAGGCATTAGACATCATCGGACGGACAACAAAAAACGAGCCCATAAATTGCATAGTAATTAATAACCTCAAACAGTAGTGGTATGAATGGGAATAAAATCGTGGATTTTAAAGATATACTACAACCGCAAGCAACATCTATCAGGCCCCACATGAGCTGTTAGGTAGCTATAGATTTTCTATTTTATTTTTACTCGCTCAAATAACTAACGCCTCTGTACAATGTTGAATTAAAAATTAACTAAAAATTTACAAGGTCATCTCATTTGCTATATTTTTTACGTTTCTTTAAAAACCTATTATTAATTTTCAAGGTTCAGTAATTAAATATAATAACGAACGCGGGGTAACACAGCGTGGGAGATAGAGATGAGGGGTGGGACACCTCTTATGGATTAATTTAAAAAATCGATAAAAAACAGTGAAGGGTAAAGCGAGGGAGATAGAGATGAGGGGTGGGGCACCTATTATGCATTAATTAAAAAATCGATAAAACCTGAATAGGGTTCGGGTGTGTTATAAAATGATGCCAATTTTTTTTTGGAAGCTATGCATGATATTGCATAAGTTGACTCCACTGTTGACTTTTAAAGTATATTTATGAGAACAAATTAATGTGCCCAGTAAAAAATTAAATTTTCGCGCAGTAGAAAATTCAAATGCACAGTAAAATAATCAAATGCACAGTAAAATATTCAAATGCACAGTAAAATAATTAGATGCTCAGTAAAAAAAATAATATTCTATTAAATTTATAAGAAATATATTATGAGAAGGAGGGGGGGGGCAATTGCCCCTGTTTCCTCCTAGCTATGCCCTTGATAATACCTGAAGTTAGAGTGACGAAAGGGGATTGTAAAACAATATGCAAACAAATGGAAATTCAACTAACAATGATACAACAATTTTGCCTCAAAGTTTTTGTGTCTTATAAAAGATTATTGTTATTTTATTTAATATTTTTTCTAACCCAAACCATATTTAAAAAATTTGGCATGTTATAAAGTCATTATTTCATCAAATTATGTGTTAAATTTTATAAGCCTAGATATTAGATAAAGATAATTACAAAACCACGTTTTATCTCCATAAAACCATATGTAATAAATAATTTTAAATAATGGTTTAAATCATAGTAATAAACAATATATTTATTTCATTAAAATAACCGATAAAATTATATTTTAAACTTTACTTAAAATGACTAAAATTATATAACATAGCTATAAATGCATAAATCGCAAATAGAGACGAAAAAAAACGAAAAAAAATTTCAAATCACAATTTGGCCAATGGTCATTCTTTTTATTGGTCAGACCAAGAGACGATTTATAAACACATACGAGTCAAAAAAACGAGAAAAAAAAATTCGATTCACACTTTGGTCAATGGTGATTTTTTTCCATTGGTCAGCAGGCAGCGGACGGCCAAAAAGCCATATTATCAATGGTATTAACAAATACAATATATTAATTAGAAAAAAAAACAAAAAAAATTTCGAATTACAATTTGGCCAATGGTGATTTTTTTCCAGCCAATGGTGATTTTTTTCCATTGGTCAGTACCAAGAAACGGTCTATGAATACATACGTCTAAAAAAAAAAATTTCGAATTAAATTTTGTCCAATGGTCATTTTTTTCCATTGGTCAGTAGGCAGGGCACGGTCAAAAAGTCATATTATCAATGATATTAACAAGAAATATATATTAATTTAAATTAAAAAAAATACCCTCTCCGGGATTCGAACCCACATTAGTAGAGGCATAAGCTTTTTTAGGTGCAGCAGCCAGCGGACGACAAAAAGTCATATTATCAATGGTATTAACATAAACAATATATTAATTAGAAAAAAAAATTCCGATTTACAATTTGGCCAATGGTCATTTTTTCCATTGGTCAGTAGTCAGGGCACGGTTAAAAAGTCATATTATCAAGGGTATTAACAAGAACAATATATTAATTTAATTTAAAAAATAAATAAAAATTTTGCCCTCTCCGGGATTCGAACCCACATTAGTAAAGGCATAGGGTTAAGTAAGGGGCACTGGCGTATCAGTATAGGCATAGGCCCGTGGAGAGGCCATGGGGTAATTATCAATGTTAACCAATTCAAAAACGAAAAAAAAAAATTCGATTCACATTTTAGCCAATGGTCACCTTTTTTCATTGGTCAGTAGCCAGCGGAAGATCAATAAGTCATATTATCAATAGTATTAACAAGAACAATATAGTAATTAATTTAAAAAAAATAAAAATTTTGCCCTCTTCGGGATTCGAACCATCAATTAAGAATTTGCCCTGGCCGGGATTTGAACCCACATCAGTAGAGGCATAGGCTTTTGTAGGGGCACAGGGACCCATATCAGTAGAGGCATTGGTCCTTGTAGGGGAGAGCATAGGAGAGTTGTTAAATTGCTAACTTTAGCAATGCTAACTATGTGCTATGCTCGAGCACGAACACTAGCTGGGTAATATGCTAGTTTAACACAATGAGTGCTAGCTGTTCGGTGCAATAGTTTTAACAGTAGCACGTAAAAATGCTCGAGAGGTTAGTCGAAGCAGCCAAATCTGTTAAAAAATTTAGGAGGGGCTCGAGCAGTAAATTCGAGCAGATATTAGATTGAATTGTTATTTGTTGAAATACAATGTTAATCGTATTATATATCATAAATAAATTAAGAACTTTGCCCCCCCCCCTTGTTTTTTACCCTCTTCCTTACGAGATGAAAGGGGGGGGGCGGAGTGTTTTGCCCCCCCCCCTTATTGTTTATCTTCTTTCTCACCAGAGGGAAGATGGGGGGAGGGGGTGTTTTGCCCCTCCCCCCTTATTTTTTATCCTCTTTCTTATCAAAGGGAGGGGGGTGTTTTGCCCCCCTCCCTTATCTTTTATTCTCTCTCTTACCAAAGAGGGGAAGGGGGTGTTTTGCCCCCCCCTTATTTTTTATCTTCCTTCTTACCAGATGGGAGGGGGGTGTTCCCCTACAAAGGCCTATGCCTCTAGTGAAGTGGACCATTGATAATATGACTTTTTGACCGTGTCTTGGCTACTGACCAATGAAAAAATGACCATTGGCCAAATTGTGAATTGAAATTTTTTTTCGTTTTTTGAATGGCTATATTAAATTAACATTGATAATATCCTATGTCCCGCCCCCCTCCCCTACAAGCGCCTATGCCTCTACTGATATGGGTTCCTTTGTCCCCGCCCCCCCCCCCCCTACAAGCCTATGCCGATGTGGGTTCAAATCCCGGAGAGGGCAAATTTTATTTCTATTATTTTTTAATTAATATATTGTTCTTGTTAATATCAATGATAATTTGACTTTTTGGCCGTCCGCTAGCTACTGATTGAATAAAATGATCATTGGCCAAAGTGTGAATCGAATTTTTTTTCTCGTTTTTTTGTCTCTTATGTATTAATTGCTATGCAATTTATAGGCTCGCTTTTCGTTGTCCGTCCCTCCAACATGTATCTTAATGGCTGGTTAGAATTCCGGAGAGGGCAATTTTTTTTAAAATTAATATATTGTTCTTGTTAATACCAATGATAAAATGACTTTTTATTTTTAACCGTCCGCTGGCTACTGACCAATGAAAGAAATGACCAATGGCCAAATTGTGAATCGAAATTCTTTTTTTCGTTTTTGAATTGCTATATTACCCTATGCCCCCCCCTACAAGGGCCTATGCCTCTACTGATATGGGTCCCTGTACACCCCCCCTCCTACAAAGGTCTATGCCTCTACTGAGGTTCCGATCCCGGAGAGGGCAAATTTTTTTTTGTTTTTTTTAAATTTATATATTGTTCTTGTTAATACCATTGATAATATGACTTTTTGGCGTCCGCTGTTACTGACCAATAAAAAATAGACCATTGGCCAAATTGTGATTGAAATTTTTTTTTTTTTCGTTTCTTATGTATTTATATCCGTTTTGACCGTCTCCTGGCTGCTGACTATTGGAAAAAATGACCATTGGCCAAAGTGTATAAACTTTTTTTCTATATTTCAAATATAGGTTATTTGGCTCTTTGCTGGCTACTGACCAATAAAATAAATGACCACTGGCCAAAGTGAGATTAAAATAAATTTATTTTCTCTAGATTATAATTATTGGCCAATATTTGACAGTTTGCTGGCTACTGACCAATAAAAAAATGACCACTGGCCAAACTGAGAGTAAAATCGATTTTTTTTCTAGATTATAATTATAGGTTAGTTATTTCGCTCTCTGCTGACCATTAGAAAAATGACCGCTGGCCAAAGTGTATATCGCATTTTTTTCTATATTATAAGCATAGACTATTTTGCCGTCTGACCAATGGAAAAAATGACCAAGGCCCAAGGTTTGGAAGTTTTTTTCGTTTTTTTAATATCTTGTTTATACTATACATATGTGCATGATTTGAATAGAGTCTATAGTCATAATTCAAATTATGGGTCGCCTTCACCAAATTGTTTAAATTTATACAGTATCAAAAAAAATCTAAATTGAAAGTTGTACGTTTTGGAAGGATGACTATTGGCTTCTTCAAGGTCATACCCTCTATTTGCGTTTCTTTCGTCATTTTGATTAATTAGCTGATAAGAATGAATGAAAGAAAACCTATTCCGCAATAAATAAATTATTAATAAATGTTTTATAGCAGGTTTTTCAAAAATTAAACTTTTTAAATATTTGTATGAAAAAATAACTAATCATTTTGGATTTTATCCCCCCCCCCAGGCATTCTCGTCCCTTCTATCTTTCTGGCCCATAAATTGCATAGCAAATATGCTACGTTTATACGGAGTATAGATGAGTTCAGTTCCTCCTTCCCTCCTGAGCAGAAGCTATGGTTCATATACAGGCATATTTTTTCAAAATTTATTAATAAGAAACTCTATATGTCACTTCACTTTCTACGAGTGATGTGGTCCACTCATGCTAATAATATTTGTTTGAAAATAACAATTTAAAATATAAAATATTTTAAAGGGGGGCGATGGGACTCGGACAAAATAAATAAAAACTTGGGCGGATAAAATCATTGGAACTAAATAGAGCAGATATAATTGTTAATAAATTGAAGCAACCAATATACGAATGAACAAAAAAAGTGTAAAAAAGCGTAGGTTTAAGTTAAAAATACAACGTAGGACCCGAGGATACTGGCGAGGTTTTAAGGAGCGAGAACGTAAGATATAGTTTTTTTTTAATTTTTAAGTGTAGTTAGCAATATAATATATAATTGCAAACTTTGGAGAAAGAGTGATTATAAATATAATAAATATGAAGATACAATTAATAAAGCTAAAACCTCTAAAAACACACCATTTTATATGAAAAGATGCTTAGTTTGTTAACATAAATTTCAATGATATAATGTGATACAATAAATATATTACAATATTTTATTAATTTATTAAGATAAATAAAATTTAAGGTATGTAACATAAAATTTCAAGATGGAAGATATTGCATTTTTTTTGCGAAAAACCATCAAAAAATTTAAGATTAATGGATGCATCAAAAAACAAACGTCTTTAAGTCTATAAAATAAAATCTCAGAAATAAAGAAAATTTAGTCTTTTGTATGTTTTAATGTGAACAAACAAAATTTAATTTGAAGAGAAAAATGATAAACGAGACAAATCGTAATAAATTAGACTAATAATAATACAATAGGGTGAGAAATCAGTAAATTATAGGAAAGGCAATTGCTTTTTCCTAAATAAAGATAACATACCTGCAATATCTATATAAGAAAATATAATAATAAATATACTTAAGCTTTGTTGAAATTTACAAAGAGTTACCTAGTAATGGAAAAGACTACTATTTGGTTATTAAATTGCGAAAAACCTTTTAATAAAATTAATTAAATGAACTTTGGATTTTGTTATTCAATCACGTAGACACAAAGTACAATGTACTTTATAACAAAAAAATCAACATAAACATTTATCTTGCCAAAAATTTAATTTGATATAAACATTTATCTTGCCAAAAATCTAATTTGATTCAAAGTTTAATAACCATAACATAAACACGGGTCAAAGAATTATAAGACTAAATTTTTTGATTTTAGATCTTAGTTGTTTAAAGCTGTGAGGGTGTATTGTTTGGAATTAACGGTTTTTTTAATTTTAAATGAATCTGTCTGTATATATTTTATTTACAAGAAATAATGAAAAACAAGGAAATTAAAGGATTATTATCCCAACTTAATATTTGAAATACTATAATCTTTTCAAGCTTATTTGTTAGAGCTTTTTTAATTTACTCATCACATTCATTTGTCATCAATTGTTATGCACTGATTTGCAAAATATTTTTAACGATTTTCAAAATTTTATGACGTTGTTATAAAAAATCGGTGTAGCCAGGATTTGAATTAGAGGGGGGGGGACGATAATGATTTATAGAAAGCAAAACTATAATTTTTTGAAATTTTAGCCATGTTTATATTGAATTTTAAAGAATTTATGAATTAATAGGGGGACAGCCGCCCTTCCCTGCCTCCCCTTGGCTACGCTTACGATCATCAAACTATTTAAATATCACATCCTGTAACCTAGTCTCTTGCTAGCTTAAGGTTTCTAAAATTTCACAAAATGTGCTAGTTCAAAATTGATTATTTTAAAAAATCTTTCATAAAATTATGAAATAAATGACATTCCTTGACCGGTATATATATCATAATTTCCAAAGATATAATTTTTCTTTTGATGTTATACCTAATGTCAATTTTACAAATAGCTTTGTCACATTAAGTCAAAAATATAGATAAAAGACATTTTATAACTTTGAGTTAGTCTTCTTCGACCTTAGGTATTTAAACTATTTACTTTGTATAAATTTATCTTTAATCTATTTTTTTAAAAATAAATATTATATTTTGTTATTTATAAAATTATCACAATGTTTTAAATCAGAACTGATCAAAAATCGTTATTAAACTATAATTAGACTAACCATTGATGATAGTTTACGCCTTCTCGAAAATGTTTGTGTCTGAAAGCTTTCAAATTACTCAGAAGTGTTGCTATAAAATAATTAAATCCGGGACCGGGTTAAGCCCGGTCTCGGATTCCCCCGGGTACGGTTCGTAAGAACTTTCACCGGAGGTGTTTATTCACGCGTAAATTACAACCAAAATGTTGAAAATGTGTGAAAAATAGCGCGCGTAGTGTGAATAAACAAGTATTGCGATGGGAAAGCAAATTTTAGGTAAGGTTGGGACAGTAAGATCGGACGAGTTAAGTGTAGGAGGGTATTGCGAGGGAAAAACAACCGAGTAATGCCGTGGGGGCAGGTGCGTCCTTATATACGTAACTGCGCAAGGGTTTTTTATTGTTCTAAGTCAATTAGCTCGACCGGGAAATCGCTTTCCCAAAAAGTTGGATCAAAATCTTCGTCTTAGGGAGACCGTGTTGAAGAATGAATTCGATATCAGGGTCTTCGTGATGGGATTCCGGAGTTAACGGCATCCGGAGTTGGGATGGGTTGATTGCCGGGTTGCTATCTGTAGGGTTCCAGACTATGTTGTAGTGAATATTAAGGAGGTGCTTGGGACCTTAGGTTTTAACGAAGGTAGAAATGACTCCTCGATTACTGGGGAGTTAGACCCCCCTTTTTAGCACATAATAAGCCGTTGCTGAGTCAGCGACCATTTTGGGGTGATTATGGCCTTCTAGATATGATCGGACATATCCATATAGAATCGCAACTGTTTCTGCTAGCGTTATATGATGAGGTTCTCTCCAGTGCCAACCGAAGCTGGCAGCAGCGTTTTAAAAGGTGTTAGAGTGTGGCCCGTTGTCATCTACGAGCCCGATATGAGAGCCGGATGCGTCGACATAGACCGTGGTTGTTGGCTTGACAAAGTGGTATGGTATCGTGCGTGAGTTTGAGAATTACGCATATTTTATTGGCTGCAAAACATCTATCGAACCAGGCGGATTGTCTCTAGTAAGGCTGTAAAAGCTACTAAAGAGTTTAGACGTTCCAGTGAGATTATGAAAGAAGTTGTTTAGGCCTCACAGGGCTTCCAATAATGTGGTGTCCGGTATTTTGTAGCGGAGCGCCAGGAAGAGTACATCTGCTGCTATTTGGAGGCGGTCAGCTGTTGCTTGTTTTTTAATTGATGATACATCTAGTTTAAGTTCCATTCCCTGGTATTCGATTGTTAACGTGGGGAGAATCGACGATTTGGACACGTTAATCGTAAGCCCCCATTTTTTGCTAAGTCGGCCAGGCTCTCTAGGTCCTCTTGGACGGCTTGGAAATCGGGGCTGTATATATGATCATCAAAACATTATACTTGGACCGTTTGGTTGCTTTCTTGGCCAAGTCGCTAACAACCATTGAAGGACAAAGGGTGAAAAGGAGGCACCCATAGGTAGAACATTGTACTGGTACGCTTTTCTTTTCCATATGTAGCCTAAGAACTTTTTAGTGACTTGATAGATTAGCACGGAAAAAAATGCCGTCTTGAAGTCAATTTTGGCTGCGTATCGCGATGCTGCTAAGTGTTTGGCTGTTACGGTATGTTGGCGAGCTTGATAGGTTTTGGTTTAAAGTTTTTCGAGGCGGCTGAGAGGTCTGTTATGATCTTGCATCTACATTTGGCTTAGCTATAAAGAACGTGGCCGATCTAATGGCTAAGCTAGTGGTATGGGAACCGATTTTGGGTGCTAAGAGCTCAGAGAAAAAGGCTGGCGATTCTAGGAAATATATATTTATTGCATGTGTGTTAAGTGATATTTTGTCAATAATTTTGCCATTATAAAGGAAATTAAGAATATGAGTAAACTTGAGGAGTGTGGGCAATTGGGATATCGTTGTCTTCTCTTAAAGAGTAAAACGCAAATGATACATTTTGTATCTAAATGGATTATAAATTAAGTAATTAGATGGTAAAAATAAGACATATAGTTTAAGCATTCATATCCATGGGCGTAGCCAAGGGGAGCAGGGCCATTTCTCTCTAAATGGAAATATAATAACACACGTATTATTTATAGTAAAAATATTTAATATTATCAATTTTGAAAAATATACATAGAATATTACGTGTTAGGGCTTCGCCGGTTTCTGCCTTGCCAGCCGAGTGACGCGCATTCCCGGCCGTCACTTTGGGTTCAGTAGTTAAGGCCTTGTCAGTTTCATCTCCGGCAGCATTTGTCATTGAGGCAGTTCCTATGAGATATGCGAAAATTGTTAAAATGTGTAAATTAAAAAAATAATAATTACCTTTTAAATTGAATATAAGGGATTTGGGTAAATTTATTCTAGCGTTGTTGGATAAGGGGAGGGAGAAATATATCTGTCATAGAGGATGGCATGCAGGCATAATCATGTGGGGTGGGAAGTTTACAAGAATAACAACCTTAAAGAATACAGTGTGGATAGGGGACTGCAAATAAACTATTTATCTCGCTTGCAGCCATGCCTGCAGCATAGGCATATGGGGTGGTAAGTTTACAATAATAACAAAGGCAGTTGCTATAACCAGATAAAATAGTGACATTAAATATAGCAAATTAATATATGGAGTAATTTTAGAAAATAGCGAGTCCAGTTTCTTCAATCAAACCCCCCCCCCCCCTTCTTAAAAAACAAAATGTTAATGCCAAGGTTTATTTAAATTAGTAGGTGTTTAAAAAATATGGATTTAAATTAAAAGTTGTTCAAAAAATACGGAATAACGTAGTTAACATGGGCGTAGCCAGCAGAGGAGAGCAATATAGGTGTCCGAAAAATACAAAATGGCCTCGCTAACACGGGCGTAGCCAGCATTGGAATTAGAGGGGGGCAATAATGATTTAGGGAGGGCAAATTTTCATTATATTGCTAACAAAGAAGTTGGAATGAGCACTTTATTAAATATTTTTGTTAATATATATTAGTAACAGTGAAGATAAAGTTATTTGTGTATGCCTTTTAATGGTTTATAAAATTGAAATGCTATATTGTTACATCGGAATGGTGGGAAGAATTTGTTTTCTGGTTTATATACCTAGTATTTAAATGTATAATTTTTTTAATGGATGAATGTTTGGACGAAGCGAAAATAAATACCTTAAATATAAATTATATTTTTTTTTGACTTTTCATATTCCATATTACTCCGATGTTTTGACAACGAGTCGGTGCTTTGAGTTGTTAGCTTAAGTTAAACTTTAAATGGATTTAAATGAAGGCAGACTCTTCCCGACTTAGGGGGGTTTAAGCTAATTTTACATAATAAAGGGCTTTTAAATAAAATTTTAATGAATTTTTTATATAATTTTGAAGATCAGATTCCAAAATCCCAGAGGAGCAGATACATTGTTAGTTTTATAACAAGGAGTCATGAACAGTCAATCAATTCAAGAGTTCAGTTTTTAAAATTTAAAAACTTGTGATGCCAATTTCTTAAAAAAAATAATTTACCCTTTTTATGTTTAAAAAAGCTTTCATAAGATCTGTATAACTCCTCTTAGGAAAACCTTGAGACCAGAGATGAGTATTGATGCATCTAACCTCATATATAAAACTAAGAAGCTAAGAAAAATTAACAAACTATAGTCATCTGCATAGTTTAAAAGAGGACATAAAATAGTTGATTTAAAAATATTACAACTATTATAATTAGTCATGAACCGACCAGCACTTTAAGTTCAGTTTTAGTATTTAAAATTTCAAATTTTAGTGGAATTTTCATGGTGTTAGATATTTTCATTAAATATGCTTGAATTCTTTTTGAGAGCTTTAGACTCAAAGATGAGGACCATCTCATATATGTGACGGTGAGGTTAGAAATGTCAATGGTAATTTCGGGGGTCGGCCTTTGTCCAGTTAACGGCTCACGTGGCGATGGCCCATGCATTGGTTGATGACAAAAAGTTTAGCATACTGTTATTGCACGACTGATTTGAAGTTTTTAGGACCAAGTTCTTTTTCTGAAAGATAACATTTAAAGTGAAAATGGCCTCCACCATCCTGCCTTCTCCCCCCCCCCCCCCCATTCCTTCGGGATTCACCCCACCACCAAATTAGCGTGCGTGCCCTCAGGGTCATGTTCTCTCCTACCCCCTCGTTACTATCTCATTGCTACACCAGCATGTAAGCAACGGTACTTTGTAACCAAATGGCAGTAGGGTAATAAAAATACAATCAGCAGAAGCTATGGTTCATATACAGGCATCTTTTCAAAATTTATTAATAAGAAGCTCTATATGTCACTTCACTTTTTACGAGTGATGTGGTCCACTCATGCTATTAAAATTTGTTTAAAAGTAACAATTTAAATTATAAAAGATTTTAAAGGGCCGTTGGGATTCAGGCAAAATAAATAAGAATTTGTGCGGATGATATCCCATTGGAATCAAATAGAGCAGATATAATTGTTAATAAATTAAAGCAACTTATATAAGAATGAACAAAGAAAGTGTAAAAGAGCCTAGGTTTAAGTTAAAAATAGAACGTAGGACCCGAGGATGCTGGCGAGGTTTTAAGGAGCGAGAACGTAAGATATAGTTTTTTTTTAATTTTTAAGTGTTGTAAGCAATATAATATAACTGCAAACTTTGGAGGGGGAGTGGTTATAAATATAATAAATATTAAGATACAATTAATAAGAGCTAAAACCTTTAAAAACACACCATTTTATATGAAAAGATGCTTAGTTTGTTAACATAAATTTCAATGATATAATGTGATACAATAAAAATTTTCAATATTTTGTTAATTTATTAAGATAAATAAAATTTAAGGTATGTAACATACAATTTTAAGATGGGAGATATTGCATTTTTTTGCAAAAAACTATCAAAAAATTTAAGATTAATGGATGCATCAAAAAACAAGTGTCTTTATAGTCTATAAAATAAAATCTCACAAATAAAGAAAATTTAGTCTTTTGTATGTTTTAATGTGAACAAACAAAATTTATTTGAAGAGAAAAATGATAAACGAGACAAATCGTAATAAATTAGACTAATAATAATACAATAGGGTGAAAAATCAATAAATTATAGTAAAGGCAATTGCTTTTCTCTAAATAAAGATAACATACCTGCAATATCTATATAAGAAAATATAAAAATAAATATTAAACTTTGTTGAAATTTACAAAGAGTTACCTAGTAATGGAAAAGACTACTATTTGGTTTTTAAATTGCGAAAACCTTTTGATAAAATTGATTAAATGAACTTTGGATTTTGTTATTCAATCAAGTAGACACAAAGTGCAATGGACTTTAAAAATGAAAAATTTACCATAAACATTTATCCTATTTTAACTAGCCAAAAATTTAATTTGATTCAAAGTTTAATTACCATAACATAAGGTAAACACGGGTCAAAGAATTATAAGACTAAATTTTTTGATTTTAGATATTAGTTGTTTAAGGCTCTGAGGGTCCTTTGTTTGGAATTAAGGTTTTTTTTTAATTTTAAATGAATCTGTATATATTTATTTACAAGAAATAATGAAAAACAAGGAAATTAAAGGATTATTATCCCAACTTAATATTTGAAATACTATAATCTTTTCAAGCATATTTGTTAGTGCTTTTTTAATATTTCTCATCACATTCATTTATTATCAATTGTTATGCACTGATTTGCAAAATGTTTTAGGATTTTTAAAATCTTGAAATTTTATGACGTTGTTATAAAAAAATTCATTATTAACATCGGTGTAGCCAGGATTTGAATTAGAGGGGGGGGGGACAATAATGATTTATGGAAGGCAAAACTATATTTTTTTGAAATTTTAGCCATGTTTATATTGAATTTTAAGGAATTTATGGATTTATAGGGGGCAGCCGCCCCTCTCTGCCTCCCCCTGGCTACGCTAACGATCATCAAACTATTTAAATATCATATCCTGTAACCTAGTCTCTTGCTAGCTTAAGATTTTTCAACATTTCATATAATGTGCTAGTTCGAAATCGAGTATTTTAAAAAGCTTTCATAAAATTTTGAAATAAATGACATTTCCTTGACCGGTATAAATATCATAATTTCCAAAGATATAACTTTTGATGTTATACCTAATGTCAATTTTACAAATAGCTTTGTCACATTAAGTCAAAAATATTTATAAAAGACATTTTATAACTTTGAGTTATAATACTTCTTCGACCTTAGGTATTTAAACGATTTACTTTGTATAAATTTATCTTTAATCCATTTCTTTAGAAAATAAATTTTTATTTTTGTCATTTATAATAAATAAAATGTTTTTATCCCAGTATATAGACCTAGGAACTGTATTATTATGTCTAATCTTTGGGGTTAAATCAGGCCACATTCAAAGTATGTTATATTATTTTTAAATGATAGATATACAAACAATATTCATAGGTCGTTTAGTATATTTTAGATAATTTTATTAAACTTTAAACTTTTGTTGTTTGAGATAACACTTTTAGATATTCATGTTATTAACATTATGAAAGAAAAAATCTAGTTATTTTAAAATGGAAGAAAATTTTAAAATTACCAAAATTATATTAAGCAATAAAAATATTTTTTAAATTCATTAAAACAACGCCTCTGTGAAATATTCTAGATTTCGATTCGAGATTCGATTCGGATCGAATATTTACGCTGCTAGGATTCGAAAGTCCGAATCAAATCCTTGAAAAAATAGAGATTTATTTTTTAAGTTTAATTTAAATAGACCATATTCAAATATTTAGCTATTTTTATCTTACCGCATTTTAGTTATTTTTCCTGCTACAATTTGTAAAAGTTTAATTTAATATTTTTTAAACTTACATAAGTTATGGAGAACGAGGATTACAATTAAATTAAATTATGAACTACCGATATATTATCAACCAGGCATAGAAGATCATCCTGGCAAAATGCCCAATAGAAAATTGAAGATATATGGCATTAATAAGAAGATAGTCTTATAAGCGAGTGTGGTCGATTTAAGGCTGAGAATTTGAGTGTTTATCGCCAGTAAATGGCATATCGTATAGAGAATTTTAAGGTGACTTGGAAACTGCTATAGGAAGTCAGCCAGATTTTGTAACTAGCGAGGTATTAACACTGGATCGGCTATTAAGAGCGACAAGATGAAGTCTTCATTGGACATTTTTGCACAAACCACGTGTGGTCTCCAATGTTGAGCCTTTGCAATGGTGGAAATCGAATCAACGTCGTTTTCCAGACATCCAAAAATTAACAAAAAATCTTCTCTATACCTGGATCATTTACCTCCGTGCGAAATAATATTTTCACCTGAACCAATTTATTGACTAAACACAAGCAATCGTTTAAGGATGAAAGTGTTAGGAAATTTGCCTTAAAAGTTGGCTAAAAACGGTTCTTGATTGTCTTACACATATCGCCATAGATTTTTGTTCGCCTTTAATATTTTTATTTTCGATGTGTGTAATTTTAAATAACTTTCAAATAAATTTTTTAAATGTATAAGCAAATTAGAAATCATAGTAGCCTTTTATGTATTTTCTAATAATAATAAAATCGTAATTATGTTCGATTCGAAATCCAGAGGCGTAATTAAACCCCATAATTATATTTAAACGTGGTAGTTAATACTTAGGGTAAAAAGAAGTCGAGTTTGTAAAGAAGCAGCTGGATTGTTTTAAAATAGAATAGAATAAAGGCTTATTTTTTATAAGTGTTAAAGGCTTGATAAACAATATGTCTAGAATTTTTAAATGATCCTTTTGATTTTTGATAAGTAACTTATTGGTATAGAGGTACGTATATGTTGAGAACTTCAAGCTTGACCAAATTTTCAATAGTTGTCTTTAATATAATATACCAAAAATTGTACTAAAGGTGCCGAATATTGTTTTGATACAAATAGATTTATAAAGTTAAGTAATCACATTTTAAGTGCTTTTAATTGATTACAGCCTAAGACACTATCATGTAGTCATCAAGATAATAATTGTTTATGAAGACGTAAAAATAGTATCAGAGCTTGTTTTTTAATCTATTAAAAACGACGGATTAACAATAATGTCCCCTTCAAAATTATATGCTAAACGCAACTTTTAGCATGATGAAAAGGAAATGTACTCTTATCTAGCTTTGAGGAGTTATATTTTTAAATTATGTTTAATATCGAGAGCGTATTTATAGTTAAGTCTATTGGGTCTTACAATGAGATACCCATGCCACGATATTACCTATGACAAACCATAGTTAAGTAGAGCTAGGGGGCGGTGGGCTGAATTATGATTTATAATACTCAAAGTTCTAAAATATTGGATTCAAGATCCTTTGCTATAAGACGCAGAACGCCATCAGCTTAATAAAATTTATTTCCAAAAGAGTTGGAGACAGTGAAGGGACCTAACCTTTTATTATATTATTAGCTAAATGGTTATGTTAGGAATACAACGCCTAAGGTTAAAATTTAAAGCAATTAACTCAATGCAGTAACTATTATATGGTTATCTAACAAAATTATGTCTTTAAAGAGAGAGGGATAGGGTGAAACAAAAATTTAGCTAATAACATAAAAACAGCCATAAGTGTGGTGCTTTAGACAGGCGACATCAAGTAACCAATTGGAAAAACACATAAAATTTTGGAATTTCAGAATTATTCAATTATTCCACTTTTTGTCCACTACATCGGCGATCACATCACATCTCTGGATATTCCATTTTTATCCACTACATCCGCGATCACATCACATTTTTGGATATTACATTTATTCACTACATTCGCGATCAACTCACACTTTTGGATATTCATTTCAACTACACGTAGCTAGTTATCATTTCATCCAACCTGCTGATTATTTTTTATCATCTATTTTAATATCCTCGCTCATATTTAATTTCGCTGTATATTTTGTGTTTGGAAAACGTTATAAAAATAAATAGTATTACATCGTTACCTAAATTAACTGAGAATTTTTCTTTTATCACAAACTAAAATAATTACAGTAAATTAAGTTTATTACTTAATGTTGTACTAAGTCATCTCTAATTTGTATTGTTAGATTGCAGATGCCAAAATACCAGCTTCACATTTCTTTCATTTTCAAAAATAATTTTTGCAATAGAAAAGATTTCAATGGCTATTGCCACATGGATAAAATCGCGCTCTTAAATAACCAATTAAATAAAATTGATTTAATTGCCATTTATGAATTTTTATACAAAAAATATTAACCGAAGGACATGAACATGTAACGGGCACCTAGTAAATCGTTGACGAAATAAGTTAACGCTTTTAAACAGCTAATCTCCTCAGGTCCTTTCACTAAGTCGATGTAGTAAGTAATTGTGATGGATGGCAGTGCAGATCTCCTTCCCAGTGAATATATATGCGCCAAGAATACTGTCTACGTAAGAGATTAATAATAATAAATAATTACAGGAATTGGTTGTAAATCCCTCAAGTCTCGATGGTACATTGGTTGGAATAGTTCAATATTCGTCAGAGGCCGACATTTTCTTTGGGATTTGTCAAGGATATTTATTGACTAATGTTTTTAACGCCCAAACACTGCTCCCGCCCCTCCAGCGGCTTAATTACTTATATGTATTTTGCTAAATTAAGAAAATACGATTTTATTAATTTATCTTCTCCTCACCTATAATACTGCCTTTGTATTTAATAGACTATATATGGAAATAGTTTTAATTTTTGTCTACAAACTCTACCGATGTTTTAAATGATAGGAATGGAGACGCGAATTGAAAAGGGAATAAACCAAGTCGGTTAGATGCTTAAAAAGGGTCGTTCAGACGCAGTTAAAATAAATTACGTCTTTGCAAACGGGAATTCGGCACCTGTCGACCCAAGCGTAGTGTCCAATTATCTAGACAAGAGATAAGTAATAAAAAATACATATTACTGATATATATTAGAGATAATTTTTATGCAAAACAAAAACTCCTAAAACATATTTATAAGTCATTTTATTTTTCACGGCAGCTTGTACTGTGCGGTATTAACCCTCGGAAGCATTTTGAAAATCCCGAACGCGAAAGCATTCGTGGGGTATATTCGGCCCCATTTTTTAACTTCTTATAACTATCGAACTATTAATTGAAATTATCTCAGATATTTAATATATGTTTGCAAAAGACTCTTAATTTATGGTATAAATTTTGATAAATGATTAAACAATATTACAAAAAGTATTTAACATTTTTCTGAAGTCATATTTTTTTCTTTTTTTCGATGCCTCGCCTCATTTTACCACATCATATACCATGAAATGAATCAAAATTAAAATGATTTTTTATTAAAAGAAAGTTGGAAATGCATAAAAATATAATTGCACAAATGATGATATAAAAAAATACAAACATTTGAGAAGTAGTTGAATTTTCTACGTACACTTTTCACACAATACGTCATGTGGCTTGAGCAAACAAATTTGGAGCAATTTTTATTGTTTTTTTTTATCTTTGCCTCTTATACAAAGGTACATCTAGATCTTTTTAAGCCTTTGGGAGGAGATTCATCGTTTATGTTGAGGATTTTTCTGATAGACTCCTTGATATCCCAAGGCATATTCAAATTTTTTTTAAGTCCACATTCCATTTAAGTTACACAGAGTTGATCTACAACATCAACTCCCCCCTTTGTCATATTGTAAAAAGATAGAATTTCTGGCTTTAGAGTGTTGCCTGATGGATCTATTTAATTGTCAGAGTGTAAAGAAGATAGTAGTATTACCTGTTTGTTTTGGGTATATAAGATATTATGTTAATTTTTCTTGAAAAGCAAATGTGCTTGACAATACAGGTATATTTTTTATTTGACAAAAGTCATGAGGAATTTGTCTTTTGTTATTCTTCAAGGTGCCAACTGAAATTAGTGAGTGGTTTATCAATAAATGTTTTGTCAGTTCAAAACTTTCTCCAACCTACCAAATTTCGTTTAAATTTTTTGTTAAACTTTAAAAATGACAAATATAACAATTGTCATCAAAGTAAAACCGCAAAACTATTTTTTAATTTGTACTAACTTTATGACACCCTAACCTACCAATTTTTGTTCAAATTTTTTCTTTAGCTCTAAAAATGACTATTATGACAGTTGTCAGCAAAACCGCAAAACTATTTTTTTTTAATTTGTACTAATTCATGACACCCTAACCTACCGATTTTTGTTTGAATTTTATCTTTAGCTCTAAAAATGACAATTTTGGCGATTGTGTCCAAAGTAAAACCGCAAAACTATTTTTTTAATTTGTACTAACTTTATGACACCCTAACCTACCTATTTTCGTTAGAATTTTTTCTTTAGCCCTATAAATGAAAATTATGACAATTTTCACCAAATTAAAAAGGCATAACTATTTTTTTAATTTTTATAATTTATGACAGCCCAACCTACCAATTTTCGTTTAAATTTTTCTTAAGCTCTAAAAATGACAATTATGACAAATGACATTAAGGCAAAACCGCAAATAAATATTTTAATTTTATTTTATATAATATCATAACATCTCATTGTATAGATCTATTATTCAAAATTCAAATAATATTGGTAAGCAATTATGTATAAATATAAAAATTGTGTTTGTATTAGCATTATATCCCAACTGCTCTGCTAGTAAGCTATAATAAAATCTGCTAAAACCGTGCTTAGTTCAAACAACCATGCTCGATACCACGGTTTATATCAAGGAACTCTGCTCAATGCCCAGCTAGTTTATATCTTACTCAACCAGGAGCCATCAGCACTTTAATCTGCCGTGCTAGTAACCGGATTACTCAGCAGCATTTGCTCGTTATGCTAGATGGGAATGGTAGGAGATAAGTGCCTATTACCAGGGTTGAGCATGTAGCATATAAGCATTTAACATCTCTAGTCGAACGCCGTAGAAGGAGTCACGACCATGACGATCTATTCAACAAGAGGTAGAAGAACGAATTTGTAATCAATTGGGAGCATGAACGAGGCGAAAATATCGACAAATTAATTTGAATTTGTAAACAGCAAATCCACACCGACCTGGTTTTAGCACTTAGACAAATGATGGATAAATATGGGAAAAAAAGAAGACGCCAACATCGTCATTATCGACTTGGAATAGCTTATTACACACGCGATTAAATATGTCGCTAGAAGAAACAAACATACCTGAGACCTGACGCTTAAACGCCTTAGGAAAAATATTTATGAAGGCTCAAATTAGAGCGTTAGAAAAACAGTTGGGGACTCTAAACCTTTTCGGATTTGAAATTAAGTTACACCGGATCTGCTCTAAGTACTCTTTTATTCAAAATATCTAGGGACACGATAATAGGAGACATTTAAAGGCCGATGTATGCTATATGTCGTTGTTATGTAGTAGCGAAGGCAAAGAAAAGAAAGTATTTGAAAAAGCTGAGAAGTGGTCAAAGCGTAGTTGAATATGGTTTAAAGGTCAACATCGAAAACCGGTACAATGGAGAAGAACGTTACAGGTACCCCATCGCTAAAATATTATCTAAAGTATTCAAACCTCGGCTCGATGCTACATCAAGAGGGAGGTTGGCAAAGAAGTCAATGTAGGGATTCAAAATGATGGCTTAAATGGCGAAGTATATCACATGTAATGTGCGACAAGGAGATGCCAATTTGGTTGAGTAGCAAAGCTTACAGATCTGATATATGAGCGGTGTTACTCAATGGAAGCGAAACATGGAAATTAAACGCCACGAAAGGGCTATTATAATCCATGGAGAAAATAATATTATAATACGTGAAGCTTAGGTTATACTAAGTTCGACCATGTGACAAATGACAGTCTCAGGGCAAAAATGGGTATTCAACCTATGGCCGACTTAATGAAAATCGGAAAGTGGTATGGACATATATTAAGAACGGAGGCGAATGATGTAAATCGAAACTATGAAAACAAAAGATAAATCAAGATGGAATAAACTTAACAAAACAAATCTTATGACTATGAGACCTAATACATGATAAAGAAAAGGATAATACTCGAGATGTATTAATTTAGCGAAATGCTGCATTCATTAAAAATAAGCCAAGTATCATTTAGCGCTAATTTTTGACAGATTTATGGGTTGTAATATTTTAGTTATGCTAGGTTACAATTAAAATTAGGCGTTTTCATCGAAATTTTGCAGGACAAAGCTTTGGTGTCATCGAAAATTATATAGCTGAAGGCACCGATCTATGTTTTATCAAAAAGGCATTTTATCAAAATTGATAATAAATTAAGGAGACCATGATTTTTTTGACTGATTTATTGAATGCATAGTATAATTATATAAATTTTAGAATTAAAGTATAATGCAAAAACTGTAAAGTAAAACAAATATATTTTGAGGCATGAAAATGTTTTTAAAAATTTAAGTAGTAATTGCATACACGATTAGGATCTTGGCTGGTTACCAAACTCAAGACATTTGTTATCCTAAAAATTTATAATTGTTGTTTATATTGTAATAAAGTACGTTATAGGATAATCGCACCATTTGTTTTGTGTTTAAGTAAATTCCCAAACAATTAGTCATCCAGACGTTTGGCCGAAATCCTACAAGTACCCTATTGTTGTATATAAAAATAGAATACATATACGAAAAACATAAGATTAGTTTATAATTAAATTATAACAGGATTTTTCACTTCTGTAAACGATTTGAAGACTTGCTGTGACCCGTTCACTTTTATAAACGAGTAAACCAGTTTGTCAATAACCTATGTTATAAATAAATGTTAATATTTTTGAGAAATTTTCGTAATTATTTAATATAATTTTTTTAGCAATTTAAGCTCATAATATTTGTATGGACTTTGCTGTAGAAATTTTTAATCAACATAAACTCTTGAATTAAATGGTTGTCTAGTTAAATTAAAACATGCCCAAATCAAATTTTAAGGTGGAGGGGCAGCAAACTTTTGACTCATATTGATTTAACACTAAGCAATATGCGATACAGCTATCGCGTGATTTTGCTTGACATGTTGACAGCCTAGACAAGCATAAGATTTTTCTGGATTGGCTCGTTTGTATATCAGACCCTTGATAATACTTAAAGATTTAGCTTTCAAAGCTATTTCTGTAAAAATAAGGTTTTTAACACTCCGTCAGCCGTTTAAAAACGCTGTACAAAAAAAATTAGGGAATATTACAATTTCATTTTTTCAGTAGCTTAACAAAATTTACCCTAGAATATCTCTGCAAAATTTGGCTAGTTTTTTTCCAATAGTTTTTAAGATACAGCGTGTTTTAGATGCCCGGGGTCTTCCACGACCCCACCTCCATAATTTGCACAAAAAAATTAAACATTTCTTTTTTGAAATATATTATTAAAACCCATTATCGTAAACCCATTTGTGAAAAACATTTTTGTATACATTTCTTTTTATAGAATATATTCAAATTTTAAACTCTAATTTTCACATGTTAATTTTTTCTCGTGGTAATTGAAGCTTATTTGTGTGATTTTATTGCATTTTTAGACAATTTTTTACATTTAGTAATGTCGCTGATGCCTATGTCGGCGCCTATAGCTGATATGTGGTATAGCGACGTCACCAATAATTTAACGGAGATATCGTACTCTTGGGTCGAGAGGCTAGCAGCTCTTATGGAGAAGCGGCCTGAACGACTTAGGGTGGCGCAGATGTTTCTGTCTCGCTCTATGGGGGAAATCAAAAAAACTGCTTTGGGTTGCGTTAACGAAAACTATTGGGTAGAGTATCCAGAACCCAACGACGCTCAGATACACTGGCAAATAGCAAGCTCGATGGGGAAGTGCGATTCAATGTTTGTGGTCAACTAGGAAATCAAATCGAAAGTCCGAACCAAAAAAACGATCCAGGAAATGTTCAAAAATGCAGATCGATACGTACGCCCGAACAAGGGACAAGAGAAAACGTAATGCGGTCAAGAACGCAGGTCAGATTAACGTACTGATAGAGAGTCAATCTCGGGTCGGAGGAGGTTATCTTGAAGGGTATGGTGTTGTAGTTGCTCAATGCATACACGTCTTTCCCCAAACCCCCCTCATCTCCCCTCCCTTCATCTCTCTCTCATCGCTTTGTTAGGCGAGTATTAATGCATACACATCTCCCCTCCCGTCATCTCTCTCACATCGCTTTGTTAGACGCGTATTAATGGATACGCGTTGCCCCCCCCACACCTCTCTCTCTCTTCGCATTATTATACGCGTAGTACTAATGCCAGCTGCGCTGGCAGTTCAGGTCATGCATGGATGATCCTGAAGTTTTTTAATGTCTCTTTGTTCGTATTTAGAAACAGATATTATAACACACATTTCTTTCGTGTCTTACTTGATTATATATTTCGCAATAATGGATTCTATTTGGTACTTATAAGTGTTATCGAAACACATGAAATTAAATTCGAATAAATAAAGGGAAATTAATTAATATCATAAAATGAAAGTATATAAGGTACGAAACGAGTAACATATTTTCTCACACATTTATAATTAAGATTCTTGATTAAATATAAATATTAACGTAACTTAAATAATAATAATTTGTTGTTCTCTTTTTTTATTTATCTTTATTTCATAAATTAAAGAATAAAATGTTAGGAATTCAATCTGTTGCGTTAATCCATTTAATATAAGCGAAAACAAAAGAAAGAAAAGTTACTCATTTTAATCTTATCTTATATACTTTCATTTCATGATATTAATTGATTTATTTATTTATTCGAATTTAATTTCATGTGTTTCTATAATATTCATAAGTACCAATTAGAATTCATTATCGCAAAATATATAATCAAGTAAGACACGAAAGAATTATGTATGTTATAAAATCTGATTCTAAATACGAACAAAGAGAGATTAAAAAACTTCAGGATCATCCACGCATGACCTGAACTGGCAGCGCAGCTGGCATTAGTACTACGCGTATAATAATGCGAAGAGAGAGAGAGGTGTAGGGGGGGGACGCGTATGCATTAATAGGCGTCTAACAAAGCGATGTGAGAAAGATGAGGGGAGGGGAGATGTGTATGCATTAATACTCGCCGAACAAAGCGATGAGAGAGAGATGAGAGGAGGGGAAATGAGGGGGGTTTGGGGAAAACGTGTATGCAGTGGTAAGCAACTACAACACTTATGCAAGATATACTATAAAAGAATTTGCAGAGATTGGGCTAGAAATAACTTTGACGTCATTAAATCTTTCAATCAATACCGAAATGTCAAGATAATTACAATGGCCTATATTTGGGAAAACGAAATAGCTGACGCACTGATAGATATGCTAAGTACCTATTTATAATTGAAAATATAATAGTCTAAACAATGTTATTAGTTTTGAATAATTATTTTCAAAACATAAAAATTTATATTACTCTTATAGAGCGTGAATCGGCGCGAACGATAGCTTGGCGATGGCAAAGTAGCCTACAACACGTGTTTAGGCATCCGGGCAATAAAGATGCACTTTGATCCCAATACTCTGCTACGACTGATCCGTTTCAAATTGACGTCACCTCAGCGGAATTAAGATAGGAATTAAATCAAATTTTGACGGATTTGACCAAAAATTTTGATTTCTGGACATTAGTCAATCCGGAGTGAGCAAAAGGCAAAACTCAAAGAAATTGAGTCCTCATTTATACCCACTGCTCTTGATTTTCACTGAATTAAGGTTGCAGACCAAGCCAATTTAAAAATTTTTTATGAAACGCGTTTTAGTTCGTTTAGATGAGCTGTTTAATAGTACGAAAGCAGTTGACGATGAAAAGAGAACTTTGTTTTTGTATGAAAGCAGTGGAAACCAGTTTATAAATTATAATTGATGATATCCTACGTAGGGTGTTAAGCATAGATGAAGAAGCACACAATGTAAGGCTCTTATAATTTATCAACAAAATAAGTGTTATTCGTTGTAAAATATTTATTCTAATCAATTTTGATAAATATATGTAGAATACGAGAGAGAGAATTGAGTCTGAATTCTTCCCCATATCTCACCTGCAACTCAAATATAGTTTAGTACGTATATTTTTAATTTTAATTACAATATTAAAAACTTATATTGTTGAACTATTTTTGAACATTTAGCTCAAATGGGTTCCTTATTTTAATGCCGCTTTCCAAGCCCTAAAATTAACATTCGACCAAGACACATAACAATGTACGACAGGGTTTCTTTCAGGAGGGAGCCCGAGGGGGTATAACCGCCCCCCCCTCCAGAAATTTCAATTAACTCCCTCCCCCCCCCGGAAAGTTTTGATTGAAGCATAAACTCAAGTTTCATCATGAAGTCATAAATTATATTAATAGGTTAAAATTGAAATTCAATAAATTATTTTAATTTGTTAATTAAAAATATATAAAATTGGCGAAATTAAATTTTTATTACAAATAAGGTGGAAATCATTCATAGACATCCTTTTTTTAACATCTGTGAACCCTAATTTAAACGAGTTTTTAATAGGCATTTTTTCCAATCTTGAAAGTTACAAATTATCTTAAATTAAAATATATCAATAGGTAAAAAACATAAATAAATGCTTTTAGAATTATTAAATCACTATCTTACTTATAAACTTAAAAAGAATTATTAATAATTATAGATTATATTGTTTATTTTTTATTGATACTTTGACAACGGCGACTGTTGAACGGTCCTTTAGTGCAATGAACGAATTATGGTTGCATTAAGAAACAGGCTAGGGGAGATATCTTTAGACCACTGTATGAGAATATCTAAAAAGGGGCCGACCTTCCTACTGAAGAATATCTAGATATGGCGATGAAGGAGTATGCCATTAAAAAACAAAGAAGAATTCGGTTGCTTTCTTAAAAGAACACTTACCCGTTAAAATATTGTATTTATTTAATGATTATGCGTGTACGTATCTATTTATATATCACTTATATCACCAATAAAAATCAGTAAATATTATACAAAATGGTTTAGCAATTAAAATCTTTTTTCACCCCCCCCCCCCCCCCGAAAGTTTAAAATAACCCCCTGGAGCATTTTTTCTGAAAGAAACCCTGGTGTACGAGGTGCAAGATATGATAATATGGAACGATTTAATTTTAAGAAAACTTCAATCTTTACAAGGGATTATGTAATCCACCAATATTTATTAACAAATTTCCTTATATATTCAAGTGATAGGTAATCCAATTTCTAACTCTATATCATTGAATTTCCTGAGCTGCTCCTATATGTAGTTATGTTTATAAATTTATTTTTCAGTTCCGTTTGCCATGTTTGTGAGTTTTTGTCAAAGCGGACGCTCTAGAATAAATCGCTATTTAATTAAGTCAAAAGCATATAAGAGAATAAAGAATTTTCATGTGACGTTTGAAACTTGCCCTTCCTCTCCTAGAAATCTTTGCAATCAAATAAACATTGTACATGAAATAAACCTTTTTTAATCAAGCGTATATTTTTAATTTAACTAAAGACTTACAAAGATACGTGGTTTAGTCGTTTCTGGAACCCCATTTGCCGGAACAATTTGACGATATTCTTATTGCTTATTATGCCGAACGATTGAATCGGAGTCAAGAAAAACCTATTAAGATAGCGAAAGTTTAAGAATGTTTAAACGCCGTAGCTAAAACTCACGAATCAACTCTTGCACATATGTTTTACTCATTGAAGAATGATGAAGACTTAAATGCCCAAGTATCTTTTATCTAATCTTTATATTAAATTATGGTTAAAAAGTTACAAAACAAAGTTACATAAATAAGCAAAATATAAAAATAATAAAGAAAGAAATATTGATTAAATACAAAGATCTATGTCATTATCTTCTAAATAGGCCATGAGTCGGCCAAGGATTTAAAGTTGTATCGTACAACAAGAATCCCTAGTTGTTGCCTGAGTAAAAAGGACGCAGAAATTTTAGATTTCGGTGAGCGTTTTCCGATTTCTTTAAAAAATGCCATTGCCTGTTTACCAAAGGAACCGGAGCACGAGGCAACGACAGGGATAAAAATATCGGATGCCAAAAGAGCAGAGTACTTTGTAGTTTTACGCCCTTCTGCTGTAGCGATAGGGACGTAATCAAAATGGGAAGAGGCAAATAGGTCAATACAAGTAAAATCCTATTTGAGGGATATGCCATTTTGCCAGGTGACTAGAGAAGAGCCGTCAGGGCGCATCCTACCCTCGAGAGAGGGATCTGACGGCTCAAGAATTGAGGGGATTTTTGCCTTTTTAAGGGCTGCTTGAATTAATAAATTAGCTTTGGTGTGCCCAACATATTTATATTTGTTTGCTAGGCAGTGTAGAGGGTGCCTAGCATATTCGTCTACAATAGTAAGACAATTTCGATAATTGAATTCTCTGCTATAACTAATCCCCAACCTTAAAGCTATGGAAAATGATAGCTCAAAGTCTTCAAGCAGCATTTCCAAAAATTTGCTGGGACAGGCTTCAAGCCGCTCTTGACCGGAACCAAAGCGAGGAACCTAAGGTTGTAATGCTGGATCATCGTTGCTCGATAAAAGGTAATTAAGGGAGCGCTATACTAGTCCGGAATCCCAATCCTTTTATCTCGTACTTTGAGGTTGAATGGTCTCGGGTGTGACATTGAAATTTCAAAGCTCCAAGGCTTGAGTTAACAGAGGGTCGGAATCATGTGTTGTGAGATTAAAAATTAAGTTTTGGACCGACTTAAAAGAGGAAATAAAAGCAGCTAGCGATGTGCTGCCGGGAGGACAAATTCCTAATCCTTTAGATTTTTTTGGGAGGGATGCTTGAATCCAATTGTTAGTATTAAATTTAAAATTTAAAAATTGTTTCTAGTAAAGTTTTTAAAAAGCCTTCGTACGACTTTAAAACGTCTGGGTGTAAAAATGCACCAGATGAGCGATGAGCGAAAACAATGATTAATTTTTAAAATGTTAAAATAGTTTGATTATGTAAAAAGAGTGATGTGCAAGCAAGCATTTTAAAAGATTCGTTTGATATTTTAAAATTTGAAGTTATTATGAAAAAAATTTAAAAGAGATTTTCACCGCCAATGGGTGATCCCAAAAGGGATATGTTTTTTCTCTTTAAAACTAAAAAAGATTGTCACCTATTTTATGATCTTAGAATAACTAATAAGAGAAATAAAACTTAACTATAAAGTTAGTAAGAGTTAAAATATATTAATAAGATGTTACTGATTTCAAACAAACAAATATTAGATAATTACTAACGTGTAGTAAACAAATTAATCAAGGGAATCATTATCACAATATTTATTTAATTAAGGTAATGGACCTGGTCACTAATATTCATCAGAAAATCCTATTTAACGTAGAATCATTTGAGTGGGGTCAAAGCGGATTGAAAACGGCTCTAGTCAATATCGCAAAAGCTATAGATTAAATTTAAAACTACAATTAAAATTATCTTAATTTCTTATAAAATCCTTTTACATTTTTACTTATTATTTACATTGAAGCCTAGATATGAATGATTAAAATACGTGTACTCTAATTTTTTATTAGCTTATCACATTAATTATCAATTTAGATAAATAATGTATCATATGCGCTTGAAACTTCCCCTTCAAGAGAAGACAACGATATTCCAACTGCCAACTCTCCTCAAGTTTACTTAAATTTTTAATTTACTTTACAATGGCAAAATTCTTGACAAAAAATTACTTTGTAAACATGCTATAAGTGTATATTCCTTTGAATGAAAATGAGAATTTAGATTTGATAGCAACCCTTCAAAGAAATTTAAAAGCTCTCAGACAGAAATATCTTCGAGAAGGCGTAGATTATCATCAATGTTTAGACCAATTAACTTTAATAATGATTTTTGATTACTTTTGACATATTTAAAATGATTTAAAAACCCTTTTTATTTTTTATTTGAAAAATGATGTTAATCCGAGTTTTGTAACAAAAAAGACTTATCAGCTGTTTTTCCTTTTTTCTATTACCTATTCTGAAATAATTTTAACATACCATAACGTGCAAAAGAAGATAAGATTAAAATTTATTAATTTGATATTATTAATTCTATTTCAAGTTATAGGCCCATTAAAACCTACCGTCGTATATATTGTAATGATTGTTAGGTAGTTGTTTATTTTCTGTATTTTCACACGCGCGATAATAATGCAAATGAAATATTAATAAACAAATATTGATATTAGCGATGAATGTTATTTGAGATATTAGCGATGAATGTTATTTGAGATATTAGCGATGAATGTTATTTGAGCGATAAGATGAATTTTATATTGATGACGGAAGGAATTGTTTATGGATGGATGATTTTTAATCGACAAGTAAAAGTCAAGTGAATGTCCGTTCGCTACTTTATCTCGCCAATGTCTAAAACGCCACAACACTCCCCTTCCAGATATATTTAAAGTTTTAAATATGTCGATAAGAGTTGGCTAAAAATTATGTGATGTATTCCCGAAGGTTTTTCGGCCAATGGACCTTTCTGCCTTTTCTAGTTATTTTGGTTGGTTCTTCTGCTTCTTGTGTCGGTGCCTCAGCTTGCGTTTCGTCGGCGGTCTGAAAGGGTGGTTCCTCTCTGCTTCGATGGCAGGGTTTTAATCTGTCTATCGAGACAGAATCTCTTTTACCATTTTTTTCAATGACGAAGTATTTTGGTTCACGTTTCAATACTTTGTAAGGACCGTCATACGTTGGAGAGAGTGGCTTACTGACGGCGTCGTGTCTGACGAACACGTGGGTTGCTTCGAACAGGTAGCTGCTAACTTGTTCTTTTGTTGTAGCATGGTGTTTTGGTATGGGGTAAGGAATTTTTGCCATGGTCCTCCTGAGCTTGTCAACGAAATGATGTTGTAATGGGTTAGGTTCGGTTTTTAGGACGTAGTCTCCTGGTAGTCGTAAGGTCGTACCGTACACCAATTCTGCTGTTGTTGCTCCTATGTCTTCTTTGATAGTTGAACGTAATCCTAATAATATCAATGGTAAAATTTCGTTCCACTTAGTCTCCCCGGCGGCTTTTAACGACTCTTTAAGTTGTCTATGGAATCGTTCGACGAGTCCTTTTGCGGCGGGATGGTAGGCGGTTGTTTTAATATGTGTGCAACCTAAGAGATTGGAGAGTTCTCGGAAGAGAGATGATTGGAACTGTGATCCTCTATCGGTGGTAATGGTATGTGGCACACCGAAGTTCGCAATCCAGTGTTCTATCAGCTTTTTTGCGATAACCTCCGTGGATGTATCATTCAAAGGAATAGCCATGGGCCATCTGGTGAATCGGTCCACTGCTGTTAACATATGCGTATATCCGTTTGATGGTGGTAGTGGCCCTACCAAGTCTATGTGGATGTGGGCAAAACGGGCGTCGGGTTTAGCGAATGTTCCGGGTACTGTAACGGTGTGTCGAAATACCTTGCATCGTTGGCACCTTTCACAAGTTCTTGCCCATCTCACAACGTCTTTGTTTATTGACGGCCAGACTACCCGATTTGTAATTAGTTTCACAGTGGCGCGTATACCTGGGTGTGATATAGTGTGGAAATGGTCGAAAACTATTTTTCTGAGTGTTTCTGGAATTACCGGTCGTGGTTTGGCGGTTGAGAGATCGCAAAGGATTTTTCGCTCTGATCCTGGAATTGGTACTAACTGCAATTTCAAAGATGATGAATCCTTTAAGTTTCTCAGGGTTTCGTCATTTATTTGTTGTCTACTAATCTCTTCTAGATCGGGCATTTCTGGTAACCTGATAGAATCTACCTCCGTCCGAGAGAGCGCGTCTGCAACTGTATTACTTTCACCTTTGATGTACCGAATATCAGTTGTAAATTGCGATATTAGGTCCAATTGTCTCGTTTCTCTAGGTGAATACTGGTCAGGTTTAGCGTTAAAGGCGTAAATTAGTGGTTTGTGGTCCGTATACACGGAGAAACTTCGACCTTCTAAAAAGTGGCGAAAGTGCTTAATAGCTAAATAAACAAGAAGCTCCCGGCCGAAAGTGCTATATCGCGTTTGCGTTGGTTGCAGCTTGACCGAATAAAATGATATTGGTTTTACCTGGTCCGAAATTACCTGCTCCAATACTGCTCCGACTGCTGTGTCCGATGCGTCTGTAGTCAACCTTATTTCTGTTCGTGGATCTGTATCTAAGAAACTAAGTGCGGTAAAATCTGCTAAAGCTGATTTTGCTTTTTCGAACGCTTTTATCTGGTCGTCGTTGAAAGTTAGAGATTTTTTTGGTTTCTTTAACACGTCCGTTAAAGGTTGAAGGGTACGGGAAATTCCGGGTAGGAATCTACGATAAAAATTTATCATCCCCAAGAATCTGCGAAGCTTCTTTGTGGAGTCCGGTAGTGGAAATTCGCGGATAGCGTCGACCTTATCCATTAGTGGAGTGATGCCAGTTTTTGATATATGATGTCCCAGAAACTCGAGTTCGTGAGTTCCAAACTTGCATTTTAAAGGACTTATTCGGAGGTCAAAGTCCTGTAGTCGTTGTAAAACGGTCCTTAAGTGATTTTCGTGTTCTTTTTCCGAGGTGCTAGCTATAAGTATATCGTCGATATAAGCGTAGGCATAGTCGAGCCCTCTTAACACTTCATCTATGAACCGTTGAAATGTCTGAGCCGCGTTTCTTAGACCAAAGGGCATTCTAGTGAATTCGTATAAACCAAATGGCGTTGTCACGGCTGTTTTGCTGATGTCACCTGCTGCAATTGGAATGTTGTGATATGCTCTTACCAGGTCGAGCTTGGAAAATATTGTTTTGTTGTGGAGGTTGGCGGAAAAATCATGTATGTGGGGAATGGGATACCGATCAGGCAATGTGACTTTGTTCAGCCCGCGATAGTCCCCACACGGTCTCCAGTCGCCTGACTTTTTGGCAGCCAGATGTAATGGGGATGCCCAATTACTTTTTGACTCTCTGATGATCCCAAGTTCCAGCATATATTCGAACTCTTTCTTGGCTGAACTTAATTTATCGGGCGCCAATCGTCTGGGGCGTGAGTGCTGTGCTGGGCCTTTTGTCAGAATGTGGTGGAGCACATCATGGGGTGGAATCTGTCGGTTGAAGTTTAGAGGGGATATGAGTGATGGAAATTCGTGCAGAATTGCATCGAATTTTGTGCTGTGATTGCTGAGTGCTACACGGATGCCGAACGTCTGGTGTGGTGAGGATGTTCCTCTCGACGATAATTGTGTGGTGCTGTCTATAAGTCGTTTATTGTTGATGTCCACAACTAACTTATAGTGGTGCAGTAAGTCAGCTCCAATTATAGGGGTGTGTACGTTTGCGACTAAAAATACCCATTTGAATTCCCGTCGCAAACCAAGGTCTAAACCCAATACGACTTGTCCGTATGTGTGTATGCTGGTTTGGTTAGCCGCTTGTAGAGTTGGGCCATGCGGGATCAATGGATGTTTGGGAGGGGGTGGGATTACGCTAACTTCAGCGCCTGTGTCGACGAGATATTTTCGTTGGGTGGACCGGTCGAATAAATAGAATAGGCGGCTGAAAGTACGGCCGTTTCCCATTGTCGCCCATATGGGACGGCCCGTCAGTTTTTTTGTTGGGAGTTGGTGTTAAAATTGCATGGCTGCATGCACTTCCTGGCTTCCTTTCCAAATTTATAATGGTACCAACATGTGTCAGTTGGGCGTTGTCTGGATGATGACCTAGATCTGCCTGACCTTCTCCATGTCGTCCTACTGTCGTTGGGATTGCCTGTTAATTGATTTACTCTGAGTTCTAATTGTGACACAGCTTTGATCAGTTCCTGCATTTCGTTTGTTTGAGTATTGGGAATAGGAATATTGGGAGTAGGGTTATTTGGAGTGAGGTTATAGGGAGTAGCTACTGATGCTAAGCTACTGACTCTGAACGTTTCGTGAATCCTATCAGCGACTTCTGCTATACGATCAAGTGATTGGTCATCTCCCATTGTAGCCAAGATGCTTACCACATGTTAGGGTAGCTTATCCATCCAGAGGCTTTTTAAAATCTTTTCGTCCATCACATTATTACCTAAACGAGATTTTAAGTATCTTACCAATTGGGATGGGGTGCGGTCTCCTAGGAATATCGAAGAGAATAAATTCCTTATCCTTTTTTCATCACTGTCTCCTAGTCTTTTTACGATTGCTTCCTTCAGTTTGTCGTAAGGGGTAATTTCAGGAACCGTGAATATGAGGTCTGCCACCTCTTCCGCGACTTCTGGGGGTAGTGATTCGACTAGGTAGGAATACTTAGTCTTCTGCGAGGATATGTTGCGTGTGTGAAACACGGCTTCTACCTGTGACAACCATATGCGAATATTTTTAGAATGGAATTCAGGAATTCTCACATGAACTGCGCTTTCTCTTGGTTCATTAGAGTCTGGAATTGTTGAGTTTGTTTCCATCACGTCTCAGGTCACCAATGTAATGATTGTTAGGTAGTTGTTTATTTTCTGTATTTTCACACGCGCGATAATAATGCAAATGAAATATTAATAAACAAATATTGATATTAGCGATGAATGTTATTTGAGATATTAGCGATGAATGTTATTTGAGATATTAGCGATGAATGTTATTTGAGCGATAAGATGAATTTTATATTGATGACGGAAGGAATTGTTCATGGATGGATGATTTTTAATCGACAAGTAAAAGTCAAGTGAATGTCCGTTCGCTACTTTATCTCGCCAATGTCTAAAACGCCACAATATCATACGCAAAGTGTACCATTTTTAATTAGTAAATTTGCACACTTAAAAACCATTTGATTTTATCAAATTTAGTTAATAATATCGTTTAAGATGTGATTAACCATACTAATGTATCATTTTTATTTTTTTGCTTATTAAATGACTTCCATATCTCTATAAAGAATTTGCACTTTTGAAAATCAAGAAAAATTGGACCCTCTTTAACTATTTGTTTAAAATTTTCTACATAATAAAAAATTACCAATTATATTTGATATATTCTTAAGATGATACATAATCTATATAACATTAGTTAAATTTTCATATTCATATATGCTTAAAATTAAATGTATGTTAATTCATACATTGGGCAGATGGTCAGTTAAAACATTGCAGAAATAGGCTTTTTTGAGAATCAAATAAAATTAGCAAAATATTCAAGAAATGGTTTTGGTTATTTGACCCCCTTACCTGGGAGTATCTAGGAGAGGGGTGGGGGCAGTTGCCCCCTAATTTGAAAAAATTGTAAATATAAAACAAAATAGCGTTAAAATATTAACATTTTGCCACCCCTCAATCAAACATTTTGCCCTCCCTCCTCTATGGAATCATCTCTAAGGTCCTTGCATGTCGTTTTAAGCTTTATTGGACCCAGTATTTGTCATATATATTGAGAAAATTTAAATTATGAAGGATATATACAAGATAAGCCCATTAAATTTGGGTATACGCTTTTGTGCTTGAACAAGCCGAACAACTATTGTTGCAGTTTCGAAGTGTATGCAAGATATGAAGATCAAAAAATTGGTGTGCCATTTGCTATTTTTAAAGAATGGCTTATGCTTTGTCGATAGCCCAATGTTAATTGACAACTAGCTCGAATTTTTGCGTTTATTATAAGATCTGGCAAAGGAATAGGAAGAGTGTTGTTGATCTTTTTGATAAACTTCGTGAAGTCTATCGAATAAATATGCTATCAAAAAATTTGGTTGATAATAGGTTTTTGTTTGAACGTGTCTTTAGTCATTGCATGGCTACCTTATCTAGAAAGAGAAAAGGATTTTCTTATTAGACTCTACCCAAAGAATAACAAGCCCCTTACTCGCGACTTATGTATACCTCAAGTTAGGACTATAAATCCTGTAATCTATTCAGCGTTAACGACGAGGTGACATACGATGACATTGAGCATTGGTCTGCCAAAAACCCAACACAGAGAAGATGCGCTGCTTTTAATAGACGTTTGTATTGGTTTTTAACAAATTAATTATTGATCTTTTGAATAAATAGCACTTAAAACTATTATTACATTGTTTTAATTGCTGAATTCTTTACTAAAATGTTTAGGAAAATGATTATAAAAGGATTTTGTTTCCAAACTTATGAATATAGGGCGACTGATGGGGATGGGGGGGGGGGTGTTGATCCTTAGAGAAAAAAATTTAATTCAGATTTCATTCATTTTAATATTTTAAATTATTATAAGAAGGTATTAGCAGATAAAAATTTGCTAACTACGTTTTTTTTAAATTATTTAGCGGGGTAAATATGAGTCTCCCAGCGTTTGATATATACGACGCTTTGAAAACTATAGTTAGAATGGTTTTTTCGAAAATAAAATTTGCTTGGTATAAAAATAATAAAAAATCTAAAATTTCAAGTTTTTTCATCGAGGGGTTCTATGTTCAGGTTTTAATGGGTTGATATGGACAATCATAATATTACATCATCGTCAGCAGAGAATTGACATTGCCATAGCCAAAATATGATAATTAATAATTTAATATAAAGAACCGAATTTGATAATTACTAAATGTAAAAAAAAATAAACTTTTAGTTTTATTGAAAAAAGGGTTTAAAACCCCTAGAATTGTTAATGAAAGAACTGTCGATTCCGAAATATCATTTTTTGACGAGGAAGTAGAGGGCGGATTGGAGGATGATATCTTATCGCAATTTTTAGCGAAGGACATTAAATGTTTTTAATAAATTTCCTGCTTTAAAAGATTTGATTATAAGTATAATACTCAAATCCTCTCATCCCCTGTGGAGCGGGTTTCTAGTATAGCTAATCCTGTATTAACTGAAGCGTTCCTGCTTATCAGACGAAAATTTTGAAAGACAATCTATATATATAAAAATCTGAGTCTCTTTTTTGAACGCTAATAACTTTTAGAGTTCTCAACCGATTGCCACCAAATTTAGCCAGAAAATTGCCTTAGCATTGTAGATGGTTTAAAGATACTTTTTATCAACCTGCGACAGCGGGAACTATGTTTTTTCATTTGGTGGGCGCCATCTAGCGGACTTCAACCACAACGCTTATCTTAATTATTAATTTGCCTTAGACTGTTAATCATTGCTTTAAATGTTTTTTTACCATTCATTTGTCACATATTTCTCTATTTTCTATTCAACTTTGTGTTCCTTTTTACTTTTTATATACCTTTGACAAATAAATATTAAAAGCCGCAAAACATCAAAAATTTCATATTATAAAAACAACGCGCGCTCTTTTATACGTTTACATAATAAGCGTTTGACGAGCGAAATGTTATTGTGAAAATGTTATTATAAGAAACAACGAGGGCTTCAAGAATTCACTTTTAGGGTTTCTTAAAAGAGTATTTTTGCCATTTTATAATACCACTAAGAAGAATCGGCAGGTAATCTTATATATAAAAATGAAACTATGTATATATGGATGTATATATGTGTGTATGCCGCCATCAATTTTGGAAAACTACCAAACCGATTTGGCTCAGAATTTCACAGTTTATTCCTGACACTCCCGAGCATGTTTTAATATTTGTTCGAGCCAATCGGTCCAGTAGTTTTCGAGTTTGTTTTATACGTTTTGACGTTTAATAAAATGTCAATCAAACGCAACCTCATGACGTACTGCGCAGCTATCGTTTGTAATTTGATAAATGTAGGCATGTGCTGCGGAAAATGGAAACTTTTTACGATTTGAAACATTAAATTGAAGTCATTTTTTGCTCATTTTTCACGTCAATTATTATTATTATAGGACGGTCGTGTCCCCTCCTGCGTGTCTAAATAAATTAAAAAATCTTATTTTGTCATTTTTTGCGCGTTAAATAAGGAGAAAAATGAAAATACTTTTAACAAAGTGTTAATAAATGTTAATATATCTCAGTTCTTCGGACATTATTAAGTTCAGAATTAAAAGTTTCATTCAGAAACAAATAATTATAATTACGATATTGTTTCTTAATCACAAAAAATTAAAAAAAGTTGCTTGAAGGTCCAGGGGGCCAAAGAATTTTCCCTTGGGGGAGGGGGCATGGGGCCAGGTTTTCTCTCTTGGGTGGGCCTGGGCCTTGGATCCTCTTTAACTATTTGTTTAAAAATTTTTGCATAATAAACACTTACCAATTATATTTGATATATTCTTAATCTATTGAAATTTATCTATAAGATGATATATATTCTGCTAATACACCCGGGTAAATTGCAAAACAACGTTTGCCGGGTTCTATATAAAAATGAAACTATGTATATATGTGTGTATTCCGCCACCAATTTTGGAAAACTACCAGACCGATTTGGCTCAAAATTTCATAGTTTATCCTGACACTCCCGAGCATGTTTTCAGATTTGTTCGAGCCAAATCGGTCCAGTAGTTTTCGATTTTGTTTTATACGTTTTGACGCTTAATAAAATGTCAATCAAACGAAACATCATCACGGACTGCGTATCTATCGTTTGTAGTGTGATAAATGTAGGCATGTGCTGCGGAAAATGGAAATTTTTTACGATTCGAAACATTAAATCAAAGTCATTATTTTCCTTATTTTTCACGTCAATTATTAATTGCTATGCAATTTATGGGCTGACTTTCCATTTTATTTGTCCGCCTATTCGGCGTGCGCACCGAACGTGGATGTCACGCACCGAGTGTCTTGTTTTGTTTACTTTTAATTTTTGTTAATTTAACCAGTTTTTGGGTTCGAATCCCGGTTTTTTTTTTGACTATTATGATTGTTCCTGTTACTACCATTGCTTTTATGACTTTTTGGCCGTCCGTTGGGTGCTGACCAATGAAAAAAATGACCATCGGCCAAAATGTGAATCCAAGTTTATTTTTTCGTTTTTTTTTCGCCTATTATGATTGTTCCTGTTACTACCATTGCTATTATGACTTTTTAACCGTCCGTTGGCTGCTGACCAATGGAAAAAAATGACTATTGGCCAAAATGTGAATCCAAGTTTATTTTTTCGTTTTTTTTTCGCCTATTATGATTGTTCCTGTTACTACCATTGATAATAAGACTTTTTGGTCGTCCGTTGGGTGCTGACCGATGGAAAATGACCATTGGCCAAAATGTGAATCCAAGTATATTTTTTCGTTTTGTTTTGGTTATTATGATTGTTCCTGTTACTACCAATGCTATTATGACGTTTTGGCCGGCCGTTGGGTGCTGACCAATGAAAAAAATGATCATTGGCCAAAATGTAAATCGGAATTATTTTTTTCGGTTTTTTTTTATTATTATGATTGTTCCTGTTACTACCAATGTTATTATGACTTTTTGGCCGTCCGTTGGGTGCTGACCAATGAAAAAAATGACCATTGGCCAAAATGTGAATCCAAGTTTATTTTTTCGTTTTTTTCGACTATTATGATTGTTCCTGTTACTACCATTGATAATAAGACGTTTGCGCCGTTCGTTGGGTGCTGACCAATGAAAAAAATGACCATTGGTCACAATGTGAATCGAAATTTTTTTTCCTTTTTTTCGCTAACACTGATTTATAGACCATCTGTTGGTACTGACTAATTAAAAAAAATGACCATTGGCCAGAATGCGATTCGAAAATTTTTTTTTGTTTTTTGTTTTGACTCTTATAAATTTATATCCACTTTTACCGTGTCCTGGCTGCTGACCAATGAAAAAAATGACCATTAGCCAAAATGTGATTCGAAAATTATTTTTTCGTTTTTTTGACTATTATGAATTTATAACCACCTCTACCCTGTCCTGGCTGCTGACTAATGAAAAAAATGACTTATACCATTTTTGAATATCTATACTATTTTATTTTTAGATATCTTATTAATAAATCTAATTATTATTACATCTTATTTTTAAAAGTCATATTTTTTAATATCTAACGCATTTTTATATATTTAAATTTTATTTTCAAAAATTTTTATTATAAGCCACAATAGGAATTATCCCAATTTAATAACATTTTACATTAACCAAAAGTAAGTTTTTAAATTTTATCATTTTTAGATGCGCGGTCGTAACAGGCAATAGCGGAGCTATTGCATGTGGCTGATAGTTTCGTCGTAAGCATTTTAAGTAAGCAATTTAATTGCTATGCTAAAAAATGCCAGGTCCTACTTCAACAGCCATTTAATTTTTGCAATTAAAATTTTTTCTAAAGATAAAATAAAAATAACAATTAAAATAAGAATAAAATTTTCAAGCCGTGATTGAGCGTAGGTCAATACCTGGGAGGGGCAAAGTGATTTTTTTAAAATCTTTATTTCCAATTCTCTATTATTATTAAAAAGTTAATTAATTAATTTTATTATTTCTAATTTCCGCCTGTTGTTATTTTAATTGAAACTATTTTCTGACACTTAAAATTAACCTAATATTTAGGTTTGAAATTGCAGTTGTCATAATTGAAAATTACAACAAGATAATCAATATATTAGAATTATTATTATATAGCAATTAAAAGGGGGAAGGGGGAAATTATTCCTTCGTCATTTTATATTCATTTTTTTTTCAATGGCGCTATGCCAAGGTTAAACCCCTACCCCTATCTTCCTCTCTTATCCGCCCACCGCTAGGGGGCGGGAGTGGAGGAGATGAAGATTATTTCACAATATTGGCATTCTCGGGCGTATATTTATTTATGCCGAGTTTAGTATGTAGTATTAACATTAAACATGCATAATACGTCATCATATTTACATGGATATTGAAAAGATTTATATATGGAAGAGAATACCAATAGTTTTATATTAATAGTAGTAGCCAGAATTTATTTAAGGTTCATCAATTGGCCTGGTTATTTTTATAACCCTCACCTTGCCTTTTATATTTTAGCAAATAATTTAATATAAAATTAGTAATACACTAAAGAAAGCCTAACCTAGACGAGGATAATTGTTGTTATAACTGGGAACATTCTTTACGACAATATGGATTTTTGAATTAATAATAGAGTTTTTAAAGTATATTTGATTATTTTAATGTTCACATTTCATTTTACAAAACAATCCCTTGTTACATAGCCAGCTTCTGCCAAATTAAAAAAATACTATCTTTTTCTTCTTCAAATTTTTATCACGTGCAAAACAAACGGCGATTCAAATTGATTTTTAAATTTAAATGAATTTTATTTTTTTTTACAAAAAAGTAGATTTTTATGTTGTGTAACTAGCAGTAGTCAAGGGGGAAACCCTAGCAATTATCCTACCCCCTATAGGCATTCTCGCCCCTTCTCCCCTTTCTCGCCCATAAATTGCATAGCAAATATGCTACATTTATACGTAGAATAGATGAGTCGGCCCCTCTTCCCTCCCCCCCTCCCTTCTCCGGGGGTCTGGGGGCGAACCCCCCAGAAGATGAGGGTTTGGGGGCAGAGCCCCCAACGGGGGACTGGGGGCGGAGCCCCCAGCAGGGGGTTTGGGGGCGAAGCCCCCGGACGGTCGTGTACCCTCCTGCGTGGCTAAATAAATTAAAAAATCTTATTTTGTCATTTTTTGCGCGTTAAATAAGGAGAAAAATGAAAATACTTTTAACAAAGTGCCAGTTGATATATCTCAGTTCTTCGGACATTATTAAGTTCAGAATTAAAAGTTTATTCACAAACAAATAATTATAATTATGATATTGTTTCTTAATTACAAAAAATTTAAAAAAAATTTGCTTGAAGGGCCAGGGGGCCAATGATTTTTCCCTTGGGGGGGGGGATGGGGCCAGGTTTTCTCTCTTGGGTGGGCCTTGGCCTTGGACCCTCCTTAACTATTTGTTTAAAATTTTTTGCATAATAAACACTTATACCAATTATATTTGATATATTCTAAATCTATTGAATTTATCTATAAGATGATATATATTCTGCTAATACACCCGGGTAAATGGCAAAACATCGTTTGTCGGGTTCATCTAGTACCATTATATTTTTTACTGATTTTTGTAAATATTACATTTTTACTCTAAAAATTTTTTTTGCATACAATTTGCCCTATTTGCATTTTGAAATACCACTAAGATGGATGGGCAGTTTGCACTATTTTAAAATACCACTTCAAAGGATTGGCAGGTAATACCATTATATTTTTGCCTACTGATTTTTGTAAATATTACATTTTTACTCTAATAATTTTTTTGCATACAATTTGCCTTATTTGCAGTTAAAAATACCACTAAGAAGGATTGGCAGTTGGCACTATTTTAATATACCACCAGTGGCGTAGCTAGGTGGGGGCCCAGGGGGCCCGGGCCCACCCAAGAGCAAAAACCGGGCCCCATGGGCCCCCCAAGGGAAAACTGGCCCCTGGGCCCCGTAAGCCATTTTTTTTAATTTTATCTAAATTAAGAAAAATATGAATATTATAATTATTTGTTTTTTGAATATAACTTTTATTTATATTATAAAGCCCAAATGTTTGTTTAATAAATCCAATTTCAACAAAATAATAGCCTAATATTAACTTTAAATGATATTGGAAATGAGGATCACTATCAAATTCTTCATAGTGAGGCTAGTGAGGCGATAGATTTAGCTTCAATTTTGATTTAGTACCTTCTAAACGTATTAAAAAACGTATGACACTTTTTACTCTATTAAATCTACCAATTCAATAGCTGATTTCAAAATTGATTTATATTATCCCATCATCGATAGAATAATAGCAGAATTAAACATAAGATTTTTAAAAATTAAATGTGGTTTATATGGGTGCTTAGAAGGTGTAGGTTTAAACTCTTAATTTCCTTTTTTGCGATAAATCCTTTTTATCAGAAGTTATTAACCATTATGAATTAAAACTGCAAGATGCCGAAATAATAATGGCAAAAAATTATTTAATATATTATAATTCTTTACTTCGAATAAAATAAAATGCAATGATATTTTTACACTTAATTAAATTTTGCCCTCAGTAGTGTTTCCAAGTATTATTAATTCGATTAAAATAATTTTACTATCCCAATAACTTCATGTTCATACGAAGGATCATTCTCATTGCTAAAATGGATTAAAACTATCTTCGTTCCACAATTGGACAAGATAGGTTAGCTTCCTTAGCTTTATTGAACTTAGAAAAGACTTTATAAACGTTATTCCCTCGGATGATATTACAAATTCGTTTGCAACATCGAGTAAAAGGCCTAATGACTACTATGATAAAACTAATTTTAATATTTACTAAAAAATTATTTGGGCTTTTAAACTTGTCTTAATTTTTTTAACACTTTCAAAATATATTAAAATATTATTAAATTTACGAAAATTCCATGCAAAATGTAAAACAAACGGCAAGTTAAAATTTTGATTCATTTGATTTAAACAGAATTATTTAAGGTTCATTTAGCCGTTAAATTTATTAGTTCCTTTTAATTTTTAGGTGGTGTAAGGGGGGGGGGGAGTTGTGCAAATATATCTATAGTATCTTCAGGGGCAATAACTTCTAAATACTCATTCTCGACCGAATTTTAATTTCATAATTAATTATTTTTTCGTTATAATTACGCCTTTTGAGGATCTAGCCTAAATAAGGCTTTCAAATGTTCTCATTGTTTTCCTGATATAAATGTTGCCTGAAAATGCTGCCAATATTGTATGTGTAAAATTGAAGTTCAATATACGGCCAGGATTTTTTAAGGTTGTGGCAATAAAAAATTTTTAAAAAAACTTTGTTGTATAGTTTTTTACTATTTGTATTATTTTTTAAAATGTTAACGATTTCTTGTCAATATCCCCGTTCCACTTACAATTCATTTATACAAAAACTTATTACACCAAGTGAAATTTTCTTTATTGTTTCAACTACATTACTTTGTTTTATTAAAATAAATTTTATTTATTTTATGCCTTATAATGAGGGTCTAAGACATACCAGTGTGACGTTATTAGAAAAAATACATAAAGTAGTAGCAAAATTTTAAGTTTGTCCAACGTTTATGAGAGAAAACATTTGCGTTCTACCCATGGTCGTATTCATGTTTTGGATTAGGAGGGGGGGGGGGCAAAGCAAATTTTTTTTAATTTTTAAGGGTTTTTGTAGTTACGTTTTTTGTCCCCCCCCCATAGCTTGGCCAGCTCAGCTCCCCCAAGGCAAAAAGGCTAGCTACGCCACTGTATACCACTACAAAGGATTGGCAGGTAATACCATTATATTTTTGCCTATTGTTTTTTGTAGATACTTTATTTTTACTCATATAATTTTTTTGCATACAATTTGCCTTGTTTGCAGTTAGTAATACCACTAAGAAGGATTGGCAGTTTGCACTATTTTAATATACCACTACCAAGGATTGGCAGGTAATACCATTCTATTTTTGCCTACTGATTTTTGTAAATACTACATTTTTACTCTAATAATTTTTTTGCATACAATTCGCCCTATTTGCAGTTCAAAATACCAACTATTTTAATGTACCACAACAAAGGATTGGCAGGTAATACCATTATATTTTTGCCTACTGATTTTTGTAAATACTTCATTTTTACTTTAATAATTTTTAGCATACATTTTGACCTATTCATGTATTTTTAATTTTCTTTTTCTTGGTATAACCACCTTAGATTCATGCGCCCCAAGAAAACATCTATTGGACGTAATACACGAAATGAGGATCGATTGCGCCGATTGCGTACTCGTAGACTTTAAAATGAACTACAACAGTCTGCAACTCTGCCCCAGCCACCTTCACGTGCTTAGCCATTACCCGCAGGCAACCGCCTAGCGTTTTTTACCCATCTAATGTTGAAAGTTTACGTCGACATGTTCTCATTGGTACTATGACTATTGTGTGTTCTCATTGCAAAGTTTTCAAATTTGCTGGAGAAACGACTGGAATGTGTTGCGCAGCTGGGAAAGTTAAATTGCCTCAACTTGCAGAACCGCCTGAGCCATTACAAACATTGCTGGCTGGTTATACAACCGATTCGAAACATTTCCTATCGAACATCAGGAAATATAACTCCTGCTTCCAAATGACGTCGTTTGGCGCTGATGTTATAACCACACAATTTATGCCAACATTCAAGGTAAAAGGCCAAATCTAGCATAGAGCCGGCTCCCTCCTTCCATTTTTCCTTGCAGGTTTTATTTTACTATTTACATCATTTTTTACATTATACTTTCAGCCAAAATCTTTATACAGCTCTTTTTAACCCATACATTATTATAAGCTTTTTATATTTTAATGCTTATTTACTCTTAATTATTAATAAATATTTTATATCGCTCTTAAATAAAAATTATGGAAATTTTTTTGCTTAGCATTCGGACCTTTCACATTATATATTATTTAATATATGACCCCATTTTAGATAAGTCTTATTAATAGGTTAAACTTATTTAACCACTTAAGGACTGAGCCAAAGCAACGCTTGGCCGGGCAGAACTAGTTATTATGAAAATTGATAAGAAAAATATTTAATAAATAAAAAATCTTCATATTCGCTCTATTATATTATATTTACAATTGTATTATCGAAATGAACCTATTATTTTTTATCATGGCTAATATATGGGGTAAAATATAAGACATTTATTTATATTAAATTAAATTTAAAAGAAATTTATCATAAAATTTTGAAAGAATGTTAACGCGTTCATGAACTTGAACGCGTTCCTTTTTTTGAAAACGAACGTGAACGCTTTCGATTTTTGTCAATGAACGTTGAACGCGTTCGATTTTTTAAAATTTTTTACAGCACTCGTTATATGTATCCCGAAATGCCACTTCCAAAATAAATTTTTTCCCTGTAGTTCGCCTCTTAAAAGATAGAAGATCTCGTCTGATCGGAAATTATTAATTTATTATTTTTACAATATTTAAATTTACATTTTCAACACGTACATATTGTCTACCATATGGGTAAAAGAAATTAAACAAAAAAATGAAAAAAATTTTACAGGCCTCGGGCCGGGCTCGGGTTTTAAATAAAATTAGCGGGCCGGGTCCGGGCTTGTAATATAAATTTTTTACGGGCTGTGCCGCGCTTTTTTTATTACGGGCGGGCCGACTGACCTATACAGGCCCGTTGCAGGTCTCTAATATAAACTAAGCATAAATTCTTTAAAGACCGTAGTTTTACTACAATAATTCAGTATAAAAATTAACCCTTATGTTTGCAAAGTGACCTGACCCAACCTTAAGGATGAGGTTTGAGATTCGTTACGACCTAGAGTTTTAGGCTAGAATATGAATTTAGCCCAAAATTTTAAGTTGGAGTTTTCAAAAACCTAAACGGGTTTTGTAGAACCCAAGCTAAACCTCTAAGGTTTGGGTTAGGAAGTTTAGAAACCTCGAGTTTTTGCACCGACCCCACTCCAAAACTTTACCTGAAGATAACAGTAGGCTAGCCCCACCTAAGGTTTTTCCCACCACTACACACGATCCTAAAGAAATTATTATCAACCAAAAATCACCATGGAAATTGTAAAATCCAAAATAACTTTAATTCAAGGCTCTATGCCACTTTCCCTGGTGCGCATCAACCTGCGCAACTATAAAAGGAAGTCTCTAGATTTGTACAACGTTCTTTAGAATTTTACGCGATCACTACCTTTTAGGCACCTTCGTTTATCTCTTACGCCTATATTCATCCAAAAGTTTATTGTCCATTTTCCCTAACTTCATGGTTCGTCCTGCAAGGAATCCCTCGGCCTCGAACCATATTTACCCGGGGCCGGTAGCGGACCGCAGTCGCGATGACCACGACATTCGTCAAGAGACAATTCCTTAACTCCGTCGCGATGACAGGTAAATATAACTGAAATGTTAAGGGTAATTACCGAACAGAATCGAAGATCCATAGAGGAATTTAACCAGTCCCAGCAGAAGATCAACCAATTAACCCAACAGTTATCGGTCCAAAGAGCCGCTCCGCCGCCGGCCATCAGCCCATCCAGAGCCTTCAACCAAAAGACGACGGAGAAAATTAAAAGAAATCTGGGACAAGATCAACAAGCTCAAAGAGCTAATAACTACCTTCCCTACCAAAGTATCCCAAAGAAATCGCAAAGAGGCTTAATATATCTTCCTAAAAATTCGCCAAATACTTTGATAAAGGAATCAGGAGCACGCCTAACTAAATACATTAGCCACAGCGATAAACTTTAATTGGGCTACTGCGGTCAAAAAAGATAAGTCGTGGGAAGACTGGAACACCCCCAATCATAAAGTGGTACATGCCCGAAAACAGTTATTTCCTGGCGCTGGCAGAGGCTTCACAAAGAGCCGCAATGTCAAAAAGCGACGGCCTCTGATAGAAGTAAGGCGCAGATTAAGGCTCTGGTAAGATCATGGGAAGTTGGGCCCTCGGGCTTATCGCTTCTCGATGGGGCAAATACATCCAGGTCTCCTCGGTGGCTTTTACAATCCATATTCCAAATTCGGGAGACTCGCCGCTGGATTTTTTTCCAAACCAAACTTACCTCCACCAATCTTTATTCAAATAGAACAAGGAACCATCCCGTACCCCTCCCACAGGCCCTCTTGACATCGTTACCTCTAAACTTAGGGCTCCACCCCCCTAAAATTTCCCTTTACTTGCCGTGTGGCGAGAAAAGGCTTAATGCTAAGATTTGATATAGTCAAAATTCGAGCACATAATGGGATATTCTTAACTTCCAGACCCAGGGCTATCTCCCGATGAAAGCCGGAATACTTCCAGACAATGGTGGACACTGGAGCCGTGGAACAGACGGAAAATTATTGTAAAATCGGCTACATTCTTTATGCCTAAACAAAACGGGGCGCGAGGGTAATCACGGACCTATCGCAGGTATTTGAGCACTTTGTACATTACCCGATAAAATTGGCATCCATCCCCCTCACATCCCGTCAACTTAGCAAAGCTAGCTATGCAGCGAAAATCGCTTAGGCAGCTTTCTTCAGCATTCCCCTCAACCTAGCGGCCCGAAAATACGCAGCCTATACCTTTTATACTAAGAAATAAAGGTACAAGGTTCTCCCCATGGGAGCCTCATTCTCCCCATACGTTCTACAAATTATCGTTGCGTACTTCGCGGCCAAGGCAGTGTCAAAATGCAAATTCAACGTCTACCTGGACGACATTCTCATGTACGGCCACACTTACACGGACGTTAATGTCACTTTAATCTAATATATTTTAGCATGTGGTCATACACAATTATTTGAAAACATTACTCGTTTATAAAAGTGAACGGGTCAGAGCAAGTCTTCAAATCGTTTACAGAAGTGAATAGTACCTCCATGATTTTTATCTATTTTAAAATTTTATTTTAAAGTAATCTTATCTTTTCGTATATATATTCTATTTTAATATACAATAGGGTTCTTGCATGATTTCGGATTTGGCTAAACGTATGGATGACTATTTGCTTTAAAATTTTACTTACAAACAAAACCCATGGTGGGATTATCCTATAGGGTTGCTTTATTACTGTATACACAACAATTTATAATTTTTACGATATCAAATGCCTTAAGTTTGGAAGCCAGCCAAGATCCTAATCGCGTATGCAATTACTTAAATCCTTGTAAAAATTTGCATGCCTCAAAATCTATTTGTTACACTTCCAGTTTTTGCATAACAAAATGTTTACTTATTTTCTTTAATTCTTAATTTATAAAATTTTTATAACTATACTACAGTCGAAACTTCTTAATCGCAAATCGGATTATCGCTAAAATCGTTTAATCGCGAAGTTAACCGCCATTTTGTTTTTTTAAACGATAATATTAACAAAAACATCGTTATCGCTTAATAATACAATATCGGATATTCACAAACATTTTCGAGTCCTTAAATCAACCAGATAATTATATAAAATATCGTTTTATTGCGAAGCGTAAGAATGAATATTTAATATAATGTACATATATTCCTATCGTTTAATCGCAAAATATCGGTTAATCGCGATAGGCCCAAGGCTTTGCAACTAAACGGTTTTGATTGCATGCATTCAATAAATCAGTCAAAAAATTCATTGTTTTTTTAATTTATTATCAATTTTTATAAAATGCCTTTTAGATAAAACGTAGATCGGTGCCTTCGGCTATACATTTAATTGCAACATAGCTTTGTCTAGCAAATTTTCGATATTTTATAAAACGCCTACTTTTAAATTCTAATCTGGCATAACTAAAGTATTACGACCTATAAATCGGTCAAAAATTAGCGCTAAATAACCCTTTGCTTATTTTTAATGAATGCAGTTTTTCGCAAATTAATACATTTTGTGTATTAACTACTTTATTCCCAGTCATAAGGTTTGTTTTGATAAGTTTCCTCCATCTTGATCGGGTTAGCACCATGTCTTAATTTATCTTTAGTTTTCATATTTTCAAATTACATCATTAGCCTCCCTTCTTATTTCGTTTATCAAGTCTGCCATTGGTTGAATACCATTTTTGCCCTCAGACTGTCATTTGTCACATGGTCGATTGGTATAACCTAAGCTTCACATATTATACTTTTCTCCATGGATTATATTAGCCATTCTTCCGTGGCGTTTAATTCCCATGTTTCCCTTCCATTGATTAACACCGCTCATATATCAGATATGTAAGCTTTGCTCCTCAACCAAATTGGCATCTCCTTGTCGCACATTACATCTGATATACTTCGCCATTTAAGCCATCATTTTTGATCCCTACATTGACTTCTTTGCCAACCTCCCTCCTGATGTAGCATCAAGCCAAGGTATGTAAACCTCTTTGAATACTTTAGATAATCCTTTAGCGATGGGGTCTGTAACGTCTTTCTCCATGTGTACCGGTTTTCGATTTTTGACCTTTAAACCATATTCAGCTTTGACCACTTCTCGGCTTCTTCGAATACTTTCTCTCTTGTGCCCTCGCATACTATATATCATAGGCATATAGCATAATGCAAGGAGAGGGCCTTTAAATGTCTTTTTCGTGTCCCTAAATATTTTGAATAAAATAGTACTTGGAGCAGATCCTTTGTGTAACCCAATTTCAAATCCAAAAAGGCTTAGAGTTCCCAACTGTCGTTCTAACGCACAATTTGAGCTTTCATATATATTTTTCATAGGTCGTTTATGTGTCAGGTGTGTTTGTTTTCCTAGCACCACCATATTTAATCGCGAGGGACCGCGTCATAGGCTTTCTCCAAGTCGATAATGACCAGATGTTGGCTTCACCTTTTTTCCATGTTTATCCATATTTGTCTTAGTGCTAAAATTGGGAGGTTGTGGATAGATATGCTGTCCAAGAATTCAAATTGATTCGTCATTATTTTTACCTCGTTCATGCTTTCCATTAATTAAGAATTCGTTCTTCTACCTCTTGTTGAAAGATTCGTCATAATCGTCTTTATCAACGGCATCCGACCCATGCTGCCATAGGAATTCCATTTGGGTCATTAGCTTTTCCTTTTTGCATCTTGTTAACTTTTGTCCCAACCTCACCTCCAGTAATAGTTTGGCCATACTTATGTTTAACTAAATATCGGGAAGGGAAGCTTATTAGCATTTTTCATAAGTTCCTTGAAATATCCTTTCCATCACCTCCTTCAGCTTGATTAAAGATTAAAACTTCTTGTTTTTGACTTTTTTAGGAGTCCGACATCTCGACTTTTCCTCTCCCCTATTTTGGCCAATTGGAAATAAGCTTGTCATCCCCTTTATGATCCAATTTGTTTGCCATCTCAGTGTACGCAGCATTCTTTGGTATACGGCCTTCTTTACGGCTCTCTTTGCCTTCTTATATTCTTAATCCTCCGACTTTTTTAATTTATGCCCCCGGATAGAATATTCTTTCGAAGTAAACCCTAATCGAATAATCCCACCACCATAGATCCCTATTCATATTGCCTCTTTTGGTCTGTCCTAATCGCCGTTTCCTTTAGGCGCAGTCAGCGTCTTTCAATCGTCATCTACGTCCCTTTCCAACTTCTGGGCACCCATGAGATTAGAGTGGGATTTGTATGATAATTATTTATCGTTAGTTGTTAACCTAGGCAAGTTGTTTTTCTGCTAATTTCTTCTATATTATTTGACCATAAAAAAATATTTTTTCAAGTTTTTGTTGATTTGTTAACTCGTTATACACCTCCAAAACGGGGCAAAAACGCTCATTTTGGTAACTTTTAAATCAATAATCGCAAAAACTGGACGTATAGGAAAAATGAAAAACATATTCGTATTAACTCTACAAAAGTATGTTAGCCGTTTTCCAGTTGATTTTTTTAAAGACCAGTGTAATTTAACCCATTTAATTATTTTATTTTTTGGCCAAGGGGGGGGGGGGGTATTTTCCGCTTCTTGGCTATGCGCTTCTAAACCCTTTGATCTTTAAGAGATTTGTCCTAATACAATTTAATCAAATGCAAAAGAGGAGTAGGAAATACACATATAAGTGGAAACCACAGAGATCATTTACATATAATGGCAAGTCATTTAAACTAATGTTTTTAACAAATCTGGATTTTAAAATACTTGCCAAAGACTTTTCCTTAAACAGTAAGTCCATCCATCATAAAAATACATTTTTACTTAATAATTGACTATATAACAATATATCAAAAGGGTCAGTGGGTCATTTATCATAAAGGGGGCAATGAGGCAATGACTAAAAACGTTGGGAAGCACTGATTTTGATGTATTTATTAAATATACAGGAATATATTTATAATATATAGGCTGATATATGTAGTGATGCGGAAAAACCGAGAAAAATCTCGGTCTCGTCTCGTCTAAAACCGAGACGAGACGAGACGAGACGAGATTTTGAAAAATTGAGTCGAGATCGAGATGAGAATTTTGACCTCAAGACGAGACGAGATTTTATCAGCAAGATCTCGACTTTAATTTTTATCTATTAAGTCTTAATTTAGCTAATTAAGAATTTTTATTTTATGAGTAAATTTTAATTATTAAATGCAAATTAATATGATTTTGAAACTTTTGATAGTAAATTACTTACGCATCTAATTATCCGCTTCGCGCAAATTTCATATTTGTATAATAATCTTAATAGAAAACATAGTGTCAGTAGCCTTTAGGGTATTTGAGAAATTAATTAGGTATTTGTTACTTATTTGTATAGCTTATACAATATAAAATTATTTAAACCTATAATAAGTTTGCGCAACAAGTTCATCATCCGACGCAAAAAAGAGCAAGCTGCTCAAACATTTCACAGTATCTAAGGATGAATCAAATAAAATGGGGAAGTGTAATTGTGCTTTAAGGAAAATTTTATATTTTAGGTTATATATGTGCTAAGATCTCAAAGCTTTTATCTTCTTCCAACAAAAATGCCTATTTTGTTGTATTTACAATATTCAAATAATTACTTGTTATAAATAATGATATCTTCAAAAGTTTACTATCGCATTTTTGTCATTATTTTAACGTTATTATATAAGATTTTAATAACTTCACTATGTTAAAATAAGATGATATTATTAAACTTTACCTTTTATTGGGCCTTACTCAGGAAATGAAAGTTATTGTTTAGCAACCTTATACCTTCGAGTCAAGTAGTATATAACACCTCTAATAATGCTTCCTACCTTAAGATACCCATCTAGCCTGTGTTTTGAGATTTGAGAAAAAAATTGGTTCCATTATGACCAATTTATATCTTTTATAATAATTTATAAGAGTCAGAAAAAAAATATATGGTATAATTATTTTTAAAAGCCGAGACGAGACGAGAATTTTCGTCGAGACGAGATCGAGATTTTTCTGGGACGAGACGAAACGAGATTTTAATAATCGCACCCGAGACGAGACGAGATTTTGCTTTCGAGACCGAGATGAGACAAGATCGCAACACTAGATATATGATATAGCATTTAGCGTTTCCACTACGTACGACCATAACCGTTACGTTTCCTACTAACATTGTAAGAATAATCTCCTTTCCGATCTTGGATTCCGCTTTGTACCATACAGAACCCCTTTCTTTACGTATCCACACATCCTCCTTTGATTTAAATTTTCTAAATTTCCTTAGGTTTTCTTTCATCTTTTCTTTAGAATTTGGCCTAATAAAATCTAGTGCAGTGTTTCCAGGTATTTCATTTTGTAAAGTATTGATAATTTGATTAATCTGATATTTCTGCCAACATGATTTAGGTATGGTTCTTTTTGTTACATTTGTGGCATGTTTTGTTAAATGCAGGGCATTTATTCTAAAGGTGATTCTGTCCACATCTTGTGCACTTCTTTATCATTTTAATTTTTTATGTATTTTGACTTCCCTCGGTATTGGGAATCCGAAGTTTATTATTCACGGCAACACAAACAATGGTACATCATCCGATTTTGCAACAACAGCCGAGAGATAATGTGAGATGTTTCCCATTACGACTACCATATGTTTTTTTCCCAATATTTCTACTGGTTGATTACCATAAGCCTTTGGAATATGGTAGGGTGCTGACCACTCTTGACGTATTCCCCTCCGTTTGCAAAATCTTTGCATCTCTTGACTCCTAAACTGGGGGCCATAATCCGATACAAGGAAGGGCGGATTTCCAAACCTCTCGAATGTTCGGACAGCCTAATGATTATAACTTCGGTTGATGTATTTCCTAGCTTGAATACCACCACACATTTTGTCCCGCTGTCTACCAACTAAACAGGATCTGCCCCACACCGGCCCAAAAAAATCAAGATGCACTTGGGTCCAAGGTTTCACGTTCTATTCGCCCTTAGTCGAAGGCGCCCTTTTTGCTGCGGCGGCCGTGTAGTTGCACCTCTTGCAACTCTTCGCTAAGCTATGATGTCGTCGCTTTTTCGCACTGGCACCAACGGGCTTGCTCAGCGCGAAAATTCCACCGGCTCATTTGTCGTCATTAAGCCACTTGTCCACTTCTTGCTCTACCTCCCTCCTCCAAGCTAAGAATACTCGCCGTGCTGGGATAAACAACGGTTTTATCCCGCTTTCCACTGGCACGTCGACTTCAATGTCCCTCACCGCATGCGGATTTGCCCTCTTCTGTACCGTCATCCGCCGAACCATATCTTCGACGTGTCTATTGGTTATGAGCGGCTTTTTTGGGGCCTTCTCCTCGACGAAATTCATTATGTAACGCTCCATGATGGTTTGCGAATTCCACGTGGCTAGCCCCCATATGTCTTTTCCGAACTCTCTTATCCAATTCGTTCCGAGAAGGGCGGTCCCTTTACATCCGCTAATACCAGCGGCAGGCTCTTCCGGGTGTAGATGGCCTCGGCTTTTACGCCACCGATAATTTTTATCTCCTTGCCGCCAAACGCATATACGGAAGGTCTCGGGTTTGTTTTCACCGGTAACCGCTCCTTCCACAAGTTGGCCGGCACGATTGTAACGGTGGAGCCCGTGTCCATAAGAAAAGTTATCAAAGTGTTATTTCAAATATCTAATGCAAAGCCAAACCTGGTCATACTCGGGCCCGTCCTCACCGAGTTGACCATAAATGCTTCGTCCACTGGCTGGTGCATTGTCCTTAGGCCTTTGCCGATTGCCTCCCGACCTAGGGCGATCTCCACGGCCTTGTCTCATTTGAGATCCCTCTCGGCCATGAACGAAGCCTGCCCGTTGGGTCGTAGAGTCCCAGAATCAGCTGATCGATCATCCTGGCCGTTAACCCCCCCGCACTAAAACCGGAGTCTTTTGAAGCTTGCTTGAGCCTGCGTATGAACTGCAACAGCTCCTCCCCCTGCATTTGTCGAATATTTCCAAAAATAAATCCTTGCGCAAGAGGGCAGGTCTGCCCTTAAACACCTTCTTCGCTCTCCTAGTCGCTTCTTCTAACGACCATTCGATAGGGTTATCCGGGTACGCGTCCGCGATAACCCTAAACACCTCCACCGATAAAGTTAGCAACCTGCACGTTTTCTGGGTATCAGATAACGTCCCTGACTGTGCCTTGATGTTGGCCTCGAATTGAATTAGAAATGTTTCAATAGAATCTCCCAATCTGAATTATTCCATGTAGGTTCTAACGATCCTACTCACGACGCCAATGTTAAGGGTATTGGGTTATTAGGGAAATCAAATGGGATACTCCATACGTTAACAAGTAACACGCGAGAGAAAAAAACAACGGTGATAGAACATACGTTAACAAGTAACACGCGAGAGGAAAGAACAAAAATATAAAATCACGTGGTGTATCTTTTTTACTCCACCGATAACATAGAACTTTAGCGTACATTACACATCGTCAGTTATTCTCTACACTAACATACTTTAAATTACAAAATTTTACAATTTATTAAGACAAAAAATGTCAGGTAATTAATTGTGTGCATCCGATTTCTATATAACAAACGAGTTTTGAGGCGCTCAAGGGCAAGCGCCTTTCCTTAACTTATTGACAAATAAAAATTTATTCACCCAATTGCTAAGCAAACCATTTTAAGATAAATTCAAAAGCCATGAGAAGCCTTATATTATATTGTAATTTTCTAAAACAATAAACTCTATGTACAATACAAATATATTCAAGAAACTCATCTTAGATCTTAATTAGAGACTTTGACACATTGTATCTATGTTCAAGTCGGATTAAAATTAAGGTAGCCTGGGCGTAGCCAAGGGGCTAGGACAGGAAGGGGCGGCTGCCCCCTTCTTAAACCACCAAAATTTCAAAAAATAATTATTTTGCCCCTGCCTTATTCATTATTGCCCCCTCTAATTCCAATGCTGGCTAGACCCATGTATGGCAGTGTATTTCCAGATTCATGTTCTGATAGTAGTTAGCTGAAAGCAAATTAATTATTAAGGTTTTTCATTTACATGGATGTTAGATAATTGTCTTTTCTCCTTTTTTAGTTTTACCCATTTTTTGACTTTGTTGAAACTAGGGATTATTACTGCCATAATTTTAAATATCAATACCATTTTAAGATTTAATTCCCGTTAGGCTTGTATGTTCTTTAAGGGTATAAATTGGTCATGGATTATTTTGTAGTTCAAATTCGATTCTTGTAGTTTCAAGGGTATTCTTTTAAGCTTTTAATCTAATAGAAACGTTATAGTCATGCAAAGTTTAACTATAATAAATACTAGCTGACCCGGCCAACGTTGTTTTGCTAAAAATACAATTTTCTTAAAAATAATAAAATTTTGAGAAAACTTCAGCCTTGTATGTATGACATCATTATTGTATAGGATGCTATAAATGAAACTGGCCGGTCCGATATTTTTAAAACTAAAAGAAATTTTATGATTCTGAAATATTTTACCCCTGGCCGCCCTGGGCATCTATGGCTAAATTTTCGCGCGAATAGGGCCGGTAGTTTCAGAATTTACCCTTATCCACATACATACCTACACACATACATAGACTTTACTTTATATATATATAGATAAACATAAAATGGTGGGAATTTAGAATTAGCTTAACCCAATAAATTCCTCCATCTATAGAATTCAAACTTTTTGGTAACAAAATTTTCAAGAATTAAAAAAGTATCTTTATTATAAAAATGAAGGAGAGGACTAAACAACTTTCATACAAGCCTATGTTAAAATAAAAGTTTTAAATTGTAAATAAAAAAACTCGGGCCTTCGGCTCTCGTGGGAAGGGAGAGGGGGGAAGTGGTAGAAGGGAAAGGAAGGGGGAACGAAACTCATCTATACTCCGTACAAAAGTAGCATATTTTCTATGCAATTTATGGGCGAGAAAGATGGGAAGGAGCGAGAATGCCTATAAGGGGGTATTACATGCAAAATGAGTAGTTAATTATCTATGCAAATGTTTCATCACTTTGGCCAGTAGTGATCTTTTCTAATGGTTAGCAGACAGCCAAATAACCAGCCTATAATTATAATCAAGAAAAAAAATCGATTTCAATCTCACCTTAGCCAGTGGTCATTTCTTTTATTGGTCAGTAGCCAGCGGACGGCTGAAAAGTTATATTATCATTGGTATTAACAGAACAAAATTTTAATTTAATTCAAAAAATAAAATAAAAATTTGTCCTCTCCGGGATTCGAACCCACATCAGTAGAGGCATAGGCTTTTGTGGGGGGGGGGGAAAGGGACCCATATCAGTAGAGGCATAGGCCCTTGTAGGGGATGGCATAGGGTCATTATCAATGTTAACCTAATATACCAATTCAAAAACGAAAAAAAAATTTCAAATCACAATTTGGCCAATGGTCAATTTTTCATTGGTCAGTAGCCAGCGGACGGTCAAAAGGCATACTTTTAATGGTATTAACAAGAACAAAATTTTAATTTAATTAAAATAAAATATTTGTCCTCTCCGGGGATTGAACCGGCAAGCCAGAAAGTTGAAAGCCCGTGTAAGAAACCTGGAGGACTGACGCGCTTAGGGTAAGTATCAATTTTTAACCTAATATATTAAAAAAGCGAAAAAAAAATTAAAATTTCGAATCCAATTTGGCAATTGGTAATTTTTTTATTGATCAGTAGCCAGCGGACGGTCAAAAAGTCATATTATCAATGGTATTAACAAGAACAAAATTTTAATTTAATTTAAAAAAAAATTTGTCCTCTCCGGGGATTGAAACGGCAAGTCAGAAAGTTGAAAGCCGGTGTAAGAACGTTGGAGGACTGACGGGCTTAAGGTAATTATCAATTTTCAACCTAATATAACAATTCAAAAGCGAAAAAAAAATTAAAATTTCCAATCACAATTTGGCAAATGGTCATTTTTTCATTGGTCAGTAGCCAGCGGACAGTCAAAAAGTCATATTATCAATGGTATTAACAAGAACAAAATTTTAATTTAATTAAAAAGAAAAATTTGTCCTCTCCTGGACTTGAACCGGCAAGTCAGAAAGTTGAAAGCCGGTGTAAGAACGTTGGAGGATTGACGGGCTTAGGATAATTATCAATTTTTAACCTGATATACCAATTCAAAAGCGAAAAAAAAATTAAAATTTCGAATCACAATTTGGCAAATGGTCATTTTTTTCTAGGGTCCAGCGGACGCTCAAAAAGTATTATCCAAGAACAAAATTTTAATTTAAATTAAAAAAAATGAATTTGTCCTCTCCTGGGCTTGAACCGGCAAGTCAGAAAGTTGAAAGCCGGTGTAATAACTTGGTGGACGGACGGACAACAAACAGCGAGTCCATAAATTGCATAGCAATTAATAAATGTCTTGTCTGTTATACGTGTCATCTACGCTCTAAATTGGAAAGTTTTCGCCCTATACTGAATTTGAATATGAAAGGAGGAAAAATGACGAAATCTCACTAGGCCCATCCCATTATCTAAATAACAAAGTTTGTATTGAATTTTAGCAATTTTTTTAAAAGCCATAGGCTAAATTTTTAATCGTTATTGTTATTACCGGGGGACCACTGTTGTGTATGGGTCGGGGGGAAATTGGGAGAACCCTGTTGGGTTCGATCGGGGGTAACTGATATGTTGCGACCTAGGACAACTGTTAGTTACAAGACAGTTTAGTTAGGGCGTACTCATTTCTGTTTAGGTGTACAGGGGTTTTGCTACTCGATTTGTGGGTACCAATTATAAAGGATCTAAACCCTTTTCGCTTATATTTTAATAGAACCCTCCCTCCAATAATAATTATTTTAAAAGGGCCTTAAAATATTTTGCAATTCTATTCCGTTACTATGGCCTCATACATCACAGTCATAATACTCATTCAAAAGGTCACAGTTCAACTATGGTCAAACCCATATGACGTTGATAAATTTAAAGATCACCGAGAACTACTGACGGTAGTTAATCTTAAAATAGTTTTAGATCTCAAATGGGGCGGGGATAACCAGAGATGGAGCTGAGTAGTGAGGGATTGATTTGAGAGGGGGACCTGTAAAGATCCAAATGTCGTTGTGGATACAACAGTCATTTAAGATTTCTAAAACACTTAATATTTTCCACACCTTTATTGAAGGTGAAAATTGTCTTAACGCTTAAAAAAAAATATCAAAAGTAAAACTATCAAAGCATTTAGAAAGTTCATTTTTTAAAGCAAAAACAATATCGCGGCTCTAAAGTATAAAATTATTTATTCTCTCGTTTCAAACAAAAAAAACTAAAAACAAAACATTTTCTCGAAAGGTCTAAATAAAAAATTTATACAATCCAATATTATAGCCTTTATATATACATATTTAGCGGCAATAACAAGAGTCATTGAAAATTTAACGATTTGCCTAGCCAAGCTAAATGAGGAGTCTCGGGTTTGTTAATCAGCGACCGACGAATAAATAAGTAACAAAATGAGGTTAACAACATCAACAAAAATATATACGATTTAGTCTAAAAATTAATAAGTTATGTCTATATAATAATATTAGTCCGTTCTGATGACTGTCGAATTATTATATATTCAATTCCTATCACAGTTTGCATTGAAATCACACACACATACACACACAGGTTATGACAAATTTTCAATTGTATCCATCATTTAGTCTTTGACTAACTTGGTCTTCGGAACTTTGACTACGACTATTTTGTAACACGAAAGAAGAACTTTTAAAAGGTTCAACCAAATTATGCTGTGGCTTCATAGGCTAGAGCACCAGAATATTAGCCGTTTCTTTGCTGTCGGGCGAAGAAGTGCTCGGTTCTGGTGAGGCATCGACTTGTCTAACGTGTACCGGTCGTATAGGTTGTGTTCCATGTTAAGCGTAGAGGCGTTCAAATTTTGAATTAACTATATTGCACAACACTTTATAAATGAAAAAAGGACCCTTTCAGGAAATATTTTATGCTTAGGAAGTTTTTTACTATCCTAAAGAGTATTTACCCCAATAATAATAAACATGTTTTACACTTTTATAACATAGACATATAGGTATAGGTGCAAAGTTTGGTTAAAGAAAGACAACTAAATCTTATTTAATTATTTGCAAAGAGAGGGTAAACGCCTATAATATTAACCCTAAAAGGGACCTCTAGGGTCAGCACTTCTACCAATTCCTTAAATAATCATCCCAAAGGGCTAGCCCTCTAAAACCCCTTTTCAAAACAATTTAAAATTCAAGATAATTCAGTGCTTTAATAGCTACACCTATCTTAATACAAATACACACATTCCACCTGTATTAATGTTCGTAATTTAAAAGCACTTAACTATGGAAAACGTTATAAATTGTGATAACACGAGGTATAATAACACAAGTATAAAAGCAAACAAATACGTATATCAAAGGGGGTTGGTTACTCACTAAATTAGTGAATTAATAGCCAGCTTCGCCCCTAAGCAATCGGGAAGGATAGCGAAATTTGGAAACGTACATCATGTTGGATTGGAGCATAGGAGGATTTGCCTGTAAGATAACGTATATGAAAGCAGGCAGAAGATTATCAGCGCTAGTGACTTTACTTTTGGCACCGCGGGCTGCTTGGACGCTAGGCTGCTGGGCCCTGGTTGGGGTTTTGGGATGAGCCAAGATTGGGGAATCTAGATTTATGAGAGGCTCGGGATCGGAGTTTATTAGGCCAGATTTATCTGCCATGGTCGGCGCCATTGATAGGATAAATTCGTCATCTTCAGTTTTGGAAGTGGGTGTCAAAGTTAAGTTAATATGTTTTAAAAACTACTGTTTAGCATAAAAATAATCTATGATTTATATCATTTACTAGCTGACCCGGCAAAGTTGTTTTGCTATATACATTAAGATTTATAGAAGATAATATAAGTGATGTGCATGCTCATCGTTATGCCTCGATCATATATTGAGCGAATAATATATAATTGTTTTATGGGAAATAATTCACGAACTTAATGTAGGAAGAATTAACACGCTAAGCAAAAAATATTAACACATAAAGAAAAGTACTTTACATCAAATTTTTTATTGCTTTGCTTTACACATTTTGCCTATATAAATTGTCAAATAAATTAATACATGCCTTTGACACAGGTTTGTTTTTTTATTAAAGGTGCTAAAAACTTTTTTTGGCCCTACCGCAAAATTACGATTCTGGCAAATGGCCGTTTTCGGACTTTAATCAAAACACCAACCCGCCCTGAAAATCTGTTTAATTTTTGCGCCTGAACATAATTTAGCGCGTCCTGCTTTTCACTTATTTGGGTAAACTACAATTCTTTTATTTGAAATACAGTTTTCTTTAATATAATAAAATAATTAATTGAAGGATGGATAATTATTAAAAATATACTTCTATGATCGACCACGTGATAATAATGGCAAAAATTGCATAATTTAAATTTTAATTATTTAAATTAAATAGTTTGTTAAACCCCAATAATTTTGATCGTATGCTGTAACATTTCTATGATACTTTTAAATATCTAATTCGAGAAAATTTCAACCTTGTATGTATGACGTCATTATTGTATATGATGCTATAAATGAAACTGGCCGGGAAATGTCCGATATTTTTAAAACTTAAAGGAATTTTAGGATTCTGAAAAAGCTATTTTACCCTTGGCCGCCCTGGGAACCTACGGGTAAAGTTTCGCGCGGGGCCGGTAGTTTCAGAATTCAGCCCTTACACACATACACACATACATACACTTTACTTTATATATATAGATATGTAATTTTATTACTTGTCTCTTGTCTAATATATTCGGACACTACACTTGGGTTGACAGGTGCCGATTCCCGTTGGTAAATACGTATATCATTTTAGCAGCGCTAAGACGACCCTTTTAAAGCATCAAGCGGGCTTGGTTCATCCCCTTTTCAGTTCGCGTCTCCGTTCCTTTCATTGTGAAACATCGTCTGCTGTAGACAGAATTAAAACTATTTCTTTAATAGTCTATTAAATACAAAGGCAATGTAATGGATGACGAGAAGAGGAATTAATGAAATTGTATTATCTTAATTTAGAACAATACATATAATTAAATAATCGCCCGTTTTACATGTTGATGTCCGTCGGTTAATATTCTTTGGATGAAAATTTATAAAATATGGCAATAAAGCATTTAATTTAATTGGTTATTTAAGAGCGCGATTTTATCCATGTGGCAATAGCTATTGAAATCTTTTCTATTGCAAAAATTATTTTTGAAAATAAAGAAATGTGAAGCTGGTATTTTGGCATCTGCAATCTAACAATACAAATTAGAGATGACATAGTACAACATTAAGTATTAAGCTTAATTTATTATAATTATTTTAGTTTGTGATAAAAGAAAAATTCTCAGTTAACTTATGGCTGGTATTATGTTATCAGCTAAATATTTGTTTCACCCTTATCCCTCTCTCTTTAAAGATAATTTTGTTAGATAACAATATAACGGTTACGGCATTGAGGGCGTTGTATTCCTAACATAACCATTTATCTAATAATATAATAAAAGGTTAGGTCCCTTCACTCTCCAACTCTTTTAAAAATAAATTTTATTAAGCTGATGGCGTTCTGCGTCTTATAGCAATGGATCTTGAACTCAATAGTTTAGAACTTAGAGTATTATAAATCTTAATTCAGCCCACCGCCCCCTAGCTCTACTTAACTATGGTTTGTCATCAAGGTAATACCGTGGCATGGGTATCTCATTGTAAGACCCAATAGACTCAGCTATAAATACGCTCTCGATTTTAAACATAATTTATAAATATAGCTCCTCAAAGCTAGTGATAAGAGTACAATTCTTCTAATCATGCTAAAAGTTACGTTTAGCATATAATTTTAAAGGTGACACTATTGTTGTTCCTTCGTTTTTTATAGATTAAAAGACAAGCTCTGATACTATTTTTTAGTCCTCATAAACAATCAATACCCTGATTGCGGCATGCTTTAAGTGTCTTAGGCTGCAATCATCTACTGGTCAAAAGGCACTTAAAATTTGATTTCTCAAACTTCATAAATCTTACATTTGTTCCTATGTCAAAACATTTTTTAATCGGCACTTTTATTATATTTTTTGGTATATTATATTAAAAACAACAATTGAAAATTTGGTCAAGCTTAAATTCATCATATACGTACCTCTATACCAATAAGTTACTTATCAAAAATCAAAATGATCATTTAAACTTCACTTATAGAATAAGATTTTATTCTACTCAGAAACAATCCAGCTGCTTCTCTACAAACTCAACTTCTTTTTATTCTAAGTATTAACTACCACGTTTATATATAATTATGGGTTTTAATGTATTTAAAAACATTTTTATTGCTAATATAATTTTTGAAATTTTAAAATTTTCTCTTATTTTAAAAATAATTAGATTTTTTTCATATTGTTAATAACATGGATATCTAAAAGTGTTAAATCAAACAACAAAAGATTAAAGTTTAACAAAATTATCTAAAATATTTAAAAGGGCCTATAAGTATTTGTTTGTATATCTCTACGACGGTCCCATGTCCGTGTGAAAAAAGTGGAAGGTTGGCGTCAGGTCGGAAACTGGCTATAAAAGTCAACTCCAAAATTAAGATAGTTTCGAACAAGATTTTACAAGAAAAGGCTAGGGCGTCCTCCGCAAGACGGGCAAGGCTTACCCCACCCGTGCAATGTGAAAAATACACTAGGGTTATTGCTTAACTCACAACGAAGGCGGTTAAGGAAACTAGTTGTGGAAAGAATGCGAATTACGTGCTGGAATGTGGGAACGTTGACGGGGAAGAGCATCGAGGTCGCACAGATGCTAAAAAGAAGAAAGGTACACATCGTCTGCATACAAGAGACAAAATGGAACGGAATTAAAGCCCGGGAGTTAGGAGAAGGATACAAGCTTTTCTACAGTGAGATAACAAATCGTTAAAACGGGGTCGGTATCGTTCTAAGCGAATCGTTCAAGGACAAGGTGATTTGAAGTTAAGCGTTGTTCCGACAGGCTAATGTGGGTTTTGCCGATCAAGGGGGCCTCTTAACCGTTATGTGGGCGTATGCTCCCCAAATTAAGTGTATGGAATCAGTGAAAGACATATTCTTCGATTCATTTGAAAAGGAAATCAAGGAATCAGACAGGAAGAAAGGCTAATTATTAGGGCCGATTTCAACGCTCACGTAGGAAAAAATCGCCTCGAGTAAGAACGCAATCATGGAGGCTATGGGCATGGTCTGAAGAACAAAGAAAGGGAAAACTTCTCCAATTATCTCAAGCATATGACATGGCGATCGTTAACACCTATTTTCAAAAGCGCGAAGAAGAAAAACTATAAAAATTATGTTTTCGAAAAAAATTTATCAGACTTATTTGACAGAATACGGGATGGAATCACAAAGTCATTATAAAAAGACAACCTATAGAAGTGGGAAGCATTTCAGTTAAATTGTTTATTTGCATATACGGCGAAAGGTGGAGTATCAAGGATTGCAAAGTAATACCCGGAGATGAAATCGCCAGGCAACATCGTCCCTTTGTTATGGATCTTGACAGAAGACTATTTCCCGAAAGAAGAAAGGTCTATGAACCTTGAATTCGATACGAAAGGCTAAAGGATACGTTGACGAACAAAAAATACCAAACCCTCCTCACTCTTGGGTGCAAGGAAGTTGCAAAGGGACGTAAACGACGATTGGGTGACGCCATCTAAGGACATTAAGGAATCAGCGATTCGTATTCTAGGACAGATCAAGGAGGCAAAGCTATGAATAGGGAACTATGGTGGAGGGATCAAAAGATTTTATCGAAAGAAAGAAAATTCTATATAGACGGTGGCATAAATCAAAAAAGTCGGATGATTATGAAGAGTATAGGGACGCAAAGAGGGCGGCAAAAAAGGCGGTTGCAAAAGCGAAGAATGCCGCGTACACCGAGATGGCAAACAAACTAGTTCATAAAGGGGGCGATAGGCTTATATACATATTGGCCAAGATACGGGAGAAGAAAAGTCGCAATGTCGGAGTTCTTAAAATAGTCAAAAGCGAGAAGAGTCAAACTTTATTCAAGCCAAAAGAAGTGATGCAAAGATGGAAAGGATAATTTAAGAAACTTATGAACATTGCAAATGACAAGATTCCCTAACCGAAATTGAGCCAAATATAAGTATGGTCGAACTTTTTCAGGAGGATGAAGTTAGGACACAAATGAACAAGATGCAAAAAAGAAAAGAAAATGGGCTAGTTGGAATACCTATGGAAGCATTGCTCGGATGTCGTGAAGAAGGAGTCACCACCATGACGAACCTCCTTAATAAGATATTGATAGAACGAATCCCTAATCAATGGAGAGCAAGTACGATTATACCCTTATTTAAAGGCAAAGGAGACCCTCAGGACTGCGGCAATTACAGAGGTCTCCATGAAGCTTGGCTTGGAAGGGATCTTAGTAACAAGGCTGAAAAACGAGGTGGAACTATCGGCTAATCAATTCGTATTCGTGGACGGCAAATCCGCAATCGACCCAATCTTCGCCCTAAGACAAATGATAGATAAGTATGGTGAAAAGAAGAAAGACCTACATATGGTTTTTATCGACTTGGAGAAAGCTTATGACACGGTCCCCTGGGATTTAATATGGTAATGACTGAGAAAACAAAATATTCCTGACGCATATATACGGCTTATGAAAAATATTTATGAAGCCTCAAACTCTTGCGTTAGGACGACAGTTGGAGACTCTAAATCTTTTCGGGTTAAAATTGGATTACATCAAGGATCTGCTTTAAGTCCCTTTTTATTTAATATAATTATAGACACGATAACAAGGGATCAAAAGCCATCGCCATGGTGTATGCTCTATGCCGATGATATAGTACTATGCGAGGAAACAAGGGAGAAAGTATTCAAAGAAGCCGAAAGGTGGTCAAGCGCTTAGCTGGATATGGTTTAAACGTTAACGATCATAAAACGGTATACATGGAAATGAACGGTACAGGCGGTACAGGCACCCTATCCCTGGATGACCATCTAAAGTATCCAAGTAGACAGGTTTACATACCTCGGCTCGATGCTACATCAAGAGGGAGGTTGCGCAACAGAAGTCAATGCCCGGATCCAAAAAGGATGGCTTAAATGGCGAAGTATATCCGGTGTAATGTGCGACAAGAAAATGCCAATATGGTTGAAGAGCAAAGCTTACAAATCCATCGTAAGACCGGAATTACTCTATGGAAGTGAAACATGGGCATTAAACACCACGGAAAGAAAGCTATTACAAGCCACAGAGATGAGAATGCTACGGTGGAGCTTGGGGTATACTAAGCTCTACCATATGACGAATGACTTTCTCATGACAAAAATGGGTATTCAACCTATGGCGGACATGATTAACGAAAATCGGCTAAGGTGGTATGGGCATATACTAAGAAGGGACACGGATGACCTAAATCAAAAAGTACTGGACATGGAGGTACCGGGGAAGAGAGGAAGAGGACGACCCCGTGTCACGTGGAAAGGGCAAGTCGATAAAGTTATGGAAACTAAAGAGATTAGTCAAGACATGGCCCTCACCCGGTCAAGATGGAAAAAACTTATCAAAGCAAACCCCACCAATATAAGAACAAATAACGGATAAAGAAGAAGATCTATCATTTAAAAATAATATAACATACTGTGAATGTGGCCTCAACCGCAAAGATTAGACAAAATAATACAGTTCCTAGGCCTATATATTGGGATAAAAACAATTGATTATAAATGACAAAATTTAATGACAAAGCTATTATTTGACATTAGGTATAACATGAAAAGAATAATTGTATCTTTGGAAATTATGATATATATACCGTTCAAGGAAATGTCGTTTATTTCAAAATTTTAATGAAAGCTTATTTAAAATACTCAATTTCGAACTAGCACATTATGTGAAATGTTGAAAAACCTTAAGCTAGCAAGAGATGAGGTTACAGGATATAATATTTTAATATTTGATGATAATGGGCGTAGCCGGGGGGAGGCAGGGAGGGCCCCCCTTTAAATCCATAAATTCTTTAAAATTAATATAAACATTGCTAAATTTAAAAAAAAAATCCTTTTGCCCTTCTATAAATTATTATTGCCCCCCTCCCTCTCTAATTCAAATCCTGGCTACACCGATGTTAATTATGAACCTTTTATAACAACGTCATAAAATTTCATAATTATTAAAATCTTTAAAAATGTTTTGCAAATCAGTTCATAACAATTGATATGAGTAACATTAAAAAAGCTTTTATAAATATGCTTAAAAGGATTATAGTATTTTAAATATTAAGTTAGGATAATAATCCTTTGATCTTCTTTTTTCATTATTTTTTGTAAATAAAATATAGAGAGATTCATTTAAAATTTAAAAAACTTTTAATTTTAAAGAATGGACCCCTACAGCTTCAACCAACTAAGATCTTAAAATCAAAAAAAATAAGGCTTATAATTCTTTTACCCGTGTTTACCTTATGTCCTTGTTATTAAACTTTAAATCAAATTTTTGGCAAAATAAATGTTTATATCAAATTAAATTCTTGGCAAGATAAATGTTTATATCAAATTAAATTCTTGGCAAGATAAATGTTTATGGTAAATATTTCGTTATTAAAGTACATTGTACTTTGTGTCTACGTGATTAAATAACACAATCCTAAGTTCTTTAATCGATTTTATTAAAAGGTTTTCGCAATTTAAAAACCAAATAGTAGTCTTTTCCATTACTAGGTAACTCTTTGTAAATTTCTACAAACTTTAAGCAGATATGTTTTTATATTTTCTTTTGGTTATATAGATCTTCCAGGTATGTTATCTTTATTTAGTGAAAGGCAAGTATTATTAGTCTAATTTATTGAGATTTGTCTCGTTTATCATTTTTTACTTCTTATTAAATTTCGTTTGTTCACATTAAAACATACAAAATACTAAATTTTTTTTATTTGTGAAAGTTTTATTTTATAGACTTTAAATACGCTTGTTTTTTGATGCATCCATTAATCTTAAATTTTTTGATGGTTTTATGCAAAAAATGTAATATCTCCCATCTTGAAATTTTATGTTACTTATCTTAATAAATTAACAAAATATTGAAAAATATTTATTGTATCACATTATCTCATTGAAATTTATGTTAACAAACTAAGCATCTTTTCATATAAAATGGTGTGTTTTTAAAGGTTTTTTTAGCTCTTATTAATTGTATCTTAATATTTATTATATTTATAACCACTCCCTCTCCAAAGTTTGCAATTATATATTATATTGCTTACAACACTTATAAATTAAAAAAAACTATAACTTACGTTCTCGCTCCTTAAAACCTCACCAGCATCCTGGGGTCCTACTTTGTATTTTTAACTTAAACCTAGGCTCTTTTATACTCCTTTTTTTCATTCTTATATTGGTTGCCAGAATTTATTAACAATTATATCTGCTCTATTTAGTTCCAATGAGATTTTATCCGCCCAAGTTTTTTGTCCGAGTCCCAACGGCCCCCTTTAAAATATTTTATATTTTAAATTGTTACTTTCCGATAAATTTTAATAGTATGAGTGGACTACATCACGCGTAGAAAATAATATATAGAGTTTTTTATTAATAAAATTTGAAAATAAATGCCGAACCATAGTTTCTGCTAATTGTATTTTTATTACTCTACTGCCAATTGGTTACAAAATACCTTTGCTTACATGCTGGTGTAGCTATGAGATAGTCTTGAGGGGGTAGGAATAACATGACTCTGAGGGCACGCACGTTTATTTGGTAAGGGGGTAAATCCTAAAGGAATGGGGGGGGGGGGGGGGGGGGGAAGGCAGGATGGTGGAGGCCATTACTTTAAATGTTATATTTCAGGAAAAGAAGGTCCTAAAAACTTCAAGTCTGTCGTGCAATAACAGTATGCTAATCTTTTTGTCACCAATGCATGGGCCATCGCCCCGTGAGCTGTCAACTGGCCAAAGGCCGACCCCCGACATTTCACCATTGACATTCCTCACCGTCATATATATTGGTCCTCATCTTTAAGTCTAAAGGTCTCTCAAAAAGAATTCAAGCATATTTAATGAAAATCTTTAATCCCTTTTACGAAAATTCACTAAAGAATTTTAAAATTTTAAATACTAAAACTGAACTTAAAGTGCGGGTCGGCTCATGACATATAATAGTTGTAATATTTTTAAATTAACTATTTTATAGGCTCTTTTAAACTATGCAGATGACTATAGTTTGTTAATTTTTCTTAGTCCTAGTTCCGTATATGAGGTTAGATGCATCAATACTCATCTCTGGTCTCAAGGTTTCCCTAAGAGGAGTTATACAGATCTTATGAAAGCTTTTTTAAACATAAAAAGGGAAAATCATTTTTTTAATAAATTTGGCATCCCAATTTTTTTAAATTTTAAAAATTGTATTTTGAATTGATTGCTGATTATGACTCTATCTACTTGTTGTAAAAAACTAACAATGTATCTGCTCATCTGGTATGATTTTGAAATCTGATCTTAAAAATTATATGAAAAATTCATTAAATTTTTATATAAAGGCCCTTTCTTATGTAAAATTAGCTTAAAACCCCCCCCCCGTTAAGTCGGGAGAGTCTGCCTTCATTTAAATCCATTTAATGTTTAACTTTTAAGCTAACAACTCAAAGCACCGACTCGTTGTCCAAACATTGGAGTAATAGGGATTATAAAAAGTTTAAAAAAATTATAATTTATATTTAAACAGGTCTAATTTTTTTTCGCTTCGTCCACAAACATTCATCCATTATAAAAATTATACATTTAAATACTAAGTATATAAACTCGTGCCTTCGGCCCTCGTGGGAAGGGGGAGAAGGGAAGGGAAGGGGGGACGACTCATCTGTACTTCGTATAAATGTATCATATTTGCTATGCAATTTATGGGCGAGAAAGGTGGGAAGGGGCGAGAATGCCTATAGGGGGGTATTAAATGCCTAATGATTAATTAATTATTTATACAAATTTTCCATTATAGGCAAAATGTAATAAAGGCAAAATGTAATATAGGCAAGGGTTAGGGTTAGATTTAGTGTTTGCATCTAGTTGCGTATTACATTAGTTTTTATGGCCTTTAGTGATTATGGGTCTAACAAACATTATATTATAAAACAACACAATGTTAAGAATTTGCAGAATTGTTGGGAGAAATTTTTTGTTGAATTTGAACAATTTTTAATTAAAAAAATCAAAAATTTGGCCAATGGTCACTTTTTCTCTATTGGTCAGTACCAACAGATACTCTATAAGTCAATAATAGCCAAAAAACGGGAAAAAAAATTTTGATGCTCACTTTGGCCAATGGTCATTTTTTTCCATTGGTCAGCAGCCAGCACACGGTAAAAGTGGATATAAATTCATAAGAGTAAAAAAAACGAAAAAAAATTTTCGAATCACATTTTGGCCAATGGTCATTTTTTTCCATTGGTCAGCAGCCAGGACACGGTAAAAGTGGATTTAAATTCATAATAGTCAAAAAAAACGAAAAAAAAGTTTTCGAATCACATTTTGGCCAATGGTCATTTTATTCCATTGGTCAGCAGCCAGCGGACGGCCAAAAAGTCATAATAGCAATGGTAGGAACAGGAACAATCATAATAGTCAAAAAAAAAGAAAAAAATAATTTCGATTCACATTTTGGCCAATGGTCATTTTTTCAATCGGTCAGGAGCCAGCGGACGGCCAAAAAGTCATAATAGTAATGGTAGTAACAGGAACAATCATAATAGTCAAAAAAAAACGAAAAAATAAACTCGGATTCACATTTTGGCCAATGGTCATTTTTTTCATTGGTCAGCAGCCAACGGACGGCCAAAAAGTCTTATTATCAATGATAGTAACAAGAACAATCATAAGAGTCAAAAAAACTCCGGGATTCTAACCCAAAAACTAGTTAAATTGTATAGCAATTAAAAGTAAACAACTTTTATTTATGTTTATTATATAACATTGGTCAGCAGCCAGCGGACGGCCAAAAAGTCATAATAGCAATGGTAGAAACAGGAACAATCATAATAGTCAAAAAAAAACGAAAAAAATAATTTCGATTCACATTTTGGCCAATGGTCATTTTTTTCATTGGTCAGCAGCCAGCGGACGGCCAAAAATTCTTATTATCAATGAAAGTAACAAGAACAATCATAAGAGTAAAAAAAAACTCCGGGATTCTAACCCCAAAACTAGTTAAATTGCATAGCAATTAAAAAGTAAACAACTTTTATTTATGTTTATTATATAACTAGTTAAATTGCATAGCATTAAAAGTAAACAACTTTTATCTATGTTTATTATATAACAAAAACTAGTTAAATTGCATAGCAATTAAAAGTAAACAACTTTTATTTATGTTTATTATATAACTAGTTAAATTGCATAGCATTAAAAGTAAACAACTTTTATTTATGTTTATTATATAATAGATAATTTAACAAATCTTATATATAACACACCGAGGGAGATAGAGATGAGGGGTGGGGCACCTCTTATGCATTAATTTAAAAAATAACACAGCGAGGGAGATAGAGATGAGGGGTGGGGCACCTCTTTCTCATGCATTAATTTAAAAAAGCGATAACTTAATATACCCAATGCAAATAGATAGGGAGGGTAACGGACAACGGACAACGGACGGACGGACACCAAAAAACGAGCCCATAAATTGCATAGCAATTAAAACCAGTTTAAAACAAATTCTTCCCACCATTCCGATGTAAACAATATAGCATTTCAATTTTACAACCATTGAAAGGCATACACAAATAACTTTATCTTCACTGATACTAATATATTATAACAACTGTTGAAATTGAAGTCGTTAAAAAACACTCCCAATCATGCCAACTCCGTGTTCTTTTTATAATTACCAACATAACTCGCTAAACTATTACATAGACAACTATTATTTGTATGGTTTATACCTTACACCTACTATAATATATATAATATTTAATTAAACCAGTGCCTTCAGCCCTGGTGGGGGGGGGGGGGGAGGGAGGTGCAGGAGGGAAGGGGAAACGAAACTCATCGATACTCCGTATAAACGTAGCATTTGCTAGGCAATTTATAGGCGAGAAAGGTGCGAAGGGAAGAGAATGCCTATAGGGGGGTATAAAATGCAAATGATTAATTAATTATTAATACAAATATTTAAAAAGTGAAATTTTTTTAAAACCTGCTATAAAAGACTTATTAATACTTTATTTATTGATGAATAGGTTTTCTTTCATTTATTCTTATTTATCAACTTTTAAATTTATCAATATGACGAAAGGAATGCAAATAGAGGGTATGACCTTGAAAAAGTCAATAATCACCCTTCCAAAACGTACAACTTTTAATTTAGAATTTTTTTGATACTGTCTAAATTTAAACAATTTAGTGTAGGCGACCCATAATGTGAATTATGACTATAGACTCTATTCAAATCATGCGCATATGTATAGTATAAACAAGATATTGAAAAAAAGAAAAAAAAATCCAATCAGACCTTGGGCATTAGTCATTTTCTCCATCACTTTGGCCAGTGGTCATTTTTTCTAATGGTTAGCAGACAACCAAAAAATTAGCCTATTATTATAATCTAGAAAAAAATTGATTTTAATCTCACTTTGGCCAGTGGTCATTTTTCCATTGGTCAGTAACCAGCAGACTGCCAAATACTGGCCAATATTTATAAGCTAGAGACAAAATTTGATCTTAATCTCACTTTGGCCAGTGGTTATTTTTTTTATTGGTCAGTAGCCAGCAAACGGCCAAATAGCTTATATTTAAAATATAGAAAAAAATTTGTTATTTGGCCAATGGTCATGGTCAGTAGCCAGGACACGGTCAAAAAGAATATAAATACATAAGAGACGAAAAAAAACGAGAAAAAAAAAATTCAATTCACAATTTGGCCAGTAGTCATTTTATTCATTGGTCAGGAGCCAGCGGACGGCCAAAAAGTCATATTATCAATGGTATTAACAAGAACAATATATTAATTTAAAAAAAATTTGCCCTCTCCGAGATTTGAACCCACACCAGTAGAGGCATAAGCCTGTGGGAGAGGTGGGGGTACAGGAACCCATATCAGTAGAGGCATAGGCCCTTGTAGGGTGGTAGGTAATTATCAATGTTAACCTAATATAGGAATTCAAAAAAAAAAAGATTTATACTCAGGACAATGGTCATTTTTTTAATTGGTCAGTAGCCAGGACACGGTCAAAAGGATATAAATACATAGGAGACGGAAAAAAAATTTCGATTCACAATTTTGCCAATGGTCATTTTTTCATTGGTCAGTAGCCAGGACACTGTCAAAACGTCATATTATCAATGGTATTAACAAGAACAGTATATTAATTTAGAAAAATTAAAAAAAATTTGCCCTCTCCGTTCGAACCCACATCAGTAGAGGCATAAGCTTTGTAGGGGGGGGGGGGGGCACAGGGACCCTTATCAGTAGAGACATAGGCCCCTGTAAGGGGGCATAGGTAATTTTCAATGTTAACTTAATATAAGCAACTCAAAAAACGAAAAAAAAATTTCGATTTACAATTTGGCCATTGGTCATTTTTTTCATTGGTCAGCAGCCAGAGGATGGCCAAAAAGTCATATTGTCAATGTAACAAAAACATTATATTAATTTTAAAAAAAATTTGTCCTCTCCGAAATTCGAACCAGCAATTAAGATACATGTTGGACGGACGGACGGACGGATGGAGGGACGGACAACAAAAAGCGAGCCCATAAATGCACAGCAATTAATATTATACTTATTACGTTTAATATCTTTTTTAATAACTTTTTTGAATTTAAAAGGAAATAAAATTGTATTCTTATTTGGTCCATCAAATTACTGATAAAGGTTAAATGTGTATAAATATTAAACGATTTTTAAAAATACTACATAAAACTCGGGCCTTCTGCCCTCGTGGGAAGGGGGAGAAGGGAAGGGAAGAGGGGAAGGGAAGGGGGGACGACTCATCTGTACTTCGTATAAATGTATCATATTTGCTATGCAATTTATGGGCGAGAAAGGTGGGAAGTGGCGAGAATGCCTATAGGGGGGTATTAAATGATTAATGATTAATTAATTATTTATACAATTTTCTATTATAGGCAAAATGTAATAAAGGCAAAATGTAATATAGGCAAGGGTTAGGGTTAGATTTAGTGTTTGCATCTAGTTGCGTATTACATTAGTTTTTATGGCCTTTAGTGATTATGGGTCTAACAAACATTATATTATAAAACAACGCCATGTTAAGAATTTGCAGAATTGTTGGGAGAAATTTTTTGTTGAATTTGAACATTTTTTAATTAAAAAAATCAAAAATTTAGCCAATGGTCATTTTTTCTCCATTGGTCAGTACCAACAGATACTCTATAAGTCAATGATAGCCAAAAAAACGGAAAAAAAATTTTGATGCTCACTTTGGCCAATGGTCATTTTTTCCATTGGTCAGCAGCCAGCACACGGTAAAAGTGGATATAAATTCATAAGAGTAAAAAAAAACGAACAAAAAATTTTCGAAACACATTTTGGCCAATGGTCTTTTTTTTCCATTGGTCAGCAGCCAGCACACGGTAAAAGTGGATATAAATTCATAATAGTCAAAAAAAACGAAAAAAAAATTTTCGAATCACATTTTGGCCAATGGTCATTTTATTCCATTGGTCAGCAGCCAGCGGACGGCCAAAAAGTCATAATAGCAATGGTAGGAACAGGAACAAAATAGTCAAAAAAAAAAACAAAAAAATAAACTCGGATTCACATTTTGGCCAATGGTCTTTTTTTTCCATTGGTCAGCAGCCAGCACACGGTAAAAGTGGATATAAATTCATAATAGTCAAAAAAAAACGAAAAAAAAATTTTCGAATCACATTTTGGCCAATGGTCATTTTATTCCATTGGTCAGCAGCCAGCGGACGGCCAAAAAGTCATAATAGCAATGGTAGGAACAGGAACAATCATAATAGTCAAAAAAAAAGAAAAAAATAATTTCGATTCACATTTTGGCCAATGGTCATTTTTTCAATCGGTCAGGAGCCAGCGGACGTCCAAAAAGTCATAATAGCAATGGTAGTAACAGGAACAATCATAATAGTCAAAAAAAAAACGAAAAAATAAACTCGGATTCACATTTTGGCCAATGGTCATTTTTTTCATTGGTCAGCAGCCAGCGGACGGCCAAAAAGTCTTATTATCAATGATAGTAACAAGAACAATCATAAGAGTCAAAAAAACTCCGGGATTCTAACCCAAAAACTAGTTAAATTGCATAGCAATTAAAAGTAAACAACTTTTATTTATGTTTATTATATAACATTGGTCAGCAGCCAGCGGACGGCCAAAAAGTCATAATAGCAATGGTAGAAACAGAAACAATCATAATTGTCAAAAAAAACGAAAAAAATAATTTCGATTCACATTTTGGCCAATGGTCATTTTTTTCATTGGTCCGGCCAAAAATTCTTATTATCAATGATAGTAACAAGAACAATCATAAGAGTCAAAAAAACTCCGGGATTCTAACCCCAAAACTAGTTAAATTGCATAGCAATTAAAAAGTAAACAACTATTATTTATGTTTATTTTATAACTAATTAAATTGCATAGCATTAAAAGTAAACAACTTTTATCTATGTTTATTATATAACAAAAACTAGTTAAATTGCATAGCAATTAAAAGTAAACAACTTTTATTTATGTTTATTATATAACTAGTTAAATTGCATAGCAATTAAAAGTAGCAATTAAAAGTAAACAACTTTTATTTATGTTTATTATATAATAGATAATTTAACAAATTTTATATATAACACACCGAGGGAGATAGAGATGAGGGGTGGGGCACCTCTTTCTCATGCATTAATTTAAAAAATCGATAACCTAATATACCCAATGCAAATAGATAGGGATGGACGGACGAACGGACGAACGGACGGACGGACGGACGGACGGACAGACGGACGGACGGACAGACGGACGGACGGACAGACGGACGGACGGACAGACGGACGGACGGACAGACGGACGGACGGACAGACGGACGGACGGACAGACGGACGGACGGACAGACGGACGGACGGACAGACGGACGGACGGACAGACGGACGGACGGACAGACGGACGGACGGACAGACGGACGGACGGACAGACGGACGGACAGACGGACGGACGGACGGGCAACAAAAAACGAGCCCATAAATTGCATAGCAATTAATAATCATTAATCCATTTTAGATCAAATCGTTTAACTTTCACCATGGTCAAACCATTTGTCTACGTGCTCTTGTTAACTTTTTACATCCCCTACAAAGCTGAGCCAGTACTAAATACATCGCATGGTATATTATTTAATATAAATAAATATATTTAAAAATTTCAACATACAATTTTATCTCAAAACTGATTATTTTAAAGAAATTGAACTTTAATATTGTACGTAAACAGATTTGGTAGGTCTTCCTAGTGGTGACATATGCAGGGAATACTATGAAAGGGTTTGCAGAGATTGGGCTAGAAATAACTATGACGCCATTAAATCTTTCTACCAATACCGAGATGTCAAAAGAATTACAATGGCTCATATTTGGGAAAACGAAATAGCTGATGCACTGATAGATATGCTAAGTACCTTATGATAAAAAATATTCTAATTGGTATTAGTTTTAAATAATTATTTTCAACATATAAAAATTTGTATAACTTTAATTAGAGCGTGAAATTGGAGCGAACGATAGCGTGGCGGTAATTGAGGCCAAAGTATCCTACAACACGTGTTTAGGCATCCGGCCAATCAAGATGCACTTTGACCCCAATACTCTGCTGCGACTGATTAAAAGATTTCAAATTAACGTGACTTCAACGGAACCAAGATTGGAATTAAATAGGATTTTGAGAAATTTGACAGCAAATTTTGACTTCTCGCCACTGGTTCAATCTGGAGTGAGCAAAGGGCAAAATTCAGAGAATAACATAAAATTGAATCCACATTTATATCCACAACTCTTGATTTTTACTAAAATACGATTACAGACCAAGCCGATTTATGAAACTTTTATGAAACGCGCCTTGACCCGCTTAGATGAGCTGTTTAATGGCACAGGAGTAGTTGACGATGGAGAGAGGAGAACTTTGTTTTTATATGAAAGTAGCGGAAACCAGTCTTTAAATCATACCATTGATGATATCGTACGAAGTGTGTTGAGCATAGATGAAGAAGCACACAATGTAAGGCTCATACAATTTATAAATAACACAAGTGGTATTTATTCTGTAAATGTTTAATATTATCAATTCTGATAAATATATATAGCATACGAGAGAGAGAATTGGATCTGAAACGTTACCCATATCTGACCTCCAAGCCAAATATAGTTTCGTACGTATATTTTTTAATTTTTTTTTATAACCATATTAAAAACTTATTGTGATTCTATTTTTAAACAATTAGCTCGATTGGGTTTCTTATTTCAATGCCGCCTTCGAGGCCCAAAATTTAACATTCGACCAGGACAGCAACATAACAGTGTACGAGGTGCAATATATGATAATATGGAACGATTTAATTCTAAGAAAACTTCAATCTTCACAAGGGATTATGTAATTACCGATATTTATTAACAAATTTCCTTATACAGTCAGGTGACAGGTGATCTATCCAACTCTAAAGAAACTTTTCGTTAACATTTCCTCAGCTCCTCCTATATGTAGATATGTATAAAGAATAAATTAAAGTTCCGTTTGCCATGCTTGTGAGTTTTTGTCAAAGCGGACGCTCTAGAATAAATAGCTATCTAATTAAGTCAAAAACATATAAGAGATATTCATGTGACGCTTGAAACTTGCCATTCCTTTTTTATAAATTTTTTTCAAACAAATCCAATATTTTATGTTAATTAGAGATTTACAAAGATACGTGGTTTGGTCGTTTCTGGAAAAATTAATGTATCATTTGCCGGAACAATTTGATGATATTCGTATTGCTTATTATGCCGCATCATTGAATCGGAGTCAGGAAAAACCTATTAAGATAGCGAAAGTTTACGAATGTTTAAACGCAGTAGCTAAAACTCACGAATCAACTCTTGCATATATGTTTTACTCATTGAAGAATGATGAAGACTTAAATAGCCAAGTATCTTTTATCCAATCTTTATATTAAATTCAACATTGTTACCTATTTAATGACCTTAAAATAATTAATAAGGGAAATAAAACATAACGATAAAGTTAGTAACAGTTAAAATGTACTAAAAATATGTTATTAATTTCAGACAAACAAATATTAATTAATGGTTAACGTGTAGTAAACAAACAAATCAAGGTAATCAATATCCCAATATTTATTTAATTAAGGTAATGCACCTGGTCACTAATATTCATCAGAAAATCCTATTTAACGTAGAATCATTTGAGTGGGGTCAAAGCGGATTGAAAACGGCTCTAGTCAATATCGTAAAAGCTATAGATTAAATTTAAAACTACAATTAAAAATATCTTAATTTCTTATAAAATCCTTTTACATTTTTATCTATTATTTACATTGAACCCTAGATATGAATGATTAAAATACGTGTACTCTAATTTTTTACCAGCTTGTTACTTTATTTAATCAATTTAGATAAACAATGTATCATATGCGCTTGAAACTTCTTTAAGAGAAGACAACAATATTCCAACTGCCAACTCTCCTCAAGTTTACTCAAATTTTTAATTTACTTTATAATGGCAAAATTCTTGACAAAAAATTACTTTGCAAACATGCTATAAACGTATATTTCGTAGAATGAAAATCAGAATTTAGATTTGATAGCAACACTTCTAAGAAATTTAAAAACTCTCAGACACAAATATATTCAAGAAGGCCCAGATGACTATCATCAATGGTTAGACAAATTAACTTTAATAATGATTTTCGATCACTTATGACATATTTAAAATGATACAAAATAAAATTTTTGGCCCTTTTAAGCGTTATATTTTAAAACCAGTCACCTTATATCCAAATGTACATACCATTAAATTTAGCCATCAATATGAGCTAGGTTTTATTTGTTATTTATATTTTTTCTTATTTATAAACGCTTTCTATATCCTTATTTATATGATAAAATTAATATAAGGTATCTACACAGTTTATTGGCTACCAAAGCAGTGATCGATCCCAACCCTCATCTTATAAGTAAAAATAATATTTGCACAAATATACTTCATACTTTTCTGATTTTCATTGATTGCTAAAATGCAATTATTTAATTAAACAATTTTAAAGGTTTAGTTTTCACATCATTTATACAAAGTCAATCGTATTTTTTGGCGATTTTTTTACATACTAGCAATTAAAGACCTCACTAGACTATAAGGAATTCCTTTCCGGTTTTAATAATTGTTTAAGAGACGAGGGCTAAAATTGAAGATAATTACGGGTTTGTTTCTTCAAAAATTTGGTCGGATATTTTGAAGTGGAGAAGGGAACAAATATTTTGGCATCCAAACTTTTATGTACTTCTTGATCTTACGGACTTTTTCTAATCCATATTTATTAAGGCTATAAAATTCAAAGCAGTTTAATATTTTACTAAAAGAAAAATAATTGTTGACTCAAACTAAGAGTATAGGTCACTAATAAAATTAATAGGTTTCAAAATAATCTAAAATTTTATGTAATATACAAGTAAAAAGCTATGAATTTTTTATGTTCATAAATTAGATAAGTTGATGTCTTGTAGATCGTCGGTTGAGATTTAAACCGGGAGGGGGGATATTGTAAACAACGAGAGGAAGAAATACCCCCCCCCCCCCCCTAAAAACATTGTGCATAACCTAGACATTAATAACTCTTTCGTTATTAAATAAATTAGTAAAAGTGTTTAACAATCTCTAATTAGTCACTAGAGTTGTAAAAATTACTGGGTTTTGTTTAATCGACATTTGGTAGTCGACTAAACATTATTTGTAATCGCATAAACAAACCATAGGTTGTTTGGTCAATTCTTTTGTCTGTTTATGTTTAGTCGACTAAAACCAAAGGTCGACCATAAAAAGAGCCCTTTTTACAACATAATTAGTCACTATTCCTTTATTTACCATTTCTTCTCTAACTTAAATTCAAACAAAACTAGAATTCTATTAATTTATTAAAAGAATAATATTGCTATTCATTTATAGAGTTACCTATTGCATTGATTACCTCACTCAACAAGGACCCTGCTAAAAAGTATTAAAGTTCTTATTGATATTAATTTTTTCATCGATATTAATGAATGTTCATAATTTATTCTTCCTTACACTATAGATTGGGCCAACTTGCATCTATAATTACTGACGCAATCAGAAATCTAATAAGACACGAAGGTATAAATCGAATATTACCTATATTCAAATATAATAATTATAAATAATAAAGTTGTGTATAACAATGCTTAATAAAATGATATCATAATAAGTTGCAGACTAGAAGAACTATATTTTTAATATGTTAGAATTTATCCAATTAGCCCATAACAATTATGCCCTATCAAGTCTAATACATGTTAACCAAGATTTTGTATAATGTAAAGGTAATGAATTGACATCGACGGTTTATATCAACTTTACACGGGCTCTTGCCGAAAGAATATACAATGGTCATTTGGATGAAAAGGTAATAACAAATGCTTATATTAGATTTTCAAAATCAAAGTTGTGTGAATTAAGCATTATAAGTACTGCTAATCGTGTTGTGTATAGTCCACGTTATCAACACTAGTAAAAAAGAACAATGTTACCGACCCCAACCATCTCTAGGGATTAAGGCATAGACTTATAGACTGTTCATCTCTTATATATTCACGCATCAAAAGTGTTGCAAAAAACGACCGCCATTTTGAAAAGTTACGTTGAGTTTGTATATTGATGGATTGTATTGATCAATAATCATTGATTTTATAACATGAAACAACCCATTTTAATAATTATAGCGATATTGAAAATTCATTAAACCATATGAATTGGCTTAAATTCATGTTAGAAACTAAGTCAAACGTTGTTTTGCTATATACATTATTTCTAGTAAATACTATAAGTGTATGGGTATGTGGTTATGAATAAAATAAGAATGGGGCGTTGTGCCAATGTTGGCCTATAAAACGACAATACACTAATCATTTATTAATTTCATTCTTTATACTTTATTAAAAATTTTTGATACCTATATATACATCGAATTATGACGATTAAAAAATAATTCATCATCAATCTCTTAGTGCGAGGGAGTATACAATATCATTTTTATTTCAAAATAAATATATAGGGCATATCAGCAACTATTATAAGCATAAACCCAACCATTTAAATCCCTTTTTAAAATGGAAGCCAAAATATGGAACCTTTTTGTAAGGGAGAGTAGTCTATTTACTCTGTTTATTTAGGGTAAAACACCCTGTTTTCTCTGATAACCATCATCTGTGATACAAATATATTATAACAAAGGAGAATCGATGTTAGAACAATTAGCATGCGCTTTCCTTTTTATATTAGAAAGAATTTTATTTTTTTTTAAAATGCCAATGCTATATATTAATACTTACCTAAGTTTGTTAATATTATAAATGCATAGAGCGTACTATAATTATTATTAAAGTCAAATAACATTTGGAAGCAGTTCTCTATGGTCCACCCGCTCACTATGCATAGTAATATACCATTGGTGATTCGCATTATAATCGAGTGGTAGTCCCTAAAGAGAAAAGATATAGACATTGCTGTTGTAGCTATTTTTCAGTCATTAATAAATTATGGCACTACACCCATCATGTCACCTTTGGCGTCTTAAACGACTATATTAAAATCATTATATATAAACAGTAATTTTTAAAATTTAATACACCAACTACATGAGAAGTGTATGATCTCAAGTATAAAAATGTTTGACACAATACATAATACGTGCTACCAGACCAGAAAAGCCCGGCCCACTGCCCGACATTGCCCGCCCGGCCCACGGACCTGGCCAGGCTTCTTTCTTAAATTTAGATTTTCGGAAGGGCTCAAGCGTGCAGCATAGCAATTAGGGCATTTAAACTAATAAGATTTTTTTGTAGAGTGTGGGTATTTTTCATTTTTTATTTGATTTATATAATATTTATTCATCGAGTTCTTTTCCAAAAAAGTCGAGTAATAAATAAAAACCTTTGGAAAATATGACAAATACTAAAAATTAAAAAAACATTATCTTAGGCCGGGCGCTCTAGTGATTAAAGCATGGTCGGGCGGACACATAGAAGAGTTCGGTTCAATTATCGGACAGGTGAGGGTTTGGACAGATTTAACATCTCTGACCTCTGGGTGCTACAAATAAAAGCACATAAAACTGATTCTATTAAGCCTCAGTTATGGGCAAACGTTTGTTTCGCAACTTGCAATTCTTTCTGTGACTCGATTAAGTGAAACGATAAATTTGTGTTCAAGCCCAAATCTCTATTGATTTTTCACCTAGGTTGACTTATGAGTAACATTAAAAACCTTATTTTTACAGAAATAGCTTTGAAAGCTAAATCTTGTTTACAAACGAGCCAATCCAGAAAAATCTTATGCTTGTCTAGGCTCTCAACATTTCGAGCAAAATCACGCGATAGCTTTATCGCACATTGCTTAGTGTTAAATCTACAATATGAGTCAAAAGTTTGCTGCCTTTAATTTAGCTGACAACCATTTGATTTAAGAGTTTATGTTCATTAAAAATTTTTACAGCAAAGTTCATTCAAATATTATGAGCTTAAATTGCTAAAAAATTATTTCTCAAAAATATTAACATTTATTTATATCTTAGGTTATTGATAAACTGGTTTACTCGTTAATAAAAGTGAACGGGTCACAGCAAGTCTTCAAATCGTTTACAGAAGTGAAAAATCCTTTTATAATTAAATTATTAATCTTATGTTTTTCTATTCTATTTTTATATACAACAATAGGGTACTTGTAGGATTTCGGCAAAACGTCTGGATGACTATTTGGTTGGGAATTTTACTTACACACAAAACAAATGGTGGGATTATCCTATAGGGTTTTACTTTATTACAGTATAAACAACAATTATAAATTTTTAGGATAACAAATGTCTTGAGTTTGGTAACCAGCCAAGATCCTAATCGTGTATGCAATTACTACTTAAATCCTTAAAAACATTTCCATGCCTCAAAATCTATTTGTTACACTTTACAATTTTTGCATCAAAAAATGTTTATACTTTAATTCTAAAATTTATATAATTATGCTATGCATTCAATAAATCAGTCAAAAAAATCATGGTCTCCTTAATTTGTTATCAATTTTGATAAAATGCCTTTTTGATAAAACATAGATCGGTGCCTTCAGCTATATAACTTTCGATGACACCAAAGCTTTGTCCTGCAAAATTTCGATGTTTTATAAAACGCCTAATTTAATTGTAACCTAGCATAACTAAAATATTACAACCCATAAATCTGTCAAAAATTAGCGCTAAATGATACTTGGCTTATTTTTAATGAATGAAGCATTTCGCTAAATTAATACATCTCGAGTATTATCCTTTTCTTTATCATCTATTAGGTCTCATAGTCATAAGATTTGTTTTGATAAGCTTATTCCATCTTGATTTATCTTTTGTTTTCATAATTTCGATTTACATCATTCGCCTCCGTTCTTAATATATGTCCATACCACTTTCAGATTTTCATTAATTAAGTCGGCCATAGGTTGAATACCCATTTTTGCCCTGAGACTGTCATTTGTCACATGGTCGAACTTGGTATAACCTAAGCTTCACGTATTATTTTTTTCTCCATGGATTATAATAGCCATTCTTTCGTGGCGTTTAATTTCCATGTTTCGCTTCCATTGAGTAACACCGCTCATATATCAGATCTGTGAGCTTTGCTCCTCAACCAAATTGGCATTCAAATACTTTCTCTTCTTTGCCTTCGCTACTACATAACGACATATGGCATACATCGGCCTTTAAATGTCTCCTATTATCGTGTCCCTAGATATTTTGAATAAAGGAGTACTTAGAGCAGATCCTAACTTAATTTCAAATCCGAAAAGCTTTAGAGTCCCCAACTGTTGGCACTAATTTGAGCCTTCATAATTTTTTCTTAAGGCCTTTAAGCGTCAGGTCTCAGGTATGTTTGTTTTCTCTAGCGCCACCATATTTAATCGCGAGGGACCGTGTCATAAGCTATTCCAAGTCGATAATGACAAGATATTGGCGTCTTCTTTCTTCCCATATTTATCCATCATTTGTCTTAGTGCTAAAATCTGGTCGTTGTGGATTTGCTGTCCACAAATTCAAATTGATTCGTCGATATTTTCGCCTCGTTCATGCTCTCAATTGAGTATGAATTTGTTCTTCTACCTCTTGTTGAATAGATCGTCATGATCGTGACTCCTTCCACGGCATGCGACTAGAGTGTTAAAATACTTATATGCTATATGCTATACCTGGTAATAGGCACTTATCTCCTACCATTCCCATCTAGCATAACGAGCAGACTGCCTAATAACCCGGTTACTAGCACGGCAGATAAAGCTGCTGATGGCTGCTGGTTGACTAAGATATAAACTAGCTGGGCATCAAGCAGAGTTGCTCGATAAAAACCGTAGTATCGAGCATGGTTGTTTGAAACTAAACATGGTTTTCAGCAGATTTTATTATAGCTTACTAGCAGAGCAGGCAATTGGGATATAATGCTATTACAAACACATTCATATTTGTACATAATTGCTTATCAATATTATTTGAATTTTGAATAATAGATTAATACATTGAGATGTTATGATATTATATAAATAAAACGAAAATTAAGAGGTTGTGGTGTCATAAAGTTAGTACAAATTAAAAAATAGTTTTGCGGTTTTACTTTGGTGACAATTGTCATAATTGTTATGTTTAATTTAGAGGTTGACATTGGCATTTTTTTAGAGAAATAATTAAGAATTAAAATTCTTATAAAAAAACATGTACTCGGGACATAAATTTTTTATATAAATAATGTTATAGTTTGTAGATTTCATCTATAATTAAATATCGAATTAATTAAGTTATTATCGTATTTCTATATGCGCAACACACACAAGACTCCTATTAATATTTTCCCGTATACTTGAAAAAAATTAATTTTTTTTTGTCAATAGAAGGGGGGGGGGGTTCTTACCCGAAAACCTCTTCCTTCCTTACACTAGAGACGGTGTTTGCCCTTGGAGTAAGAGTTTTTTTACTACACTTTTAAAAATATGAAATTTTATGATAGGGGAGAGAGAGAGAGAGACAATCATATGCACATGACATCAGGGAGGCCAGATTTCAAAATTGTTAGTATTTTATTATACTACCCGGCGTACCAGTAGCAAGCAATAAATAAAATAGTTTTTTTACACTAGCTCCACTTTAAGATAAAATTGTATGATGGATAGGTAGGGGAGGAAGAGAGCAACGTCACATGTGGTAGGCCTGATTGCAAAATTGTTAATATTTTATTATATGCATAGCAGTTGCACTAGCACAAAAGCAAGCTATAAATAACAAATAAATGTAATAGTGGCAGGAAGGAGTTTTTATGGGTTAGAAACAAATTAAAAGTTCCCAATACTTGTTTTTAAAAATTGTTAGTGTTTATACAACTAGAGAAAACCTTCGTAAAAATTAGAAATAATTAATACCTACAGTATATTTTATAAGTCGTTTGTTTCTGATCATAGCAAACTTTATTAGGTCAAATGTAGTTAACATTGTCAAAGTTCATGGGCGTAGCCAAGGGGGAGGCTGGGAGGGGCGGCCGCCCCCCTCTAAATCCAAAATTTTCTTGCAATTAATTAAAAGTATGGCTAGAATTCCAAAAAATAATCATTTTGCCCCTTCCTATATCAATATTGTCTCCATCTTATTCCAATGGTGACTACGCCCATGTCAAATACAAAATTACAGCACGCAAATGACCTATAAACGAGCGGGCAAGATCGATTTTAAGGTGAAAATTAATAAATTATCCCTAATAAAACACAAATCTATTTTAAATAATACGTTGTTAAAAAGTTTGCACACTAATTTTTGTTTAAATTATTTGCCTGTTGCCAAGGTAAACCGCAAAACAATTTTTTTAATTTGTACTAACTTTATGACACCCTAACCTTCAATTTTCGCAGAATTTTTTCTTTAGCTTTAAAAACGACAATTATGACAATTGTTACCAAAGTGAAACCGCAAAACTATTTTTTTAATTTGTACTAACATGACACCCTAACCTATCAATTTTCGTTTGAATATTTTCTTTAGCTTTCAAGATGACAATTATGACAATTGTCACCAAAGTACAACCGCAAAACTATTTTTTTATTTGTACTAACTTTATGACACCCCAACCTACCAATTTTCGTTTAAATTTTTTCCTTAGCTTTAAGAATGACAAATTTTACAATTGTCACCAAAGTAAAACAGCAAAACTATTTTTTAAGTTTACTAACATTATGACACCCTAACCTACCAACTTTCGTTTGAATTTGTTCTTTAGCTTTAAAAATGACAATTATGACAACTGTCACGAAAGTAAAACCGCAAAAACTATTTTTTTAATTTGTACTAACATTATGACACCCTAACCTACCAATTTTCGTTTGAATCTGTTCTTTAGTTGTAAAAATGACAATTATGACAAATGACATTAAGGTAAAATCGCAAATAAATATTTTAATTTTGTTTTATATAATATCACTAGCTGACCCGGCAAACGTTGTTTTGCCATAAATATTTAAAAAAAAATTAAAAAATTTAAATAAGAAAATTTAAAACTACAAAAAAAAATTTAAAAACTCAACTAAACGAAAAATAACAAATATAATTGATATTTTTAAGGGTGGTTAAAAAAAACACAGGGGGGCAGGGAGGGGCGGATGCCCCCCTCGAAATCCAAAAATTTGTGGAAATTTTTTTAAAAAATTAAAACAAACACCAAATTTAAAAAAAAAATATGTTTTGCCCCCCCCCCCCCTAATTAAACTCAACTTAAATTAATAAAGACACAATGGCTTTGAACGTTGTTTTGCCATTTATTTTTGCATTTTGCAGTATCACTTTTTAAGTGTTTCTAATGGCTGTAGACTTACACTTTGTTTTTTGTAAAATAAAATGTGAACATTAAAATATTATTAAGGCAATCAAAAAATTAAACGTCGTTTAAGGATAAATTGCATAGCAATTAATATATAATGAATTATTTTTTTTTACATAATTGTTTATTAATTTTTATTTTCTTATGCTTTAGAAGAAAATCGTCCTGATATACATACTTCTTAGGTTTAAGCAATAGATATGTACGTTTATTAGAACAAAATAATAATATAATAAAAGGAGAAATACTATATGTGACCATATGAATTGCATAGCAATACTAAATATTATTATCGTAGATGTTCCAGCTCGATTTCTTCGACTGACAAAGCAGGGGGTCCATTTTTAGACTCTTGGGGTATTTGAGTCGAGATGGTAGATAGGGTGCTAGGCCGAGAGGGCGCTTGGCTTATTGTACAGAGGGGGGGATTGTGCCAACGTCGGCTATCCATTACAACATCGGCATCGACCCAGGGATGGTTGCCCCCTAGCCCTACCGCGGTAATGAGCCGGGCGTCTTGTGTCATTCCTTGGGTGCCTTTGAATATTATTACGGCGATGCCTCGGTCTCCTAGCTTGGGGCGACCGCAGACGATCCGCATCTTGAGGGGTTAAGGTACGCCGGTAGGTGGCATCCAGATGGGCATCGGGTGACCGTACCCGTCCTGCATCTTGATAAAAGTAGGCATTTCTGGGGGCGGGTACTACCCTTATAACCGGCTCCATCGGCCGCTCCTCCATTATTTCAATTGTTACCGGTGGCGCAACATTCGTACGGCGGCTTGGATGAGCCCGAACTTTGACTTCGATAGTAAAGAAGTTGTCATGGAGGGTAAATGTGGCACCTGATTAAAAATAAAAAAGTAATTTAAAAATAAGCAAAAAGCATAAATTGCATAACAATTAATTAGACAGTCAGTAAACTTACTCATTGGCTTTATGGGTGATACGAATGCTAAATAAATCACTTTCTCTCCTGAATATTTAAAATGGCTGCACTTTTTAAATAATCTGTACGCGTCTCTGAGGGGGAGGGGGGAAGGCGGCTCTGAATTCTGGGGGTTTTTTGAGTATATTTTCGTTTCTAAAAAAATTAGCAAGTAGAAATTCTGGATATAATAGTTAGTCGGACAATGGTGGAGTAGTAGACAAAAGTGTAGTATGAGGGGGGATTTTATACATACATGCCATCCATACCATACAACCCCCCCCTCTTGTTTTAATAAGTAGGTAGGTGTGAAATATAAAAAAGATTTATTAATGATAACTTACAGAATCAAAGAATAATTTATAATGTAAATATAGGCAGATAGATTGATCCCTCGTATTTTATTTATAAAATGCAGCGTGTGCGTTGCGTGTGTGAAGTAAATATTATAAACTTGAGCTCCCTTGCTCAATAGACGAATGAGAGGGCAGGACTACTAAAGAGGGGGGGGGGAGGGGTGTTGTAAAGGGGAAAGGAAATAACCAAGATGGTGGCTTAACCAAAAAAAATTTAAAAACTCAACTAAACGAAAAATAACAAATATAATTGATATTTTTAAGGGTGGTTAAAAAAAAAACACAGGGGGGCAGGGAGGGGCGGATGCCCCCCTCGAAATCCAAAAATTTGTGGAAATTTTTTTAAAAAATTAAAACAAACACCAAATTTAAAAAAAAAATATGTTTTGCCCCCCCCCCCCCTAATTAAACTCAACTTAAATTAATAAAGACACAATGGCTTTGATTTTTCCGCAACACATGCCTACTGCATTTATGATTTATCACACTACCTAACCTACACACGATAGATAAGATACGCAGCAGTAGGTTGATTGACGTTGGCAACGTCAAAACACATAAAACCTAATATCTCGAAAACTACTCGACCGATTTGGCTGGAACATATTTTAAAACACGCTCCGGAGTGTGGGGAATAAACTGTGAAATTTTGAGCCAAATCGGTCTGGTAGTTCTCCAAAAAAGGTGGCGGCATACACACACACACACACACACACACATAGTTTCATTTTTATATATAAGATAACACCTCAATCTATTGATCTATTATTCAAAGTTCAAATAATATTGATAAGCAATTATGTATAAATATAAAATTGTGTTTGTATTAGCATTATATCCCAACAGCTCTGCTAGTAAGCTATAATAAAATCTGCTAAAACCGTGCTTAGTTCAAACAACCATGCTCGATACCACGGTTTATATCAAGGAACTCTGCTCAATGCCCAGCTAGTTTGTGTCTTAATCAACCAGCAGCCATCAGAACTTTAATCTGCCGTGCTAGTAACCGGATTATTCAGCAGCATTTGCTCGTTATGCTAGATGGGAATGGTAGGAGATAAGTGCCTATTACCAGGGTTGAGCATGTAGCATATAAGCATTTTAACATCTCTAGTCGGATGCCGTGGAAGTAGTCACGACCATGACGATATATTCAACAAGAGGTAGAAGAACGAATTCGTAATCAATTGGGAGCATGAACGAGGCGAAAATATCGACGAATTAATTTGAATTTGTAAACAGCAAATCCACACCGACCCGATTTTAGCACTTAGACAAATGATGGATAAATATGGGAAAAAAGAAGACGCCAACATCATCATTATCGACTTGGAATAGCTTATTACACACGCGATTAAATATGGTGGCGCTAGAGGAAACAAACATACCTGAGACCTGACGCTTAAACGCCTTAGGAAAAATATTTATGAAGGCTCAAATTAGTGCGTTAAAACAACAGTTGGGGACTCTAAACCTTTTTGGATTTGAATTTAAGTTACACCGGATATGCTCTAAGTACTCTTTTATTCAAAATATCTAGGGACACGATAATAGGAGACATTTAAAGGCCGATGTATGGTATATGTCGTTATTATGTAGTAGCGAAGGCAAGGAAGACAAAGTATTTGAAAAAGCTGAGAAGTGGTCAAAGCGTAGTTGAATATGGTTTAAAGGTCAACAATCGAAAACCGGTACAATGGAGAAGAACGTTACAGGTACCCCATCGCTAAAATATTATCTAAAGTATTCAAACCTTGGCTCGATGCTACATCAAGAGGGAGGTTGGCAAAGAAGTCAATGAAGGGATCCAAAAAGATGGCTTAAATGTAGTGCTGTAAACATTGGTAAAAAAATCGAACGCGTTCGCGTTCATTGACAAAAATCGAACGCGGTCACGTTCACGTTCGTTTAAAAAAAAAGGAACGCGTTCACGTTCGTGAACGCGTTCACGAACGTTCAAAATTTTATAATAAATTTTTTTAAAATTTAGTTTAATATAAATAAATGTCTTGTATTTTTTAATTCAATAAATAGCCATGATAAAAAATGATAGTTTTATTTCAACAATATTATTATAAATCAATATAATTTAATAGAGCGAATATAAAGATTATTTATAAATTTTTTTTATTGATTTTTAATAATAATTGTTTCTCACAGCATTTGCTATACTAAAAACCCGCTCCACAGGGAGAGATGAGGGGATTGGAGTATTATTAATAAACAAATTTTTTAAAGGAGGAAATTTATTAAAAACCTTTAATGTTTTGTCCCTCGCTTCAAAAAATTGCGACAAAATATCATCCTCCAATCCCCCCTCTACTTCCTCGTCAAAAAAATGATATTTCGGAATTGACGGCTCTTTCGTTATCATTTTTAAGGGTTTCAATCCCTTTTTTCAATAACACTAAAAGATTATTTTTTAAAGGTTCATTTTCTCGAAGTTTAATCCAAGGCCATTGAAGCTTGAACATTGGATAATGGCCGAAGGAAGATATTGATCTTCATATATATGTTAAAATCTTTAAAAAAAAGAAAATATATGCAATTAATTTGATAGTAATAGGTTTATTACCTTTTATTAATCCCATTTAATACAGCGTCAATCAATGGTTGACCATATTTTAGGCTAGTAATTTTTTTTTTAATTTCAAAATAACTATTGTTATTGTTGGGGTCAAATAGCCCAAACGCACATTTTCCTCACTTTCGTGAGAGCGGTAGCAACAGGTTTTATGATCTGTTTTAATATTTAAAATTTATTATAATATTTATCCTAAAAAATTTTATTAGGACTTACAGTACAGTATTCTTCCAAAAATATTTTATCATTGGTTGTAAGCCTTGCTAATCCTCCCATGTCGCATACTTTGTCAAATAAATGAGGTTTATCTTTTATTAATGAGTCTATTAAGTTTAAGGAATTATAATATGAATTCCAAACCTTGATAAATTTTTTTTACAACATCAGCAAATGATGTCGACTGATTTTGCTTGTTCCATAAATTTTTGCATTTATCAAATGCACTTTTTAATATGTTTTTAAAAGATGGAATATCTATTGCCTTTTCAGCATCGACACTTGCCACTAGATTAAGATTGTGGCATGCACAAGAGGGATGTTTTGGGAGGTAAATAAAATTTTCCTGCCAACTTTGATATTCAAATATTTTATTTAATGGAAATGACACAATTTCATCTACCTCATCTTCAGATACTTTCTCAAATAAACTATAATTTGTTTAACAATATAAAATGATTTGGTAATGATTGAATCCGATCTTCCTTTATATGAAACGATTGAAAAATATTTTTCATATTTTGGCCATGGCGATTTCAATTCATCTGATTCTGATGATTTTGAATATTCAGAATCTGAAGATGACGACGATATTATATTATGATTGTCCATATTAACCTATAAATTAAACTATAATTAATAATATCAAATTAATTAACTTTAATCTTATCTTCTTTTGCACTTTATGTTTATAGTATGTTGTTAAAAGTATTTCGGAATTGGTAATAGGAAACAGGAAAAACAGCTGATTAAAAAATATAAGACTTTTTTGTTAAAAATTCGGATTAACATTAATTTTTAAATAAATAAAAATAAAAAAGGGTTTTTAAAATTGAACGAACGTTAAATTTGAACGCGTTCATCAAAAAAAGGAAGGCGTTCACGTTCAAAGTTCACCAAAAAATAAAAGAACGCCGTTCATGCGTTCACTAAATTTGAACGCGTTTGTTTACAGCACTACTTAAATGGCGAAGTATATCACATGTAATGTGCAACAAGGAGATGCCAATTTGGTTGAGTAGCACAGCTTACAGATCTGATATATGACCGGTGTTACTCAATGGAAGCGAAACATGGAAATTAAACGCCACGAAAGAATGGCTATTATAATCCATGGAGAAAAAAATAATACGTGAAGCTTAGGTTATACCAAGTTCGACCATGTGACAAATGACAGTCTCAGGTAGTGTTGTTAATCTGCTGGAATTGGTTGTGCTGGTATAGTGCTAAACCTGGTAATAGGCACATATCTCCTACCATTACCATCATCATTATTAAGCAGCACATGCTGCTTATTAACCCGGTTACTAGCATGGCAGATTAAAGTTGCCCTGGTAGCTTGGTTGGGAGAGATGTAAGTAACCGGGCATTTGGCAGATTGGATTGATATAACCGTGGTATTGAGCAGGCTTGTTTTAAACTAAACATAGTTTTTAGCAAATTTAATTTTAGCTTACTATTAGAGTTGGTAGCTGCCATATATGCTAATCAATATTTTTCAATCATATATTAATGCAAAAATGGTGTTAAAAAATTTAAACATTTTTATCCTCTTTCTAACCAGAGGGGAGGGGGGGTTTTGCCCCCCCCCCCTTATTTTTTATCCTCTTTCTCACCAGGGGGGGGGGGGTGTTTTGCCCCCCCCCCTATTTTTTATCCTCTTTTTGACCAGAGGGGAGGGGGGTGTTTTGCCCTCCCCATCATTCTTCAATGAGTAAAACATATGTGCAAGAGTTGATTCGTGAGTTTTAGCTACGGCGTTTAAACATTCGTAAACTTTCGCTATCTTAATAGGTTTTTCTTGACTCAGATCCAATGATGCGGCATAATAAGCAATATGAATATCATCAAATGTTCGGCAAACGGTACATTAATTTCTCCAGAAACGACCAAATCACGTATCTTTGTAAATCTCTAATTAAATTAAAAATAATGGATTCGTTTAAAAAAAATTATAAAAAGGAATGGCAAGTTTCAAGCGTCACAAGAATATCTTTATTCTCTTATACGTTTTTGTCTTAATTAAATAGCTATTTATTCTAGAGCGTCCGCTTTGACAAAAACTCACAAACATGGCGAACTTTAATTTAATTTATATACATATCTACATATAGGAGCAGCTGAGGAAATGTTAACGAAAAGTTTCTTTACAGAGTTGGACATTGGATCACCTGTCACTGAATGTATAAGGAAATTTGTTAATAAATATTGGTGAATTATATAATCCCTTGCGAAGAATGAAGTTTTCTTAGAATTAAATCGTTCCATATTACCATATCTTGCACCTAGTACACTGTTATATAGCTATCTTGATCGAATGTTAAATTTTGAGCCTTGAAAGCGTCATTAAAATATGGAGTCCAATCAAGCTAAATGTTTAAAAATAGTTTCCATCAATATTTTTAATATTATAACAAAAAATTAAAAATATACGTACGAAACTATATTTGGCTTGCAGGTGTGATGTGGGTAACGTTTCAGACTCAATTCTCTCTCTCGTCGTCTATATACATTTATCAGAATTGATAATATTAATTATTTTTACACTAATTATTTTATTGATAAATTGTATGAGCCTTACAATGTGTCCTTCTTCATCTATGCTCAACACACTACGTTACGTACGATATCATCAATGGTATGATTCAAAGATTGGTTTCCGCTGCTTTATAAAAATAAAGTTCTCCCTTCTCCATCGTCAACTACTCCTGTGCCATTAAACAGCTCATCTAAGCGGGTCAAGGCGCGTTTCATAAAAGTTTTATAAATCGGCTTGGTTTGCAATCTTCTTTTAGTAAAAATCAAGAGTAGTGGATATAAATGTAGACTCAATCTTATGTTTTTCTCTGAATTTTGCCCTTTGCTCACTCCAGATTGAACCAATGAAGTGAAAATTTGCTGTTAAATCCCTCAAGGTCCTATTTAATTCCAATCTTGGTTCCGTTGAAGTCACGTCAATTTAAAATCTTTAATCAGTCGCAGTAGAGTCTTTGGGTCAAAATGCTTTTTGATTGGTCGGATGCCTAAACACGTGTTGTAGGCAACTTTGGCCTCGATTACCACCACGCTATCGTTCGCGCCAATTCACGCTCTAATTAAAGATATATAAATTTTTATGTTTTGAAAATAATTATTTAAAACTAATACTATTGTTTATAAAAATTAGAATATTTTTTATCATAAATAAATACTTAGCATATCTATCAGTGCGTCAGCTATTTCGTTTACCCAAATATTAGCCATTGTAATTCTCTTGACATTTCAGTAGTGGTTGAAAGATTTGATGGCGTCATAGTTATTTCTAGCCCAATCTCTGCAAACTCTTTTATAGTATTCCCTGCGTAAGTCACTAATAGAACCTGACACATCTGTTGATGTACATTATTAAAGTTTATTTTCTTTAAAACAAGCTGTTTTGAGGATTAAATTTTAAGTTGTAAATTTTTTTAATAATTTAATTTTTAGTTATATTATTTTAAATACCATGCGATGTATTTAATAAAGGCCAGCTTTGAAGGAGGAGTAAAAAAGTCATTACGAGCACATAGACAAATGGTTTAACCATGGTGAAAATTAAACGATTTAATCTAAAATATTTTATAACTTTATTCAAAATATCAATTAATATTTATATACAATTTTAACTTACAAATTTATATTCAGTATTTTGATAGTTTAAAAAGGGAAAACAATTTTATGTCGTTATAAATATAGGAGAGTTATTTTAAAAAAGATATTAAACTCAATTAATATATTTATTTATTTTTATAATGTAAATTTCAATTTTCATTTCAACTTAATTATCTATTTATGCAGATATAAGAGTACAATAATTCGAATCTAATTACAATAAGACTAGTTTGCCTTATAATAAACCATATGTATTAAGAGAGTATTTTTAATTGATTACTATTTATGGTGGGTGTAAGGTAAACCCTACTACAACTAACCGCAGTCTGTGTAATAAATTAGCGAGTTATGTTGTTCTGTTATATATAAAAAGGACACAGAGTTAACATAATTGGAAGTTTTTTAACGGCTTCAATCTCGACATTTGATAACTTAGGCATAACCAGAGGGTGGCAGGAAGAGGCGGCTGCCCCCCCCCCTGATTCCTTAAACTCGTAAAAAATTAATATAATTACGGTTTAAATTTCGAAAAATTTTGCCCCTTCCTTAAGCAATATTGCCCCCCCCCTCTAGTTCCAATGCTGGCTAGGCCTATGTTTGATAATACATAATTTTGTAACAATCGATAAAAATTGATAGCTTAAAAGTTAAACTTTAAATGAAGTTGAGCGAAGGTAACCAAAAATACGATTTCCTACTCTCCAGAATTAGCGCGGGGTTTGAAGGAAATATTAAAAATAAAGGGTTTTTAACGAAAGTTCAATGTGTTTTCATTTAATTTTGGAAGATTAGAGTTCAAAAACCTGCCAGATGAGCGTATACATTGTTAGTTTTTATACAACAAGTAGATGGATTCATAAGCAGGCATTTTCTTTAAAAGTTCAGTATTAAAATTAAAAAAATTATGATGCCAATTTTTTTACAAAAGATAAATGTCTTTTTTTATGTTTGAAAAGGCTTTCAGAACTGTATAAGCCCTCTTGAAAACCTTGAAAGAAAAGAAAAATTAACAAACTCTAGTCATTTACATTATTATAATTGAGAGTTAGAACGAATACAATAGTTAATTTCAAAAATGTGGTCATTATTATAATATATTATGGGCAGACAAGCACTTTAAGCTCAGTTTTAGTATCTGAATATTCAAAATTGTTTGGAATTTTAATAAAAAAAGATTAGAAGCTTTCATAAAATATGCTCGGAGGGTGGCCTTTAGACCCATAGATGAGGACTGTTCCATCTAGCCTCATACATGTTACGACCTAGAGTTGCTAAATTGTTCGCGTGAGCAATGCTCATTAAGTGCTTTGCTCGAGCACTAGTGATGCGGAAAATTCTGGAAAAATCTCGGTCTCGACACTAGTGTTGTGAAAAGACCTGGGTTTTGTTTAGACAACCATTAGTTTTTGTCGACTAAACATAAACAGACCAAAGTTTTTTGGTCTGTTCTTCTTAGCCGACCTTTAGGCTTAGTCGAAATTTGAAAAACAGACCAGAGTCGACCGTTAGTCTTAGTTGAACCAAAAGTCGACCGAACACAACCCAGCCGTTTTACAACACTACTCGACACTTTGAAAAATTGGATCGAGATCGTCGAGTATTTCGACCTCGAGACGAGATTTTATTAGCAAGATCTAGTTTTTAAATTTCTTAATTGATCATCATAACCATAATATATTTATTTGTCATTGTTTATTTAATAATTCACATTAAGAATGTTCAATGTAAATTAATATAATTTAAATAATTTTAATATTGGGTAATATTTACCAGGCCCAATTAGCCGCGTATAAGTCAATTTTAATAATTTTAGCTTGTTGAATAAAATATGAGTGGGCCTTAAGTCATGTAAATAATTTTCCGTGTGTTTATTGCATATTTATATCCTTGGCATTAAAATATAATATAAACACACATACTTAAAATGAGTTATGATGAAGTAAAACCAAAAGCATTTTCAAATTTCTCAGCAATTAATTATCATATCTGATGGGATGATATTTAAATCGGTGGTTAATTAGTCAAAATAATTATATAAATTGGGCTACATAGGCCAAAGATTTTTTATGCACCCCAGCGTCTTCTGTGCCTGCCAAACGATACCTACAAAGCATTAGACTAAATTATTAGACTAGTAGTTTGTTCAACTCAGGTTAAATATCTAAAATTCTTAGGCCATAAATAACATTATGTAATGGTTTTAACATTTAAATTTTTCACATTGGCAAGTGAAATGAGTAAGCTTTATTCATAAAATAATTGGTGGCTGATTTATTTAAAAAATGGAATAATTAAATCTGCTGAGACGGGGTCTTACATTATAATAGAAAAATCGTTTAATTTTTAAATGTAGAAGTATTTGCTGTAAAATTATATAGTAATTTATGAAAAACTCTAAAACATTTACTACCAGTAACAATGCTACTTTTGATGTTGTTTTTACTATGTTGTAATGTGTGTAGCTACATAATTATATCATAGATATTAATAAAAAGTCTCAACGTGTACCTTTTAGGGTTCTATAACATTATCATAAACATGCGATAAATTTTTTAGGCACAAAGTGCTGAAGGTTATTTAAGATGGCTACAACTATTTTCTTAAAATATTTATCTAAAACATTACATATTATTGCCAATGCTAATTAAGCATTCTCCAACAATGAGTTCAGGATCGCAACAGGGCTCCGCCTAGGTTGTGATATAGTTGCCCCCCATCAATGCAACTATGTGGCTCATCTTTAGGTACAAAAGGTCATCACGGCCTACATTGCAAATTTAATAAGGCCAGATTTTTACGTCACACATCTGTTAATGCTCTTCTACAGAAGACATTCAATAAGGCTGGCTTTCCCTCCCAATTGGAGCCTAATGGTCTTTGCCTTAGCGACAAGAAGAGACCCGATGGACAGACCCTCATCCCATGGGCAAAAGGGCTATGCCTAGCATGGGACTACACTTGTCCGGATGCCTTTGCACCCTCAAACCAAAACAAAGACCCTCTTGTCGATTCTGAAAGAATAAAGTCAGCTAAATACGCAGAATTTAATTTTTCACTCCTTTTCTGCCCTATAGTGACCACTACCCTTACAACAATAGGTCCTAAAACCCAAGCCCTCCTGAAAGAATTGGGGCGCCGTCTGCCAATACCCTTGACAAAAGGGAAACTTTTTTTTAAAACAGAAAATCGGAATTATAATTTGTCATTTCAACGCGATCGCAATTTTTGAATGTTTACTTCGCATATAATTAATTTTTATAGTAGTATATAGTTATATTTAATAAAAGATATTATTAGCAAAAAAAAAATAAAAAAAAAATAAAAAAATTAAGCATTCCAGCGAGTTTAAATATACATATGACACGTTTATACAGGTTTTTGGATGGGGCGCCATTTTGTTTTTGTAAATTTTTGTTTATTGATATAATATTTTTAATAAATTTGGGAAAAAATTCAAATAATTTAAATTTTTTCATTAAAAGTGGAGACATGTCGAGACTTCTCGTCGAGACGAGACCATGAAATTTGCGTTCGAGACGGAGACTAGACAGAATCACTATCGAGCACGCACACTGAGTTGTTTAATTAGCGTACACAGCTGTTCTGCCAAATTGAAATCAATATAACCAATACAAATTATATATTCTTGAAAGCTCTGCACAACTTAGCCCACTTTGTGGAATAACCAAGACAGCCACCTAACTATTCTTTTGGAAAGACATTTGTGGCGAGCTGCATCGTTCATATATGTATATTTGCGTCGTTTATTATGTAACTTCTATATTCCTGGTGCTAAACCAGCTGTTAATTTCATTACTTACTTCCTTCGCCAATATTCACCAATTCGTCATTTCAACAGTTATCATCATTTTTACTTCTTTCGCGTTTATCACCACATCAGTAACCATATATTATTCGTGTTCATATTTCATTTAAATAAACCAATTCTTAAGCAATGACTGGACAGCGTCCCAAAAGTGGTGAACCTGACGTATTTTTTAAACTCCCTAATTTTGACGCTGAAAATTCCGGAGCTTGGTTCGCAAGGATAGAAACATTATTCAGGCTTAGAAAAGTAAGAGAGCCTGCGAGTAAGTTAGCCCTGCTACTTGACGCATTACCTCAAAACGTTTGTACAGAAGTACAAGATCTCTTCGAGGACATTACCAAAGGGTGCTTTTGAACACATAAAATTAGCTATCATTCGCCGTACTTCAAACTCCGATCAACAACAATTAATTCTTTTAAATAATTTGGAATTAGGGGATCAACGCCCCTCGCAGTTACTGCGACAAATAAAACAGCTGATTGGAAACTATACCATGGACGACGAGATTTTTAAGCAGATGTGGCTTAATAAATTGCCTAGCCATTTTACCAACATTCTCGCAGTTTTCGCTACTGAGCAATGTACGTCAAAATTAGCTGAAACGGCTGATCGGATCGCCGAGGCAAATCAGGGCAACGCCATACATAGCCTATCTACTAACAATGAAATTCCAAGCCTAAAAGAGATGGTGGAAAAATTATCACTGGAAGTCCAGAAACTAACGGCAAATTCTGCCAGGTCCCCTGCTCGCCAATTTCCCCCCCCCCCTATAACTCACGTCGCTCCCTTTCCCCTAATAATAATAACGCCAGCGACGTGTGCTGGTACCACAAAAATTTCAAAAACAACGCCAAAAAATGTACCCCTCCCTGCTCTTTCACGTCCCGATTTTCATCAAACGCCTAGACCAGCCGGGAAAGGCGACGCCCGAGCTCGGTCATATCCATCGTAGTCGCTTATTTTTCATCCATGACAAAGTGTCCGGACACCGTTGGCTCGTTGATACCGGCGCGGACATCATCGTCCTGCCAGCTAAATCAAATCAACGTTCCCTACCTGCCCCTTTTCAATTACAAGCTGCCAATAACAGCTGTATCAAAACCTACGGTCAAATTCCTTTAACGCTTGATCTCGGTTTAAGACAAAGGTTCAAGTGGATATTTACGATCGCAGACGTAAAAACACCCATTTTAGGAGCGAATTTCCTCGATTTTTTCAATCTCACAGTAGATTTAAGAAGGAAAAGGTTGATTGACCCTCAAACAGCGACAATAACCGTTAGAAAATGAATTCGCAAGTTTATTAAATAAATTCCCCGAAATAATGAAACCCCGGATTACAGAAAGCAGGCGCATGGTGCCGTGCATCACATTCCCACTAAAGGACCGGCATCTTACGCCAAACCTCGGCGATTAAACCTGGAAAAGCCATAGACTAGATAGACTGCTCATTATACGTACACACGTACCGAAAAAGTGATGCCAATTTTACCGCCATCTTGAACATAAGAAGCAATCAACGTTATAATGGGATTCTATATATATTCTCTATTTTTTACCTTCTATCTCACCCGGGGAGGGGGGGGGGTGTTTTGCCCCCCCCCCAATTTTTTATCCTCTTTCTCAGCGGAGGATAGGGGGGGGGGGCAAGGGGGTGTTTTGCCCCCCCCCCAATTTTTTACCCTCTTTCTGATGAGGGGGAGAGGGGGGGCAGGGGCCGGGGAGGGGTGTTTTGGGGGGGGCAGGGGTTGTTTTGCCCCCCCCCCCTAATTTTTTACCCTCTTTCTGATGCGGGGGAGAGGGGGATCAGGGGGTGTTTTGCCCCCCCCCCTTATTTTTTACCCTCTTTCTGATGCGGGGGAGAGGGGGGGCAGGGGGGTGTTTTGCCTCCTCCCTCCTAATTTTTTACCTTATTTCTGATGAGGGGGAGAGAGGGGGCAGGGGGTGTTTTGCCCCCCCCCCCCCTTTATTTTTTACCCTCTTTCTCACCCAAGGGGGGGGGGGGGCAGGGGTGGGTGTTTTGCCCCCCCCCCTAATTTTTTACCCTCTTTCTGATGCCGGGGAGAGGGGAGGGTGATTCGCAGCTCTTCTTATTTTTTACCCTCTTTGTCACCCGGGGGGGGGCGGAAAGCCCTTTTTAACCCTTTCATAATATTTTTGTGAATTTGTGCGGTCACAGTGGTGACAAATGTCATAATCAACATTTTCTATTGAAATTTATTTTTTTTTTTGAAAATTGACTATCACCCCCCCCCCCCTCTTCCCGGCATCAGAAAGAGGGTAAAAATCAAGGGGGGGGGGGGGGTGCAAAACACCCCCCTGCCCCCCCCCCCTCTCCTCCGCATTAGAAAGAGGGTAAAAAATTAGGGGTGGGGGGGCAAAACACCCCCCCCCCCCCCTGTGTGAGAAAGAGGGTAAAAAACATGGGGGGGGGCAAAACAACCCCTGCCCCCCCCCCTCCCCCGCATCAGAAAGAGGGTAAAAAATTAGGGGGGGGGGGGCAAAACACCCCTCTGCCCCCCCCCTCTCCCCCGCATCAAAAAAAGGGTAAAAAATTAGGGGGGGGGGGCAAAACACCCCTCTGCCCCCCCCTCTCTTTCCCGCATCAGAAAGAGGGTAAAAAATTAGGGGGGGGGGCAAAACACCCCTCCCCGGCCCCTGCCCCCCCCCCTCTCCCCCTCATCAGAAAGAGGGTAAAAAATTGGGGGGGGGGGGCAAAACACCCCCTTGCACCCCCCCTATCCTCCGCTGAGAAAGAGGGTAAAAAATTAGGGGGGGGGCAAAACACCCCACCTCCCCGGGTGAGATAGAAGGTAAAAAATAGAGAATATATATAGAATCCCATTATAACGTTGATTGCTTCTTATGTTCAAGATGGCGGTAAAATTGGCATCACTTTTTTAAAGGGAATAAGCAGTCTATCTAGTCTATGGGAAAAGATGACAATTGCAAAGGAGGAGTTCGCACATATGTTAGAGCTTGGAATTATTCGACCATCACAAAGCAGCTGGGCCTCTCCTTTACACATGGTCCCAAAAAAGACTCAGGGTGATTGGCGGCCTTGTGGAGATTATCGTCACCTAAACAATCAGACAATCCCGGATCGTTATGCCCTACCCCACATCCATGATTTCTCGATGAACCTGGCTGGAACCACAATATTTAGCAAGCTTGATTTAATACGGGCGTATCATCAGATCCCCGTTGCCCCCGAGGATATTCACAAAACTGCGGTAATAACGCCGTTGGACTCTATGATTTTTTAAGGATGCCATTCGGTTTAAGGAATGCGGCTCAGACGTTCCAGCGTTTCATAGACCAAGCATTCCGAGGATTCTTTTTTACGTTTGCATACCTGGATGATGTTTTGATCGCTAGTAAGTCTAGGGAAGAACATATTCATCATCCGCCAGGTATTCACACGACTACAATATGACTTAAAGATCAACGCTAGCAAATGCCAGTGGGGACTAAATACGATAGACTTTTTGGTGCATAATGTTTCTCCGACGGGTTTAACTCCGCTTCCAGAGAAAGTTATAACGATAAAAAAATTTTCTATTCCTATATCTATGACGCAACTTAGAAGGTTTATAGGCATGTTAAATTTTTACCGCCGTTTCATTCCTCAGTGTGCTCATCTACTCAAGCCCCTAACCGACTTACTGGACGATAAGAAAGGGCCGATCGTCATGACGAAAGACTCTATAGATGCTTTTGAGAAAGCCAAAGGAGCTCTTGCTGACGTTACTCATTTGGCACACCTTGAGGAAGGCGCAACTCTTTCTTTGACAACAGACGCTTCAAATTCAGCTGTCGGAGCCGCTCTCAATCAAACGAAATGTGGTGAAACCAGCCCTATGGCTTTTTTTTCGCAAAAACTTACACCGGCCCAAGGTCGTTACAGTACTTTTGGACGAGAGCTACTTGCCATTTATTTGTCGATAAAACATTTTAGGCATCTGCTTGAAGGTCGTGACTTTGCAGTTTATACCGACCATAAGCCTTTGACCCATGCCTTGTTTTCCAGACCTGACAAGTATTCCTTCCGAGAATCTAGACATCTAGATTACATATCGCAATTTACGTCAGATATTAGGTTTATCAGTGGCCATACAAATATCGTAGCCGACACTTTGTCCCGCGTTGACATAGACACCATTCACTTTGAAAGTATATCCTCAGAGCAGATAGCTAGATCACAAGAATTAGAATTTTACAGCCCCGACCAACTTTCGTCGCTTAAAATTTCAGATTTTCCTATTCCCGGTTCAAATTTGACGATTAAATGTGACACCTCCTGCGCCACACCACGCCCGGTTATACCTACTTCAATGACGCGAAAGGTGTTCGACCTCATTCATAACCTCGCTCACCCCGGAATCCGTGGAACCCTTAAGCTGGTTGCTAAACGATTCGTATGGCCACAGATGAATAAAGACGTACGGTCATCGGCAAGACGATGCCTTCAATGTCAAAAGTGTAAGGTCAACAAATACACTATCACAACCCCTGGTAGTTTTGCTAATCCTGATGCACGATTCAGCCATGTGCATCTTGATTTAGTTGGCCCTTTACCACCTGCTAATGGCTATACCTACTTGCTTACTGCGGTCGACAGATTTACGCGTTGGCCAATTGCAGTGCCCATATCTAAAATTACCGCTGAACATGTTGCCCAAGAGTTTGTTAAACATGGATATCAAACTATGGAGTTCCGATTAACGATTACTACTGATAGGGGGGTGCAATTTGGTCTAGACTTTTTTCCGAGTTGGCGCGTCTTTTGGGTTTCCATCACAGTAGGACTACTGCTTATCACCCACAATCTAATGGAATGGTCGAACGCTTTCACAGGCAGCTTAAGGTAGCCTTAAAAGCCCAAGGCGATACAACGAAATGGGATGAACTTATTCCACTGGTTATGTTAGGGATTAGGTCGGCTGTCAAGCAAGATATTGGTTGTTCAGCGGCTGAGCTGGTTTACGGGACAACGTTGCGTCTTCCAGGCGAACTTCGAACGATCAAAAAAGGCCATCGATATCCCTGAATACATTAATCGTCTTAAGGATCATTTTGCTCACCTACCATTTCACCCAACTCGCCCTCAGGTTATCACTCCAAATTTGCCGAATGCTTTAAAAACAAGTAATTTCGTTTTTATACGGAACGACGAATCCCGCAAAGGTTTGTACGTTGCTTTCAATGGGCCTTTCAAGGTGCTGGAGAGGTATGATAGATATTATGTAGTAGAAAAGAACGGTATGGCTGATACCGTTTCAATCGACAGGTTAAAGCCAGCGCATTTGGATTCTGACCCGGACGTGAGTTCGTCATCATCTGCGCCACAAACGAGCAAGGCGGAAGCTGTTTCAGCCGGCATGTAATCGAATGTTTCGGTTCCTAATCCAAGCACTAGTTCATCAGCATCCCCCCAGCAAATTAAGTACACTAGTAAAAGTGGTCAAAACGTTCATTGGCCAAAGAAGTTATCCGAGTACGTATAACACTCCGTATTTAGGAAGGGGAGTAATGTGGCGAGCTGCATCGTTCATATATGTATATTTGCGTCGTTTATTATGTAACTTCTATATTCCTGGTGCTAAACCAGCTGTTAATTTCATTACTTAATTCCTTCGCCAATATTCACCAATTCAAATATTCACCAATTCGTCATTTCAACAATTATCATCATTTTTAATTCTTTCGCGTTTATCACCACACCAATAACCATATATTATTCGTGTTCATATTTCATTTAAATAAACCAATTCTTAAGCAATGACTGGACAGCGTCCCAAAACATTCTTTTATAATTGGCCAAAAATCTAAAGGTGGATATTTCTTATATTTGGTGCATACAAATATCACCTCATTAAAAATTCGCCCACACCTATACGTTCAGATGATTCCAGAAACTTCAACCTTCTAATTCTTATGGCCAAAGTTCACTATAAAACCCATGGGTATATTATTAATCATGTATAATAAACAAGGTTCTCTACAAATTCAGCAACACATACTTTTATCCCTAATTTATATATTTAAGCACATGGTATGAATTCATCATATAATCATTCATCATTATATTACACAAACCAAAACAAAGAGAAAGTGATTTATTAAATCCTCAAAAAGAATCTTCACCTTATAACCTAAATTAACACTATGACATTAAAAATTTACCTATGAGAACACACCTATTCTCTATTTCAGATAAATATCAAACATTTGTAATAATCATTATCATCAAAGCCAAATGAAGCCCTCAAACATCCATCACATAACCAATTATGAAATTCATCTTAAATAAAAGTTTTCTTAATATGCAGAAAGTTTGAATGATTGATTGAAAACTAACCTTTGAATTCATTGCTAATACCCTTACACAATATAATCATTCATCATTATATTAAACCAACCAAAAACAAAGAGAAAGTGATTTATTAAATCCTCAGTAAGAATCTTCACCTCATAACCTAAATTATCAATATGACATTAAACAAAGCACTCTGTCCCTTTTGTAATAGGAAAATATCCATAAACAAAAATAATTGTTTTTTATTACATGGCCCCACAACATTTAGATGCCCTTCTTCTGGTAAGAGTGTACCCCCAATTATTCTTAAACCCCCCTTAACTCTTAATATTGAAGAAAGAAATGAACCTTTACTTCTTATAACACCACCTGATTTACCTCAACCCTCTAATTATTATATTAGTGACATAGAACCTAATTATTCATGGAGCAATGCCTTCCTAGCTCAATTCTCTACTAGTACTATAAACAGAATCCCACGTGGAGCTCGCCCTGCTATGCAACAATTACTTATAAACCTTATCAAATTAATTTCTGATAATCCAGAAAACCCTAAAGGTTGGGATACACTATTTAATTTAGCCTCAAAGATTTTGTTTATTCCTCCAAACAAAGACACCAATTTATCAAAACATATCAAAGAAGCAATTCTAAATTTCAACAACGGAACACCCCCTACAATGTCAAATAAACAGACATCAAAGATAGATATATCCTTATCACAAAGAGCAAATCAAATCTCAAAATAAATCAATTCTTACAATTTAAGAGGTGCTTTGAATGTATTTTATAATAACCACTCCATGGTATCTGCCAATCAAGATTCATTTAGCCAAATTAGTATCTTGCACCCTAACTCAAATCATACATTTAAATACCCAAACAGTATTTCTTCATTGTCATTTTCTCCCCAAGAAATTAGTGAAGCTATCAACTCATTTCCCCTAGATTCCTCTGCAGGGTTAGATGGCATTAAACCTAACTTCTTGCAAGATTTACTCAATTTAAAGAACAATTTTTCATACTCATGAATCAATTACCCATCTTTGCAACTTAATTGTAAATGCCAATGTCCCTCAAGAGATTAGGCCAGTTCTCTTTGGGGCACGTCTTTTAGCTTTAAAAAAACCTAACAATTCCTTAAGACCCATCGCCATTGGGAGTGTATTCCGCCGTTTAATTTCTAAAATAATTTGCAAACGAATCAAACCCTCATTGACCAATACCCTTTCACCTCATCAATTAGGCTTTGGTGTGAAGGGTGGATGTGAGGCTGCAAGCCATGCAGGTCGTATCACAATACAAAACCTTCATCCCGAACAATGTCTAGTGAAACTGGATTTCTCAAATGCCTTCAATCAGCTTAATAGAAACATTTTTATGGAAAATTTTTTAGAAAAATTTCCCCAACACGCAAATTATATATTAGAAAGTTACGAATCACCATTCCTTTTAAATTTTGGCTCCTTTATTATTAAATCTGCTGAGGGCCTTCAACAAGGTGATCCCCTTGGGCCACTATTATTTTGTTGCGGGATAAAGAAACTTATTAACCAAATTAAGGACCAGTGCGACCTATCATTACATGTTAGATGATGCGACTTTGGCGGGCAGCTATGATCAGGTCGCCAAAGCCATAACCATGATCAAAGACTATTGTGTACCTTTAAATCTATCGCTTAACGATGGCAAATGCGAAATTTTACAACCACCTACTTGCGACCAATATTCGATTTTTAAACCTTATTCCACCGTAGCTAAGGAAAAACTTTCTATGCTCGGTTCACCCATAGGCGGATCTCCGTGCTTGCAGGACTTTTTAAATAAACATTTAGCTTTGTTGGCCTCAAAAATGGAACTTTTAAAATTGTTACCAATACATCACGCTTTTTTTATGATAAAAAACTTTTTTAATATCTCCAAGATTCAGCATTGTTTTAGATCAGCCGCTGCCTTTTTACATACTGATATTCTTAAATTAAACGAATCCACAATTAAAAATCTCCTAGAAAAAATTTTAAACTTATCTTTTAATGATACTAGCTGGTTACAAGCCACACTTCCAACTAAATCTGGAGGATTAGGAATAAGGTCCCCTTTGACCATTAGCCTAGTAGCCTTCCTCTCGTCTTTCAGTCTAGTTAAAGATTTCGTTTTTAAATTGAGGACCCATACGGAAGATTTTTTAACGCAAACTGCTTTAACATCATGGCTTGAAAATGTAATGCCAGGAGCCATTATTTCAGATTTAGTCAAACAACGAGATTGGGATGCCAGTATAGTGTCACGCTCTGTCGCTTACCTACTTTCGAGTTGTGACGCCGTACAGCATTTCAATCTCAGGTCACTAACGACTGACTCTGGTCACGAATGGCTGGAATGCATTCCAAGCAAGTTCTCTGGGCTCTTACTCTCAAACCCCGAAATTACTTACGCGATCGCCTTGAGACTGGGGATCCCAATTTGCAAGCAATTGACTTGTAAAGATTGTAAGAAACAAATTGATGTTTGGGCCCACCACTTCTTACATTGCAAACTTAACAAATTCCGTTTCATTCGCCATCAAAAGATCAACCTTTTGATTCAAACCGCTTTACTAAAAGCCGGCTTCCCTTCTATTCTCGAACCATCTGAACCCACTCTTGAGGGTAGAATGCGCCCCGATGGAACATCCACAATTCCATGGGAGGATGGTAAGTTCCTATCTTGGGACTTTACCTGCATCGACGTATTTGCACCCTCTAACAATAACGCTGACTCATTAGCTCTTGCGTAAGCACGTAAAACTCATAAATATCGTGATATAATTCCTTCTAAAATTTTTATCCCTATCGTGGCTTCTTGTTCTGCCACTTTTGGCAAACAGACATTAGCCTTCTTTAAATTGATGGGAAAGAGATCCCCCGAAGGAAAATACTCAGCAAGTTTTCATTTACGCCAAAAAATAGGAATTTTAATAGCCAAATACAATTATAAGGCATTTTACGACACCTGGCCACTGGCCCTCGATGAAGATGACGAGTAGTCACGCTTTTTATTTATTTATTGATCGTGTTTCATATTTTTCATATATAGATTTTACCTAATAAAAATTTTTAACAAACAAAAAAACATCTGTGCTTGCTAATCGGTGCACTAGGCAGAACAATAGCATATAAAAATGCTCGAGAGATGGAGTCGAAGCAGCAAAATCTGTTCAAGCAATGAGCAGATTGCCCGAGCAGAAACTCGAGCCGATAGCAGATTAATTAAAAGAATTGCTAGGAATTACTAAATTTTAATATCTGCTCATATTATATATCATAAATTAATTAAGAACTTTGCCCCCCCATGCTCTACCCTCTCCCCCAGAGGGGGGGTCCCCTCTATCGGTGAGTGAGAGGGTAAAAAAAAGGGGGGAGCAAATACTCCCCACCCCCTCCCCCCTTCTGGGGAGGAAGAGGGTGGAGAAAGGGGGCAAAAAAATAAAGGTAGGCAAATCCCCCCCCCCCGAGAGAGGGAAAAGTGGAGACAGGGGGGCAAATTAGGGGGAGAGGGTGGGACAAGGGGAGTGGCAAAGTTTTTATTTAATTTATGATATATAATATTAGCAGATTTTTTAAGTTTCTAACTCGTAACAATTGCTTCTAATAAATCTGCTATCTGTTCAAGTTTCTGCTCGGTGAATCTGCTCATTGCTTGAACAGATTTTGCTGCTTCGATTCCCTCTCTCGAGCATTGTTATATGCTACTGCTCTGCCTAGTGCACCGAATAGCTAGCCCCTTCTGCTATACGCGTTTACTAAACAACTCTATGTACGTGCTCGCATCTTGATTTGAGCAAGTTAGCAATTTAACAACTCTACTCAGTGGTGCTCGAGCAAATCGCATAATGAGCATTGCTTACGCGAGTAATTAACTACTAGAGTGCGTGCCCGCGTCTAATTTTGAAGCAAATAAGCAATTTAACAACTCTAGTGACGATGAGACTAAAGAATGTCAATGCTGAATTGTCGGGGGCCGGCCTTTGGCTAATTTACAGCTCACGGGGTAATGGCCCAGGCATTGGTTGATAACAAAAAGTTCATTTTATTTCTATACTATTAGTGCACAACCGATTTTAAGTTTAACGTTAGGGCAAAATTTGTTTTCAATGACTAAGTGAAAGTAACCTAGGCCACCCGCCCCCCCCTTCCTTTGACTCATTACTACGGCTCCCCCCCCCCAAAAAAAATGAGTGTGCGTGCCCTCAGGCTGAAGGTTTTCCCCCATCCCTCATAACTATCTCATAGCTACACCTGCCTTGCAACGGTACTTTGTAATTAGGGGCAGAAGAGTAATAAAAATACAATTATTTAGCAGGAACTAGTGCGTACACAGGCATCTTTTTTTCATATTTATCAAAAAGAAAATCTCTATAACATTTCTTATACGAATGATATGTCCTCCTAGCCATGCTATTAAATAAACGTAACAATTGAAGATATTTAAAAGAAAACCCGATGGGTCTCGGACAAATTTATATGATCTTGGGAGGGTAAAATATTATTGGAACTAAATATTGCAGAAATAATTGTTAATAATTCAAAGCCGCCGGTGTAAGCATGGGCATAGCCACACCCCGTCCCCTAACATTACTAGGGATTTTGTTTCACCCCTCCGTAAATTGCATAGCAAATAAATAGCTTCTCTGAAAATTGCAAAAGAACCTAGGTATGAGTTTAAAAAAACCTACCCGGGGATGCGAGGGTTTGATCAAGAACCTACAAGATAGTTTTTTCTCTCATAAGTGTTGCAAGTAATATAATATATAATAGTTAGCCTGAGGAATGTTCATATATTTAATATATATTAAGATACAAGAGCTAAAGCGAAAACTTTTAAAAATACACCATTTTATAGGAAACGATTTCAATGATATTTGTGCCCCAATTAATATTTCTCTATAATTTGTTAACCAAATAAAATATAGAACATAAAATTGTGAGACGGATGATATTGCATAATTTTTTCTTAAAAACCAACAATGATTTTAGACTAATAAATGTATCGTATTACAATTACAAGCATTAAAATTCTCTAAAATTAATCTAACAAAGTTACGGGATAAATATTATTTTATATGTTTATATGTAAAAATTAATCAAAATTCAATGTGTTAAGTTGTGTATAGGACAGTAGCCAAACAACGCTTGATTAGAAATATTAAAATGTAGCGGGCCTTTTAAAAATTAATATAGTATGGCTTAAAGGCATGGGCGTAGCCAAGGCAGGGCAAGAAAAAGCGCCTGCCCCCCTTCCCCCCTTCTAAATCCAAATTTTGTTGAAGTTTTTAAAATTATGGCTAAAATTTCAAAAACTCATTATTTTGCCCCTCCCTAAATCATTATCATTGCTGGCTACGCCCATGCTCATTGCTTTTCCCTAAATAAAGATAACATACCTGAATGATCTAAGTGGTAAATTAGAAAATATAAATAAAAAACTCGGGCCTTCGACCCTCGTGGGAAGGGGAGGGGGGAGGGGGAAGGGAAGGGCGAACTCTTCTATACTCTGTATAAAAGTAGCATATTTGCTATGCAATTTATGGGCGAGGAAGGTGGGAAGGGGCGAGAATGCCTATAGGGGGGTATAAAATGCAAAATGATTAGTTAATTATTTATACAAAAAGAGTCAAAAAAACGAGAAAAAAAACTTCGTTTCACAGTTTAGCCAATGGTCATTTTTTCATTGGTCAGCAGCCAGGATACGGTAAAAATGGACATAAATTTGTAAGAGTCAAAAAAAACGAAAAAAAATTTGATTTACATTTTGGCCAATGGTCATTTTTTTTCATTGGTCAGCAGCCAGGACACGGTAAAAGTGGATATAAATTCATAGGAGTCAAAAAATCGAAAAAAAAATTTTCGATTCACATTTTGGCTAATGGTCATAATTTCCATTGGTCAGCAGCCAACGGACGACCAAAAAGCCATATTATCAATGGTATTAACAAGAACAATCATAATAGTCAAAAAAAACGAAAAAAAATTTTCGATTCACATTTTGGCCAATAATCATTTCATTCCATTGCTCAGCAGCCAACGGACGGCCAAAAAGTCTTATTATCAATGGTATTAACAAGAACAATTTATTAATTTAAACAAAAAATAAAAAAAATTTGGCCTCTCCGGGATTCAAACCCACATCAGGAGAGGCATAGGCTTTTGTAGGGGGGGGGGCACAGGGACCCATATCAGTAGAGCCATAGGCTCTGCTAGGGGAGGGCATAGGGTAATTGTCAATGTTAGCCAAAAAAAACGAAAAAAATAATTTCGATTCACATTTTGGCCAATGGTCATTTTTTTCATCGGTCAGCATCCAATGGACGGCCAAAAAGTCTTATTATCAATGGTAATAACAAGAACAATCATAAGAGTCAAAAAAAAAACCCGGGATTCGAACCCAAAAACTAGTTAAACCATAAATTGCATAGCAATTAGTTATGGCGTTACACGTTCGGTGCGTTACAGCGTTACACGTTCGGTGCGTTACGTGACTTCGGAAAATGGAAAGTGAGCCCATAAATTGCATAGCAATTAATAATAAAATTTGTAAAAACTTATAAAGAGTTACTTTATAATAGAAAAGATTGCTATTTGTTTTTTGAAACGAAAAAATATTTAATGAAATTGATTAAAAATTCTTTAAATTTTTATTCAATCACGTAAACATAAAAATATACTTTAAAAACTACAAATTTAATGAACTAGCCAAAAATTTAATTTGAATTAAGGTTTAAACTTTAAATAAGGTAAACACAGTTCAAAGTTTTATAATAAAAAAATACTTGTTTAAATTTTGTAAAATTAAAAGTTTTTCTCTTGAGTTTAAATGTAATTGTTTATTGTTTCAGGTTATACAAATAATAAGAAACAGGCAAAAAAATTTAAATAGTTGTTTTAAATAAATTTTAAACATTATATTTATAATATATTTATTCAAACAACTTTTAGGCACTTTTAATATTCAAGGAATCGGGGCTAGTTATAGTCCGGGACTAATTTTCAATTATTTTTAAATATAAAAATCATAGTGTATTTTGTAAAAAAAATTTTACATGGAAAAATAAAAATTAAAACATTATATAGAGTTAGAATTATTTTGGGGGGCTTCCAATACCCATGACAAAATTTTTTGTTTTGCACATAAATTTTCCTAAATTTGAAATATTTTATCATATGAAGAGATTTTATATACAAAAACTGTAAATTTGTATTTGCAACCTAACATGTTAAATAATTATTTGAACAAAAATAAGAGGTGGGAATAATCTAAGAGGGGCTAGAGCTAGCCATTTTATAAGTCTGCAAGGACTGGACCAGCTCCCCCTAAAACGAACCCGGTCAGGGCTGAGTAAAAAGTACGGGTCTGGGTTGAACTTAGATAAGTAAAACAATTTGGACTTGCAATGTGGTACTAATTAGTTTGATAAAGCAATAATATGTTACAAATTGCAATAAAGAAATTCGATTGTTTTCATCTTGAACTAAGTTTGATAATGGAAAATTTTAAGTAAGATGTTTATGGTTGACACCCATTGCTATCAAATTATTCAAATTGCCTCTAGAGTTTTTGTCATTTAAATTATGATTTTTTATGTGCAATAGATTAGTAACTTTATACACAGCGTTTTTTTATAAAAATAAAAAATTTGGGGGCCTGTTTTATATTAGTGCTGGCCTGGTGCGGCGCAATTTTATTGTAAACTGCAGGCTGGATGCGACCCAAAAAATCAATTTTTTTGGGTATGGGCGGGCCGTAACTGAAAATGTCGGCCCATGCAGATCTCTAAACCATCATAGTATCTAACCTCATAAAGGAAAATGATAAGATTTAAAAAACAAAAATTTTGTTTACTTTTTAAACTTAGTTGAATTTGGAAGGGGTGTGTGCTTAGTCTTTGAAGCGTAAATAACGCGCATGGTAGGCGCCCGTATCATGTGAAAAGTCAACGAGGGTCACTACATCTTCCTCACACGACTTTAATTAAAGAAACTAGTTTTTTAAGATTGAAACGATGTCAGTAAAATGCAAAAAGGTTGCCGACACCTTCAGCAAGCGACGGGTCGATATAGCATGTGTATAAGAAACAAGATGCAAGGATGATAGGTCAAAGCTATAAACCTTACTTCAATGAAACGGTTAAAAATGGCGGGGCAATCATACTAACCCCACATATGCAAGATAAGTGGCCGATTTATGATGTTGGTACTTTGCATGGAAGGTCAAATGATTCATTTAGTGTCCGGTTATGCTCCTCAAACAGGATGGATGGATTAAGAAAAACATGACTTTCGGGAAATATAAGGCAAAACGCTGCGCATGATACTCAGAGTTGAAATAGTTATAATTGAAACCGATATAAACGGTCACATATGCAAGCAAGAGAAGGTTTTGAACGGTGCAATGGAGGATATGGATACGGATCGAAATACAATGAGGGCGAAGAAATATTGAAAATAGCTGTGACATTTGATTTGGCCATCACAATCACAAATACCTCATTTAAAAAGAATTTAAATCACCTAATAACTGACAAAAGTGGGAGTCGGTCCTCCCATATTGACTTTTCTTAATAGCAAGAAAAGAATTAAAGAATGTAAGCGATTGTAAGGTCTTTTTAGAGAAAAGTTATTTTATTGACATATTTATATATCTTAACATAATATTAAATACTACGATTATATAAAAATAATAATAATAATATTGAAAAACATTATATGAGTACATCTTCCTCTTTTTGAAGAGGCCAGGAATCTAAAAAAGATTTGAAATGAAATTTTACAATAAAGATGGCTATTGATTGTTTAAAAATGCCGGAGAACATTTAGAGGGAGGGGATCGCCTGCCTATTTCTTTGAGTAAAGCCAACGCCATTTTTCCATAGGATCCTGAACAGGAGGAAACTATTGGGATAAAAATACTAGATCCAAGAGGGCCTTTATTTTTGGAGCTTGCGTTCATAAGCAACGGCCATGGTCATAATTAAGATTAGAGAGGGCAAATACAATGCATGTAAAATCCCATTTTAAAAGAAAACCGTTTTCCCATGGGACTAGTGAGGAACCGTCAGGACGCAACCTTCAAGGGAAGGATGAAGGTTCAAGTATAGAGGAAATTTTAATTTTTTAAAGGGCTAACTGGATAATGGAATTAATTTAAAGTGTCGCAGGTGTCTAAAATTATTCAGCCTGTAGCTTAATGGGTGGCGTGCTTCTCCATCAACTAGCAGGTTGCAATTTTTACAGGCATATGGTTTGGTATTTTTTTCCAAGGCGCAGTGCTATATTATAGGATAGCTCTCAATCCTCTAACGTCTAAATATATTGGTTTGATACCATCCAAACTTGCAGCAGAGTCAATTGGAAAGGAATGGATAGCTGCACTAATTTCTGAAGATTCTATAAGTTGGGGAAACAATACTAAGACAAATGTTTTGGGTGTTCAGCAAGAAGATGTTCATATGATTCCTCAGTAGTGGTTACAATTAGATTGTTCACCTCTAAAAGTCTCATGGTCCCTTTTATTTTAAATGAATGAATTTTCCTGGATATCCTAGGTGCTGCTTGTTTTGGAATTGAATATATTAATTTTGCTTCATCAGGTGTAAAATCTGCAAGGGTATTAATAATGTCAAAATTCAATATTTTATATATAATTTTTTGTGATAGGTTTGTCTCCTTAGATTTGGCTAGAGCTAAAATGTAATAAGAGAATTCAATTAATTTTTCCCATGCAACAATGTTGTGGATCACTTATAATAGTATTTAGCAAGTTTATAAAAAATTGTTGCAAACAAGGCCGTGCTCCTTTTGGAATTCTTGGAATTGTGGGGGTGAAGCCATGTGCCAAAAGGAATTTACTCCACGTGGAATCCAGAAGCTCCTCACTAATAAACATTATTAGGGGTAGCTGGGAATGTATTAAAGTTAGGTATAATGTCAATATTATTATTAGATTCGATTTCTAATGCCGTAGGCGGACATATTATATATTTATTGGGGGGGGGGCATACCAGATGGCTATTGCAGCTCAGCATAGACTTGTTGTGACGAACTAAGTCATCTCCAAGGCGAAAACACAAAAGCCTAATAGATTCAATGGAAAAATCATGGTAATTTAAAGGATGTTTTTAATGTCAAATAATGAACGGCTGCAGAAAGATGATTAGCAATGCTAACTATTTATGGAACAATATAGCTAACATGGTATCAGTAACGAGAAGTGTTCTAAGAGAAGGCAAACCAGGAATACAGAAAGATATAGAGACATGGTGGCGGAAGAGGACGTGCAGCGCCTAGTCAAGTTGAAAAGAAAGCTTTACAAATTATGGTCAGGCAACAGAAATAAAGAGACAAGATTGGCATATGTGAAAGCTAAAAATGAGCGTTGTATAGCCAAGGTCAGATGTCTACGAGAATTTGAACGCTAAGTTAACTAATAAAGAAGGGAAAAGAATGATCTACAAAATTGCAAAGACCAGGATAAGGAACCCAAAGAATGTGGTAAACGTAAAAACCATAAAGAGCAAGGAAGACATCACTCTAACTCTGGACCATCAAATTATAAATCGTTGGGAAGAATTCTATAACAAATTATAAACAGTGAAATGGATTTTCTGACCACTGCGAATGCAAAAATTATAAATATGACCGAGTTAGAAGTGACAGAAGAAAGGTTAACCAGGTGTTACAAAGATGACCATGGGTACAGCGGTGGAATATACCTATGGAAGGTTTCAAAATGCCAGGGAAGTTGTTTAACAAACCACTTGCAAGTAAAGGAAAGCTATACCAATCTATAAAATAAAAGGAGATGTACAAGAGTGCAATAACTATCGGGGATAAAATGAGTCAGATCCGATTAAGAGAAAGTTGGTTGTAAGAATATTGAGATGGTATGGCCATTTGAAGAGATGGGAGGAAAGTGACCTGGCAAAACGTACCAATAAGATGCAAATCGAAGGTAAGCGAAACAAAGGAAGGCCTAAGCTGACATGGAAACATAAAATAGGTATGGACTTGAGAAGGTACGAGCTAAAATGAAGCTGGTGTAAATATGGAATGCGTGGAGAACTAATTAAAGCAGCCGACCCCAGAGTGTGACAAACAGCTATAGGGGTAAAAGACTGGTCAAAAACTCATCTTACTGTAGATTTTGTCTTTTATGGGTACATAAGTCAGGTTGTAATCTTGACCTATTTTGTATTTTTAATGGGCATAATATAATGATATTACATTTGCATTTCTATTAAAAAAAATGAAAGTTAGTCTCATGAGCGTAGCCACCATTGGAATTAGAGGGGGCAATAATGATTTAGGGAGGGGCAAAATGAACATTTTTTGAAATTTTAGCAATATTTTTAATAAATATTAACAAATTTTTGGATTTGCAGTTGTTTCCTCCCTCCTTGGCTATGCCCATGGTTGTTATAAATTGTAAAAATAGTAAATTTCTATATCTTAAATAAGGGTATGACTTTCCCTAGGCGCTTTTAAAATTTTTAAGGTTTATTTTGAAACTCATTTTGTAAAAAAACTATGCAAAAAAATCTCATATATTTTTCTATAGTCTAAATACACCTTACAATAGAAAATTTGAAAAACTTTTTAGTTTTTGTTGAACGCAATTTAATTTTTTATAGCCATTCTAGCTCCTTTTTCTTAGTAGCAATTATTTTGCAGTGATTGTAAAAATATATTAAACGATTATAAAAAGAAAGGTTACTGTCTTCCAGTTAAAAAATAAAAGGTTCACATTAAATTTTTATAATATCATATCCTGTAACCTCGTCACGAGCATATTCAAAGTTTTTTTTAAACGTTTTCCAATTTAAGTTTTCATAACATTTTCAAATAAACGACATTTCCTTGACCGGTATATATATCCTAATTTACAAATATATAATTATACCTTTGATGTTATACCTAATGTCAATTATGCAAATAGCTTTGTCACATCAAGTCAAAAATAAGAATAAGAAACGTTTTATAACTATGAGTTAGACTTCTTCGACCTTATATATATAAACAATTTACTTTGTATAAATTTATTTTGAATCCATTTCTTTTAAAATAATGTCATCTCAAATTAATAAAATGTTTTTATATCAGTTTATAGGCCTAGCAACTGTATTATTTTGTCTAATCTTTGCGGTTGAATCTGGCCACATTCAGAGTATGTTATATTATTTTTAAATGATGGTTATACAAACAAATATTTACACGTAGTTTAATTTTAGATAATTTTGTTAAAAACTTTTTTTAAATTAACACTTTTAGTAATACATGTTATTAACAAATGAAATGAAAAATCTTAATATTTTTAAAATAGGAGAAAATTTTAAAATTAAAAATTATATTAAGCAATGAAAAATTTTTATAAAATAACTTAAAGCCCATAGTTATATAAACATGGTAGTTAGTAGTCAAAGTAAAAAAGTCGAGTTTATAGAGACCAAAATTGGCCCGACCCGACGCGAAAGTAAAAAAGGTGATTGGCGGGATTTAAATGGCAACAAAATGTTATCTCCAAAAAAAACAACAACAAATTTAACACATTTTAAAACATGTTTGGTAGAATTGAAAGCATTAGAAAAAAGTAGATCCTAATTCAAAAAAGTTTTTTAAATATATTTCACCCAAAGTATCCAACTTAACAAGTTCATTATCTTCAGTAGGCACGATAAAAAAGTCAGATATTCTTAAACTTTTGCTAAATTAAAATGAGTCTGTCTTTGTTATTAAGCAATTTTAATTTTAAGGCTAATAATTTGTGGCAATTGTGCGTAAATGAAAGAAGAAAATTTGATCATTTTTTTAAAAATTCTAATTTTTTAAATCATGTTTGAAATAATGTTTTTTATACATTTTAATCATTCTTTTATAAATAATCAAGATAATTTTATTTTATTCTAGTGTATATGTTAGGAGGTAAACAATTTGAGACATCAATATTTAAAAAAGAAAAATGGGAGTTCACAAAATCTTTAATAAGTTTTGTGATATTAATTATATATATATTATAATTTATAGCATAAATGAAGGTATTCTACCTTCCTTAGTTTTAAATTGCGCAAATCCAAAATTCAGATATAACGTTAAAAAAAATTAATTTAAATGAATGTATGAGATAAATTAATCATATTTCGTTATAATTTTTAAAATATTATATATAATGGCATTAATTTAAAAGATTTGTCTATTATGCCTTTTAAGATTTATAACCATCAACCCGACCCGGACCCAACCCAAGTTTAAAAATTGTCTACCCGAACCCGACCCATAAGCATTTTGAAATTTTGACTCGAACCCGAAGGCATTTTAAAATTTTGGACCCGAACCCGACCCGTTGGGTTTTGGGTCACCCGTGCAGGGCTTTACTTGTTAGGGAGGTTGCCGATGACAAAAAATAGCTTCACCTTTATTTCATTTTTTAAGATAATCATTTGTTCACTAAACAAATTTACAATAATTTATTGCCGTATTGATAAAATCGCGCTCTTTAATAGCTAATTCAACAAAATTTATTTATTTGCCTAATTAGTTTTTGTACAAAAATATTAAACGAAGGACATGAACTTGTAAAACGGGCACCTAGTAAATCGTTGACGACATTAGTTAACGTTTTCAAGAAGCTTATCTCCTCAGGCCCATTTACTATGGTCGATGTAGTCATTGTGCTGGATGGCAGTGGAGATCTCCTTCCCAGCGAATACATATGCGCAAAGAATACTGTTTACGTGAGAGATTAATGATAATAATAATAATAATAATAATAATAATAATAATAATAATAATAATAATAATAATAATAATAATAATAATAATAATAATAATAATAATAATAATAATAATAATAATAATAATAATAATAATAATAATAATAATAATAATAATAATAATAATAATAATAATAATAATAATAATAATAATAATAATAATAATAATAATAATAATAATAATAATAATAATAATAATAATAATAATAATAATAATAATAATAATAATAATAATAATAATAATAATAATAATAATAATAATAATAATAATAATAATAATAATAATAATAATAATAATAATAATAATAATAATAATAATAATAATAATAATAATAATAATAATAATAATAATAATAATAATAATAATAATAATAATAATAATAATAATAATAATAATAATAATAATAATAATAATAATAATAATAATAATAATAATAATAATAATAATAATAATAATAATAATAATAATAATAATAATAATAATAATAATAATAATAATAATAATAATAATAATAATAATAATAATAATAATAATAATAATAATAATAATAATAATAATAATAATAATAATAATAATAATAATAATAATAATAATAATAATAATAATAATAATAATAATAATAATAATAATAATAATAATAATAATAATAATAATAATAATAATAATAATAATAATAATAATAATAATAATAATAATAATAATAATAATAATAATAATAATAATAATAATAATAATAATAATAATAATAATAATAATAATAATAATAATAATAATAATAATAATAATAATAATAATAATAATAATAATAATAATAATAATAATAATAATAATAATAATAATAATAATAATAATAATAATAATAATAATAATAATAATAATAATAATAATAATAATAATAATAATAATAATAATAATAATAATAATAATAATAATAATAATAATAATAATAATAATAATAATAATAATAATAATAATAATAATAATAATAATAATAATAATAATAATAATAATAATAATAATAATAATAATAATAATAATAATAATAATAATAATAATAATAATAATAATAATAATAATAGTAATAATAATAATAATAATAATAATAATAATAATAATAATAATAATAATAATAATAATAATAATAATAATAATAATAATAATAATAATAATAATAATAATAATAATAATAATAATAATAATAATAATAATAATAATAATAATAATAATAATAATAATAATAATAATAATAATAATAATAATAATAATAATAATAATAATAATAATAATAATAATAATAATAATAATAATAATAATAATAATAATAATAATAATAATAATAATAATAATAATAATAATAATAATAATAATAATAATAATAATAATAATAATAATAATAATAATAATAATAATAATAATAATAATAATAATAACAGGAATTGGTTAAATCATTAAATTCAATAAATCCCTTGGGTCTCGATGGTACATTGGTTGGATTAGTTCAATATTCGTCACTGGCCGACATTTTCCTTGGGATTCGTCAAGGATCTTCATTGGCGAACGTTTTGAACGCCTTAAACACTGCTCCCGCTCCTCCAGCGGGTTTACGCTTTATATTAATTATATGTATTTGCTAAAATAAGAAAATAGGGTTTTATTGATTTCTCTTCTCGACACTTATTATACTGCTTTTGTATTTAATAGGACTATAAAAAAGTGTTAATTTTTGTCTACAAACTTTAACGATGTATTACAATAAAAGGAACGGAGACGCGAACTGAAAAGGGAATAAACCAAGCCCGTTTGATGCTTAAAAAGGGTCGGCTAGGCGCAGCTAAAATGATATACGTGTTTGCCAACGGAAATTCGGCACCTGTCGACCCAAGCGTAGTGTCCGATTATACTAGACAAGAGATAAGTAATAAAATACATATAGATTATTTTCATGGAAAACAATAACTCTTATAACTTGTTTATAAGTAAAGAAAATTTATAAGAGCATAACAGGAACTAGATTACTAATTTTTATGAAATATATAGGTAAGAATTGTAATATCATAGATTTATACTTTGTATTTATATATACGTTTAAGTTCGTTGTTCCTAGTGGGGAATATACACGTTTTTCATTATCACATGTTTTAGTTGATTTTGCATATTAATAAAAAGCTTCAGCGATTTCTGAGTAGTTGATATACTACATTGTAGTTAAGAATACTACATTTATTGGCGCGGTACTACATTTATTCTTTGGCCATGGACATAATTCCTTGCTACAATGGCACAGATAAGATTGATTCTTATATATTTACCATTGAAAATATTTTTAGGGCCAGGAATATTGAAAATTTGGATAAGAAAGCCACCACGCTAATTTTAGCGTATACGGGCTTATCTCACATCGAGAAGATAAGAACTTTTGTATACCCAAAGGATATTACTAAACTAAAATACAATGAATTGATTCAAATCATCAGAAAGGTATTTACTGTAAAAAATACCATTTTTCAAAATAGATTAATGTTTATTCGTTGCCTAAAAAATGATGGAGAGTCAATAAAAGATTATGCAACAAAATTGAAACAAATTGCAGAAGAATGTGACTTTTCTATACAACTTAATGAAAGGTTGAGGGATCAATTTTTGCATGGAATACAGAAAAACTTTTGAAATTGAAGTTAGAACAAGATGGCCAGATGCAGTTGATCCCGAAGGAAATGCAATTACGTTTGAAGATTTGTATAAAATTGCTGAAGCAATGGAATTAGCAAGAAATGAAGTAGTAACTCATGAAATAGATGCAATATATCAAAAGTCTAAGCCAAAATTTAGACATGTCACCACAAAGAAATTTCTCCACCAAGGATCAACATCTACTAAAAGATGTGAGAGATGTGGAAGGGTGCATGAAGTTGACAAGTGCCCAGCATTTAATAAAGAGTGCTACAAATGCCACAGAAGGGGACACTTTGCAAGATTTTGTCATACAGGATCTGTCAATATGATAAATACCTTACACGTAAAAAATTATACAAGTTTGGGGATGAAGAAACCCTATATCAAGGTTTGTATCAACCAAAAACTATGCAAGATGCTTTTCGACACAGGAGCAGCAGTCTCAATTATAAACCAAGAAATTTATAATTTGATTCAGAATCCAACTCTTGAAGAATGCCCAAAATTAAGATCTTTTGGATACCATCCAATACCAATCTTAGGAAAAACCAAAGTTACAGTTCAACTTGGTCTAAAAGTTTTGACATTACCTGTAGTGGTTACAACAGCAAACGAAGGGGCAATTTTTGGCCTTGACTGGATAAAAGCGTTTGACCTTGACCTGCCGGGTGAGGTTTCAATAAACAAAATACAACAGGAATTAGATTCCCTATTACTTACTCGGTATCCAACTATATTTAGCGATGGCCCCGGAGTTATTAAGAATTATAAAGTCAAAATATTTTTAAAAGATGAAAGCCAGCCAATATCATTTCAACCCCGAAGGGTACCGTTTCCGTTAAGGGAAAAAGTAGAATTGGAATTAAAAAGGTTGGAGGACGAAAACATTATTGAACGAGTGGACCCATCTTTAAGTGAAGTTAAATGGATCACACCAACGGTAAATGTTGTTAAAGGGAATGGTTCTATTCGAATCTGTGGGGATTTCAGAGTTACTTTGAACCCCTACCTTAGTACCAATGATCATATGCTGCCAACATTTGATGATCTAATTACAAAAATAGCTGGTGGTGAGAAATATACAGTGATAGATCTACGCGACGCGTATTTACAAATGATGGTAGATGAAGAGAGTAGACAATTGTTAACAATTGCTACGCATGTTGGTCATTTTAGGTACAAACGTTTGCCATTTGGTTTAGCGACGGCACCAAATCTTTTTCAACGATATATGGAAAACTTATTAAATGGAATTCCGCACACTGGGGTACTGTTAGATGATATTATAGTCACGGGGTTAAATCAAGATGACCATTTGAAAAATCTAAACGAGGTCCTAACAAGAATACAAAATGCTGGGCTGAAAGCAAAAAAGGAAAAAGTCAAATTTTTCCAAAACTCAGTTATCTTCTAGGACATAAAATTGATTCGACAGGTATCCACCCTACAGAAGAACGCATTGAGTCAATTAAGAATTTCAAGATACCAGAAAATAAAAAGGAGCTACGCTCATTTTTAGGTCTTGTAAATTATCAGGAACGGTTTATTCCTCGATTACACGAAAAATGTGCTCCACTACATGCCTTAACTGGTTCTACCATAATGTGGAGATGGACAATTCAGGAACAAAAAATTTTTGATGAAGTTAAGTTGATGCTTTCATCTACTGACACCTTAGTACCGTATAGTACAACGTTACCAGTTAATCTTGCAGTTGATGCGTCCGAGACAGGTGTAGGCGCCGTGATATCTCATGTTTTTCCCGACAAATCTGAAAGACCCATAGCTTATGCTTCTAGAACGTTGAGCCAATCAGAAAAACATTATTCGACGATTGACCGTGAAGCTAGAGCCATAATTTTTGGAGTTGAGAAATTTAATCAGTATCTCAGAGGACGAAAATTTACGTTAACAACGGACCACAAACCGTTAGAAAGAATTTTCGGTTGTAAAAGGGATCTACCCAAAAGCGTTAATAACAGGCTGGTACGGTGGGCTTTACTATTAAATTCATATCAATATGAAATTAAATATCGTATGGGTAAAAACAACCAATGTGCAGATGCTCTGTCTAGATTGACTACTCACGAAGATGGTGACGATACAAATATAAACAATATTGGGTTATTAATGATCGAGGACTTAACACTGAATAGAGAAATGATTAAAAATGCAATAAAGACAGATCGTAGTTGTCTAGAATTAATTCGTGCTATTGAGCGCAATTGGCGCATTGACATGTCCAAATTTCAGTTAGATATAAAAGGATATTTCAATAAACGTGAAGAGATTTCATACGAAAGTGGACTACTATTTCTAGGAAATAGGTTGATCATTCCGAAATCTTTACAGAATTTGGTTCTTCGGATTTTACATCAAGGACATCCTGGAATTACTGGGATGCGAAATGTTTGTCGCTATTATGTTTATTGGCCGAGAATGGATGAAGACATTGACAGACATGTAAAATCATGCGAAGGATGTCAAGAAGTGCGACCTCCAGAAAAGCAGGTACCGCTCTATCCATGGAATTTACCTGATCGTGTGTGGGACCGTGTGCACATTGATATAGCTGGTCCAATAGAAGGAAAATGGTGGTTAGTATTAATAGACTCATTCTCAAAATGGGTTGAGGTAGCAACTAAGCACTTTTTTTACGCCTGCTTGTACTATCATTATTTATGGTTAGTATTGCCGGCTATTTAAATAATATACCAACAACTTAATTTAAAATTAACCCTACAGTTATTCATTTACTTGAACTAAAAGGTAGCCATAATAGTTTGTATTGTACATAGAGTAATAAAACCATAGACTGCCGAACAGCTGATAATTTTCCAGCAAATATAGCAAGCGCCATATTGTGGGAAATTGCAACCAAACAATAGAATTCAGCATAATTTATTGTTCTAATTTACTTATTTTTTTATAAATTAAGCTATTAGTCTTATTTATTTTCTACAGTATTTTATCGTGGAGAAGTATATATATACCTGTTTTTGAGCTACAATATGGCATTTTGGTGTCTGAATGATTTTAATTGTAAAAATCAGCTGTTCGGCAGTCTATGGTTTTATTAGTCTATAGTATTGTAACAAATTTGCAGCAAAAAGAAAAAAAATACAATTTTGGCCATTTGATGCAGACTTAACTTTTAGAAATTAATTAAAAGAAAAAAGTATTTTGATCCCTTTACTATTAAGGAAATAAAAGTACTCAGCAATAATTTGTAAATGTATCGAAACTTATTAGATGCCGAAATATTTGCTGTCCCTTTGAGAAATACCAATGTGAATCAGGCACAACTAATGTCAATTGTCAATGATGTCCCAGAAGATCACATAATTGGCGTTCAAAGTTTTTGTTAGTCAGTTCTACCGGTCTAGCATCCACCTATATATTCAGCATTTAAAATCATTGCACTCTCATTGTCAACACAATTACATCTAAACTATTTAAACTGTTCAAATATTAAAAATAAATATAAATTCCCAAAAATGTCATCTATTATAAATAGAAGGGCAACGTTTACACATAAATAAATCTTGATCATAAACACAATCCGAGTTTATATATTTATGCTGTATACTTATTCCATTTTTATTCTTTTTAAAATTTAAGCTAGAAATTTTTGATGGCTAGAGCTCTATATGCAACTTGTAAACATATTCTTTTACAGAAAAATAAATAAAATGACATTACGAATTATTAAAACATGTGATAACAATACAATGAAATAACTTTAAAAATCAGCATTTCTGCCTCAAAGCGTGACATAATTTTTATTATAGCTAACTGGTTATTAGATGAGTCATAAAGATTCTTTCTTCAATAAAATGGTTAAACTGCCTTTAACTACGCATCCTTCACTATTAGATTAAAAAATTTAATTCTAAATACAAGATTTTACAAAATTAAGCTCAATTTTTTATAACTTTGTAATTAAAACTTTTATTTTCTCTCTTATGGTCTTAGCTTAAAATTTAATATTATCGCTACTGATCCGTGTACACTTCCAAAAAATCTTTGCTCCTTTGACGGTTTGCCAATTTCGCATATGCATATTCAAATTAAAGCGATGATGTATAGGTAAACAAATTTTTAAAGCTTTTTATGGGACTTTAAAATATAAAATTTATTATTGTAAAAACTATTAACTTTTAAATTTTTGTACGTAATATATCATTTATATTAAGTCTCAAATATATTTAAAATGTCTGAAGATAAATTTACTTACTGGTTAACCTCTGCTCTATTATTTTTGCAAAAATATTTAATATTTTAATTTGCATGTTATTTTATATAATGTAATAATTATCTACCATTGGCAGAATTGCTAATATGTTTTTATATATTTAATTCTTATTTATGATACTGGATGTTTATATTTTGTGTTTGTGAATTAATGAAATTGATTATTTAATTGAATTAGCTTTGATTTTTAAAATCATTATTTTCAATATTACAACCTCTTCAAATTGCAATTTTGTTAATATTTAAATTTTGTTGATATTTGTTATAAATATATTTAAGTATATGCCTTTTTTAAAACAAATATCTTGATGATATGTTATTTTTATTACATATTAAGACAATAACATTTAAAATTAACTAATTTTATTTCAAAATGTAATCTATTTTTTTTATATTTTGTATATTAAAAACTTTCTAATTATACTATTTAATCATGGTTACTTTTAATTTTTCCAGTTTCAATAACATACAGCTATAATATACGAGTTCAGAGTGAAATTGTATCTCTTACAAACATAGACTACTTACAAACAACACCCACCTCACCTTCCCCTCCTTTCCCTTCCCTTCATATTCTCATACATTGACACAAAACAGTGCAGTGCTGGAATAACACTGCACTGGGTTATGTCAATTGTTGTAGTGTGTGTTGTAATACCAAGCAGACCCTAATCATAAATGTCCCCTTTATGTTTTAAAGTATTACAGCAGTCATATATTGTGTAGTAGTGGTATAATAGAAGTAGAGTTATATTTTGTTGCTTTGTTTCCTCTACCCTCCCTGCTATTTGCTACCCATTATCTACTACCACCACCACTTTGCTAAACAAATAATAATAGTTACGCCATACTCTCTCTCTCCTTCTTAGGATGCCAGGAAACCTCTTAAGTCTAATAAATTTCGAAATTTTAATACATTTTGATACACAAAATATACTCCTTGATGTAAGAATTGGAATTTTTAGTGCGACAGATGAGGTCCTTAAATTTTAAATAGCGAGTTGAGATTCGCTTAAACCAATTGTATTACTTGATTATAGTTGAATTAGATCGTAATGCTGATGGCGATAATGTATCCTTTCTCTATTTAAAACGTTAATACTTCGGAAATTTCTGCCATTTTTCTTAAATAGTTATAGCGAAATGTAGGAAATTTAGTTTGTCCTTATCAGTGGCGTAGCTAGGGTGGAGCCCAGGGGGCCCGGGCCCACCCAAGAGCAAAAACCGGGCCCCATGGCCCCCCCAAGGGAAAAATCTTGGGCCCCTGGGCCCCGTACGCCATTTTTTTTATTTTATCTGAATTAAGAAAAATTATGAAGATTATAATTTTGTTTTTGAATATTACTTTTAATTATAATATAAAGCCCAAATATTTGGTTAATAAATGCAATTTCAACGGTTAATAGCCTAATATTAACTTTAAATGATATTAGAAATGGGGATCACTCTCAAATCTTTATAATAAGGCGAAAGATTTAGCTTTAATTTTTGATTTAGTACCTTCTAAACGTATTAAAACCAAAAAAGTATGACACTTTTTACTCTTTTGAATCAACCAATTCATTAATTGATTTCAAAATTGATTTATATTATCCTATCATCGATAGAATAATAGCTGAATTAATCCTAAGATTTTCGGAAATTAATTGTAATTTATATAGGTCCTTAGAATGTTTCATCGGCTTAGCCAGCATTTGAATTAGAGGGGGGCAATAATGATTTAGGGAGGGCCAAAATGATTATTTTTTCAAATTTCAGCCATAATTTTAATAGATTTCAACAAATTTTTGGATTTAGAGGGGGGGGCGGCCGCCCCTCCCTGCCCCCCCCCCCCCTGGCTATGCCCATGGAAGGTTTAAACCATTCATCCCCTTTTTTGCGATAAATCTCTTTTATCAGAAGTAATAACAAGAATTAAAACTGCAAGACTGCCGAAATAATAGTGGCGAAAAATTATGTAATATATTATAATTCTTTACTTTGAATAAAATAAAATGCAATGATATTTTTTCACCTATTAAAATTTTGCCCTCAATAATATTCCCAAATTTTATTATTTTGATTGAAACAATTTTAACTATCCCAATAACTTCATGTTCATGCGAAGGATCGTTTTCATTGCTAAAACGGATTAAAACTTATTTTTGTTCCACAATTGGACAAGATTGGTTATCTTCCATAGCTTTATTCAGCTTAGAACATGACTTTATAAATGTTATTCCCCCGGATGATATTATAAATTCGTTTGCAACATCGAGTAAAAGGCGTAATAAACTATTACTAAAAGACTAATTTTAATATTTAATGAAAAATTATCTGGGCTTTTAAACTTGTTTTAAACTTTTTAACACTTTCAAAATATACTAAAATATTATTAAATTTACGAAAATTCCATCCTGGATTCAATAATTGTCGATCTCACATGCTTATTGTTTAACATATCTTGCATATTTTTATGTACCACATGCACATATAAAGCCAATGATTTTCCAAAAAATAGTTTTTACATCATTATTTCCCCTTTATTAGTGAAAATTAATATTAATAACAAATTCCTGAATTTTATATACAATTGTTAACGCATCCAAACTTTCAAGGGGTAAAAATCCCCAAAAAATTCCTTTTGGTGTGCCATTGAATTCAACAAAATGTACACAAACGCTAAGTTGTTCTGTGCATCTCACATCTCTAATTTCATCTAAAATTATTAAATAAAATTTTGATTCATTTAATTTTGACAGAATATTTTTTAAGGTTCATTTAGCCGTTAAATTTATTAGTTCATTTTAATTTTTAGGTGGTGTAAAGGGGGGGGGGGGGTTGTGCAAATATATCTATAATATCATCAGGGCCAGTAACTTCTAAATACTCAATCCCGAACGAATTTTAATTTCATAATTAATTTTTTTTATATTTTATGTTATAATTACGCCTTTTGAGGATCTAGCCTTAAAAAAGGCTTTTAAATGTTCTCATTGTTTTCCTGATATAAATAATGCCTGAAAATGCTGCCAATATTATTTAAAATTAAAATTTGTTATATATATATGGCCACGATTTTTTGGGGTTGTGGCAATAAAACATTTTTATAAAAAACTTTGTTGCACAGTTTTTGTACTATTTGTATTATTTTTTAAAATGTCAACGATTTCTTGTCAATATCCTCGTTCCATTTTGTGCCCTTTCAATTCATTTATACAAAAACTTCTTATACGAAGTGAAGTTTTTTATATTGTTTCAACTACATTACTTTGTTTTATTTATGAATACATTTTATTTATTTTATGCCCTAGAAACATGCGGGTCTAAGACATACCAGTGTGATGTTATTAGAAAAATACACAAACTAGTTGCGGAATTTTAAGTTTGTCCAACGTTTATGAGGGAAAAATTTTCATTCGCGTTTGACCCATGGTCGTATCCAGGGTTTGGATTAGGGGGGAGGGCCATAATTTTTTTTAATTTTTAAGGATTTTTGTAGTTAAATTTTTTTGTCCCCCCCATGGCTTGACCAGCTCAGCCCCCCCCCCCCCCCCAAGGCAAAAAGGCTAGCTACGCCACTGGTCCTTTAATCGTTCCTTTACCCGTAGAAATTATTGGAAATCGTTTATCAATCAACAAATTTTTGAATTTTAATTGCAGAAATTGCAAATCAAAATTATTTAATAAAATAATCGTTCTAAATCACTATGTAGTATTTAACTTTTTATGTCAAGTCAATTTGAGCGTTTAAAAGTTATAGCGAAGCAGACGATAGCAATCTTTGAAACGGCTAAATTATTATTTTCAAATTTTTATTTAATTTAACCAATCTTTTATGCTAATTTTTTAAGACTATTCTCATGTTCAAAAGTAAACTTATTTTTTTTCCAAATTTATACTAACTATGTATTTCTTATTTAGGTATAGAAGGTATTGATAAAATCTTACTCATCAATTGCAACAATAAGAATCTTAATAATAAAAGTTTTACAAATACTGAACCCTCCACGTACAACTTATTCGCTTTATCTCTTATCCTTTCGAACTACTTACCTCGATTTTTGAAAAGGGAAAATTTTTGTATAGGCCTATCCCCCCTAGCTATGTATTTTACATGACAGTAGGTAGGTAGGCTTCGCTGATTTTCCTTTTCACAATCTCCCCACCTCTACTACTGCCAAATATTGATTATAAATATGCTATATATAAAATAATAAACATTTTTTTAAAATATCTACATATTATTTCAAATCAAAATGGTCCTATTGGCTCGACATAACACTTGACCTGTTGCTAAAATTTATATGCCCCCCCCCCTTAAGTGAATTATTGAGATTCATAGAAAATTAAGAAAAATTACTCGCGTTAAAAAGTAAAGGCAGGAAAGGAACATACATAAGGTAGTGTTGTAAAAACGGACTGGGTTTTTGGTTTGTTTTTCTTAGTAGACCTCTAGGCTTAGTCGAAACTGGAAAAACAGACCACCGTTTGTCTTAGAATTGCACCAAAAGTAGGCCAAACAAAACCCAGCCGTGTTCACAACACCAAAAAATAAGGTAACAACGCGTCATCATACAAGACAAGGGGGCGGCTAAGGGTTGAATTTAACAAATATAAATATAGGCTGGGGTGTAATTTTATAGCAAAATCGGTGATGTGTGTATTTATATTTCTGCCTTTTCTACATTATTCATCGCTAAAGCTGAACAAATATTATAAGCATACTTCAACCCCGCCTTTTCAAATTTATTAATTTACTTAAATAAATAAATTGCTATTTCTTTGCCCGCGCCGGTTTTACTTTGTGAATAATTAATGGCGGGATCAGGCAAAAGTCATCAAAGGCCTATTTGACCGACCTTTTAATAGCACATTTTAATTTCAATATTTACTTTTTTTATTCTGTTGCGCATTTCAATTACCATTTTAACTTCTCCCCTTTGTTATTTTCCGAAAAATATGATATTGTTTTGAAAAAATTTTAATTATATGGTGACCTTAGGAAACATTACACTGCGCAACTTTAACCCGCGTCACTACCTTTTGGATATCTCTACGAACCCACGAACTCGTTTTAGGTATATATCAAAGTATAAAATACACTATTACCAATAACATATATTTGATATATGAACTATTATGTAATTCAGTTTTTAGAGGTCCTTTGTCTGCATTATTGTTGGATTCGGAGTTTTTTGTTCGTTTTTCACAGCAAATGCTTCCAGATCCATTTTAACGTTCGAAGCCTTAAAATTTAAAATTAGTTTGAATATGAATAGTATACATTTGTAGCGTTGTAAAAACGGCTGGGTTTTGTTTGGTCGACCTTCGGCTCAACTAAAACAAACGGTCGACCCTGGTCTGTTTTTCAAATTTCGACTAACCCTAGAGGTCGACTAGGAAAATCAGACCAAAAAATCTTTGATCTGTTTATGTTTAATTGACAAATTTTCACATTTTTTTGTTTCAACCGTATTCATTAGATGAAAGTTGTCGTTTTCAGGCACGGTCGACTAAACAAAACTCAGCCTTTTTTACAACTAGTATACATATCGATATGATTAATATACAATGAGACATGAAATCGCTAAAATTTTAGGATTTTATCTACTTTCTATTTATAATAAATTGCTGTCTCGATTAATTTAAACTCCGCATCGTTTAGCCTTAAACTTAATTATTGGTTTGCTTGCTCTCAAGTTAAAAGATAAAAATTGAGGATATAACGATACTTTAGCTTCCCAAGTTCTTATTTTAATAAGAATTTGATCACATTTTAAATTTTATGTAAATTTAATTTTAAAGCTGAAATGTTTCAATACGTCTAAACATCATTCCAAGAGTTGGAAGGTAAAGGTTGAGGATTTAAGTGGTTTTATTATTAAAAATGATAAGAATGCCAATTTAAAAAATGAATTAAACGAATTTAATTTACAAATCGAATTTAACGCGACGACGTCTAATTTGTGCACACAGTTCGTCGTCGCCGCCACCATAGTCTCACTATGGCGTCATCGTACGAAGACGCGTCAGCCATTTTGAGTGGACCGGAAGTGGGTGGTGCCGCCGGAGACGAAGGGGTTGGGATGACATTTTGGGACGTGGGTCAGTACAAGAGGACCGTACGTCGACTGGAGGACGCTCACCGCCTGGCTTCGGATTACGCGGCCTTCGTGCAAGAACGCGGCTCCCTCGAGGAGTCTTACGCCAAAGCCCTTAGGGGGTGGGCTAAAAAATGGGCGGAAAAAATGGATCGAGGTAACGCCCTCATTCCCACCCTCCTCACCCCCTCATTTGGGGAGAGTATTAACGCTACCACCGAACTAAGGAATCATTCTAATTATTTAAATTGTGGGGTTTAAAGGGACAAGAAAGAGTTTGTAAAAACGGCTGGGTTTTGTTGGTCGGCCTTAGGTTTAAGATGACTAAATTTAAACAGGCCAAAGATTTTTTGGTCTATTTGTCTTAATTAAACCAAAGGTGGACCAATCAAAGCTCAGCCGTTTTTACAACACTAATATATAGATGAATCAATATTAATTTCGTCTATCACTTTATAGTTGCAACACTTTCATAACAGTTTAATTAAAACGACGGCTTTTATGTGAAAATAAATGATTAACCCCCCCCCCCCCCCCCCGGCCCTAAGCTTCAAATGATTTGGATATTTCCTTAATAACCCTCTCCCCAACTTATATCTAGTAGTGTTGTAAAAGCCTCTAAATTTTGTTTGGTCTCCCTTTGGTGTTGGTCGACTAAATATAAACAAACCGAGGTTTTTTGGTCTCTTTATCTTAGTCGCATAAATAGACCAGGTTTTTGGGCAAACCTTAAAACCAAAGGTTGACCAGACATCATAACCCAGCCGTTTTTGCAACACTATCATTAAATAGTCGCTCAATGGTCTAAATTTCTAGGTCCCGAGTGTGGAACGATGCAATTGGCATGGAAAGCTCCGCTGGAAGAAGCAGAAAAGTTGGCCCAAGTTCACCTCCACATCCGCGATCGCTTAACTAACGAAGTAAGTCGACACCTAAAGGAATGGCAGAAAGAAAATTTTCACAAATCCGTCGTCCCCATGAATCAAGTGAAAGAGGCCAAAGAGATGGACGAAACTTTTAGGAAGGTGTGCATTTGATAAATAACATTATTTTGATGACTTTCAAGTATTTTTACCAGTTGTTGCCTCATGCTCTGGGGACTGGGACTTTTGGACCAGCCGCCATTAAACTTTTTAAAGAAATCAGCCGGCGCTGCCCGGTCTCTAAATATTCCCCATCAACTTTTTACTCGAACGAAAAATAGGCGTGTTTTAATCGCAAAATATAATTTTAAATCCCTCGCCGACGGCTGGCCATTTATTCTGCTTTAATCAATGATTTTTGTTACAATACCTTTAAAACCCCCATTTCTTTACTTTCTGTACTTGGAAGTTTAATAAAAGTTATCTATAATTTGGCTCGAATATCTTTGCGCTCTTCCCTGAAGCCTAGGATGAGGATTATCAATCGATTGAACAAGTTGTTATATGTAGTAGGATGTTGTGCGGTATTAAGCTGTGTTTATATGAATTTCAAGGTTGGCCTGTCTCTCATCATATTAAAATACCCTTTTACATGTAATTTATGTAAGTAACAAGTATTTTGGTTGGCCGCCTATTAAATAAATTGCTTTTACCACTTTGCTGCCCCCTGCTCTAATATAAGCAGTAACTTGCCACATTTATTATTAGGTCGTAAAAAAGTCATTTAACCATACAGTTCTTTCCACTTGCCTTTTTCCACCTTTTTTTCTTTGGCACTTTATGGACTTTTGCTGTGCATGCTAGCGTTATGTTTTGTTATGACTCGAACTTAAGTTAAAAGTAATTGGTGGGAAGTATGAATAATCAATATTGGTGTCCTGATTTTTTATAGACTAAAGTGTTCGAGCCCAGTCCTTTGCTTAGATTAAAAATTGTTACTTGGTTGGTGATTAGAAAACTATAAACTTGCTATTTTAAGGATTAATTTTATAAAACTTGATAGCGTATTATTTTACCTTTAAAACGCGTAAACTGTTAAATTAAGTTCTTTATTCGATTTGGCAGTTTTTAGTTTTTCCCCTAGTATTTATCTGATTGGGTCTCTGCGGACCCCACCTCTTACTCAGTGTCCAGGCAATTACTTAGCTGTCGCCAGTCAGGGAGGGTGTAGGTTAATAATTTGAAAAGGTACTTAGTATTGCAGGGTCGTAAAAATTTTTAGCGAGCCTGTGATATATAACAGGTTCCCTAATATAATTAATTTTGAGTCTTGGTCGAGCTAAATATGATAGCCTATCGGGGTGTTGCCTTTGCATTCTATGATAAATAAAACGTTTTCAAGGTATCATTTCAGATTTGAATAATTTTTTGGTGAGAATATACTTTTATGTGGTAGCAATTTACAACATTTCACCCATTTTGGATTAATAATTTTTTGGTTTATGGACATTAAAGAAACAAAATCCTGGCTCATTTACTGATTTTACTATTTTTGTCATATTTTTTAAATTATTGGCGTTCTCTTCTTGAATTTTAGTGTATTTTGATCTTTAGTCTCTTTCAAAATGAGATGTAACTAAAAACCTTGAACTTTTGCCCGGTTAGATAATACATGTTGTGTGTTTATATTATCGAAAGACTCAAAAACCCTGGGCTAAATTGTACAAAAAAGTGCTCGAAGCCAAAAAGGCCTATCATCTAGCCTGCAAATACGAACGGACGGCCATTAATCAAGAAGCGAACGCTAGAGCCGATACTAGCAAATCTCCCGAAGAAGTTTATATACATTCTTATGCCATTTTATAATTTTCCCGAATTTATTAGCCAATGGGCGTAGCGGGGGGGGGGGCACGGAGGGGCAGCTGCCCCCTTTCTAAATCCAAATATTTGGTGAAATTTATTAAAATTATGGCTAAAATTTCAAAAAAGGATCATTTTGCCCCTCCCTAATCATTAATGTACCCCCCCCCCCACACTAATTCCAATGCTGCTTCGCCCATGTATTAGTCCTACCAAGCTTTTTCCACATTTTTATTCTCTTCTTTATCGCGTATTTGGCCCCGACAGTCGTTGAGTCTGTTTTGATAAAATCTTCCATCTTGATCGGGTAAGGGCCATGCCCTGAATTGTCTTTTTAGTTTTCATGAACTTTATCCACTAAACGCGAGATCATCCCCTTCCTCTCTTCCCCGGTGTAATATCCATTTCCACGACGCTCAAAAGAATCGACATGCCAATCAAAATTTTTTCTTAAAACTTGAAATTAAATTTCTATGGGCTAAGACAAACGTCAATCAACAGATGTTTTTAGTTACTAACCCATAAAATTCACAAAAAATATTGATTATAATTCAACCATGGTTTACAAGATTAATTAAAATTTATCATATTTGTAATTAAAATTTTTCATATTTAGCATTCTGCATTTACTTCTTTTGATATGTATTTTTGAGCTTGAGCTGATGATCATTGATCTATGTTTATAATTCCTTTTAAATGGCTGATATAATTTATAAAGTCAATATTGTATTTGGTACATTTAATAACCTAAGGGATATTTGAGTGAGTATTTAAATACATTAGCTAATGATCATTATATCTGATCTATGTTTATAAGCCTATCCTTTTAATTGTAAAGCTAATTGATGAACTCAATATTGTATTTGGAACATTTATAATAACCTAAGGGATATCTGTTGAGCTTGAGCTAATGATCATTATATCTGATCTATGTTTATAAGCCTATCCTTTTAATTGTAATTTTGGTAGGGCTAATTGATGAACTCAATTTTGTATTTGGTATATTTATAATAACCTAAGGGATATCTGTTGAGCTTGAGCTAATGATCATTATTTCTGATCTATGTTTATAAGCCTATCCTTTTCATTGTAATTTTGGTAGGGCTAATTGATGAACGCAATTTTGTATTTGGTATATTTATAATAACCTAAGGGATATCTGTTGAGCTTGAGCTAATGATCATTATAACTGATCTATGTTTATAAGCCTATCCTTTTAATTGTAATTTTGGTAAAGCTAAATGATAAACTCAATATTGTATTTGGTACATTTATAATAACCTAAGGAATAGCTGAGTTAGTACTTGAATACATTGAGCTTGAGCTAATGATCATTATATCTAATCTATGTTTAAAAGCCTATCCTATTAATTATTTTTATTGTCTATAAGCTTAAAACTAAGGTAAAGTTTATAACTTAGACTAATAAAGTAAAAGATTTTTTAATAAGCTTCAAATGATTATGTGCATTTTTATACAAAACTAGAGATGAAAATACAAATGCTTGAGCTTGACTAAACTGATATTCAAAATTTTCTTGATTTAACCTAAATTTATAAAATACATGTGAAAAAAAAGATTTGATAATATACTTAAATGGCTAAATTGATAGTTTGTTAGTGATTCTCTAAATTTTAATTTATAATTTAGATAATTATGCATAGTAATTATTTGAAATATTTTGAAAGTCTTGTGTCGTCATTTTAGTGTCTTCAAAAAAAATACATGTTTTTGTGCCAAACCTAACCTATTGAGCTTTTAGGAAGATCACGTGATATGGCATATAACTCGTTATTATGCCATATTAACCAATAGGAATGTTCAACTGAGCGTCGTCGTTTTTTAAATGTCGACGTTTCAGATCATTACAGGTGTACCTCAATGTCCAATACTTTTCGAGATTTACATCATTCGGCTTTCCCTTCTAGTATATGGCCATACCACCTTAGCCGATTGAATACCCATTTGTTTCATATATATTTTTAAAAATAATTTTATCGCTATGAAATTCTCTAGATAAAGCATTTTATCCTGTATTATTCAATTCACTGATCGCTAATGCAAAACGCTCAGTCGTCAACACAAATTTTGTGTTTATTTTAGCAAAAAAGGTTGCGGGAAAAGGTTGAGAGGTGCAAGGAAGAAGTAGTAAAGGCCCGAGAGAAATACGAAGTCAGTTTGCACGATTTGAACGGGTATAACGCCAAGTACATGGAGGATATGAAAGAGGTACTTTATTCCTTGATCTCAAGTTAAATCTTAATTTTTAATTATAAAGTAATATTTCTAAATATGTACTATTTTAAGCTTATTTTCACCACAAAAAACGTGTTTATAATAGGGATTTTATCAATATTATGAATTGAAGTTAAATTTATTGCTAGCTGGCCCGAGGAAATAGGCATTACGAGGGACCATGGGCGTAGCCAGCATTGGAATCAGAGGGGGACAATAATGTTTTAATGATCATTTTTTCAAATTATATAGATAGTTTTATAACTTTCAAAAAAAATTGGATCCCCTTGGCTACGCCCATGCAAGGGACCGTCGGTTTTCTGGGCTTTTTCGGATTTACTCGATAAAAATTACTTTGAAATTGTTTCAAATTTGTTTTCCCCGGTTTTAACCACAATTCAACGTTAAGTCATTGAAATGTGAAAACACTTTTTACATTTCTATCCTAGGTCTTTGAAAAGTGTCAACGAATGGAAGAAGCGAGAATGACTTTTTTCAAGGGAATCCTGCTCAACTTGCACAAAGGCCTGGACATAACTCAATACGAAGAGTAAGGCACTCCTATAACGCAGATATTATTATAATTTTGTTTTCATCTGACAAATTAGCTAACCCCCCCCCCCCATGGGCGTAGCCAGATTTTGGATTGGGTGGGTGGGGGGGGGGGCGAAAGTTGTTTAATTCCAATTAGGTGGGGGGGGGGGGCAAAACATAAATTTTTTTAATTTTTAAGGGATTTTGTATTGAAAATATTTCCCATGTTTTTCAGTACTAGTTTTATTATTGCGTAAAAGTTCTTAACCTAGACTCTACCCTTTAATTATGGTTTAATAATTGTTTTATACCAATTTGAGCGATTTAGAGTTTGAAAGCATTAGAAGTAAAATCCTTAAATAATTCTCGATTATTATAATGTTATTGGGCTTGTTTTAGTTAATATTATTAGCAAATATAGTAAGATGTGACTGCACATTTGTCGTTTTATAGCTATTATTTCCTTGAGTAATACTTTTCCCTATAATTTTAAAATGATATGATTTATTAAGGTTAAAATACATGTTTTGTGAAGATGAATGAAATAAATGAAAATAAGTTAGGTATGATAAATATTTAAAAAACATTCCGATATCGCTATTGAATTATATTTACAAACGATAATGCCGATTTTCTGTCTTATAAAAAAGATTCGCGATTATTGTGGGATAGCAATGAGATTTGTTTCCCTATTTTTTCAAATAACACTGGACAACAAATAATGGTCTTGTGTAAATAACCGGGAAACGGTCAACATATTCCGATAGAGTTTTTTGTGGTGAACACAAATATGTTTTTCGTTGTTTTCTTTTACGTCAGGTTTTTTAGATATTTCGATTCAAAGTTGCGAAAATGACCGTTTTTGACCCTTTTCGACGCTCAATAGAGCGATATTGAATGGCTAAATAAAAAATTTTTAAACCTCTAAGTGGTAGAACCAACTTAGGGTAAAACATTGAAAAATGATTTTTTCCCCTATTTACTTTTTAATATATACCAAAAATGCAATTAGTCCCTATGCGAAATCGCGGCTTCCTTTGAGCCTCCCTCCCTCTCTATCTAATTGGCTTATATGCTTATATAACACTATATATACCCTTAGTGCATGTAAGTGATTGATGAGTGTGGTGGGTGCAAGATTAGTGGGTTAATACGAACTATTCCTACTACTACGCTTGTCATCCTCCCTCTCTACTAGAGGAATAGCTCGTATTACGCCACTACTTTTACATACCCCCACCCCCACATCATCCATCAATCACTCACATGCACCAAAAGTATAGTGTTATAAACCCAATTAGATAGAGAGGGAGGGAGGGAGGGAGGGAGGGAGGGAGGGAGGGAGGGAGGCTCAAAAGATGCCGCTTCGCATAGGGACTAATTGAAATTTAATATATTGGAAAAAGTAAAAACAATAGGGGAAAAAATCATTTTTCAATGTTTTGCACTAAGTTGGTTCTACCACTTAGAGGTTTAAAAAAAAATTTAGCCATTCAATATCGCTCTATTGAGCGTCAAAAAGGGTCAAAAACAGTCATTTTCGTAACTTTGAATCGAAATATCTAAAAAACTTGACGTATAGGAAAAAAATGAAAAACATATTTGCGATCACCACAAAAAACTCTATCGGAATATGTTGACCGTTTCCCGGTTATTTTTTTTTGTAGACCAGTGTAATTTTAAGACTTGGGGGCCAAAGGTTGTAAGAGTGGTTGTCGCATTGGGACAGAAAATTATAGATTCCTAAGCTTCGAGTGGCTATTAAATATCCTTCCTTACTTTTAATCATTTGATTTTATTACATAAATTTTTTCATATTAAATTTTATTTGTAAAGTTCCTGGCAATTATTATGCATTTTAGATTGCCTCGTGCCTACGACGACCTGCGGAGCGCAATAGAAAGGATAGACGTGAACAAAGATTTAACCGCCTTCAGCAATACTTACGGGGTCGGGATGCCCATGAATTGGCCCATTTTTGAAGTATCATCCTTTTATACCCTTTTGAATTGTCCAAAATTTTCAAAATTTATATTCTAAAGCCACTCCCCTCCCCGTGATGAATTTCAAATTTTTAAGAATCCGCATGTTTATTTTGTAATATTTAGTTTACATCTTCTATAAACTGCATTGGCAAACGGAGCATGGAGATATACTGATTATAGAGTCAGGGATCTCGCGGCTTATCGCAATTGTTGTGGTACTATTTGATAGTTTAAATTAGCTATGTGAGATCCTAAAAGTTTGATTTTTTAATTCAGCTATAGGGTAATAACATGAATCTCAATATAATCCGATGTTGAGTTTTTCGCAACAAGTTTAACATTGGATGTTAACTAATGATTTTATCACTTTCTTCGTTATAATCAGTTTACAAAAATATTCATACTCTTTGGAATATGCCTATACGTCATTCGTAAAATTCGGTACAAGAAGTTAAAATTCCGAAATTTGACAAAAATATAAAATAAGTAGGCAAAACATATAAAACAAAATGCATCAAATAATAGAAATAAACTATTCTAATATAAAATCATTGAGAAGAGAATTCGCGATCGATGTTAAATTGTATTTGGCTATAAGAATACCAAGTGTTTGTTTTAGTTAAAAGGGTACGGCTTTTTGTTAAGACGGGGAAAAACTCGCTTGAATTTCATTATTTATGCTTCATTTAAAACCGATTCGCGCAGGAATATAGCCCAGAGTTGCACAGCATAAGCAGCAAAAAAGGGCTTAAAAGTTCGGGCAGCGTCGATTTCGACGGGGTAACTTTGACCGGAATAGTGCAAAAAGAGAGAGCGCTTGACGCTCCTGCAGCTCCCGGCAACGGAATAGCGCATTATGACGCTCACGCCTACGATTCTAGACAGCATAATTCTGGCGGCTCTAACACTCCCTCCAGCGCCCCCCCTCCAGGAGCTAGAAGCAATTACGGGTTGGTTCTAATTATTATCGAACTTATCTTAAAACTTAATTTGATATTCCTAACTTAGGGGCAGCATATTGCATCACCTTTAGGATTTGTTTTAATCTATAAGTACTTCACATTAGCTTCGAAAAAACATTACGTCAGGAGCTAGGAGCAGTTACTAGTTGGTTTTAAATTATCACCGAACCTTAATTTGTTATTATATGCAATTATCTTGAAATTTTCTAATTTGTTATTATATGCAATTATCTTGAAATTTTCAAGATAATTGCATATAATTCATGTAGCTACCCTTGCAAATTTTTAATTTTAAACTCAGGGGCAGTCATTGCATCACATCATATTAGTGTTTGGCTTGTATTAATAACTATATACATATTGAAATTTCGTTTTAATTTTATTTGTAATGGTCAAAACTTTTAAAACGCGCGCAAGGTATTACGAAGCTCGAGCGCCCGGTTTTAACAACGCTCATAGCGGACGCTCGGGCTCGGACGACGCCGCTTCTAACTTTTCCTCGAGCGGCGCGCGCGCGCTCAAAGCGCCAACCCGCGGCGCCGAGCGCAATTCCTCCCCTTTCGAAGACGACTTAGACGAGCCCGAGACGGCGCTCGAGCACGACGCTCACGCTTCATCAAACGCTCGAGCGCTTGACCACAACGATAAATCGAGCAACGCTGACGCACGACGCCCTGCCGTCCCCGTTCGAGCGTTGTACGATTATGAGGGCCAAGAAACGGACGAGCTTTCCTTCAAGCGCGGTAATGGCTATGTGGCCATTTTGAATTTAAACGTTTAGTTAGCATTTGTTTTTTGTTAGCTTGGGTAAAGCAATAACAGGCCTTAGTTAATACGGTATTCCTCATTTTGATTAAGGATTATCTCAATGTATAATTTGTATTTCTTGTATTGAATTGGTATTATTAAAAAAATCTCGTAAATGTTAAATCTAGCAATACCATGTTGTTTATACAATACTAAGACTTTTTCCCATATTTTTTTATTGTATATTATTATTGTAAATAAAGAGTTCTAAAAGCCTATACGATAGAATAAAACTCAATAGTGTTAATATAGGCGTAGTCAGCATTGGGATTTGAGGGGTGGGGGGCAATAATGATTTGGGCAGGGCCAAAATGACCATCAAATTTTGCATTTAGAGGGGGGGCAGCCGCCCTTTCCTGCCCCCTCCCCCCCCCCCCCCTTTTGGCTACCCCCATGAATAAGCCATTAATTCTTTTTCGTTATCGTGTCTAGGAGACGAATTTGAAAAATTGGAAGATGAAGATGAACAAGGTTGGTGCAAGGGTAGGATTGGCAAAAAAATTGGTTTGTACCCCGCAGAATACGTTGAAGTCATATAATAAGTCTATCCTTCACTACACACTATTACATGTATAAAATGAACATTCCCCACGCTATAGATACAGAACTTCAATCGCATTAACACACAATCACATCCAACCTAGCGCAGTGTTTTTTATGAATACATGTTTCCTTTGTTCGTTTATTGTTACTTTGTGTGCGATCCTTATTACACTTGTGGTTTTAATGTCGTTTTGTTTTTTTCCATGTCTTTTTCTTCATTTACCTCTCCGTTCTTCGTTATCGAATTGTATAGCAGCCACTAGTAAGCTTTTTCATTACCTTTTATCGCGTAAAACACACCCAGCTCTCACTCTCTCTCGTTCGCTGTTTAAACCCTTTTCGGTTATAAATAAAATTTTGAAAATTATCTTGTATCGTTATGATATTTATCTAGTTTGAGTATAATTTGCTTTCTAGTATACTGGCTATAAAAATGACTCGGGAATTTAATTAAAAGGTGTTCTTTATATAAGATTCTAAAATGCTGGCTAATGCTTAAAACGCAAGAACAATTTAATTAAAAATAACTGATCCCATATTTGTCTGCAAAAAGTGGAGGGTTGATCTCAGGTCGGAAACCGGCAAATCCCTTCAGAAACATGATAATTTCAAATAAAAAAAACCACGGAGATGAGAATGATATGGTGGAGCTTGGGTTATTGTAAGCTCGATTATGTCACGAATTACTGTTTCAGAGGAAACATTGGTATTCAACCTATGGCGGATTTCATCAAGGAAAATCGGCTAAGGTGGTATGGTCATAAAAATACTAATGATATGGAAAAATATTGGACATGGAGGTGCTGGGGGAGAGAGGAATAGAACGACCTCGTGTTACGTGGAAAGGGCAAGCAGACAAAGTTCATGATAACTAAGATGATAAATCAGGATTTGGCTTTTACCCGATCAAGACGGAAGAAACTTATCGAACAAACTTCAGACTGTTGGACCAAATACATGATAAAGAGATAACAGTTAAGGAAATTCAACCTTAATTATTAACAAAAACTCAATATAAATAGGACTTAATCTAAAATATGGGCAATTTTTGTGAGCGGTATAAATTCCTGTGGTAGTTGGGGTTACTTTTTTTTATGCTTATTCAAATGAGTATTATTATAGCGGTTAGAGATAAATTAATAAGGGTATAGTGTATTTCGTTATGTAAATAGACGTGCACTAAGTAGATGCAGACGTCGAACGGTACGCTAATGTATTTCGTTATGTAAATAGACGTGCACTAAGTAGATGCAGACGTCGAACGGTCGGCATCCCTCATTCAAATTGAGAGGAGCCTCGACTGTGTTATAAGGCTGAATTTTACATTGCATGTTAATCATATATATTTCTCTTCTCTCGGTGCAGTAACGTGATTAGCGATCCAACTACAAAAGTCATACAATCCCCTACCTCCCCTATACGTAGACGATTAAACTCAAGGATTAAACTCACGGCCATCGCCCAAATTATATTTAATTATTACTTGTGCCTTATTTATTTCTCGGAATTATATCTGACAGTCGTCCTATTTTATTTAAACCATTGTTGTTGTCAATAAAAGGAAGTCCCATCATTTGATTATCACAATTGGTAGTTCCCCTGGTTATTACAATTCCTAATAAAATAAAATTGATTTTATTCGTATCACGGTAACACTTTTTGCCTACAGATTCATATGCTTTTCCATCGTAGGGCCTTTAATTGGGACATGCTCGTTTTGCGAGTTCGTTCTATCATAATATGGAAATCAGATTAAATTTTCCCGATTTTGAGTGCCAGGAGGTCTTCGTCCTCTATGAAAAACTGGTTACAATCCTATTTACAAATTAACTATTATTTTATTTATGGATTTCTCGAAGAAAAGTAATACTATTGTGGGCGAATCTATAATTACCTTTCCCCACTGATTATGATAAAAATTGCCAATTTTAACTGGTATGGGGCGGGCATGAAGGAAGGAGTGATAGTAAGTCAAGTGAGAGTTTAATGTGTTAGTATATTTCGCATAAGCGCTATGTACCAGACCATAAAAGCTTGGCCCGCTGCTCGGTCCGGGCCGGGCAACTGTCTCAAGTTAGACTTTAGGGCGGGCTCTATAAAAAGATGCGGGCAATCAGGACTTAATGAAATTTTTTTATAAAATGTATTATTTTGTTTTGGTGTATTATTTTGTCACTTTTTGATTGTATAATATTTATTAATCGTCGTAGTTCTTATCCAAAATAATCCTGCGTTAATTTTTACCTTTTAAAGGTATATTAAAAATTAATGGCAAAAATTTTAATTTTAGGGCTGGGGAGCTCGGGCAGCCTTATTGATTTGGCCATGATCGGGCGGACACTTAGAAGGGTTTGGGCGGGCAACTTAGTTTGATAATTGGACCGGGGCCGGGTTCGGGCAGAAAAATTGTAACAAATCTCATCACCTCTGTTATGTACTCGATTTTCTATACATATACATAGTTGGGAATTTTAATGCGGGGACTATAACTAAAAATAAGGGGAAACAAGAATAACAAAATTATGATGCTGTAGATCAAAAAATGGTCTACATGAATATATCATTAATATTAAAAGTAAATTCGTGGGAATATGGCCTCAAAAAGCCCATTTTTCGCACCTCTAACCTCGGTTAGCACAAAATCTGGGCGACCTGGTAAAAACTTAAAGCATATTAGTTTTAAGCGTAGAATTATCTATTCTAAATAATTGTCAATCCTAAATCTTTGTCAGATCACGGGATGTAATCACAGAATCAATTTGTAATTCCGAAATTGCATTTTGTATATCTTGACTAATTTTAAACACCATAGTTATAAATAAGGTAAAATTATGGCACAATAATTCAAATGCGGAAATAGTCATTTAATTAAACTATTTTCCCTGTAATTTTATATTGGCTAAATGCTAAATTTTTAAACCTAGAATTTTAAATTAAGGAGTTATTTAATATATCTGGAAACGCTATAGTAAAAGATTGTTTTTAACGTTTGATTTGACCAAATGTAAATAATTTCATGAACCTGTTTACCATTCATCTCTAAGTGATTTCTTAATTAAATGGTCACGGCCTGAGGCTTGTGAAATAAAGTTAAAAATTATTTATATAATTTTTCTTTGCTATTTATTATGTTTTATGGCTTTTTTTCTTGTTAATTCCAAAATATTCAATAAATATTTGTTTGAGACCTAAGAACTTTAAATGGCCAGCAATCCTAGTGTACCCAGGACTTTGTCCAGATTTTTGATTGGAATTTTTCTAACTATTCTTTTGAAGTCAAACATGTGTTTTCCACAATATTCATCGAACAGCAGTAAATATTTTTTGATTAACATATTACTTATCTAAATTCTTTACATGTTATAAATCAGAATTAATTAATTTAATACAAGATCACTAATTTTTTATTTTCTTTATATAATCATAATGATTTTTTCATGGGCGTAACTAGGATTAAAATTTGGGGAGTATTAATAAAAAGAAAAATTTAAGCCATAATTAAAATTTTCTAGATATTTATACCCAGTAATTTATTTTCATTCTCGAATTATGGGTATTAAAATGATTAATTTCTAATAAATAATGCTTTTTAAATTTTCATATATACACCATCATTTAATCTTACGAACTGGATTATACAATAGTCTTCTACTTTTATCTTGATAGGGTATGACCCAACCTATAACCCTAAATTGTTCAGAGACTCTAAAGGTATAGTTTATGATTTAATTATTATTTTTTTATAATCTAAATTTTAATTTTAATATAAAATTTTATGGATTTTTATTTTTTTAAAGGTGTCTATAAATTCTTGGGAATGACACCTTCTTCGAGTATCCCGTTAAAGGCTTCGACAGACGCAGAATATATAAATTTCCCGAGCGGAGAAAGTTTATTAGCTTACATCGATTTAGAATATATTAATGCGGCAAATCATCAAAACATCAAATTTTTTGCCATTAAAGTACATTTGCAAATTTATCCACATTCATTTATCGCTTAGAATGAAGTTTATACACCGGTCTCTTGTTCTGTCAAAACTAACGGACCATTGGCGTTAAAAAGTTTCACCATGAATAATTTCACCTTTCTATTCGTAGCTCAAGATTTTGGTAAAGATATTGCATTAAAAAAAAAAATTTCTTAAAAAACGTGGATATTTTCTTTTTTTGTACATTTAAATAAAACCCCCAAAATATATAAACTTTAACTAAAGCTTTTTAAATTTATTCATTTTAAATTATTTATAATAAAAAAAAATTTAAAAAAATTCGAATAAAATTATTTTTTATATTTTTTATTCTAGATATAGTTAATGAGACCCAAGGATCAGCCTTGTATAAAATAACTCCGTCTTGCGCAATATCTCACGTTCATTCTGTGAGAAGTCATAGCCCGAGAGCTATAGAATTTTTTAATATGGGAAAAGTGCCTTGTTTAGCTGTCGCCAATTCTGGTATTAAAGATAACGTCGAAATTGAAAGTTACGTTTACGAGTGGCGAGGTTATTCAATAGATATTATTTTGGAATTTACAAAAAAAAATTATAATTTATATTAGTAATTGCTATGCAATTTATGGGCTCGCTTTTTTATGTCCGTCCGTCCATCCTGTCCAACTTATAATTTTTCAAAAATTGCCATAGAAATTTATACGGTTTTTTAATGGCTGTGGACTTATGCTTCTTGAAAAGACTTTTATTTAGCTTTCGCAAATAGACTAGCTAATGACCGGTGGTTGGCTTTAAATTTTTGACCTCGCCCGAGCCCAATATTTATATTGTTTGTGGGCCCGACTGATTACCTTTCCCATGTTTCGTAGATTCTCTAGTTTCTTATTATTTTCCTCAACATAATTTACTATTTGTTTAAAGTTTTTTATAATCATTTAAAAAATGAATAAGATTATAAACTTTAATGATAAAAATTAACATGGGTGCCGGGGAGGGCCTTAAGATTTACTGGGGAAAAAAACTTTAAACTATTAATTCAGACATGTCTTTTTTAAACTAGGGTTTTGTTTATCAATTTTAAAAGATATAAAGCCATAGACAAGTTGGCAAAAGAAATTTATTTATAAAGGTAATCAGTCGCGCACAAAAAAAATGGAAGTTAGGCTCGGGCGAGGTCGAAAAAATTAAAGCCAACCTGCGGTCATTAACTTATTTATATGCGAAGTAAAATAAAAGTCTTTTGCAGAAGCATAAGTCAACGGCCATTAAAAATCCATATAAGTTTCCACAGCCATTATTAAAAAAATTACAAGTAGGACAGGGCGGACGGGACAACGAAAAACGAGCCCATACTTTGCATAACAATTAATAAAATTATATCAAAATTTATAATCTAACGATTACTCTTTCATTTTTTCAAATATGCACATATATGATTAAATGGGAATATAATCTAAATTTAAGAATAAAAAGAGCCTATAATTCAAATATAGGAAAATTTTCAATAATGATGTTAAATTCATTTTAAATGAATAATATCATGAGCGTAGCCAACATTGGAATGAGAGGGAAGGGCAAAATGAAAATTTTTATAATTTTAGCCAAAGAATTTTGTGATTTGAAGGGGGGCAGCCGCCCCTCCTTACCTCCCCCTGGCTACGCCCATGAACATTTTTATCCATATTACTTATTGTTGTTGTCTATTATTATTTCCTATTTTAATACCACATTAGGACCTATGGTTTCAGGTCATTTCGATATTTTTAGCAGTTTTATAACTCACAACGCGCGTGACATTGCGCATTTCAAGATGTACAACAATCATTACTTAGCCGTAGCAAATCATCATAATAATAGAGGCGAAGTTGATATCGAATCCGAGATTAGACTCTATAATTTGGAAGAACATACTTTTAGTCATTTTCAATTTATCCCCACTTCAGCTGCATGTGATTGGGAATTTTTCACTTTTGGAACCGGTGTTAGAATGGATTTCTTCCTAGCCGTCGCTAATCAGTACACTTTAAAAGGTGCAATTTCTATTTGATAATTTTTCTAGTGTCGTAAAAACGGCTTGGTTTTGTTTGGTCAGCTTTTGGTTTTAATCGACTAAACATAAACAAACCAACGGTCCTTGGTCTGTTTTTCTTAGTCGACCTCTACGAGGCTTGGTCGAATTTGGAAAACTGACCAGAACCGATCGTTAGTCTTAGTAAAACTAAAGGTGGACCAAACAAAACCCACCCGTTTTTACAACATTACATTTATCATTGAATGGAGGGATTACCTTTTGTTAAATCTCATCATAAGAGCGCGGACATGTGCTAAATTATCATTAAAAATTGTTAAACTATTAAAGCATTGAAATTTTAGATTAATTTGTTTTAAAAGGCTTTGATTGAAAGGTTGCTTTAGTTGGAAATCTCGATTAGAGATTTGTAAATTCTGAATAACTATTAAAACACGTTAGGACATTTTTTAAAATTAATATTTAAATTTGGAATTAGGATCCAAAACGCCAGTGTACAGCACAAAATCCGTCATTTACAAATACTATAAAGGAACATTCGTTAATTTTCAAGAAATCGAAACTATCGGAGCGAATCAGTTTACATCAGTACAAGGCAAGTCTGAATTAGTGTTATAATGAAAATATAAAAACATTTAACTTTTTATTTGGATTTTTTGTAATAATTTGCGGGTTTAATAATATTTTTAAGAAGATAATAATAACCCCTTATTAGAGGGCGCTAATTAGAGGGTACTTTTAATTTAATTGCGACACGACTATAAGGGGTTATTATTACTTTCTTAAAAATTTAACTTTTTATTCAACAATTTTATTGTCATAAATTTGTACCATTTTTGTAACTTTTTTTGAAACTTACTTGTACCAGGTCCCAATGGTGAATTTATCCTAGTTTTGGCTACTTTGTTTGGGGAGGTAACGGTTTACGAATATAACGGATGGCGATTCTACGAATCGCTAAAATTAGCTCAACCTAATTTCTATGAAGCCGGTTTAAAACCTAATTATTTGACGGGGCCAAAAACTCCTAAAATTATGGCTAGAAGACAACAAGTCTCATCCGATATGTCTCTCCTCCTATTACCAACTGTTATTGAGAGCGCGTCATCTGACGCTCAAGCCCAAACGCTGGCCCCTAATTTTGAGCTCATAACCCCGATAGCTGATATTCACAAATACATGGAAGGTAGGATTAACGCTATTAAAGAGCGCTTGAGCAGAGCTAACGCTCGAATAGCTGCTGTAGCAGAGCGTTTTAGCGCTCTGCTCGAAACGCAGAAAGATAGCGTGGTTAATATTACTCGAGTCGACGATTCGAACGATTCAAAAAATAGGATTTCATTTAATGGCGACCTTATATTGACGCCAAATTTAACGGTCTACAATTTGACGACGCAAAAATTTGAGGCTGGAGATGGGAGTGGAAAAGTTTTTATGGATGATTCTATAGTGGATAATCTTTCTGCCTTGGCGCAAAAACTGCAAACACTAACGGGGGAGATGCAAAGCTTCAAGCCTAATGTCGCTAATGCGGTCACCAAATCAGGTTTGTTTTAAATTTATAAAAAGGAAATAAATTTAATTTTTTTAAATATATTCTAAATTATATTTTTTATATAATTTTGTCTTCAACTTTGGTTTGTTTTAACCATATAAAATTTGAAATAAATTTAATTTTTTTCAGTATATTCAAAAGTGTTTTTTTTATATAATTTTGTCTTCAACTTTTATTTTATAATTTTGCCCTTAACTTTCATTTTAAGTTTTTTCGTAAATTTTAATATTTTACGAAGATTTTTATTCTTTTTTAGTAATAAAATATATAAAATTATATTTCGCAAGTAAAGGAAGAATGAAGGTTGGCTGTGCATAAAACTAGTAAAAAATATAGGGTTTAATTTAAAGCAATTATATATGTAAACCGACTTTGGGCATAGCCAGGGGGTGGCAGGGAGGGGCGGCTGCCCCACTCTAAATCCAAAAATTCTTCACATTAATATAATTATGGCTAAAATTACTAAAAATTAGCACTTAACCCCTCCCAAAATCATTAATGTCCCCCTCTAAATCCAATCCGGTTACGCCCATGAAAACGACCTTAAATTACATCTTTAAACTTAGCTACTCTTAGTAAGCTATAAAATTATTATAAATAATTTCGAAACATAACTTTAATAAATTGATATTGTAAAGGAGAACATAAGCTGTCAAGTGCTTGGACAGTAGACAGGGTTGAATGTATAAATGTGGAAAATGTAGGACCAGATAGTGGACAAATTATCGCTGCATCAAGGATCAGGTCAGGGCCTATAGGGGATCAAAAACCAATCGATGTTCAAAAAATAGCTGAGCGCTGCTTGAATAAATCTTCAAATTTGGTACATTGTTCACATTCCCCCCCCCTCCATTAAAGTGTTGTGAAAACGGCAGGGGTTTGCTTAGTCGACCATTGGTTTTAGTCGACTAAATATAAACAGAACAACGGTTTTTTGGTCTTTTTTCTTAGTGGACGTCGACTTAACATAACGAGCCCAAAAAACCGTTGGTTTGCTCATATTTAGTCGACCAGAACCAAATGTCGACCCCAAAAAACCCAGCCGTTTTTGTAACACCACCCCCCATAATAAAATCTATTTATTTTTTCCCATTTTTTATCCATCTCAGAAGGTGAACCAAAATTTAGTGTTTAATTCTGGCTTAAAAGCTTTGGGCAAAGTAAATGTTGGTGGAAGGGTAGATGGCATGCAAACGGAACATTTGATATCGGCTAAAGTTTATGAAACAGATTTGCCGATGAATTCCTATATAAATACCAACGAAGAAAATGTGGTGAATAAAACTTATCAACCTGTGGAAGTCACATTTAAAGCCTTTAAAACTATTAATTCTAACCTTACGGTCCGTGGGAATTTGTCCATTGATGGAACTTTGAATGGATTTAAACTTGATTCGGATAATATTTTATTTTCCAGAAAGGAACAAACTATCAACGGTAAAGCAACATTTTTCGTCATTTAATTTACTTTAAATATCGACTTTGTTGAGTAGTAAAAAATTTGGGAGCACAATTAAGAATAATATCATTATTATATTCAAAATTTCAATGTTTTTTACATATTCTTTCATTACAAAAATATATAATATAGAAAATTTTAAAATAAAGGAAATATACTCGAGAAATTTAATTTGGAAGTTTAATAATTTGCGAAGTTATGCAAACATTAAAATTTTAAATTATATTTTTCTGTAAATTACAATATTTTATTTCTCGTAATAAACAAGGTGATGTTTCGTTGAAGAATGTCTTAGTTAAGCAATTGAATTTTGGAGGAAGTCTGAACAAAAAATATTTACCCGACATTTGGGCTAATGTAGTGGTCAATGAACGCGCTAAAAAATATGTCGTGAAGGGTAGTAAACATTTCGAAAATTTATTTATCAGCTCCCCGATCAAGCTCGAAGATGGGGCAACCATTAATGGAATTAATTTAATCGATCTTAGGGACCGAGTTTTAACCAAAAACACCGACCAAATCATTTCCGGTAACCTTTTAAATTCAAAATTTAATTTAAAAAATATTTTTTATATACTCTAATAATTATTAATATAAAAATAAATTAATTTGATTTACAGTGCCCATTACATTCGACAATCAAATGGTAAAATTCAACGGTCGCGTTACTTTGGATGGAACTTTAAATGGTCTAGCATTTCCCAATGATTTTGTGAAATTATCCAAATTGAATCCAGCTGAACCTATCGTAATATATGGAACCCCAATTTTTGAGCAACTCGTTGTTTTTCGCAATATTATTACGGAAAATTTAATCGGTGACGTCAATATATCTAACATCTTAGTCACTAGTCGAGATGAAATAATTAAAGGTATGCTTTGTCAACATAAATTTCCTTTGCTTGATTTTTTTCTAAGCTAGGGGGTGGGTGGCGGCAAAATCTGATTTCTGAAAAAAATAAATAAATGATCATCATACTTTTTGTCCTTATTTACTTTACTCATAGTGGAGCCCGTGTGATTCTAAAATTTTTAAGATGATAAAAAATGATCAATATGATTTTTTATTAAATCCGCGATACAGGAATATTATTCTATGCGCTATAGCTTATAGCATGAGCGTAGCCAAGGGGGGGGGGGACAGGGAGGGGCGGCTGCTCCCCTCTAAATTTAAAATGCCCCTGCCTAAATCATTATTGCCCCCCCCCTCATCCTGGCTAGGTGTATGGCTTATAGCGCCTCCTAGTGACTATGTGCTATGGATTAAAACGCCTTCTAGCGACATGCTCTGTAGCGGGGAGATGCTAAGCGCGCTAGCGCTAAGGGTTTCACCATCACTAAGTGTAGGCATAGGCAACATCAAACATTAACTTGTCTGTGTTGTTATAAATTATTGATCAGATAACTTGCAGCTCCTCAATCAAGTTTCAGATTTAAACATTTTTTAACCATTCGGTTGGAATCCTTATTAAGTCTCTCGCTATTATGTTTGTTAGTGGATATTAATTAATATTATTTTAAATTATATTTAATGCGGTTTTGCTCCAGGAATTTTGATTTTTATTAGTAATTTTGCAAAAATTATAATTTTATGTCTTTAAATACAGTCATATGTAATTCAGAGTGGTTTAGTAGAGTAAAAAATTTTAACTAATTTTTTGTATTAGCACTTTGTAGTTTATTCGTTATTCCCTCCAATTGAAATCTTTTTTTTAATGTGTAAGGTTTGGGAGTTTTCCTAAAGATGTTGATCTCCACACAACTAATAAACAAAATATTAGTAGTGAAAAAGTTTCAAATTGTTTAAAATTTTTCCTCTCCGGGTCCAAAAATTTCCAATTCGATTATGTCGCTATAATATTCTAGGGGGGGGGGGCAGTGGAAACAAAATTTTTTTTTGTTAATGGGGAAGGGGGCGGGGTTCTGTCTACAATATTTAATTACAAAAAATATTATTAAATGCAAATTTTTCTTGAAAAACATTTCTATAACTCTCTGTGTTTTAAGGACCTGTTATCTTTAAAGATTCAATTACTTTGAAATCGGATTCATTTATATATGGACTGATAAATCGGGATATAAATCTAACCCGCATATATGAGCAAGGAATTCGGAAAGATTTACCACAAACAATAGATAGTAAATTTTTGTGAAATTAACACGATAAAACTAATATAATTTTTAAAATTATTTAAAACAAATGTTAGAATATTTTGGTAATTAATAATAATAATAAAAATTTTAATACTTTTTAGTTAAAGATCTCAAAATTAAAGGGAATGTTCTATTCAAAGAAGACGTCCAAATAGATGGTACGGTCAATGGTATAGAAGTTAAAGAATTATTAAAATGGGCCATTAAACTTGATGACAGAGAATCTATTTTTACGCGAGAAAATTTAAAGCTAATTTTTTTAAATCTAAACACTGAATCTTTATCGGTTCCTTTAATAAATGGAATAGATATCTCCAGAGACTTAGTAACTAAAGAAAGTTTAGAAATTCAAGAAATTTCTGGAAAAACTGCTTTTTCCAATAAATTATTGCTTGAAAACCCTAATTCAAAACTAGATGGGCTAGTTAATGGGGAAAATTGGAATAACCTTTTTAACAATGATACTCTCCTTAAAGTATATGAATTATTTTTTATAGTGTGAAATTCATAGGCTGCATAGACTGCTCATGTCATATGTTTTATACGATAAAATCTGTACTATTAAATCCACCATTTTGAATTTGATAATCTCCCATGTTATGCAGTATATCCCCCATTGTTTAAACATAAAAAGTGATTTACCTTCCTCATTAGTTAATAAATAAAGAAGAATGCTAACAAATGATTATTGAATAAAATGCAGATCGAACTAAATTAATTTAACATCACATCATCACAATATATTTAATTTTTAAAGCTGTTTTTAATGTTAACTAGTTCAATATGTTTTCGTTACGTTTTAAAACACATTAACCTTTCCTTATTTGTGCACATTTCAAAATGGCGGAAAAAACGGGATACACTTATTTAACGTTGATGAGCAGTCTATCTAGCCTATGGTGATATTATAAATATCATTTATTGCAATTTAGGGAGAAGATCAAATTATAACTGGTCGAAAAGAGTTTTTAGCACCTATTTATTTGAAAGGAAATATTGTGGTTAATGGTTTAATTAACGGAAAAAATATTTCAAATGCTATAAGGTCACACATTGATTTTGACTAATTTTATTTTAAAATATTATTTTCTTTTGATTGAAGAAAAAACGCGAATTTATATATTAAATGTCTTATCATTTTAGGATTGAAAGTTTGAAAAATACTAAACATATCTTATTTTTTGACCACGTTTTCGTGCATACAAACTTTGAAACTCGTATGCTCGAAATAAATGGCTTACTCAATGGACACTATCTCGACACTGTAGACATTGATTCTGTTAAGTTGGGAGGTATTTTATTTTTTTGGATCTAATTCTAAGATTTTTTGTTTATTTTATTTAATTTCTATTTCAAAAAGGAAATCAAATAATTACTGGGAACAAAATATTTCTGGAAAATAGCCTATTTGTCAATGATTTAAAGCTTAACGGGTTAATCAATGGCAAAAATATAAGCAAACTAGCTTCCAACGCCGTACGCAACGATCTAAAAGGCCAAAATATAACAGGAAATAAAATATTTAATGGACCCGTTAAAATTGAAAACTTGAATCTAAAAGGTAACATATATATTTTGATATTAATTATTCTCAAATCAATATAATAATTTATGTATATAGGAGAATTAAATGGCTATACGTTAAAGGGTATGGGAAATGTATTGTTGGATGGCATTGATCAAACTATAATTACACCAGTGATATTTACTGAAGTAGTCAAAGTTAATTCGGACATCTCCCTTAAAACTATCAACAATGTAACGTGGGAAAAGCATATGCAAAATTTTGTATTTTTAGATGACGGTAATATTTATAAGCATTTCAAATAAATTTTTAACAAAAGCGCTTTTTATAATTTTTTACTTAAAAACTTATTTATTGTTTATTTTAAATAAATTGAAGCAACTCGACAAAGCATACAAGATCATGTAACATTTGAAGAAATAACTCTTCAGGGTCCGGTCGTCTCGGAATCAGCGGATTACACAGAATTTCCCATTTCGGGTCTTACCATATCACGTGACCTAGCTCGTAGGGGCCAGGTCATAATATTTGACCGCCCGCATGCGGTTTTCAACGCTCGGCGTGTTAATTTTAAGGAGAACGTCACGATCAAGGGAACTTTTAATGATATTGAAATTGTGAAATTATTAAAAAATCTCAATATGCCCGCGGAGAAAAATGAATTCGCTGGCCTCACTAAAATAAATGGTATGCTTTATAACTTTTATTGAAGTGTACGAACTAGTGTTATAAAAAGACCTGGGTTTGTTTTTCAAATTTTGACTAATAGAGGTCGACTAAGAAAAACAGACCAAACACCTTTGGTTTGTTCATGTTTGGTCGACTAAAACGAAAGGTCGACCAAGCACAACCCAGCCCTTTTTACAACCCTAAACGGATTGATACCCTAAATTAAGATTCTGCATATAAACATTTTTAAGTCCCGTTGTATATATCTTAAATAGATGCGAGTCTATTAAGAAAAAAATTGAATGTTTAGTAGATCAATTGCTATGTAATTTTTACGGTAGTTTCCTTCGACCGAGTTAACTTATTTCTAATTAATATATTTTTATTATATTTTAAATGTATTTTATTATATATTTTAGGAGATGTTATTATTGAGGGAAGTTTAATTGTTCAAGAAAATATCAACGAAATTAATTTAAAAAACTTTTTGCAATCTTTAATACCCATCAACTCAGCGCTAGAAGGGATCGAACATATTCCTAAAAGTCCTCTAACCATTTATTCTCCAGTCATTTTTAAAGACAAAGTTCAATTCAAAAAAGTATATTTTTCACTATTTTAAACCGATTTTATAAAATAATTAATTTATAATAAAAAATCTAATGTTTATTATAGCCTTTTTTAAAAAAATAAACATGTTTTAATATATTAAAAACCTCCCATAGATGTTTATTCATTTAATTACTATAAGTCCTAAATGTTAAATTTTAATTAATTTTTCCTAATTAAAATAAATTTCATGTCTTTTTACTTAAATCTAGTCTGTGTTAGTGTCTCAAAATACCCGTTTAAATGACGTGCTATTAGTTGACATCTTGAATTCGCAAAAGTACATTTGGAAAAAGGGCTCAACTTGCCCCATAAAGGGTGAATCGTTAACTTTTGAAAAAGGACTTGCCGTCGATGGTGCAGTCGTAAGCACTGAAGACTCGAGACATGAGGATTCGAGTTCGAGCCCCAGTCAGGGACATAAAAAAATTGATTTTATTATCGCCGATGACAAAATCAATAGCTTATCAATAAGTCGTATGAAAGAGAAAAGTTGGAAAACTGATGAAAGTTCTCTCATTATTACGCAACCCGTTACCTTCAAAAACAACATTATTATAAATGGTTTGAAAGAGTTTTATTGATTTAATTACTGAATACTTGAGCTAAATATTTTTGGGACATCTTAATAGAAAACAAAGTTTGGTCCATTTAATTAAACTTATAATTTCTAAGAAGTGCGAAAATACTTAAAAAATCTAAAATTATAATTGTTTTTTGATATCTTTATACATTCTACACTAGCGCAAAACATTTTCGATTATGTAAATAAGATATAATTATTTATAAATTTCTTGCATTACTGATATTTCCGAACCTTTAATCTGGTGTAATTTATGCTTTTTGTTTTGCTCTTTAAATAAAATATTTAACTTTTAAAAGCATCAAACCATAAAATTGATGTTTATTTGGCAAAATTTTAGGCGATTTGAACACTTCACCCGGCTGTAAAATAAATGATGTCGCAATTAATGAAATGTCTTCAAAGAGAGTTACAAGTAGAACATTATCGGATTCATCGAAAGTTATATTTGAAAATGGATTTGAAGTTGAACAAGATCTTATAATTGGAGCAGGAGCTGAATTATTTGGTATTAATTTTACTCGTTTTGTGGTTGACAGCATAAAGAAAAATAGAGATTTGGTTTTTGATCGCGAAATAACTTTTCCTTTCGACGTTAAAATTTCGGGAAACACCAGGCAATTTTAAATTTGTTATTTTTGTTGATTTATATCCATGGATTTTATTTTATAAATTTTTTTTAATTTAATTTTATATTTTATTATTACAATTAAATAATTTTTTTCTTGTATTTATTAAACAATTTTTAGACAGTTCAAGGTTTTTACTTCTTTTTAGCAAATAATTTAAATATATTAGGTTACATGGAACATTAAATAATGTAAAAATAAATCGGGACACCTTATTGGTTCGAGAAGGTGATCAAACGGTCCAATCAAATTTAATCTTTCACGATGGACTTTGTAGCCATAGCGAAGAAATAACGATAAATTCCGATCTCATAAATAATTTCAACATCAGCGGAATCGGATACAATTACGTAAATTTGATTTTTTAAATAATTTTGCATATATGTTTGATAATAATTTTAAAATTATAACCTATTTTCGAACTCTAATTTAGCGTCTTTTAAATGTAATTTTTAAAATTTAGAAAAAATTCTTATCGTACAAATGTTATATGTTTTTTACTTATTTTTTTGCAAACTAATTTTTTTTAATTACTTTAAAACCAGAAAATTATAATATTAACATCTACAAAACTTTTATATTAAATCTAAACCTAGCTTAAGCTAGATGGCGATAATGTGGTAGAAATTCCGTTAGAAATATCACCCATTTCTGCACCAATTTTCCAAGCCGAAGTTTACATAAATGAATCCCTAAATGGAGTTAGGGTCGGTTCGATTACAGAAAATTTGTTAGACATTCAGGATTCTCATCAGAATTTAAAACAACTTCAACAAATTGCTGACGATCAATGTTCCGCCCTCAATAGCACATACAAAAATATCGCAAGTAAAATGCCAAATTTTTAATTTGTTTTTTATTTTTTTAATATTTACATAATGAATATTTTTATATAAATACAGAACTTTAAAAATATTATAAATAATAATAAAAGCATAGACTACCTTTAACAAAAAAAAGATTTGAAAAATATAAATAGCAAAGTTACAAAATTGTAGTCGCAATATGATTTGATGATAATCTAATCTCCATGGGCGTAGACCCCCTCTAAATTCAAATAAATTTTTTTACTAATTATTACAAAAATTTCTAAAATTATTATTATTGCCCCTCCCTAAATCTTATTGCCCCCCTCTGATTTTATTCCTGGCGTCCATGATAATCTATATTATAAAATTTAATTAACATTTTGACATTTATAATAAGTTTTGTGAGCTAAAATGTTATACATTTTATTCCTAATTTTTGATTTTTAGATTCAGCATTGTTTGTGGAAAATATATATTTGCACCAAACGCTGCGAAAATGTGGGCAAAACTATCCATCTCACATTAAAGGCGAAGTAGACAATGTGAAAAGTTTTAGTTTCCAAAACACTGATTATATATTATTTAATCCCAAAATTCACGATCGCGAAGCCCCATGCTTTATACATCTTTTATATGGACGTGGAATAAACCAATCATTTTACCATCCTCTTCAGGTTTTTTAATCTTAATTTTATCTGACTTTATAAAGAAATTTAACTAATTACACGGTTTAACAAAAAAATCGACCGGTTTAATTAATTAAATTTATTAAAATAAAATTTAACCGATTGATTTGTAAGTTATTGACGTTTGAAAAAAGAACCAAAATCTCTGTTTTTAGCAACTTTGACCTGCAAATATTTTAAAAAAATGACGTATAGGGAAAAAACTAAAAATATATTTGTGTTCACACTGCAGACAGCTGTGCCCGGTTGCTTTTATAAGTCCATTATTTGTTGATCAGAGTTATTATTAAATTTACTAAAAATAAATATAATTAAATTTTAAATTAGCTACAATTTTTGTTACCTTTATGAATTAAACAATGATTTATAGGGTTAATTCTTGGTTTTTTCCACTTCTTTCGAGCTTAAATGGTGTGGATATAATATTTTGCTTATTAATAATACTAACTTAGGCTAAATGTTCTTAGATGTTAAAATATAATTACAACTTAAATTTAAAATTTTTTTTATAAATAAATTTATTTTTGCAGATACTTTACACAAGTTCTAGGACCAAATTTTCCGTAAAAGTAACTGGGGAAGAAGTTTTTATTATAGCACCTAATGCCTTCAATCAAATGCAATTGGAATCAATTCCCAACCCCAAATCAATCGAATGTCATCCCACATCTTACGGCAAACCCTTAAAACCAGGTAATACAATTAAATATTGCAAAAAAAAAACATTTTTAATTGAAAAATTATGTTATTCTTTAATATTTTATGACTTAAATATTTATTGTAAATTCCCATGACCCAATGCGTTCTTTACTCTAATCTGTCTTAAATTTATTTATTTTACGGTCACAAACTTAACTAAATTCTTGCGTTAAAAAAATTTAAATTTTAATGAAATAAAAACACTTTAACGGAATAGATGCCGAGGCAATTGTTACGGAATATCCCGAAGACATATTTTACACCCGAATATTCAATATGAAAATATTGGACAATGGTCAAATCAGTTTTTCAGTCTACCAAAACATAAGAACAGGATCGCCCGTTTTAATAAAACCTTTTGACTTGATAAATTCAACGTCGCAAACAACTTTTGATCATTCCTTATGCATGGTTGTGGCTGATTTAAAAGGCGCCATAAATCCTCAAAATCCCGCCAATTCCTTAAATCCTGGAATTGAAAATAGTTTTGATCCGACTTATGCTCAGGGTCAATTAGATGATCTCAGACACTACTGCAAATACGATGAACAAGGATTTTCATCCGTTTTTGCCCTTAAAACGAAACCCGTCGACAAGGTAATTATAATTATTGAAAAAATATTATCGAATTGACAGCTTTTCTTATAAAAATAAGTCTCTTTCTTAATCTATCAAAAACATATTATCGTAAAAACATTATTTTCCCAATTATTCTATACATGGGCGAAGCCAGGATTGGATTTAAAGGGGGGCAATAATGATTTAGGGAGGGGCAAAATGAATTTTTTGAAATTTTAGCCACTATTACATTCAATTTAAACGGAATTTTTGATTAGAGAGGGGGGCCCTGCCTCTCCCTGGCTACGCCCAGGACTCTGTAAAATTTAGTAAATAAGATAAGAGTATTTTTATGTAAGGATGATATAAAATAGAAATTTCAAAAAGATCCTTTTATAAATCCTAATCTAAGCGATTGGTTCACATTATTAAAATGTTGTAAATTTCTTATTTCAAGTTTATATTTCAACTTTGAAAAATGTTAATCTTAACTTTACAATTAAGTTTTACCATTAAGAACCTTGTTTGGGGGGGGGGGGATGTATTAAAATAAACTTTAATTTTAATCGCATGGATATTTTATTCTAGATTACCCTAGCACTAATCAATGAAGATCTCTACATGGCGCTAGCTTATTCCGCATACAACGATGATGAAATATTGTATAGGCCCCCAACCATTTATAAATGGACAAACTACGGAATAAGCATTAATAGCTCACAGCCTGAGGGATTTATCCCATTCCAGCATTTAAGAGTGATTGGATGTAAAGATCTGAAGTTTATGAAAATTGGTCAGGAAACATTTCTCGTCTTGATACAGAGTGGTCAAGATATCACCTCTAAGATTGATAAATCTTTACCAATGCTCATTTACAAGTAAATTTATTGTCAATATTGTAAATTTATTGTCAATATTTAAAAATAATTAAAGACTCATTATAATTATTCGCCATATGAAATTTTACTATATTTTTAATTCTAAAGGGACTAATACTTTTTTTATATGCTGGCTTGAAACATCAGCTTGTTTTTGATTCGAATGTTGGAAAAAAAGGTTTCAATTAAGTATAAGTTAAAACCAATCAACAATTAAATATATTCTATTTTTCACAATATATACCAATTGTTTTTTTAATTAGAATGTAAAATGATTGAGGCTTTTTAATATTATATGAATTTTTGAAAATAAATACGAGGTTTAAAGCTTAATAGTGTTGGCTGGTTTTAGATCTTGATGTTTTAAGAAATGTCGCAAAAGATAATTTTTTAGGGCAAAATTAAATAGGACAGCCAAACGTTAAATCAACCAAATTTTAAATTTTTGGGTTGGACAAATATTGCCATAATATATTTTAATAACATAAACCATGTATTGTATAAATTTCATCCATTCTGATAGCGACAAAATGACCCTTTTAACATGATCAAACTATAATCGACTATTGTTGTAAAAACGGCTGGGTTTTGTTTGATAGACCTTTAATTTAATTAAAACTAACGGTCAACTTCGGCTAAGCATAGTGGTCGACTAAGAAAAATAGACCAAAAAATATTTGTTCAGTTTAGGTTTAGTTGACTAAAACCAAAGTTCAACCAAACAAAACCCAGCCGTTTTTACAACACTAAATCGACTAAATATTTGGACAATTTATGTGGCAGATCACCATTTTCTCTCAAAATTACTCGAAGGCCTTTAAGGAATATAGGTTGTGATTTACCTTAAATATTTAGATTTTTGAATTTAGTTATTATTTTATAAGTCTTTTACAATTTAATTTTAATCTGTATTTTTGTATCGAGTCTTATCTTGGAACATTAGAGCAGTTATTGCCCTGAAAATTATTGCGGTCATTGAAAGTTTTACCATAAATGCGACATTGTTTTTATATTTTATATATATTAAATCATGTTCCTAGGTATCAAGAGGCGGGTCATAATCATTTTGATTTGGTGCAAACCATCGAAATCCCAAATGCTTACATGATTCAAGCACTCCCAATCTTACCAGACTTATACTATATGTATGTACTAAAAAAAGGATCCGGAAAATCAACCGTTGAATTGTATCATTTCGCTGGCTCTTCATTCTTCGTCAAGCAATTTGATGTCGCGTTACAAGGTGGTTTACTTGAATATTTATTAATTTTTTTATTAATATTTTCCCCAATTTAAAAATAATTGATTTGCCTCTGTACGTGTTGTAAAAACGGCTGGGTTTTGTTTGGTCTAACTTTAATTTTAGTCGACTAAACACAACCGAACCAACAATTTTTGGACTATTTTTCTTAGTCGCATAAATACATTAAAGGGTTTTTGATGTTTAGTCAACTAAAATCAAAGGTCGACCAAACAAAACCCAGCGGTTTTGACAACACTAGTCTCCATATTAATTATTAACATAGATCTATCGTGCCTTATTTTATGATTCGACTTTTCGTTTTCCTGCCAAATTTATCCTTCTTTTCGACGTAGCTATCGTCCCTTCTCTCGACATGGCCATACCATCTTAGTATTTGTCTTCATAGATGTTGAACCTAGTTTCTCCTTAATTCTGCAAAATATTTAGTACAATTTATAAGATATAAGTTTCTGAGTTGCTGCTGGAAAATAAATTATTCTTATTCGTTTGACTGTGACAATATTTTTTAGGGCTTTTTAAAATTTCCAAAATTTATGAGAAACAATTAATTTATGAAATTTTTTAATTGTACAAAGTATATTGGGAGCAGATCTTTATTTAAATATTTGAAGAGTATATAAGTTTAATTATATTTAAACTTAAAGTCGCCTAAACGTGCCAAAAATATTTAAAACGCAAAAAAGTTAAACAAAAGAGATTTTTTAAATATGGTCGGAAAGGGGATTTGATTAAATGTAAATTTATTTCTATACTTATAACATATAGCGAATTTTAGTGTAGTCGCTGCACAAAATGTTTTAATATTTGACGTTTTACTATAGGTCCTGCCGAAGGATTTCTAACGTTTAGAGGTTTCAATCAAGATATTTACATGCTGACCCTTAATTCGGATAAGAATAGCCTTGAGAATTTTAAACCCTATAAAACAGCTTCAACAAATTCCGAAAATAACATAGATGATCAGCATACTTTAGTAGATGATGGAGAAGGGACTGCTTTAGTAGATATCTTTAAATTTTATATAGCTGGACGGAGACTTGAAATTAGCGATTGCTCTAAAACCCAAGTTTCTGAGCCAGCTACTGAAGAACCGGATTTTTCTGATGAGGCAATAGCTACTACTGAATATCAAGACGAAGCTCAATTTATAACTTCTTATCATCACTAACTTATAGATAACCCCCTTTTTACAATTTTATTCATATGAATTTGTTATAACACATTCGTTAAGTTTTCATTATGTCTAACCTTATGGTCTACGATAAAATAAATTTAATAAGTTTTGTTTTTTAGTCTAAACATTTACATGACATTCATAGTTATTTTTTATTTTATAGTTTTTGATTAATCTTGACTCATTTCCATCGCTATGCATATGGACTCACTTTTGGTTGTCCGTCCGTTCGTATCCGTCCGCCCTGTCGTGTCCTGTCCAATTTATAATTTTAATTCTTCTCTATATTTGCGGTTTTTAATATAAGCGTGTCTAATTAATAAAATTTCGAAATTTTCACAAAAATTTTCCACTAAATTAGGTAACGGACTTTTTATTGTACATAATAATTTGCAATAAGCTGGAAAGATTGGTTTCTTTCTCAAAAGGAAATTCTATGTCAATCGACTTAAACGTAATTTAATACCCATGGTCTAGTGTTGTAAAAACGGGTGGGCTTTGTTTGGTCAACCTTTGGTTTTAGTCGATTAAACATAACCAAACTAAAAGTATAGTCGATCGACTAAGAAAAACAGACCAAAAAACTTTTGCTATTTTTGTTTAGTCGACCAAAACCAATGGTCGACCAAACAGATCCTAGCCCTTTTTACAACATTACCATGGTTAACAACTTAAATTTTTTTTATTAATCTCATTCATATCCACAAAATATGGTATTTTTACTAAATAATTTGCCTATTTAATTTACACTCATTATTTGAATCGGTGTCCATCCATTTTCACGATATAATGTTCTACGCCAAAAAAATCTTAATTTATTCAAAAGCTCTATATGAAAAAACAAACATCGAGACTTAGTATTTGAAAAAGGTTAGGCAGGCTTGTTTGCCTGACGGCAATCCGTTTTAAAACATTAATTAAATCACCACTTGTGCTAAAGACTAAAGTAAAATCAACTTTTTTATGACCCACGCCAATTATCAATTTATGGTCTATCGGACCCAGCAGAAGCTCTTAATTATAGTTTTTAAAAACAAGCTGCATCATTTTTTAAGGACGCTTTATAAAGAATAAGCCTCATAAAAGTAATTGCTTGACCTTGGAATTTGATTGCAAAATTAAGTTTTTTTATAACAAGGCGATTTCTAACGCCATATACATTTATTTGAATTTTCCAAGTTTCTTCAATTGATCTTTTACATGGGCGGCGCCACCATTTGGATTAAAGGGGGGGGGGAGAAATAATTTAGGGAGGGGAAAAATGATCATTTTTTTAAATTTTATCAATAATTTCAATAAATTTCAACAATATTTTTTTTTGGTTTTAGCTTGACTACGCCCATGATCTATTAAGCTTTCAATTTTTAATCCTTCCATTAAAATCCTCTCCGACCTTTAGGTACTTCACTCCTATCAAAATAATAAGTTTATAGAAAACAAAACACATGACAATTACTTGCCATTTTGCGCGCTAAATTAGGTCGTTAAATGGCAAAAAAAATTATTCCTTACATTTAACATATATTTTTCAAGTTGGCGATCGAATTAAGAGTTGTACAGGCTATTAAGATGAAATATAAAATTTATTCATTCTTTTTTGTCGGTATTTTAACTTACGTTTAATTAACTTATTTCATCATTTTAACACGTTGAATTTTGAGCTAGGTGTATACGGGATTTAAATTAATGCGACTTGGCAAACAATTTTGATTTAGGGAGTGTCAAGATATTGACTTTATCCTAAAATAAATTAAAATAATATCTTTAAATATATACAGGAATACTATATGTAGCAAAGGTCATATTTGTTTAAAATATTTGATCGAACCTAGTCTGGTCTCATTTTCTTTACTAAATTGCGGACCTCCCGAACCCTATTAACCGTCTGCTCGGTCCTGACAGAATCATTGGTGGTCCTCAAACTACCAGCCCCAATGATGATTGTTCCCATTCTAAAATGCATTTTGTTATATTTAACAAAAAATTTTGATTTAATTCTCAATTTGGATAATAACTAATAATAATATTAAACGAGCAAATAAAAAAGTGACAAAACAATACACGAAAACAAAATGCTACACTCTATAAAAAAACCTTATTAGGCTCGAATTGCCAGAATCATGTTATAATGCCCGCCGAGGTTCACTCAAAAATCTAAATTTACGACAGTTGCCCGACCCGGTCCGAATGGAAGAGGGACCGGCTTTTTTGTTCTTCAAAAGTTTAGTTTTGGGTTGAACTGTTTTAAAGTTATCTCATTGAGCTAAGAATTTTAAATAAGTTCAAATTTATTAGTAATAAGAGGCAGTAAGAAACGTGCAATATAAATAGCCTTTTAAACGGTATTTGGCCAGGATTTTGTGTAAACAATGTATCGCTGGCCTCGAAGGGGGGACGGGGTTTTAAAGATGTTTTACCTTATATTTCATTTGCAGTCCGCTTTTTTTCTTATATTTTTTACAACCTTTTACCTATGTGTGCATGATAAATTATATGCATTTTTCGATTCGCGTACCAATAAATAATAAAAAGTAATTTTTATTAGTACAACTGCCGAAATTTATTGATTTTTATGCGGGCAAATGGAGAATAAAAATGACAGAGTATGAAACAAAAGTAGTATATTCTGGCACACGCATGAATTTCACTCTTATCTCACTATGATATAATTATATCTCTACTAAACTCATCATTCTTATCTCTTTTGCATCTAATCGTTTCCCAGTTACATCCAAATTATGGTTGAAAAATTACACCTTTTTTTGTAAAATTTCTTAAATGTAAGGGAGGTGATATTTGAAATTTGACATATCCCAAAAAAGCAATTTTATTTTTAAAATTTGCTAAAAATTTTGAATTTTTTATTTTGATCCATCTGTTTGACATAAGTTATATGGTTGATGCGATGTGTACCATATGTCGTAAACGCGCGATTCCTATACTCAATAACGCTTGAAAATTGTTGATTCGGATATCACAGGGTAAGTTTTAAATGAAAATTGTTGATATTTATTATGTCTTTGTTTATATTTGATTAAATCATATCTTTCAGCTTCAATTTTAAGCTTTATTTATAGTTACAGCCACGCAAAAAAAATTTCATCGGCCCGAACCCGCTTGAAGCCCGATGCAAATATTATAAATTTGTTCTAGCCCGCCCTGAGCCCGGAATGTGTTTTAATTTGGCCCGACCAAAGCTCGGCCCAACATTTTTTAGGCCAAAGCTTTAAAATTTTTTTTACTATGTTTATAATGAAATTGATTTCTGTTAATCGATGATTTTAAATAAGGGTTGTCAGTCCCTATAATAAATAAATTATTCATTCACTTCTCCTAAATTAAACTAAGTTTTTAGCGTAATGATTTAATGTAGGAATTAATAAAATAATCTTAATTAAAGTTTTAATGGCTACTATGCAGTGGCGTAGCCAGACGGGGGGGAAACGGGAAATCCCCCCCCCCCGAAAAAAAAATATCAAATGTTTATTTTGTTTTTAAATAATGTTACAAAAAAAATTTATAATTTCCCCCCCCCAGAGAAAATCCTGGCTACGCGCCTGCTACTATGTATAGTACATATTCATATTGAAGACTTAGTAAAATTTTCACTTATTAGCAAATTATGATTGTAGACAGGAGGAGCTGGAGTTCAAAACTTTAGATTAAGTTGCAATTGACAAAAAAGCAAATAACAAATAAATGTATACGGAAATGCATTTGTCGATTAAAATGTGTGCATTTAACCCTAACCCAAACCCTAACCCAAAACCCCGACCTAAAACACTAACCCTAAGTTTTCGTCTCTGTAAACCCCTCTCAAGGAGCATTTTCGTTAAATATTCATAGACATTCATTTTCATAGACATTCATAGACATTTTGTCAGTTAAACTTTGGTCGAATGCACCGATACGAAAAGTTTATAGTCTGTGCGAACTTATTTTTATTTTAGGTTGAATTAGGTTTTTTTTAAGAAATAGTTTTAATTAATTGCTTTAAGTTTACTTGGGGCCGGGCTGGGGCCGGATCGGCTTTGGACCGCCTGCACAAGGCTAAAGGTATAACTTATCACTTTTAAGCCTGTTGAAGAAAGCAAGTAATGCTATATATGTTTTACATGCACCCTTGTTATTTTTCGCTTATTTAAATTCACATCAAATTTTCCCTAAAAACAACATCATTATTTAATTTACCCTATTTAAATCGTTTTACTAAATGAATTTTCAATTTATAATTTAGCAACACGGTTAAAATAATGACAATCAATTGGTTAATTTATTGACCTCTCAATAATTAATGTAGTTAAAAATTGTGTTTTATCTAATCTATTCAAACAAAATCCTAACACCCGATGTAAAATTTATATACATAAAAAACTAATTAGCTGAATTTTAGAGCTATTTTGTCCTTGATTATTCGTGTTCTCCAAAATTATTGATATTGAATATCAGTTTTTATCGATAATTTTGTCAGTATTTATTGATTTTTGACAAATTATTACATCATTCAATCGATTGTAAAAATCACAAATCTTCCACTCCACTCTATAGTGTAAGGAAGTTAAGTTAAAGTAGTTTATATGCTAGAAAAAATATAAAATCTTAGCTAAGGATTTGATTGGAGTACCAATTTTAACGCACTTAATTTTAATGAAATGTTTTAAGCAAATATATTAAATTAAATGGTTCCTCTTATGTCACTATATATGACCCAAAAGACAAAATAATTTGTTGTGAAAACTTCGAACCCGCCTTAGTTTGATTTAAGTAAAAATGAATTATTTTATTCTATACCCTCAAAAAAGTAGATTTTTATATGATAAAATGAATGAAAAATAACCAAAAATCTAAGTCCTGCAATATGTTTAATTTTTTTATATTTTAAATTTAAGGGGCATAATTAGCAAAATTAGTGAAAAATAGAGGAAGGATTTTAAAGTTAAGGGAGCACGCAAAACTATTTTCTCATTTATTACCTTCCTAACCGGGCTAACACGATTCAACTAATCTTTTTAAATAACATTTATAGAAATAAAATATTTAAATTTCACTCACTAGAATTCAATCATTTAAACATAAAAACGCAAGCCAATGGAATACAAATCTTGCAGATTTTTTAGGAAGCATAGAATTTGCAATTAATAATGGTAATTTTGCAAAATACGATAAATCGTATAATATTATTGATCCCCTGCAGTTATTTGCATGAATAAATGTTCATTTATCTTCGTTTACCTATTACACTACCTATAGAATCATCAATAAAACGAATCAAGTCGATATGCCATCAGCGTCAAGTAAAACCAGCCCAACCTCTTTCTCTTCCTTCCCATTTACTATCAATGGCCTCCTGACTTGTCTCGCAATAATTTCTATGCTAAAGCTTACAAGAGGCGCCGAAGAAGCATTTCAATATCACGGTAGTGGTTGTCCTGCAACTTGGTACAGGAGCTATCCCATGTGCGGATCTGATGATATAAACACTATGAAAACTCTTAGGCAATCACCGATCGATATCGATTCGTCTCAAATCAAATCTCATACCACTGGAATGGCTCCTCTTCTAGTCAGGAATTATCATTTAAGGGCGGGCAGGTGGAGGCTCGAAAAAGCTAGGGGCACCGTTTTACTTAAGGTAGATGGGATTTCACCCTTCATCGAAATACCTGCCACTTATATGTTCCTACAAGCTCATTTGCATTGGGGAAACGGTGTAGCAGCTAAAGTTGGTTCTGAGCATTCCGTCGATGGACAATTTTATCCCTTAGAAGTTCACTTAGTTCATTACAACAGAGCCAGGGATGAATATGCCGTGGTGGCCATTTTATACGAAATAGCTGCTCTTAATACTCAAGGAGCCGACAACGAACGGTTAAGATCCATCTTTGAAATTTTAGAGACGGACGCTCTGCAACAAGGCTACAACCTAACGGGTGGAAATGCGATTTTATCTTTTCGTTCGGCCTTTACTTTGGATAACTTATTGCCACAAAATTGGGAATCATACTATAGATACAATGGATCTTTAACGACTCCCCCTTGTTCGGAAAATGTCATTTGGACCGTACTGAAAGATCGATCTCACATCTCCAAAAGGCAACTGGCACTCCTATCAGATCTCAAACAATGTGATGCCATGACTAAGGTCTGTTACCCCCGAGAACTTATACCTCCCAATCTGAGGCCGACCCAACGATTAAACGACAGGAGTATATATCAATATGCCAGTGGCAGCACGAGTATTATTAACTTTTCCTTACCTGCCGTACCGTTGATATTGACACTTTGCTTTACCGTTTTGTCCTCCTATAGAATGAACGCTTAATTATAACTCAATTATACTATTCAAATACATTGATTTCATTGTAATATATTATTTAGATTTTGTTGAATGTTGTTGCAAATCTAGTCAGTTTAGATTAATTATCGTTTTTTGTAATCAATTCCAAATCAATATTTAAAGTCATTTAACGCTTGCGCTAAGATATGAACATATATAAAATTTATAGCGTGAAATTAAATTTTGTTTTGTACATTTTTATATCGAAAATGTATATACAAATGGCATATATTGTTTAACTTTTATAAATATATAGAGTACTTGTGACATGGCAATTTTTGAAAATTAGGAGATTATTGAAAAACCTCATGTGGTTTTTATTATTAAAACGTAATTATATAATTCATACTTGTGAATCCGGTTTTAAATATGAAATGTCTTATAATCTGATCAAGTTACAAACATAATGTTATTATTATTCTTTGTACTTGGTCTACCTATTTTTCTATATTTAAATATTTATCTAGTTTATACTAGTTCTCCATAAAATAATCTAACAATAAGCCTAATTTTTCGCCCTGACCTGATTATATACGTCTCTATAGTCTTCAATGTCATTATGGACTGACTAAGTAAGTCACCCGTACATAAGGAAGATGGAGCCAGGATACATTATAACATTTTAGTTATTTTTTAAACTAAGTTTAGGTTGCATACGAGATCTCTATTATTGGGAAATAGTCTATTTGATGTGTTAACCTAATTTGAGTCAAATTATTTATCCCAAAGGCAAACTCTAATATCTGATTCGATTTAATTCTAGATTTTTCATATACATAGCTAGCTTTTGAGTTACTTTGTTAAGATATTGCTTCTCTTTATAATATAGTAGAGTACGTGATTTCGACTAAACCTAATTGACTACATAACTGTGATAAAGGATGCTTAATAAAGCTAGTTATGAGCATAGACTACATAGACTGCTCATCAAGGTATAAAATGTGTGTGCGTTTTTCCGCCATTTTGATGAACAGTCTTATATCACATAATGGCGTTTTGCGCTGTGCCGTTTTGTTCGAACAGGAGAGGTAAAGAAAAAAGGTTTTGATTCCATAAATAAGTAAGATACTACAAAATATATGATATTTTAAAAAAATATTTTATTGACACATTTCATAAAAATTAATAATGTAAAAACTATAATGATATTAAATTTTTTAAAAATATCATATATTTTTGTATTATCTTCCTTATTTATGGAATCAAAACCTTTTTTCTTTACCTCTCCTGTTCGAACAAAACGGCACAGCGCAAAACGCCATTATGTGATATAGGACGGTAGTGTTAATCAAAATGGAGGCAAATTTCACACACAATTTGCCATATGGAACATATGACATGGGCAGTCTATGTAGTCTATGGTTATGAGATAAAAGAAACTTTATATCCTATTGTTAAAAATTTTTATTTTCGCCTTTACTTTTTTATTTCCAAACAGACAAAATTTGGTTCAAAATTTAAGTTAAATGGCTTATAAGGCTTTTTAAAACACGATTCATTTGTCAAAAACCGAGAATTTAAGAATAGGAAAAAAACAGTCAATTGAAACATAAATAATTGTGCAATAACTATAAAAACCAATAAATATTTGTAAGATTTTAGTAAAAACTGATATTAAGACCGTAATTGTTTAACTATGCTATCAAAAATCCCGATTAAAATAAACTATAGCCTTGAATTAAACTTCTTTTAAGCTTTGATAAATGATATATTATAATAATTTGTTTCTTCACTATATTATCGATATTACACAAAACAGTTTAATCAATCAAATCCAGCATATAATAAGGACTTAATTTTAAATTATATACTATTTTTTGACACCCTGTATGTTCAATTACCGCTTGAACATTTCTCTGCAGGAAACATTAAAATAAATGTAAAGGTTATTAAAAAGTTCCAGGGGCTAACTACAAAAATAATAAAAAATCCAAATTTTATTCGCAGAACTCTCCTGATTGAAGATAAAATATTGCTGCTTACTATGATTACATTAATCGATAAAACACCGTGATAATTTAAATTTTTTTGATTTATCTTCTATTTTTATCCTGCATTTAGTCCCACAGTGGTGGGGTTTTGTTTATAACTTTTGGTAGGGTAGTACTGCTAGTTTTAGACCTGACGCCAAACGTCCACTACTTGGGACCGTCATTGTTAACCTATGACATAAAAAATTTATAATGTACCTTATCACCCAGGGACACGATTGTTATGAACACTGTATAGCAATTAATATATTCCTATACATGTTCCAAAAACTATTCCCCTAAAAACATTAAATCATTAGAGATATACAGGCCAAGCCTAAAAAAATTTGTAATTAAGAAGTGTACTTTAATGTCAACTAAAAATAAAAATATTAAGGATTTTCCGTGTTTTTTGGCAAGATTACAACTATATTTTGGCAAAATTCACTGCAAAACTTTTTGTAGTAATGGACAGAGGTTAATTTAATCATAGGCGTAGCCAGGGGAAGCAGGAAAGGCTAGCTCTCTTCCTGGATCCATAAATTAAGAATCGCTAAGAATGGTCATTTCCCCCCCCCCACTTCAAATCCTGGCTAGGCCTATGCAAATTATATTTTTCTAATCATCTAGTTTTTATTTAGGTTAAAATATTGTTCGATATTGTAATTAAGTAGAACTATATTTAAATAGATGGATTTTGTCCAATAATTTTTTAATTCCAATGCAATTCCTACACCAGCCCCCTTCCCCTATACCTCTGACTTGTAAGCATAGAGTATTTAAACAATAGATGCTGAACAGCTGATTTTCGTAAGAAAACCTATTAAGGTAAAAATATAATTTAAGTAAGGAATTTTATTACATTAATAGTTTAAATAAAATATGTTATAGATGGCGCTAACTTTTAGCGATAACATATTAGCTCCTTTAGTATTTGGGTGTTCTACACAATTTTAACTATTTACAATGTGTTTTTAAATTTTTTTTCACTAGCATAAGTAGTTATTTTCTTTGTGTTGTAGGTAGAATTCATTACAATTACATTGCGCCAGCTTGTTATGTAAAGCCCCCTTCACTTTATTATAAAACAACCTAAATACTTTCATCGATGCTTTTCCCCAATATGCCAACTATATTCTTTTAAGTTATGGCACCCCGTCTATTTTAAAATCTGGACAATTTTTCATTGATTCAGCTGAGGGCATTCAACAGGGGGACCCCCTTGGCCCCCCCCCCCTTATATTGTATGGCCATCAAACCATTAATAAATGAAATCAACGACAAATGCAATTTGAGGTTAAACGTATGGTATCTCGACGATGCCACCCTATCAGGCACCACGGAAGAGCTAATCAAAGCTCTTAACATCATTAATGAATACTACATAAAACTTAACCTATCATTAAACGCGACAAAATGCGAAATTTATTCTGACAGCACAACTGACATCCACCCATCCTTTGCATCTTTTCTACGCCTCAAGAAGGACGAGGTATTTTTACTAGGTTCTCCAATAGGCGGTCCTGAATGCTTAAGAAGTTATCTCGACAATAACCTTACAAATTTAAAATGTAAAAATGAAATTTTTAAGCTTATGCCCGCCCATCACGCATTTTACATATTAAAAAACTACTTTAATATAGCCAAAATATTATTTTGCTTCCGATCAACAAGCGCATTTTTGCATACACATATTTTACATAATTTCGAAACCCACATAAAATCTGTCATCGAATCCACCCTAAACTTATCATTCGATACTAACACCTGGCTACAAGCCACATTACCATTACCAACAAAATCTAGGGGTCTGGGAATTCGTTCACCAAGCTCCTTATCCTTGGCTTCATTTATATCATCCCACTTATCCTCAAAATCCATCGTCGCCAAACTAATCTCATACCCCCTTAATGAAACATTTATACAGGCCCTATCCCTTTGGAATTTAAATGTTCTACCAGAAAGCTCACCACCACAAACACCAAATCAAAAGGATTGGGATGCATGTTTGGTTTCGCGCTCCGTTGCCTATCTCCTTTCGAGCTGCGATACCAAACAACATTACAACCTTAGATCTTTGGTGTTTGATAAATCTGGACATGAATGGCTAGAGGCTTTTCCTAGCAGGTTTTCCAATATGATGTTAGAGGATTGCGAGCTATCCTACAATGTAGCACTACGCCTTGGAATAAAATACACAAAGGCATATGCCTGTAAAAATTGCAACCTGCCTGTGGATGAAGAAGCACGCCACCCGTTACACTGCAGACTTAATAATTTTAGACACTTGCGACACTCTAAAATTAATTCTATTATCCAGTCAGCCCTGAGAAAGGCCCAAATTCCATCCATACTTGAACCTTCAGATCCTGCTCTTGAAGGTCGAATGCGTCCTGGCGGTTCATCGCTAGTCCCATGGGAAAATGGTCTCCCATTAAAGTGGGATTTTACATGCATAGACCTATTTGCCCCCTCTAATCTTAATTATGACCCCATGGACCTCGCCGAAGAACGCAAGCTCCAAAAATACAAGGCCCTTTTGGACTCTAGTATTTTTATCCCAATAGTTTCCTCCTGTTTAGGATCCTATGGAAAAATGGCGTTGGCTTTATTCAAAGAAATAGGCAGGCGATCCCCTCCCTCCAAATATTCCCCCGCATTTTTATTAAAACAATCAATAGCCATCTTAATTGCAAAATTTAATTTCAAATCTTTTTTGGATTCCTGGCCTCTTTTAAAAGAGGAAGATGAAAACATATTACTCATATAATGTTTTTTAATATCATTATTATATATTTGTACCATTTAATATTATGTTTAAATATATATAATAAACAAATTTTATCTTAAAAAAAAAAAAAATATTGCGCCAGCTTGTTGTAAAGCCCCCTTCACTTTATTATAACTATCATACGTTTCTCTACCCATATAACTGTTATTGTAAATTACCATCGCATTGTGCGTTTGATAACCACAAAGAAACCAAAAGACAATTTTTTTACACTTAAGTAATATCGCGGGCGCTGTTATCGGCGCCAATGCCTGATATTATGGTGTGCATAAAAGAGCCATACCAGAAGTGCTAGTCTCATTTCTTTTGAGGAATATATATGTATGTTGCAAACCGACCAGTAGTATATTACAATTAATATTTTCATAGAGACTCGGATTAGTGTTGTAAAAACGGCTGGGTTATGTTTGGTCGACCTTTAGTTTTAGTCATAGACTAAATGACTGCTTCTTTCCCGTAAAAAATTACTAGAGCTGTTAAATTGCTTGAGTGAGCGGGGCTCACTATGTGCTTTGCTCGAGCACGCATACTGAGTTTTTAATAAGCGCGTTAGCACAATCTGCATTTGCTATTCGGTGCATTAGGCAGAAAGCAATTAAAAATGCTCGAGAGGCAAGTCGAAGCAGCAAAATCTTTTGAAGCATTGAACAGACAGCCCGAACTCGAGCAGATAGCAGATTTATTAGAAGCAATGCTACGAGTTAGTTGCTCATATTATATATCATAAATAGATTAAAAACATTGCCTCCCCCCCCCTCCCTTTATTCCACCCACTTCCTCACCTCCTTATATATTTGCCTTCTTCCTTGACCCTCTCCCTCTCCCCGGGGGGGGGGGGGGTAATTTGCCCCCCCCCCTTTCACATCTCAACGACACTCAGATGTACAGGTCTATTGTTAGCTGTTATTGTCACGCTTACAACAAAATTGTGAATTTAAAAACCACAAAGAAACCAAATGGGTATAAACTTTGATTAACCATCTATCACACGAACATTCGTAGTTAAGGGAGAATTCCTCCTTATATATAATATTTTTACCAAAGATTTATGAGAATGCGAGACCTTTAAATTAATGAATAAACCAAATAATTAAATCATTTATTCCATTGTAAAATCATATATATTTTATCATATTATTTCACATTCGTATTATTTCTCTGATCAATATAAAAATGGCAAAATTTCCCACAGCAATTAGGCGAAGGTAATTAATACATGAATAATAATTACGGGGAGAGTAAAGTGTAATAGTTCTTTTTAAAGTTTATTTGTTAAAAACCCGTTGACAGTAATATAAATACATAAAATATAAACTCGGGCCTTCGGCCCTCGTGGGAAGAGGGAGGGGAGAACTGAAGGGAAGGGGGGAAGGGAAGGGGAGACGACTCATCTATACTTCGTATAAATGTATCATATTTACTATGCAATTTATGGGCGAGAAAGGTGGGAAGGGGCGAGAATGCTTATAGGGGGGTATTCAATGCCTAATGATTAATTAATTATTAATTTTTATGGGCAAAATGTAATATAGGCAAAATGTAATATAGGCAAAATGTAATATAGGCAAGGGTTAGGGTTAGATTTAGTGTTTGCATCTAGTTGCGTATTACATTAGTTTTTATGGCCTTTAGTGATTATGGGTCTAACAAACATTATATTATAAAACATCACAATGTTAAGAATTTGCAGAATTGTTGGGAGAAATTTTTTGTTGAATTTGAACAATTTTTAATTAAAAAAATCAAAAATTTGGCCAATGGTCATTTTTTCTCCATTGGTCAGTACCAACAGATACTCTATAAGTCAATGATAGCCAAAAAAAAGGGAAAAACAAATTTTGATGCTCACTTTGGCCAATGGTCATTTTTTTCCATTGGTCAGCAGCCAGCACACGGTAAAAGTGGATATAAATTCATAAGAGTAAAAAAAACGTCACATTTTAACCAATGGTCATTTTTTTCCATTGGTCAGCAGCCAGGACACGGTAAAAGTGGATATAAATTCATAATAGTCAAAAAAAACGAAAAAAAAATTTTCGAATCACATTTTAGCCAATGGTCATTTTTTTCCATTGGTCAGCAGCCAGGACACGGTAAGAGTGGATATAAATTTATAATAGTCAAAAAAAACGAAAAAATATTTTCGAATCACATTTTGGCCAATGGTCATTTTTTTCATTGGTCAGCAGCCAGCGGACGGCCAAAAAGTCATAATAGCAATGGTAGGAACAGGAACAATCATAATAGTCAAAAAAAAATGAAAAAAATAATTTCGATTCACATTTTGGCCAATGGTCATTTTTTCCATCGGTCAGGAGCCAGCGGACGACCAAAAAGTCATAATAGCAATGGTAGGAACAGGAACAATCATAATAGTCAAAAAAAATGAAAAAAATAATTTCGATTCACATTTTGGCCAATGGTCATTTTTTTCTCAGGAACCAGCGAACGGCCAAAAAGTCATAATAGCAATGGTAGAAACAGGAACAATCATAATAGTCAAAAAAAACGAAAAAAATAATTTCGATTCACATTTTGGCCAATGGTCATTTTTTCCATCGGTCAGGAGCCAGCGGACGGCCATATGTTTATTACATAAAATTAATAAAATGAAACAATAATAGAACAAGCGGACGACCAAAAAGTCATATTATCAATGGGGCACCTCTTATGCATTAATTTAAAAAATAACACAGCGAGGGAGATAGAGATGAGGGGTGGGGCACCTCTTTCTTATGCATTAATTTAAAAAATCGATAACCTAATATACCCAATGCAAACTAATAACAAACAGCGTGACAAACAGCGTGACAAACAGCGTGACGTGACATCGGTAAACAAAATCAAAAGCAAGCCCATAAATTGCATAGCAATTAAAAGACAAAAAGCGTCAAATAAAATGATAAACTATTCTAATATAGCATCATCGAGGGGATCTTCCAAGATTGGCCAAGAATCCGCGAACGATTTATAATTGTAATTGGCTATAAGAATACCAAGTCTTTGTTTCAGTAAAAAGAATACCGAATGTTTAGACGGGGGAGAACGTCTTCTTACCTCTTTAAAAAAAGCGAAGGTCTGTTTGCCAAAGGTGCCTGAACACGAGGCAACGAATGGAATAAAAATGTTTGAGGATAATAGGGCTTTGTATTTACAATATTTGTTTTCCGCCCTTCTGCAACAGCTAAAGAATCATTGTTGTAGTTAGAGGGGGCAAATAGGTCAATACATGTGAAGTCCCAGTTAAGGTGAAGACCATTCCTCCATGGGACTAAAGAAGATCCATCAGGACGCATACGTCCCTCCAAGGAGGGGTCCGATGGCTCCAAGATGGATGGGATCTTTGCTCTCTTCAGAGCACTTTGATTAAGGCATTGGCCTTATTGTGTCTAACATATTTGAATTTGTTCAGGCAGTGTAAGGGATGCCTGGCTTGTTCGTCTACGAGTATGCTGCAATTTCGGCAAATAAATGGCTTCGAAAATTTCACCCCTAACCTGAGAGCTATGGAGTACGAAAGTTCCGAGTCCTCCAGCATCATCCCGGAGAGACAGCTTCGTGACCTGAGACATCAAACAAAAACGACCTTAAATTAGAACACTGACTTGCATCGCTACTCGAAATTAGATAATCAACGGAGCGCAACACAAGTCCGGCATCCCAATCTCTTTGTCGTGAGGTTTGTGGCAAAGGTGTTCCGGGATTGGTATTGTTTTCCCAAATAGCTGAAGCAATGGGTAAAGCGGGTCTTCTTTAACCGGATACAACTTAAAAATGGTATCTTGTACGGATTTGTAAGATGAAATAAATGAGACTAGAGATAGTGAGGCAGGTGAGCGAATCCCTATATTTGGTTGGTAGGGAAGCTTGTAGCCAGCTATGAGTATTGAATCTTATTTTTAAAATAGATTGCAAAATGGATTTAATATTCTGTTCGAAGGGGTTTAAAATTTTTCGAGTGTAAAAAAGCACTTGAAGAGCGAAAACAGTGCTGAATTTTTGAAATATTAAAATAGTTTTTCATTATATAAAAAGCGTGGTGTGAAGGCAGACACTTAAGAGATCTAATTTTTAGTTTAAAACAGAGAGATTTTTCTCCAAATAAGTTGCGAGTCCAACTCTACCGCCTACAGACGATCCAAAATGGCACATAGAGTCTTTCTGGATTGCTAAAAAAGGGGTAATGTTGGGATATAACGAGTAGTCAGGGGGTTGAAAGATCTCACATTTGCTATCGTTGAGTTTTAGTTTTAAAATTGGTTCGAAATCCTTTATAATTTTGATAGCTTTAAAAACCTCGCGAGAGCGACCACAAAGGGTGGCATCGTCCAAGTACCAAGTGTTTAGTGTGTCGCATTCGTGCGATATTTTTTCAACTAATCTTTGGATACCTGAGCAAAATAATGGCGGGCCCAATGGGTCACCCTGTTGGATACCTTCAGATGAATTTATTTTAAAATCCCCAAATCTTAAAAAAGATGTTGAGCCATAACTTAATAAGATGTAGTTATGGAACTCTGGAAAATTATCGAGAAAATTTTCAATAAGGACATCTCTGCGAATGCAATTAAAAGCGTTGGCAAAGTCTAATTTGACCATGCAATGATCCGATGGTATGGCTTCGAGGGCTAGCCTAGCGGCATGACTAGCGGCTTCGCAGCCTCCCTTTATTCCAAAACCTAATTGATATGGACTTAGGTTAGCTCAAAAAATTAGTTTAATTTTATCTTAACGGAAGGGTGACGGCAATATTTAGCCTATAGAGAGGAGAGAGCCTAAGTCAGGTTATGTGATAGTAGCTTAAGGAGAAATTTTAAAATTAAATACGAAATTTAACTGATAATAGTGTTTAGTTTTGTGGATCCTTAGATGATTTTGATTGCCTAAGGGCATATGGGCTTGAGGCGCATCCTCCCCGCATACTCTTACCCCCGACAATATATATAGTCTTTCCCCTTTTCTGAAACATTATGTACAGCTAAATATAATATTTTTAGAGTATTGCTTTTAACCCAGTTATAATACCTTCGAATATACAACCATCCAAATCTTGCTAACACGAAAATGTAACAATTTGTTTAATACAAAAGCATTCTGTCAACCAAAATATCAAACATTATAAAACTTATTAAGTTAATTAAAATATGCCTTATAAATGGTGGACATACCACTTAAAAATTTTCAGCTGTTCGTCAGTCTATTGTGTAATTTAAATGTTTGTAGCGCAATAAAAGCCCTAAAGAATTGCATAGCAAATTAAGCTACTCCTACGCATATAGAAAGATTGAGTTTGAGCTTACACAAAAGTAGCAAGACCAGATGCGGCCGACACGATCCGACGTACCCAATTTAATGTATTCACTCTTATTTTGTTTATTATATGCCACTTATATTTCTATTATTGGCTATTAAAACGAGAAAATTTTCTATATCTATTATAATTTTACTAGGTAAATTAACATTTTATAAACCTTATAATATTACCCAATTCTTATATCAAATCAAAAAGAATACTTAGCATTTTATATTTTTATATTTGGCACTTAAATCACATTTTCTAACTTTAATTAACATTAGCGCCCGGCCTGCATCCTCCAGTGCTTTTTAATATTATAGGATGATAGGTTTTGTAACGTGCATACTAATTTAAATTTGGCAATCGTGCCCTTGGATGAAGTGAGATGATGTAAATTTCTTATCTCTCAGCAAAAGGTCACATTGCCAATATATGTAAATTAACTTTACTACGTGAAGCTTTTATATCGATTGGGTTAATTAAAGTTGCCGATATGATTTTTTTTATGATGGATTATTCTGATAATGCCGATTAGCTTACAGACATTCAGACCTCCAAATAACGATTTTAAATGAATTTAGGGCCCGCAAACTGCATTTAATCTAATTGTTTTTTAAAGGTGTTTGATAATGTATTTCGCGGCAGCCGCCCCAACTGTAGCAAATTTTAAATTTTTTAAATTAAAATTCGTAAATAAAACTAATTTCGCGTTTTATAACAGCACTCCCAAATTATAAATTTGGAAATCCACTCCCAATCCCACTAGACGTTTGCTAATTTCTGACTAGTTTTGTTTTGGTGATTAGTTTATCTTTTAAAGCGTATTGATAAATTTTTAACAAAATTAGTTTTTTTACAAAAATAATTATATGTTAAAGGTATTTTTGAATTTAATTTTCATAACGGGGAAATAGTTAATGCCAATTTTTGCACAAAAATATTTTTTATTTTTGTGATATATAGATTTTTGAAACTTATTAATATATTGTGGTTTTGGAATTAAGCTTTTATGTGTTTATTTTAATTAGGGATTAAAATTATTAATAGGTATAAATTGTTTATTTTTCCAAAATAATTAAATTATTAGGCTAGCAACATCAATTATTAATATTAAATTTTTATGTTAAGACATTTATCATTTTACAAAATATATAATGGGTAGATTAATTACCGAACCTCTTATTAAAGCTGAACATATAGTCTTTAACACAAAACAAAATTTCTCCAAATTTATTAATTTTTAATAAAACTAGATCATATTCGTTCTGCATATTTCAAATTTATATTTTTCATCGTTTTATTAACACTCAAACCACCCGGTGCCTCATTTAACACCAGTATATCTAATTTGATAACGATCTTAATTAATTGATTTGTTAAAATCGATTGGTTTTTGAAGGATCTTGAAGCGCCTTGATTTAACAATTTGACTATTTTGAAATGATTTCTTTCGGTGGGAATAGTAAAGACATAGGGCGTAAAGCTCAATGGCAGAGCTAGCATTTGTCCCTTGGGGGAGTCGAACTTAAATTTTACACCAGTGGGGAGGGGTCAATGGCAATTCAAAAAATTTTCTATAGCCCTTTGTCAAACTCAAACTTAATTATCAGCTCTTCCTCTGAGTATTTCCTTTTTCATAATTCACTTGAACTCGTACCTTGTTAAGTCCATTTCAATCTTATGTTCCCAAATCTTAAATCTTCCCTATTTCTTACCTTCAACTTAGACATGAGCATGCGAAATTAGAGACCAGCAACGAGCATCCTTACGTCAATCAGCCCCCCCCCCCGGTTACAAACTTACAAATATATAAAACCTGGGAGGGGTCTGGACCCATTAAAATAATAAACGATTGACCAGGTTTCAAATGTTCAAACCTTCAGCTACATCACAATTATTAACTACACTAACTTTTTACGAAGCCCGAGTTTGCATCTTTCGATGGTATTTTTTGTATTGAATAAACAACATATATATTACAGATGTTAATAATAATCATGTAAAAAAATAATCTATATATTAAATTAGCTTAATTTAAAGTTTATAGATTTTCAAAGGGTATGATTGGAGTGGACCATGTCTATATAAAGTCTCTAATTAACACTTATCAATTTGAAATGCGCGTTGAAGTATTAAATGAGGAACGAAAAAAATATAATTTTATTCTCGTTATTAATTTAATAAACCCTAAACAATTATAAATTTACACAAAAAAATATATAAGATTTTGCAGGTCTCTAAGCAAAATTACCCATAATAATATATATTATTTTTATAATGAAAAATGCATATAGTTAAATAACAGTGAAACTATGTGATTAAAAAATTATATAAAGGCTACATAAAATCATATGATGTATAGTGAGTTTGTACAAACAAATTAAAGCCCAAAATGGAAGGGGTATATTGACAAGAAAAATTTTTATAAAATGATACCACTGGTAAAACTATATATACCATACATATTTGATTTAAGCTGGTGAGCTTTAGAAAAAGTTAACTTTTGTCTGCCTCTTTTCATTACTCATTAAAAAATAACAAAGCGAAAATTTAATATAAATAAGTCACTTAGCTAAATTAAAAGATTTACTTATTTGAAAATATAAAAATACTTATTTTTAATTAAATTAGGATATATTAAATAATTACTAAGGGGGGGGGGGCATGATTTTTCCCCTGGGGGGGGGGGGGGGGTAGATCTTCTGGGGGCCTCGCGCTCATAGCTACACCACTGCTAAAGTTCTTTTATGGTTATTAAAAAGACTTATATTTTAATGAGTTATATTGATAAAATGATTTGTTATGTTTTATGAAAAATTTATTATAGGCTCCTTATACTCAATTGCTTCTATTATTAAATAATAATAATTATTATTAATAGTAATTAAGTTGAAGAAAATGTTGAGCGTGATTTAATAATGTGCCCTCCACAATTTTTCCATTGGATCTTAATCGACAACATAGTCATTTCCGAAACACCCTCTGTAAAAATAAAAAGCACTAACACCTATCCAAAAAACACGGATTAGTAGTATTGTAAAAAGACTAGGGTTGACCTTTGGTTCAATTAAAACTAGCGGTCGACTAAGGTATGTATTTCAAATATTGACTAAGCCTAGAGGTCGACTACAATACAGACCAAATACCTTTGGTTTGTTTATGTAATGTCGACTAAAATTAATGGTCGACTAAACAAACCCCAGTTCTTTTAACAACGCTAGCACATACCTCTGCCTAATTCGAAGAGATTAGCAGCTAAACGATGGTTGTTATTAAATGGCTATGTGGTGTAGATTTTGGTGTCATTGCGAAATTCTTAAAAATTGCCTTCTGTTCACATTATATTGTTCGGCCTATATTGATCAATAGCCTAGAAATATTTGTACATATAGGAGCACCCTATTTTTTCTATTTTCAATAATACCACAATATTTAATTTTGACCTCAAATCCTTGTGTCTTACGTGTAACGTGCAAAATATGCAAAAACTAATTTTATGATTACGGTGTTGATGGGAGGGGGATTTATTAAATAAAAGGTGAGAGATAAGCAGAAAAACATACTGGAGAGTTTTATAATCAGAATGTAAATTAAATAATAAAAAAAGTTTGCTATTTATAATCACGTGACTTCTAATTGTAACATACAATATATTTAAATTTTAACGCAACAAATAATCCTCCGCGTCTAAACTGAGCGTTATACATAATTTTAAAAAGCTAGTAAACTTAGCAACCAAACTTGGTGATTAGCGGCATGGAGTCGGTTGTGGTTGACTTGTAAAAGGTATAATGATTTGTTGCTTGTCGATATCTGGGAGGTATGAGTTAAGTAAAATCGCTCTATTGGCGCAGTTTCTTGTTCGCATGCTTTGGTAGTTAGTGCTGGCTGGTGGTCGGGTGGTTGTTAGGCGGGGTGTTGATATGAGATATGCTAAATAAGATATGTGAAATGGCCTTACCTATTTTTAAATTGGAACAAAAATTGGCCACCTTCTAATATAGTGTATGGAGGAGATTACGTTGATGGTAGTAGTGGTCATCTGTTTTAGCAACCGCATGAACTGTTGTATGATCTGTGCCATGCATATTCTTGCCGGAGTGCGTAAGTCCTTGCTTATTACAAAAGGCCATGCAAGTGTTGAAGATGTTGTAATTGAGTTGAATTGTTTTTATTACAGCCATGCGGAGCAGTAATTTGAATGGTCGGCAGACGTTGCCATAGTAAAGGTGTAGTAAGGTGTTGATTGTCATCGTTGTAGCAACCAGGTAGGTAGCTTAGTGATGAGGAAATAGCGTTTGGTAGGTGCTAAAGCTATAATCTCATGGTCGTAGCCGGGGGGGGGCGGTTGTCCCCTATAAATACAAAAAATTATTAAAAATATGGATAAAATTCAAAAACGATCATTTTGCCCCTCCCTGAATCAATATTTCCCCCTCTAATCCCAATGCTTGCTACGCCCATGTATAGCGTATAGTTACTTTAGGCGCTATAAGCTTTATCGTCACTTGGAGACCTAAAGATGTGCACATAGTCACTTGGAGGTGCTAGAGCTAAGCGCATAGTCACTTGGAGGTGTTGGAGCTGCTGGTTTGTTAAAGTAGTCCCCTGAGTTTGGTTATTTTAACTAAGATAACCATGATGTCTGTACTAAGGACACTGTTTTGGGAGGAATCGAAAAGGCAGCTATCTCAAAATGCAGGGTCACCAATGTGGAGGATAATTAGTTTTAAAAACAAAAGGTAGAGAGGAGAGGGAACAAATAATGAAGAGTGTTATTAACCGAATTTAAATTAAAAAAATAACATACTCTTTTGCGTTCTATGATCATTTGACTTCTTATAGTAATCATAGACTGCCAAACAGCTTATTTTTCATATTAAAATCCATTTAGACCCCGAGGGAAAAACTCAACAACAAGTATATTTATACATTCTCTACTATTTTATATTTTTTGCAACATAGCATTTATATAAGGTAAAAATTTAGGAATTATATAAAGGTATGATTTAAGTACTAAGAATTATAACACCGTGTAAAATTCCTTTTTGATACACATAGGCTATAAGAATATAAATAAGATTTATAAATTAAATTTTACCTTTTTTAAACATTATATAGAAATCAAAGCATAAATTATGCAACACAAATAAGATAATAGAGAAGAAATCTATGATTATCTAATTTATATTATCAAAGCTACATATTAATAAAGTTGGGAGGTTTAAAAGAGTGATAATTTGAGTTATATTATATTGTATCTATCTATATTTAAATGTAACGCGCGTTTTTGTTCGCTAATAACTGCTAAAGTTCTCAACCGATTGCTCCCAAATTTGGCCAGATGGCCTTACCACCCTAGATGATTTATACATACTTTTTACCGACCTGCGACAGTAACCCTGTTCTTTGATAGAGTTTACTGCCATCTAGCGAACGAAAAAAACAACGTTTTATATTTACTTACGTTATAGTCCTACTTATCATCTTAGAAGGTTTTCCATTATTGATTTGTCAATTGTGTCATTTTTTAGTCAACTCGCGTTTTTTTTATAATATATGAGCCTGTGAAAAATAAATAATTTTGTTGGAAAACATTATCTTTTCTTAATAAAGCAACGCGCGCTTTATCAAACAGTCACACGTTTCAATATCTTTTCCTCTTTTTTTATGATAAAAATGCTTTATTATAAAAAAAAGCATAAAATATATAGTGAAAAATATTTAAAATAAAATTTTCGTCTTCTTTTAGAATGGGCATTGAATCCATTAGGGAATAAAAATTAAATTTAGCAATGGCAATGGCGATTAATTGTAACACTACTTACTACCGTACCAAGTGCGTGCGGAAAAAGTGGAGGGTTGGCGTCAGGTCGGAAGCCGGCTATAAAAACCAACTCCAAAATCATGATAGTTTCAAACAAAATTTTACAAGTGAAAGCTAGGGCGTCACAAACGACGCACTGCATACCCGCCCGTGCAATGTGAAAAATACACTAGGGCTACTGCCCAACTTGCAACGAAGGCGGTTAAGGAAATTAGTTGTGGAAAGAATGCGAATACCGTACTGGAATGTGGGACTGGGAACGTTGTCGATGAAGAGCATCGAGGTAGCACAAATGCTAAAAAAAGAAAGGTACACATCACCTGCTTACAAGAGACGAGGTGGGATGGAACCAAAGTTCGGCAGTTAGGAGAAGGAGACAAACTATTATTGAGTGGGCCACCAAATCGTAGAAACGGGGTCGGTATCGTTCTAAGCAAATGATTCAAGGACAAGATGGTGGAAGTCAACGTTGTTCGGACAGGCTAAGTGGGTGAAGATTGCAGATCAAGGGGGCCTTTTAACCGTTATGTGCGCTTATGCTCCCAAAATTATGTATTGTTTTTTTATGCTGCAACTGCATGGGCTTATTTTAAATATTCAATGGTGGCTTAATGCTGAATGAGCTGTTCTGCCTCCATCTAATAAAGTTGCTGCAATGCCAGATGATGCAACGGCCAATGCGATGCTAGTTTTTGATCTTATCTCGGCAAGAAGTAGCGAAATGAGATATGTTTTGCCCACCTGGTGCATTCCAAAAAACCCCCTTGTCCTGCTGAAACTGCCCAAACTGAAGTGCTTAATTGTGAAAAACAATAAATTAATAATGTATTTGTTCTTTTTTATTTGGCAACCCTATTGCTGATATATTAATAAATAGGATACCTTTATACATAGAATACGTTAGCTTTTTTATATAAGAAACATTATTTACATTGTCCATTTGACAATATCGCTGTGTGCGTCATGAAGTTGCACGTGATTGACATTTTATCCAATGTCAAAATTAAAAAAAACGAAATTACTGCACCCATTACCATTTAGGGGTTTAAAAATGTTTTACGACTTATTCCCAGACCTACCAAATATGCACAAAAATTTTATATGCATCAGTCAAGCCGTTTTGGAGGAGTTTGATCACAAACACTATGACACGAGAATTTAATATATTAGATTTACTTCGCCGATGCAACTACATTTGCTTTAATATAATTGGATATGTCATGTCAAAGTCTTCTAAATAGACTTCAAAATTTTTTTACTAAAACATATGGATTATTTTTTCTTACTCAAATTATATCATAAATCCTTACTTAAAAATGAGCACACACAGTTTCTATAAAAGTTTTTTAAAGTAAGTTTAAACATTTATGAATGAAATTATTAATTAATTTGAGTATTGATTATTTTTATTTCTATGCTCTATTCTAGTAGTATTAACACCGGGAAATTCTACAAACCAGGAATCTAATAGATAAGCATGTTAAACCCTGAGAAAATTAAAATTATTAATAACCTTTATTAAGGCCTGTATAACATCATCCCCTACTAATTTTAAAGTAAAGAGGTATTCAAAAGTAACAATAAATTTTAAAACTTGCCCAAGGAGGGAAGATTTTGTATATATATCTTAAAAATAGGTGGGTTTTTATTTAAAATTAGATCTCAAAGTAATTAAAGTAATTATTTAATTATATATGCGCACCACTAACAAAAGTCTTATTAATATCAATAAGTTTTTTCATGAAATTCTTAAAAAATTTATTTGTTACCAATGGGGAGGGGAAGGGGGTTTTGGTTCCCTCCTTCCATACGCTACTTAAAAATATTTATAATCTATATGCTAAGTATTTAACTTAATATTTGACTCTTGATTAACTTTTAATGTTTCAAATGTACTTAAGCAGTTTTGCTACTTTAAAATTCAATACAAGCTACAGAAATATATTCTATAATAGATATTATTTTTAGAGTTACAAACATATCTTATAATAATGATATCCTCAAATACTAGAATTGGTCTCTGTTATTGAAATTTCTATTCAATAAATATGTGACAAATTCTAATTTTAAAGTGCAGCAAGAAATGTTGAAAATGCATCTAAATAAGCAGCTCTCTGGTTGGTCGGGTCAAAAATGCTAATGATCGAGAACTTTGTTGACGATTGTAATTAAGACCGGATGACATCTCGCTTGAAGGGGTACCGAACAGCAGGCCTCTATCATTTAAAATTTTGAAAGCATGCCATTTTTACACAAAGTTGGAAAGCGAATTCCTAGCTTAATTAATAATAGGTGTAGTTTAAAAATTTTTAAAAGAAGTCAAATGACTATGAGCCAAAGCCAGGAAGATATAACAGAATTTTCATCGGAACCGATTTATTCTATTCCCAATAAAATACCCCTTGAACAAACTGCCTTGGAAGCTGTTTCATGCATAAAATCATGTAATTAATAGAAATTTTATTAATTATCTTTGACATACCTAAAAATTTAATTTATAAACTTTTTATCAACTTATTTCTGATGTTTTGACCATTTACTTAGCTGCTAGAAAATAGGGCTATTGAAGTATCAAGTCATTTTAATTACATTTTTATATAATGCTTTTAATGCAATTGTGCAAAATTAAACTTTTATACTACCATAATGTTAGTTTAATTTGCAACAACATAAAAGAACTAGACTTTTTAAGATTATTAGTTAAAATTAAATTCATTTGTTTATTTAAAGTTGAAGAATGAAAATTTTTATCCAACCTTCTGTCTATCCCTCACACAACATCTCTGTATTTTGTACACATTTATCCATTTTAATTTTCCTTGTATTTTTTGCAAAACTGACTGTCAATTTTTATTTATAATAATTCATATGATTTTTAATTTCTTGAATTTTTAGGATTCCATGTAATTTGAATCATGCAAAGTCAATTTTAACCCAAACCTGAACCACATTCATAATGCTTTTCTAACTAATAATTAACCCATAACCTATTTAAAATTTTTAATTCAAGTTTTACCTCAAACTCCACCCTTAAAATAATAGAGTAAGTGAGAAAGACTAAATCCAGTAAAATCTATGATATGACTTATTTTTTTAATGAAACATTTATTGTCAAAAATGTGAAGAGGTAATATTTTCAACCGCTGCCAATTTTTTTTAAATACTAATATTTTCAGGTCATTTATGTAAGATTTTAAATGTAACTACACTTTGAGAGTTTCTTATTTTTAACCTATAATTATTAGTCATTTTTAGTGGTTTAAAATTTTATTTTTTTTATATTTCCAAGAACATTGAAATATATGTATAAATATAGCATCAATAGCTGAGTTAGTTCAAAACAAACTATAATTTTTATGTACAAATAAGCATTTTTTGCTCAGAGTAGTTTTTTTCTACAAAAATTTAGTTTTTTCAATCTTGATATTTATATATTTTGAAATTAACTAGATGACAGGGTGTTTTTGCATGGAGCTGCTGCCACACCGTCAACTCTGATCACAGCTATGGCTGAGCATGGTCTTATGAATGGGCTTAAAGATGTAGAGGTAGTTCACATTCATATAGATGGCCCTGCCGAACACATAAAACCTGAATACAAAGGTATTAAATTTTAACCTTTTGTCTAAAATAAATTTTACAAATATATGTTTTTTGAATAAAAATATAAATTCTGAAATTAAACTTTGTTATATGTCAATACCTATTTTTACAAAATTTTGCCTACCTCTCCTCATTTTAGAATCATAATTTAAGGTATGTCACTCGTTTTCTGTCAATATTTTGCGAATAGATGCTAAAATCTATGCGAATATACAATTTGTAAAATTATATTATTTCTGATGAAAATTAGTTAATCAAATTTAAATGTAATGTCTTTTGGAGAGTCAAATATTGTGATAATTGCGTTTACGTTAAAATGGTTTGCTTAGTATGTAATAACGCTTCAACAAATTATTATCGACTTACAAAATTAACCGGCATACTGTTTGCAAATTCTGGTAGAGTTTTTTTACGGTGAACACAAATTCATTTTTATTTTTTCCCTTATATGTCAAATTTATGTAATATTTGCTGACAAAGTTGCTAAAAACAGAGATTTTGGCGTTTTTCAAGCGTCAATAACTTGCAAATTAATCGGTAAAATTGTAGTTTAATAAATTTGATAAATAAATAAAGGGGAGACAAATCCAAGATTTTTTTTAACCTAAGCTCTATTAATTTTTTTATTGTAATATATATAGTTTAATATTTTCCGTAACTATAAAATTATAAAAACTTAATATAGATATATGCGGAAGCAATATGAAAGTTTTTTATAGAATCCTAAGTTTCCATTATAAACCCAAGTGGGACATGACAGAATTGCATAGCAATTAATTCATTAATATGAATAAAGCCAACCAGCGGTCATTAGCTTGTCTCTATGCGAAAGCAAAGTAAAAGTATTTTACAGAAGCATAAGTCCATAGCCATTAAAAACCCGTATAAATTTCCATGGCTATTGAATAATTACAAGTTATACAGGACAAGACAGGACGGACAATTAAAAGCTAGCCGCTAAATTGCATAGCAATTAATATTTTCCCTGATGGATTCAATGCCCTTTCAGAAGACGAAGAGACGGATAATGCCTTTTAATCATTTTGATCATAAACATCTTCGTTATCGTTTCCTATTATTAATTTCATTATATATATTTAATATTTTTTTTTGCAATAAAGCACGTTTAAATGAAATTGCATAGCTATTAATATATATATAAATATTACCAACAAAATTTTAAATCTCACTAATATTTGATTGAATCATATGTTTTTGTGGATATTTTTTCACGCTGGATATAGGTATCTTTCGGGACAATTCCCTTTTTGTGGGCGCCAACGTTAGAAAAGCCGTTCAAGACGGACGTGCGGATTATGTTCCCATATTTCTCAGCGAAATTCCCCTCCTTTTCAAACGCAAAATTTTGCCCATAGACGTCGCTCTGATGCAAGTCAGTCCGCCCGATAGAAATGGGTTTTGTACCCTAGGACCGAGTGTTGATATAGCTCGAGAAGCACTGCTCAATTCCAAAAAAATCATCGGTGAGCGTTGGGTTTAGCATTGGGGTCTGATGGACCCCAGTTGACGTCGATCCTCTGTATCATCGACCTAATTTCACATATTAGTTATTGGGGTTTTAGAGAGGGATTTTGTCATCACAAGCATAGACTACAAGACTGTTCATGTCATATGTTGTTGCATATGGTAACATGTGTACCATTGAATCCACCATTTTGAATTTAGCTAGCTCCCCCCCCCCCCCACGTCTTTCTCCAGTGTAGCCCATTGTTAAAACTGAAAAAAGCGAATATACATTTTTTATTAAAATGCGGATGGCACATAATTGCTTTAACATCACATCATAAAAGTATTATTATTTTTTATTTTTATGCATTTTAATATATATTTTTAAATTACCGTTTTTAATGTTTACTTAATTCAACATTTTTTTATAACGTATTAAAAACATTTTAATTACCAATTACTATCTATATGTCCTTCCCTATTAGTGCACATTTCAAAATGGCGGAAAAATGGTACACCTAGAGTTGATTAGCAATCTATCTAGTCTATTATTGCAAGTTAGCAGGAGCGTTTTCGATATCTTTGAAACCCATTTTTTAGCCTATACCATGACGCATCTTGGACATGCAGCATTTTTTTATTATGATAAATGATTAGTTTTTTTATCTCTGTGAGGACTACCTGCAATGTTAAACTTGTATAAAAAAGTAAAATTTAATTTTTTAGTGGGTGAATACAATTTTTTATCACGTATATATTTCTCAGTTTCGAGTAGTTAGTTTTTAAGATGGTCCTGGAAGGTTGCGCATGTTATTCTCAAGCTCAGTTATCAAGTTGTGTTGATTTATATTATTTTAAATTTGATGATGCCTTTTTAACATTCCATCGCCCTCTAATTATATTGCTATAATGTCACGGCTAAGGGAGCACTAAATTCATTTTATTTCATTCTAAAGTCAAAAGGGTTACATAGCCTAAAATAATTTTTTTTAAATAATCTTACTTACCCCTTAACCGCCTCGTCCCTTCGGTGTTGCCATTTTCAACATGGCCGACGAAATGTTAAATTTCAAATTAAGATTTATAACAAAAATTTTATGACAGCATCGCTTTCAATGCCATAGCCCTTAAACGTCAAAAACTTTTGAATATCGTGCCAAAATGCAAATATGCATTTTAACATTTACCGAGACATGCTTACCCCGGGGAGATTATTTTCATGTATTTTTCTGTAAACATGAGTTCAAATGTGGTTGTACTTTTTGTAAAAAAAAGGTTATAAAATTTTTGAATACCAAATTGTAAACATTTACGTAGCCAGCATGGGGATTAGAGGGGTGCAATAATGATTATTTTTTGAAATTTTAACCATGATGTTTAATTAATAAACTATTACAAATTTTTGGATTTAGACTTGGCCCGTGGTGGCAGCACCTCATATTTATGAACCTAAGTAAGGTCTTCTTCATTTACCTAACAAAACAAAATATGTGACCTTTAAATTGTGTTTTGGACGGTTTCGGTTTGACCGAATGTGAGATCTTTATTCGCTCTAAATATGATTGAAATATAAAAGCAAACTTTGCGAATGTCTTATCTTTCAATTAAAAACTCTATATAGTAACCTTAAAGCTTTAGCTCATTATAATTATTCACTTAATTAAAGTCTATCTAATATTTCATACTTAAAGATATGCTTTGTTTTAAAAGTTTTGAGATTTGAGGCCAAATTTTGTTCGGAGTTGAGTTGTTTACTATAAAAGTCATCTGCTGCAACCCTAATAGGTGACTGCCTTCAACAAGCGTGTATACTACTTAGTGTTTTAAAACTGGTGGGTTTTGTTTGGTCGACCTTTACCGACCCTGGTCTGTTTTACGAATTTCGGCTAAGCCTAGTGGTCGACTAAGAAAAACGAACCTATACACTTTTGGTCTGCTAATGTTTAGTCGACCAAAACCAACGGTCGATCAAACAAAACCCAGCCGTTCTCACAACAATAATACTACCTAGGTTGAATTAAACTTGTATTTTGTAAAATTATCGATAGAATTTTGAAAAAAGCATCGTTACCGCTTCATAAATCATTGTCACTACTCCCTTTTGATTCTAATCCTGACTAGCTCATGTGCTTCTTCTTTATCACGTATTTGATCCCACGGTCGTTGGGTTTGTATTGATAAGTTTTTTTCCATCTTAATTGGGTAAGGGACATGTGTCTTGATTAATTTTCTTAGCTTTCATAACTTTGTTGTCCACTTGCCCTTTCCACGTAACGCGAGGTCGTCCTCTTCCTCTCTTCCCCGGTACCTCCATGTTTCCAATACTTTTCGAGACTTACATCATTCGTCTCTCTTCTTAGTGTTTGACCATACCACCTGAGCCGATTTTGGGTTATCAAGTCCGCTATAGATTGTTGTATATGTGAATACGTGAAAAAGGGATAGTTTTATTTATTATAACTTTTATTTGTATAACATTTCTACAGATTATATTTGTGCTATAAATATATGTTTTAATGTTGTAAGCCAAAACCGAGTTGGTAAAAACCATATGAGATTGTAGATGTAACTGTGTGTACTCTCTCTTTTCCTTGTTCGCATATTCACAGATATGAAACTATTACGAGAAGTTAAGTGAGAAAACAGGTTTTGCAAATATAAAAGCTTGGCCCCATCACACTAGTGTTTCCTAAGCTAAAAAATAAAAAAAAAACGTTTATTATACGCGTTCTTATAACATCTTATTTACACCCCAGGCTTGGTAAATCCTCAAATGCCCAGGACTTTCGGGGATAGCGTGGTGCACATATCTCATTTCCATTCCATAGTACACGATGATTTTCCCCTGCCCGAGCTACAAGCTAAAACTCCTTCACCCCAAGAAACTGCCATCGGGAAGATAATAGCCCAAAAGCTGGTAGAAGACGGGGCCACTCTGCAAATGGGTAATTTATTGATGCCCTTGGGCTCGGGTGGGGTCTCTGAGACCCCAAGCCTTTAGAAATTCTGAGGGACTCTATAGCTGGTTGTCACACTCAGTGGTCACCTTCATTTTGTGCTAGACATTCGAGCGGTTTTAACATAACTTGTGTCTCTTTAACTGAAGAAATGGCAGTACAACGGATTTGAATCGCCGACTTTTTGTTTCAAGGATTTTACTAGTGTTGTGAATACGGCTGGGTTTTCTTTGGTCGACCCTTGGTTTTGGTCGACCAAGCATAAACGGACCAAAAGTTTTTTGGTGCCTGTTTTTCTTAGTCGACTTCTCGGCTTTGTCGAAATTTGTAAAACAGATCGAGTCGATTGTTAGTCTTAGTTAAACCAAAAGTCGCCCAAACAAAACCCAGCCGTTTTTACAACACTAGATTATACTAACTAGGTCCCCATGTCCATGGATTTTGAAAATTATAACGATTAAAAATAATAACGATAAATACAGCAACTTACCTCAACAGTTTGAATATTGGCGTACCGTTTTTGAAAAATCCTTCCTGACTATCACAGTTATTTTTTTAGAAGCTTAAAGTTTTTAGGTCGCTTTTAACGGATTGTCAGGAAACACATTTATATTTGTAAGGGTATATGACAGAAAGTTATATTTGTTTTTTGTAGTGTCGTAAAAACGGCTGAGTTTTGTTTGGTCGACCATTGGTTTAATTAAGGCTAACGGTCGAGTGTGGTCTGTTTTTCAAATTTTGACTAAGCCTAGAGGTCGGCTAAGAAAACCAGACCAAAAACCCTTTGGTCTGCTTATGTTTAGTCGACCAAAACCGAAGGTCGACCAAACAAAACCCAACCGTTTTTACAAAACACTAGTTTTTGGATTTGCCCGTTAGGCATAGGCTCGATCCCGGACGCAGTTTTATCGCAGCTGATAAATCACAAAGATTTGGGAATACATTCCGAAATGTTTAGCGACGGAATTTTGCCTCTCATACAGGCTGGCGTCATCACCAACGCCCACAAAAAATTTAGGACCGGTAAAATTTTGGGTTCATTCGTTATCGGGACCAAAAAGATTTTCGATTTTCTACACGACAATCACTTAGTGGGTGAGGAGGCACCATTCTTTTTTTTACTGTTTTTTTGGAAAAATATGTTAAGGTAAAGTAGGGTTAGGGGAACATGTTTACTAAAGCTTTTTAGTTCATAATAGTGTTGTAAAAACGGCTGAGCTTTGTTTGGTCGACCTTTGGTCTGTTTTTCAAATTTGGACTAAGCCTAGAGGTCGACTAAGAACAACAGACACCAAAAGATCTTAGGTGTGTTTATGTTTAGTCGATTGAAACCGAAGGTCGACCAAACAAAACCAGCCCTTTTTAAAACACTACTTTATATTAGAGGTGTGAGGCCTGAGAAATTTGGTTAAATGAATCACGATACTAATGTTTATTCATTAAAGTTTTTTAAATGCTATGCAATTTATGGGCTCGCTTTTCGTAGTCCGCCCGTTCGTTGTCCGTCCGTCCGTCCAACATGTATCTTTATTGCTGGTTCTAATCCTGGAGAGGGAAATTTTTTCTTTTTAAATTAATATATTGTTCTTGTTAATACCATTGATAATATGACTTTTTGACCGCGTCCTGGCTACTGACCAAAGAAAAAAATAACCATTGGCCAAATTGTGAATCGAAATTTTTTTTTTCGTTTTTTGAATTGCTATATAATTACCCTACGCTCCCCCCCCCCTACAAGGGCTTATGCCTCTACTGATATGGGTCCCTGTGCCCCCCCCCCCTACAAAGGCCTTTGCCTCTACTGATGTGTGTTCGAATCCCGGAGAGGGCAAATTTTTTTTATTTTTTTTTTTAAATTAATATATTGTTCTTGTTATTACCATTGATAATATGACTTTTTGGCCGTCCGCTGGCTACTGACCAATGAAAAAAATGACCATGCCAAATTGTAAATCGATTTTTTTTCGTTTTTTAAATTATTATATTAGGTTAATATTGAAAATTACCCCATGCTAGAGAACTGCACGGGTTACCCGAGACCCGACTCGGGTCGGATTCGGGCTTAAAATTTTGAAATGTCTTCGGGTCGGGTTGGATTTAAAGTGTCGGGTCAAGGGTTATGAATCTTACATTGCAGAATACACGCGACATATCTTTAATAATAATGCTATTATGCATAATGTTTTAATTGCTATGCAATTTATGGGCTCGTTTTTTGTTGTCCGTCCGTCCGTCCGTCCGTCCGTTGTCCGTCCGTTACCCTCCTATCTATTTGCATTGGGTATATTAGGTTATCGCTTTTTTAAATTAATACATGAGAAAGAGGTGCCCCACCCCTCATCTCTATCTCCCTCGCTGTGTTATTTTTTAAATTAATGCATAAGAGGTGCCCCACCCCTCATCTCCTCGGTGTGTTATATATAAGATTTGTTAAATTATCTATTATATAATAAACATAAATAAAAGTTGTTTACTTTTAATTGCTATGCAATTTAACTAGTTATATAATAAACATAAATAAAAGTTGTTTACTTTTAATTGCTATGCAATTTAACTAGTTTTTTAGATAAAAGTTGTTTACTTTTAATGCTATGCGATTTAACTAGTTATATAATAAACATAAATAAAAGTTGTTTACTTTTTAATTGCTATGCAATTTAACTAGTTTTGGGGTTAGAATCCCGGAGTTTTTTTGACTCTTATGATTGTTCTTGTTACTATCATTGATAATAAGAATTTTTGGCCGTCCGCTGGCTGCTGACCAATGAAAAAAATGACCATTGGCCAAAATGTGAATCGAAATTATTATTTTCGTTTTTTTTTGACTATTATAATTGTTCCTGTTTCTACCATTGCTATTATGACTTTTTGGCCGTCCGCTGGCTGCTGACCAATGTTATATAATAAACATCAATAAAAGTTGTTTACTTTTAATTGCTATGCAATTTAACTAGTTTTTGGGTTAGAATCCCGGAGTTTTTTTTTACTCTTATGATTGTTCTTGTTACTATCATTGATAATAAGACTTTTTGGCCGTCCGTTGGCTGCTGACCAATGAAAAAAATGACCATTGGCCAAAACGTGAATCCGAGTTTATTTTTTCGTTTTTTTTTGACTATTATGATTGTTCCTGTTACTACCATTGCTATTATGACTTTTTGGCCGTCCGCTGGCTCCTGACCGATGGAAAAAATGACCATTGGCCAAAATGTGAATCGAAATTATTTTTTTCGTTTTTTTTTGACTATTATGATTGTTCCTGTTCCTACCATTGCTATTATGACTTTTTGGCCGTCCGCTGACTGCTGACCAATGGAATAAAATGACCATTGGCCAAAATGTGATTCGAAATTTTTTTTTTCGTTTTTTTTGACTATTATGAATTTATATCCACTTTTACCGTGTCCTGGCTGCTGACCAATGGAAAAAATGACCATTGGCCAAAATGTGATTCGAAAATTTTTTTTTTCGTTTTTTTTACTCTTACGAATTTATATCCACTTTTACCGTGTGCTGGCTGCTGACCAATGGAAAAAAATGACCATTGGCCAAAGTGAGCATCACAATTTTTTTTTCCGTTTTTTTTTGGCTATAATTGACTTATAGAGTATCTGTTGGTACTGACCAATAGAGAAAAAGTGACCATTGGCCAAATTTTTGATTTTTTTAATTAAAAATTGTTCAAATTCAACAAAAAATTTCTCCCAACAATTCTGCAAATTCTTAACATTGTGTTGTTTTATAATATAATGTTTGTTAGACCCATAATCTCTAAAGGCCATAAAAACTAATGTAATACGCAACTAGATGCAAACACTAAATTTAACCCTAACCCTTGCCTATATTACATTTTGCCTTTATTACATTTTGCCTATAATAAAAAAATTTGTATAAATAATTAATTAATCATTAGTCATTTAATACCCCCCTATAGGCATTCTCGCCCCTTCCCACCTTTCTCGCCCATAAATTGCATAGCAAATATGATACATTTATACGAAGTACAGATGAGTCGTCCCCCTTCCCTTCCCCTCTTCCCTTCCCTTCTCCCCCTTCCCACGAGGGCCGAAGGCCCGAGTTTTTTTAATTAATATCGAAATTTATGATTGAAGATCATTTATTGAGTTAATTTGAACTCTTTTTGTTTTTTTTTAAATCTGATTGTTTTAATTTGAATGCAAATTGAGTCGTGAAAGGTAAAATACATCAACAAAATAATATTTTAAATAGTGTGAAATGGTAGTTGATTATTAATTTAAATAAATAATTATATAGTTTAAATTTAATAAAAAATTCATTTGCAAAACTCTATATTTTAAATTGAATGTGACCTGATACTGTATGCTATCATATATATATATATATCTATAATAAATCGTGAATATAAATTTAGTAATCAAATGTGGAATTAATTAGTTTAATAAATCGCAATTTAATTTGTTGATTAAGTTTTAAACACCCTCTTGGGAGTAGCCAGGAAATTAAAATTATAGGGGCAATAATGATTAAGGGAGGGGCAAAATTACCATCTTTTTAATTTTAGCCATAATTTAATAAAATAATTAGATTTTTTAAATTTAGAGGGGGGCAGCCGCCCCTCCCTGCCACCCCTTGGCTACGCCCATCCCCGCAATTTTTCTTACTCTCGCGTTGGATGCCAAAATTTGAAACACGTTCGGAAGGGATTCGGTTATAAATTTTTTATCACTTTCGGGTCGGACTCAAGTTGAAAATTTTTAAATGCTTTTGGGTCGGGTCGGGTTCGAGTTGAAAAATTTAAAATGCTTTTGGGTCGGGTCGGGTTGAAAATTTTTAAATGCTTTCGGGTTGGGTTGGGGATGAAAAATTTAAAATGCTTTTGGGTCCGGTCGGGTTGAAAATTTAAGAAAAAATTTGGGTCGGGTCCGGGTTGAAAATTTTAAAAAAAATTTGGGTAGGGTTTGGGTTGAAAAAAATGACTTTGCAGTTCTCTACCCTATGCCCCCCTACAAGGGCCTATGCCTCTACTGATATGGGTCCCTGCGCCCCCCCCCCTCCCCCCTACAAGGGCCTATGCCTCTACTGATGCTACGTACGGAGTATAGATGAGTTTCGTTCCCCCTTCCCTCCTGCACCCCCCTCCCCCTTCCCACAGGGCCGAAGCCGCTGTTGTTAATTTTTTATATCATTCACCATATACTAGATTGATTATTAATTGCTATGCAATTTATGGGCTCGTTTTTTGTTGTCCGTCCGTCAGTCTGTCTGTCCGTCCGTCTGTCCGTCCGTCCGTCCATCCCTATCTATTTGCATTGGGTATATTAGGTTATCGATTTTTTAAATTAATGCATGAGAAAGAGGTGCCCCACCCCCATCTCTATCTCCCTCGCTGTGTTATTTTTTAAATTAATGCATAAGAGGTGCCCCACCCCTCATCTCTATCTCCCCCGGTGTGTTATATATAAGATTTGTTAAATTATCTATTATATAATAAACATAAATAAAAGTTTACTTTTAATTGCTATGCAATTTAACTAGTTATATAATAAACATAAATAAAAGTTGTTTACTTTTAATTGCTATGCAATTTAACTAGTTTTTGTTATATAATAAACATAGATAAAAGTTGTATACTTTTAATGCTATGCAATTTAACTAGTTATATAATAAACACAAATAAAAGTTGTTTACTTTTTAATTGCTATGCAATTTAACTAGTTTTGGGGATAGAATCCCGAAGTTTTTTTTGACTCTTATGATTTTACTATCATTGATAATAAGAATTTTTGGCCGTCCGCTGGCTGCTGACCAATAAAAAAAATGACCAATGGCCAAAATGTGAATCGAAATTATTTTTTTGGTTTTTTTTGACTATTATGATTGTTCCTGTTTCTACCATTGCTATTATGACTTTTTGGCCGTCCGCTGGCTGCTGACCAATGTTATATAATAAACATAAATAAAAGTTGTTTACTTTTAATTGCTATGCAATTTAACTAGTTTTTGGGTTAGAATCCCGGAGTTTTTTGACTCTTATGATTGTTCTTGTTACTATCATTGATAATAAGACTTTTTGGCCGTCCGTTGGCTGCTGACCAATGAAAAAAATGACCATTGGCCAAAATGTGAATCCGAGTTTATTTTTTCGTTTTTTTTTGACTATTATGATTTTTCCTGTTACTACCATTGCTATTATGACTTTTTGGCCGTCCGCTGGCTCCTGACCGATTGAAAAAATGACCATTGGCCAAAATGTGAATCGAAATTATTTTTTTCGTTTTTTTTTGACTATTATGATTGTTCCTGTTCCTACCATTGCTATTATGACTTTTTACCCGTCCGCTGGCTGCTGACCAATGGAATAAAATGACCATTAGCCAAAATGTTATTCGAAAACTTTTTTTACGTTTTTTTTGACTATTATGAATTTATATCCACTTTTACCGTGTCCTGGCTGCTGACCAATGGAAAAAATGACCATTGGCCAAAATGTGATTCGAAAATTTTTTTTCGTTTTTTTTACTCTTATGAATTTATATCCACTTTTACCGTGTGCTGGCTGCTGACCAATGGAAAAAAATGACCATTGGCCAAAGTGAGCATCAAAATTTTTTTTTCCGTTTTTTTGGCTATAATTGACTTATAGAGTATCTGTTGGTACTGACCAATAGAGAAAAAGTGACCATTGGCCAAATTTTTGATTTTTTTAATTAAAAATTGTTCAAATTCAACAAAAAATTTCTCCCAACAATTCTGCAAATTCTTAACATTGTGTTGTTTTATAATATAATGTTTGTTAGACCCATAATCTCTAAAGGCCATAAAAACTAATGTAATACGCAACTAGATGCAAACACTAAATTTAACCCTAACCCTTGCCTATATTACATTTTGCCTTTATTACATTTTGCCTATAATGGAAAATTTGTATAAATAATTAATTAATCATTAGCCATTTAATACCCCCCTATAGGCATTCTCGCCCCTTCCCACCTTTCTCGCCCATAAATTGCATAGCAAATATGATACATTTATACGAAGTACAGATGAGTCGTCCCCCCTTCCCTTCCCCTCTTCCCTTCCCTTCTCCCCCTTCCCACGAGGGCCGAAGGCCCGAGTTTTATGTTATATTGTTGGATTTCTTATGTTTTAAGTATTATCATCAGGGTAGTGACTATTTTAATCGAGTATTTATTTAAATTATGTTTCTCCAGTCCTATGTGACATAGCCTTCGTGAATGATCCAAGATTGGTCGCACTTAATCCGAAAATGACCTCCATCAATTCTTGCATCGAGCTGGACTTAACGGGACAAGTCGTTTCTGACTCCATCGGGCCCAAAATTTATTCCGGTTATTATAATTTTTGCTCTATAATGAAAAAAAATATATGTTAGTAAATCAAGTCATTTTTCGTTAATTTTATCATTTAAATTATTTTTTCTACTTCGGTTGGCTTTATGAGTCAATTTGACGCAAGGCTTGAATCTCTTCAAATTATGAAGTTTTAAGGGCTTTTAAAGTTGATATTTTACACTCGTATAAAATATGTGAATCTTTGTGGTTATTTGAATGCATCAATATTTTAACTAGAAGTTTGCGTTTTATAGCAGTAAATTCCAGGTTATTTACCATGTATATTATGCCAATGTTTAAGGCGACAACTATACTGTTAATAATATTTTCTGATAAAAAAGGTTGGCAGAAAAATTACATTGCTAGAATCTTAAATTGTAAAAACTTGTGTTCATTTTGTATAATATCTTAGTTGTTTATTTAAACTACTTGCGTATGCACTTGAATTCGTACATACAAATTGTTTGTAATATTAAATTAATGGCTTATCAAAATTGTAAGGCCATTTAACTATAATTAAGCGTTTACCTAACAATAGATTCTCCCCTTTTGCAGATTTATTCAAATAAATCTATTCAAACTATTCATTCTAATTTAAGATACATTGTATAAATATTTCTTGGACTCAATTTTAAAATAAAACAAAATTTTAAGGTCGAATGTCATCATAAAAATTATGTGTAATACTTTGTAAGTTGTGGAACTATGTTTAAAGGCACATATAATTTTTTTTAATTTTAGGCGTGGGTGGGCAAGTTGATTTTATCCGCGGTGCCGGCTTATGCGAGAACGGCAAGGGCAAACCCATCATAGCCCTAACTTCAACCACAAAAAGTGGAGCCTCTAAAATTGTTCCTTACATAAAAGAAGGTAAATTGGCGCGTCTATTGATATAAGTTTAAAAAATTTAGCCATTTTCATCTTTTTTGATTACAAAGATTTGGAATAGATCGCCGCATAACATAGCAAGAACTAGAGAAATTGCTAACTTGCTTCAACTCCAGCTACCATCTGCTCGAGTTTCTGCTCGGCACTCGAGCATTTTTATATGCTACAATTCTGCCTAGTATACCGAACAGCGAGCACATACTGTGCTAACGCGCATATTAAGCAACTCAGTGTGCGTGCTCGGGTCTGGAGTTTGAAGAAAGTTAGCAATTTAACAACTCTAGCAAGAACGATGGAGCTGTTAAATACATATTTCAATTGAGAAATTACTATGTTTACGGGCTTGTCTTAATGGGGTTATAACATAGCCGTGTTTGAACTTCGAATTCACGGCAGATTTGCATATCAGACGCATAACATAACAGCGATTTCGTAAGATGCAAATTTTTTTCTAAGCTTAAATGTTGTATGTTTTTAAATTTTTAGGTATCATCAAAGTTTAGATTTAATTTCATGAGTTAAAATAAACAAAAAAACGTTTTTAACTATCAAAAAACAAAATATTAATAACTACAACCGAGTTTAACTCATGAAATTAAATCGGATATTTAGACAGAGATAAATTCGCGCGATTTGAATCTGAATCCTATATTAAAACGAGCCCTAAGGAATTGTCTACATCTCGTTATATACTGGGTGTAGCAAGGGGGGGAGGGGCGGCTGCCCCTTCTAAAATCTAAAATTTGTTGAAATTTATTAAAGTTATGGCTAAAATGTCAAAAACGATCATTTTGCCCCTCCCTAAATCATATTGCCCCCCTTTAATTCCAATCCGGCTACGCCCATGTACATACCCATTTTATTATAGCCAAGAGCTGAATTTTGGTCTAATGCATTCGTAGACATTTAATATGTCTATATAGGGTTATTAGTGATTTTGGACCTATTTTGAGGTTTATAATTAATAAATGATAATTTTTATTTTTACTATTTTTTGTTCAATTTTGTTCGTGGCTTTTCGAATATCACACAAAAATATATAATTTACTCTTAAAATACGTGATATTATGACATCGATGTATTTTGTAATTTTTAATTGATTTTTGAAAATTAGTTAATGGGTATTAATTATTATCAAAACTATAAATTGAAATTTGTATAAACAAATGAGGACTGATGAACCAAGGTTTGCTAAATTCTAACTAATTACCAATCTTTATAAATAAAATTTAATTTAAAAAACCCCTATTTCTCGAAATTATCCGGATGATTTAACACTTCGTAGGTCGGGTTGGGTCATGAGGACCCCAAGCCGTTTAAAAATGCTGTACAAAATAAGTTAGTGAATTTTATAATTTCGTTTTTTCAGTAGTTTAACATATTTACCCTAGAATATCTCTGCAAAATTTGGCTAGTTTTTATCCAATATTTTTTGATATAAGAGAGTGTTTTAGGTGCCAGGAGTCTTCCAGAACCCCACCTTCCATAATATGAAGAAAAAAAAATTTCAACTTTTTTTTGTGAATATTTTATTAAAACTCATGATTTTAAACCCACTTGTGAAGAAAATTTTATACATTTCTTTTTATTTGAAATATCTAAATTTTAAACTCTGATTTTAACATTGTTAAATCCTCTGGGAAATGAGAAATCTTCGAACCGGGGGGGGGGGTTGTTTTATCTCGGAAAATGAGAGAAGTACTGGGGTCAGGCGGGGGGTTTGTCCTTTCTATTTAATGGACCTTTAATTTTAACTCAGATATTCTCCCAATAATAGTTTATTATATTCTAATTCCTCCGAATAATAATACACGATCGTGCTCGATATATATAATTTACGTCACGGGAAAATAATTGTGGGAACAACAATTATATAATAGTATTGGGATATACTCGCGAATACTTCGGAAAATGGGGACAGTTTGGTTTTCAAAGGGGGGAAATTGGTTCTCTAACCGCGGAATCCAGATTCTGCTTCGTATAGATTTTCGTGGGGCTCATATAGGTTTTATTTTCTTGGCTTGTATTTTTATCCTTGAAACTTCTTTACCTTTTCAACCATTTTTCCGTGCCAACTTTTGATGGATGGCCCTTCACTTCCAAGAATTTTCAAATCTTCTGTTGACAGTTCTAGGTTCCCGCTACGTCTCTTGGGCCAATTTGTTATTTATAACCCGATATTGTTGTATCCTTGCCGTTCTCTGCTACTCTTCTCGAGCCTATTAGTGATTTATAGCCTTGTTTTGTTGTATCCTTGCTTTATTTCCCTACCAACCCAATCATAACCTTCTTCCATCCTTAGCCCACTTTTCGGAGCCAATTATCGATCTAGGGCCCGCGCATTCCTAATAAGGATTGGTTCGTGGGTCATTCATGTATACGACATACACACGCGTGCATTCACATTGCGCATGTATATAAGGAAAACCTACGGGTTACACTCGCTCTTTGGATTTTCGCGACTCTTACCTTAAATGAGTTCCTCCATTTATCTCGCTAATACCTTATCTACGAAATTTTTACTCCATTCCGGATAATCATGGTAAGACCCGCACGGGCAAATGCCCAAAATTTATCCCATCCCAACCTTAATTTGGCCGGCGCACGCCGCGGCCAAGGGGGCCATGAAAGCTCTTCAGAAGAGCACTCCCCGCCCCCATCAGGTGATGAGACCCAACCCGACATAGCTGAGCTGCTAAGGGTAATATCCTATCAAAATAGGGTAGCCCAAAGCCAATTCAATCAGTCACAACAGACGATTAACTGATACAGCAGCTCAACGTCCAAAGAGCCGCTCCGCCTCCGGCCATCAATATAGTTCAACCTGAACAAGCTGTGAAGACACCAGCGGAGGAGATTCTAGAAATCCTAGACAGGGTTGACAAGCTCAAGGAGCTAATGGCCACGTTTCCGACAAAAATATCGCAGCGAGACCGCGAAGAAGCTCAATACCTATTCCTCGTAACGGAATCACTTGTAGAGGAATCCCCGGATATTCTCTTAAAAGAAACGTTGGCCCGCCTGACCACCCTTGTACAACTGGGCAACTGCGGCGAAGAATTACAAATCCTTTGCCGAGGATTGTAACATCCCCCACCTGGAGGTAGTTCATGCCCGGGAGCAGTTATTTCCTGGCGCTGGCAGAGGCAGAGGCCTCCCAAAGGGCCGCAACTTCAAAAAGACGCCGGCCTCTGCTAGGGGTAAGGCGCAGAATTGCGCTGGTCGGATCATGGGAAGTCGAGACCTCGAGCTTACCGCTTTCCGACAAAGGGAATACATCCAGGTCTCCCCGGTGGCTCGCTCAACTTATATTCCAAATTCGGGAGACGCGCCGCTGGATATTCTCTCCGTCCGAACTCTCGTCAGGGGCGACGGGAGCGATCCGGCTACCTACCGACCAATCCGATTCGGATTTATTTTTTCCCGCCCCTAATTTCGAGCAGCGCATGATGCAAGGGGAGGCCGCCTTTGGCCGGGATGTGGGCTCTGAAACGATGCCCATCTCCACAGATCTATATTCCACTGGAATAAAGAGCCTACCACAACCCCACCTACTGGTCCCCTTGACATCCACACCTCAAAGTTACGGCCCCACCCCCTTCAATCCCCCTTCACCTGCGGAGTCGCACGGAAAGGCTTTATGCCCAGGCTCGACATGCCAAAAATTAGAGCCCACAACGGAATCTTCCTGACGTCCCGTCGCAAAGCGATTTCTCGCGGAAAGCCGGAGTATTTTTAAACAATGATTGATTCCGGAGTGGTTTAGAGCAGTGGTTCTTAACCTTTTTATACAAGCGACCCCCCAAATATTTTATAATTTGTTTGCGGCCCCCCATATTTTTCATAATAATTTATATTTGTTATATTATCTATAATATATTGATTTTCTATTATTTTTTCATTTTATTATATAATAAACATAAAACACAACTTTATTATTTCATTATCTATTTAAAATTTAAATAGATAATGAAATAATAAAAACATAAAAACTTCATAATTAAACATAAAAACAATGTTTAAAATAAAAAATATATGCATTCGGAAATATATTTAATGAGATTTCTGCTGCTGCATCTTCAGCCAATTTGTTAATTCTTGGTTCAATTGATTGTAATGCTATCCTCATGCAGGAATCTAGTCGCAATCGATTGCGTTTTTTAGTTTTTAAATCCACCATAGTTGAGAAGCCTTTTTCACACAAATAGGTACTAGCGAAAGGCAGCAAATTTTGAATTGCTGCTGAAAATAATGGAGGATATTCTGCACGAATTTGTATAAAATTGCGGCAAACTTTTTGTTTTAAACAAAGATTTTAAATTACAATCATTTATTAATTCTAATAATGAATCTTAAGACAACGAGTTCGAATCCCCTGGTGAGTATTTTTTCTAAAGCTTTTCTGAATATTTTTATTTTATTCTAAAAAAATTTGGCGACCCCCCGGCAAACTTCTCGCGACCCCCTAGGGGGTCGCGACCCCCAGGTTAAGAATCACTGGTTTAGAGGACAGATAGGGAAATCATAAAGTCAGCAACCTTCTTTATCCCTAAGACAAATGGCGATGTCAGAGTAATTACGGACCTATCCCAAGTATCGAAGAACTTCTCCCATTACCCGATCAAGCTGGCGCCTATTCCCCTAACATCAAGACAGCTGAGTAGGGCCACTTACGCGGCGAAGATAGACTTGAAGGCGGCTTTCTTCAGTATTCCACTAAACGGCCCGCAAATATGCCGCCTACACCGTTCGCACCAAATATCGTTACAAGGTCCTTCCTATGGGGGCCTCATTATCCCCCTACGTTCTCCAGATGATCGTAGCTGCCAAATCCATTTATCGGTGTAAATACAATGTATACCTGGATGGCATCCTCATCTACGGAGATTCATATACGGAGGTACAAGAGGACTTAGAAGCCATCTTCTCGTTGGCTTCGGGCTGGGGCTTAACCATTAATGCGAGGAAATCTTCACTCCTCCCGAGCAAGATATCGAATATTTGGGCCTACGGATATCGTTTCTGGACCGCTCCATACGTTGTTCTAACCAGGTGATCACCCGGCTCGATTATTCCTCTGACATCCTCTTTTACGCCTTCACCACCAACACAACCCCTCCGACCCAAATTCTCCTTGAGGCGCTTGGGGTATTAAACTATTTTTTATATAATCTTACTGGCATGTCAAAATTGCTTGCACCTTTTTATGCCTACCTCTCTGATCGATCGCGTCTTTTTAATATGAATACCGCTTGTTTTAAACTCTTTGGTATTATTGAATCACTTAAGCACCGTATTCCCCCATATATTCCCCCTGATGTAATCATTTATACGGACTCATCCAGTGACCACATTGGCATTTTTTGTCCTGACAAACAGTTTTCGGTCTCTTTTTCTGACGCCGTTGGCGCTTTAAATTTTACATTACCCGAAAACCCACATATAACACTCTGTGAACCCTCAGCGCGCTTTATGGCTATCTTGTGGCTAAGTATGATGGCAACCCCTTTCCCCGCATCCGCACCGACTCATCGACTGCGTACTACGTCCTCATGAAAGGGGGGGGGGTCAAACTCCCTGATCATCGAAGAGCTTATCTCCCGATTCGTCAAAGAATACGGCCTAGACGTGCTCCTCGCAGTTCGATACAATATACAATGGACGCCTACGGATGAAAACCCAGCAGACTACACGTCGCGTACCTGGCTCCCGCCGGAACGCTACACAGTTCCCTCGATACTGGCGGGCGTCCCACCAGAAGGCCAAACCCTACCCGATATCTACGAAGAGGAAGACGAAGCCTTCGACTGGTCCACATAGGCAGGTGGCGAAATACACGTAAATGAAGTCCCAGAACAGATCTAACCCACACGCGCATTCATTACGCATGTATATAAGGAAAACCTACGGGTTACACTCGCTCTTTGGATTTTCGCGACTCTTACCTTAAATAAGTTCCTCCATTTATCTCGCTAATACCTTATCTACGAAATCTCGCCACGTACCTATACGTCATTTGTTTATTCACGCGTCGCGTTATACGTCATATACATATTTACTTATACTTTGTGTAGTTTATAATCAATAAACGCTGTGGGTGATAGCAAGTTTATCTTGCAGGAGCCCACAGGTCCAATCATGGACGCCTAACGGCCATGTTTGGATAATACCAAATTGTCCCCAGGGCCATTCCAGGACAAATCAAAACGGTTTCGACCGACCATTTCAGATCAGGATAATTTTTGGTGAGGGTGTAGGTCTCACTTATTAAATTAATTTCTGAAAGTTTTAGCCATTTTGGGCCAATACTTTTTAAGTTATGGACGTTTAAAGGGCCAAAATCACGTTCGGGAGCGTTTTATGGATTTTACTATTTTTGTCATATTTTTGAAAGTAATTCCGTTATTCACTCAGATTTTGGTGCATTTTGTTTTTAAAAAAATTCTCTATCGAAATAGGTTAACCAAAAACCTCAAACTTTTGCGGTTAATTTTTTGTGGTACAATTAGTGAAAAATCATAAAAACATATTTCTCCGGTATATGAAATCACCAATTTCACAATGTGAACTCCTTTATGACCCATTATCATATTTCAATCATAAAAAATTTGGGCGCGGCTACGAGATGGTCAAAAATTCAAAAAATTGCATTTTCAACAAAAATATTTATAGATGGCGGTATAATCAATTATCACAAGAACATATTATGATGTTTATTTTTTATCAAATTGCAAATTTATAAAGAAAATATGGTAAATAAATAATATTGGAATAAAAATAAACTTAAATTTGATTTTTTTTCTGCGCAATTGGCAATTATTTGAGTTTGAAAATCAGATCTTGATTTTAACTTAAATGATGTAGGGGTATGCTAAAATTAATATGAGGTTGAAAAAATAAATAAATACTAATATGATGGCAAAATTGTTCATATATTTTTATTTTTATACTGATACTCCATGCTAAAAATAAAAAATTTATGCAGGATGAAAGGTATTTTAAAAAAATTTCTTGCTAGTTGTGACCATTTTTTATCTTAATTAAACCTAAAGTTATTTTCAAACTCGGTTACTTGCCCACCGCGTAGATAAAAGTTCAAAATTTAAGTTGATTTTTAATCCAATATTATTTATTTACCATATATTTTTTAAAACTTTGGAATTTGATAAAAAGCAAACACCATAATATGTTCTTGTGATAATTGATTATACCGCCATCTACAAATATTTTTGTTGAAAATGCAATTTTTCGAATTTTTGACCATCTCGTAGCCGCGCCCAAACTTTTTATGATTTAAATATGATAATGGGTCATAAAGGAGTTCACATTGTGAAATTGGTGATTTCATATACCGGAGAAATATGTTTTTATGATTTTTCACTAATTTTACCACAAAAAATTAACCGCAAAAGTTTGAGGTTTTTGGTTAAATTATTTCGATAGAGAATTTTTTTAGGAACAAAATGCACCAAAATCTGAGTGAATAACGCAATTACTTTCAAAAATATGACAAAAATAGTAAAATTCATAAAACGCTCCCGAACGTGATTTTGGCCCTTTAAACGTCCATAACTTAAAAAGTATTGGCCCAAAATGGCTAAAACTTTCAGAAATTAATCTAATAAATGAGGCCTACACCCTCACCAAAAATTATCCTGATCTGAAATGGTCGGTCGAAAATCGTCTTTTTTTTGACGAATCGACATGGAATGGCCCCCCAGTTTCCGAAGTATTCGCGAGTATATCCCGATACTATAATTGTTGTTCCCACAATTATTTTCCCGTGACGTAAATTATATATATCGAGCACGAACGTGTATTATTATTCGGAGGAACTAGAATATAAGAAACTATTATTTGGAGAATATCTGAGTTGAAATTAAAGGTCCTAAATAGAAAGGACAAACCCCCCCCCCGTCTGACCCCAGTACTTTTCTCATTTTCCGAGATAAAACACACCCCCCTGGTTAGAAGATTTCTCATTTCCTAGAGGATTTAACAAACATGATAATTTTTCCTCGTGGTATTTTAAAGTGCTTATTTGAGTGATTTTTCCTACATATTTTGATTTTTTATTATGTATAATCTTAAAAAGTGCAGTATTATTGATAGTTCTTCGTCTGAAGATGGTATATAATAACAGTTATAACATTTTATCAAGAAATTTTTGATGATTCTGATGATTACAACTACATGAGTAGTCATGAATTTGGGAGTGAGTTAACAGGACATTAAGAAGAGTTAATTGATATGCCTAACAAAAATAGTTACTTTTATAGGAAATAAATTAGATGCTTTTAATATATGATATTTCAAAGGGAAATACAATACTAAGTGGCACAAAAATAAAAATGTTAGAACAAGGAACACGGTTTTGTATTGCATACCTGGAGTAAAGCCATATGAACGGGCAGCCAAAACTCCTCTTGATTGTTTTAAAATATTTATTACAGATGAAATAGTTAAGAGTATATTATATAAATATATGTATAAAATGTATATGTAACTATTTTTATAGCCTTATAAAATTCCTTATATTCAATTTTTCATTTGAATGTTTCCATATTCTTAATTTTTATCTTTTATTATGTATCTGTATAAAAAATTTATAAAATAACATTTAAACTTGTAACAATATGAATTGAAACCAATAGTAACTTTTTTTTCCTTAAAAAATAAAAGGCCGTTTGAACATCTCTATTTTCTTTGTTTTTAGGTTATATTTTACCAAGTTTTCCACATTTATAGTTTCAACCTTGTTTTATAAGATCTTATTGATTAACCCATAAAATTTAATTTTTTTTTTGGTATGAGCCAAAATAGTCATTAGGGGAAATATTTTGGGGGTTGTTATAGTTATAAAATTTTAACCACTTGATCAATTAAACAAATTAATATATTAATTAACGTATAAGAGTGGAAATATTATTCTTGCAAATTTTGACATATTTGTATTATAAAACAACTAAATAATAGTTATTTAAAGTTTGGGGTTACCATAACCCCAAATACCATCTGTGTTAGCTTTTTTGACCCAACCTACGAAGGGTTAATATCATTGAACCCAATGATTTTTTTTATTAAATATTACAAAATGTAAAAAAAATTTATATACTTTTTTAAAAAATATGTTTTTATAGGAATGTAGGCAAGATATCGCTAAATTTTTTAATAAAAATTAGAAAATGTAAAAAATTTTCATATAATTTCTAATAAGATATCTTTATATAGTAAGAAAGGCAAAATATCGCTAAATTTTTTTGTAAAAAATTAGAAAATGTAAAAAAAACTATATAATATCTTAAAGAAGATATCTTTATATAGTAAGACAGGCAAAAGATCGCTAAACAGTTTTATCTTTAATTTATGTAGGTAAGACTGTTTGGCGATTTGTAAAATTATTTAATATTGCATGTTGTTCCTCACTATTTACACTTCATATGTCATAGGGTCTGGTGTGGTGACAAGTAGAGCTCACGTTCATTACGTAGTGACAGAATTTGGCTACGCCTACCTCTTTGGGAAAAATTTGAGACAACGGGCTTACGAACTCATAAAAATAGCGCATCCAGACCATAGGGCCCAGCTGGAGAAAGAAGCCTTTAATCGATTAAAATGCATGCCATCACCTTAGCAGTCTTGCTGTAAAACTATTTTATTACATATGTATTTTTAAAATTGCCTTCCCAAACAATATTGTTACATCACCATTTCACCCTGTAATGTAATATATGTACTCGTTACTACTATACTATACAACTAGTGTCGTAAAAAGACTAGAAATTTGCTTAGTCCACCCAACTAAGACTGACGGTCGACTTAACAAAAACAGGCCAATATCCTTGGTCTGTTTTTCAGATTCCGACTAAACTTAGTGGTCGAGTCAGAAAAATAGACCAATCGTTTTTGTCTAGTCGACTAACACACCAAAGGTCGACTGAACAAAATCCAGATCTCAATACAATACTACTATGCATACTCGCGATTTGTATTTTACGCTAGTCAATTTCCCTTTACCACTTGTTTGCAAATTTTGTTTTTAAAGGGCACCAATAATTTTCATTTATATCAGTGACTTTTTAACTTTTCAAAGTAATCGGGCTCGTTATAACACACCAATGTGCTTAACTATTCTATAAAGTCTTGCTAATAAGTGTTGATAATCATAGTTCCTATCTAGTCATTGTAATATCTTATTTTACTCTTCTTTAATATGCTTACAATATACACAATATGACCGTTTTCCTTTTATGTTACGTTTGCGAAATTGTATATTTTATCGTTGTTTTTATTTGAACAACTTGTATTTTTAGTCTTCTTAATTAGCACTTTAAAACTTTTCAGGTTAGAAATAATAAATTGAACTAATGATTTTTAAAAACCTTTACGGAGTCTTTAAAACTTTGTGATTTTTTCTGCTTGAGGGGGCAAACGAGAATTAGAGCATCTTTGTCATAATATATTTTCTGTTTAAAAAGCTAAAAATGTGTTTCTTAATAATTTAATTAGTAATCGATCTATTAGTTAAAATAAAATTTCATTATTATGCTACTCAATGTATATCCTTGATGTTATCTAATTTCAACCTGGAAAACACTTACTTTTTTATTTTAACTATTATTGACCTTAATTTATATTTTTAATACCCTTTAATAACGTCGATTAAATTTGGATATTTTTGTTAAATTCTCAAAGAAATACAAGCTGTGTTAAAGTTAAAGTTTTACGTTCATTTGAAACAAGAGACGAAAGATAATATTTTTTTTATAACAATAGCCTAAATTAATAGCTAGCTGATATGAGGACTAATGAGATCATAGATATCTGATTCCCTTTCCTTTATCCTGTAAACTTAATTAAGATTAAACGACAATAAGCTAATAATAATTTGCTCATTAAACTATTCACTAAGTTAATTAATTAAAACCCCAATTTTTTGTAGCTCGCGCGACCTTGATACATTAAAACACTTCGAACGACGTACTATTTTAAGGACGAAATAATCATTTTTTGTAAGTTTCACTCTATTTCACTCTTAACATTGTGGCCCCTTTTCTCAGAATAAAGCCATTTTGACACATGGTTTAACAAGCATCTATAATTAGAGTTTTATTATCCCGAGGCAAAATAAAATTTAATTTTTAATAAAAAAAATGTAGGTGAACCTATAGACTACTAAAATATAAATAAGATCCGACGCATATAGTAAAAAATCACCTAGCTTTTGTCTAAATTTCGTTTACAAAATGAAGCTTGTCGCATTATTGATTTACCTTCTATCCGTAACCTTATATTTCAATTCCCTACTGGCTTATCCAGCCAATGTCACGCAATCCAATAAAGGTTAATCCTTTTATAATCAAATTCTATGCAAGTTTCTATTTTAGATTACTTTTTTTAAACTAAAGATATTTTTAATATTGTAAAGGGGAGTCAAACTAGAGTTATATAAAGATAATAATTTTCAATTATGAAAATATAAAAAAAATTGAGTGCTAGTTAGTTTAACACCTCGTCTTTAGAATTTTGTGGACCATTAATTTATTTCATCGTCAAATAGTTAGTTCATATAATCAATTATTTGCTTTTACAAATGTCTGCACTTAATGTGCAAACTAACGTCATTACAGCATACCAGAAAGGCCCGACCTGTCCCCTGCCCTCTCCGACTGCCGGACAACTGTGGTAAATTTAGATTTTTGGGCCGGCATTTAAATAAGATTTGATTGTTTTGGTCACTTTTTTATTAGATTAACAAATTTAAAGTTTCTCAAAAATCTCACGAAATTACCATTAAAAATCATCGATTTTGGCCTTGCAGTTCAGGCTGCTTTAATGATTCGGGCATGGTCGGGCCGACACCTAATAGGGATTCGGAATGGCAATTTAGTTAAAGAATCAGACGAGCCGGGTTCAAATAAAAACTTTCAAATAAATCAGACCTCTGATGTATAGACATAAAAAGAGGCTAAAGCATGGGCGTAGCCAGCTTTGGGATTAGTGGGGGGGGGAGCAATATTTAGGGAGGGACAAAATAATAATTTTTTGAAATTTTAGCCATAATTTTAATAAATTTAAAAAAAATGTGGAATTAAAGGGGGCAGCCACCCCTCCCTGCCTCCCCTTGGCTACACCCATGGGCTGAAGGTTTGTTATGCGCTTTTTCTATACTTTCTTTATGAATTTATATAATATTGCACTTTATAACAGGCTCTAGATGTGTGACTATAAAGTTAGCCAAAAATAAAAGTGTAGATGCGAATATTCCAGAAAAGCGAGACGCAGGTTCTGACGCCACCACAACTTATGTAAACGCCACATTTTAATCAGTATTATAAAAAGCAACATAATCATTTTTTAGAATTACTTTATATTATACAAGTTTATACAATATTGCATATTATTTCAGGAACCTTACGCGACGGAAGATATTCTAAGTAGTAGTCCTAGCCGTGTCAAAAAAGAAACCTAATTAATTGAATTATAGATTTTAAATAGTCATCGCTATGATATATATATTTATTTATGTTTAGTAGATAACAATAATTAATAAAAGACAATAGAATTAATTTTTTAAGTGACTTAAAGTAGTAATGGCTTTAAAAATTTTCTGTAATGAAGTAGAGATAGTATCGGGAAGTAAATACTAAAGAATAAAGTTATTATATATGCCATTGAAGTCAAACGTTTGCGAGAAAAGTAAGTAAGTGATGAAGAAGTGTTTTAAACGCCTTTATATAATCGCGAATTAATTGAATAAATCAATTACATTTAGTGGTGAATCCGCGAGGTATATATGTGATTGGTCAATTAACGTCGCGAAATAGGAAGGTAATGTAAATGAGTCAATTAAGTTTCAAGACACAAGTAATATGCCGCGAGCAAAAATAGTAATTGACGCAACAAATATTCCGCTGGGTAAAAACGGAGTTCATATGAAATTAACAAAAAATTTTGGCCAATGAACTTGTCGACCAGACTTGGTAATGGTTGGGTTAGGAAGTGGTGCGCTAGGTTTTGTAGAAGAAAAAGTAGGCTGGTTTAAAATTTGGTTCGGTGGGTGATTGTGTGGTTTGGGTGACTTTGGGTCAACTGATAAATTCGGGTTATCAACCTTAGGCTCGAGGAAAGCTGGCTTTAATCGAACAAACGAGACAGTGTCTTTCCTCCCATTGTGGTCTATGATAAAAAATTTAGTATGCTTTTCAATCACTTTGAAAGGTCCTTCATAGGGGGGAACCAAAGCTTTGCGTAGCCGATCAGTTCTTATAAATACATGGGTGGATGATGTCGGAAATTTGTGGTTTGATGTTCGATGGTCTGGAAGGTGTAAATCGGACATAATCCAACTGCTGTCTAAGGCGTTGTATGTAATCATCAGCGTTAATGTCGCAATCCGACGGTTGTAAAAAATCTCCTGAGAGTTGTAAAGAAGTACCGTATACCAGCTCAGCGCTTGAACAGGCGAGGTCTCCCTTGACGGTGTTGCAAATCCCTAGGAGTACAAGGGGAATTAAGTCGGACCAACGGGTTACGTCACCTTTTGTCATGATTGAACTTTTGAACTGTCGGTGAAATCGCTCTACCATTCCATTGGCTTGTGGATGATAAGCCGTCGTAGTAATATGGTGATAACCTAGTAAAATGGATTAAAAAGGGTTGATAGGAATTGCGATCCCCAGTCCAATATCGGCTACTTACCACCTAAGCCCAATAATTAATTCTTTGAACCCAGATCTAAATAAAGAGTTTGAAGAACTAAAAGCGCTGATTAAAAACTTAAATGTCACAATAGATACTTTAAAAAAGGATATACAAAAAGTACGATCACGATCCTTTTCAAGACATCGGTCCATTTGTAACTTTGTGCGGTTCTTTATACAACTTTTGTATGGTAGACGTTTCTGAAATTGTGGCATTCAAAGTATTTGTTAATTTAACTTGTATACATTAATAAATAGCCAGGTAAGGGTGCTAAACGGGTAGCTACTGAAAAAAATGAGGGCGAACCAGTTTATAAAAAATTTATTGAAAAAGAGCTGGCGACTGACAATGATAGAAATCTAAATGAAAAAGAAAATATCTTAAAATATGTCGAGACCCAAGCTGAAGCAAATGACTCAGAACCTTTTGACGAATCAGCATTAAAGAAAATGCTTCTAACATTCGAAAAACGTATTTATAAAAACCAAGAACTTAGAATTAAATTTATTGACACCCCTGAAAAGTAATAATTAATTTGAAACAGATTATGGTTTGTTATAGTATGATGATTGTAGACTTTGTATGGAAAATATTTTAGATTTTTAGAATCAGAGCTGAACCTACACACAATTTTACAAGAGATGCATATAATATCAACAGAGCCTGCATATTTCAAAACGCTTGTTGATTTAGGAATTATCACATCTTTAATAAGCCTTTTATCCCATGAAAATTCAGATATATCAGTAGCAGTTGTGGATTTATTACAAGAAATGACTGATATTGAAACACCTGAAGATACACATGAGAATGAAAGAACTGTGGAATCTATTAATTCTTTCATTGATGCACTGGTACATGTTTGATAATGTCAAAAATACAATAAATAATTACTGCAAAATATTACTTTATAAAATATCAAAAAACTAAAAGAAACATCTTGCTTATATTGTATTTTAAGCAAGAAACATCTTGCTTATATTGTATTTTAAACTTATACATTATATTGTATAATTTTACATTTTAGTTGAATGCTCAAGTAATTAATTGTCTAGTTCAAAATATGGAAAGACTCGATGAAACAGTTAAGGAGGAAAGTGAAGGTGTTTTCAATTCTTTGGGTAAAATCTAATCACATATTTTTAGAAATAAATTTACTACAATGATTCAAACAAATGAAAAGCATTTAACTTTAATTTAAAATAAATTTAAAACTGTTTTTATTGGCTTTAAAAAAATCATAAATGTTGTTAATAATGCCTAATTGAAATAGAAAAGGGAGAAACTAATAATTAACTTTTTTAATTGTATCAAACTATATTTTTACTAATCATATATATGATAGAATTATTTTTAGCCATAGTTGAAAATCTCACAGAAATGAGACCTGCTTTGTGCAAAGAAGGGATCACACAGGAACCTTTAATTTCATGGCTTTTAAAACGATTAAAAGTATGTTATATTAAGATAGCTGATTGAAAATTTATATATGATAATTTTAATTGTTTAAACCATTATTGATGATTATAAAAGATTAATTCGAATATTGTATTTATTGTTACATTTAAGTTATTTTTACATACTTTGTCTATGTAATGTTGATAATTACAAATAATGCTAACTCAACCAACATTATATATAATTAATTATAAAAAGCTCTTAATAGTATCTAATTATTTTATATTTGACCTAATATTATATACTGCATTGTAGCTCAAACTACCTTTTGATTCTAACAAGCTATACACTAGTGAAATTCTAGCCATCTTTTTGCAAAATAACGAAGGTAAAACGTCTTTATTCACTCCACACTATAATTTATAAAACATGAAATAAATTTAGCTTTTTAGTTTTACAATTGTCTGCTTTTGTCAACATGCTATTTTGTTTTTTATCATCATAGCAAATCGAAATCTGGTTGGACAATTTGGAGGCATTGATATATTACTCCAGCAATTAGCAGTGAGAATAACATTATTTATTAAATAAATACTTCTTATGAAATAATTTCAAGCAAAATATAGTAAAATTATTTTTATGCAAAAATTCAGAAATTTAAAATTATACTTAAAATAATATATTTGACTAAAACTTTCTTTAATATAATCACTCATTGGAAGGCTTATAAAAAGAATGATCCATCGAGTAACGAAGAGTATGAATTTATGTGTAACCTCTTCGATTGTCTCAGCACCTGCCTCATGGAGTTGGAAAATAGGGAACGTTTCCTAAAAGGTGAAGGCCTGCAACTTATGAATCTCATGCTTAGGTTAGTTTGTTCGGACCTTCCTATAAATTTTTGCAATCTTTTAAAGCCTGACATTTAAGGAAATTTTATGATATCACATTTTAAAATTATCAAAAAATAACCAGTTTTCTTATGATAAATCAGAAGTGTAACCCTGTTGTAGTTTTTATAGTTAATATTTTGAATATTTTGTAAGGTTTGGGAAAATGAGAAAAAATGACATTTGTTTTTACTAGATTGTTAAATAATTGTATTTAAAAAAATATGTGCTAAAGCTTAATTAGATCAATCCTAACTTCTTAATGAATTTGGGCAGAAAAAACGTGGAAAAATACCACAGTATGACAGATTAAATTTTGATATCATAAATTTTTAAGCAAAATATATAGTGTGATCTCACTACATTTCCTAGAATATGAGCTATATAGCTCCCTTGGTTCATCGTTTTACCTGGTAAATTTTGTGAAAGTTCTAAAAAACCCGGTTTCATAATTTAAGAAAATACCTAAATACAAAACAAAATGCGGGTAATATAAAAAATAAACTATTTTGATAAAATATCATCTTGATTTCAAGTTCAAGTCTTTATCACCTATTACTTATGAGGCGAAAGCTATTATGGTTGAAATGACCAAAAGTTAAAACTTGGCCTAATTAAAAATTATACTTTTAAATCGCCTTAAAAAACGATATCCAACTAAACAGCTCAACATATGAATTGTTATATCGCCACTATTTTCTGTTCATTTTTTCTATTCCCCTGTTTTCCATTCTAGCTCTAGTTCACTTTCTTAGGCAGTGGCAAAGGATTTTTAAGACCTTCTAACTCTCTTAAACTTTATATTACAACAGCCTTACTTTTGTGTGTTTGTGTGCAACAAATTCAGGGAAAAGAAACAATCCCGTTGCGGAGCGCTCAAGATTTTAAACCATGCTCTAATCCCAACCGGAATCGTAGCCAGTTCGGGTACTGATGAAGAAGACGTAGCCATACGTTCATGCTCTAAGTTCGTGGAGATTTTGGGACTTCGTACCTTATTTCCTCTCTTAGTCCGGAGCCCGGACCTGTCTAAAAGGGGTCGAGGTGGGCTGTCCAAAGCCGAATTAGAAGAGCACGTCCTATCTGCCGTGGCCAGTTTGGCTAAAGGCTGTCGGGGCCAAGCTAAACAACGATTTCTCGCTAAATTCCTGGAAAATGACTTGGCCAAGGTAGGTTAGAACGGAGTTATTTGTTGTTGAGTTGAAGTATAGTTCTCGGCTTGTAATAACCAATAAAAGGAAAAGGCGAAGGTTGATATTTGTTTAAGTATAAAGAATGATTCGATTATTGAGACAAGAAACCTTAAGTTGGTGTTTAGAGCAATATTTCAAATAACGGAAGTTTCTTTGAAACTGGCATAATTAATATTTCATTTTTATACAAAATCTAAAAGAAATTTAAAACAGATGTGCTTTACTTATATATATATTTTTTTTTTGCTAATAATATCTTTTATTAAATGAAACTATATACTACTATAAAAATTATATGCGAGGTAAACATTCAAAAATTGCGATCGCGTTAAAATGACAAATTATAATTCCGATTTTCTGTTTTAAAAAAAAAGTTTCCCTTTTGTCAAGGGTATTATTGTTAATACTTTTAGGGATTGAGTTATGTTTAAACCGATTTTTTCTAAGCTTTCAGAATTTACATTGAGAAATACACAAAACGGGTAAAGTTTAACACCCAGGGCACTCTTTTATTTTTTACGCGTATAGAAATAAATTTTTTACTCGTTGAATTTCAGGTTGATCGGCTAATTGAATTGCATTTCGCTTATCTGGACAAAGCCACTAAATCCGACCGCGAAATAGAAAGCGAAAAAGAGGTTTTTATATATTTCATAAAAATTTGGACCCCTAAAATATATATATGTGTTTTTTCGTAAATTAGCAATGCTTTAAGATTTTAACTTCCTATTCACGACGTGAAACTCACTGAGAAGAGGCGTTTAAATTTTTTTATTTTTCCCTTGGAACAACATATATTCTTTGTATTTTGAAAAATAATGTATCGAGTTTAATAAATTACTATGTCTATAAAAAATTATCTCTTTACCTTGGAACAACTTAGGTTCTTTGAATTTTGAAAGAAATATATCGAGCTTAATAAATTACTAGTATAAAAAGTTGTCTCTCTTTATTTTTTGTCATGTATTTGTGGGGTTTGTTTTGATAAGTTTCTTCTACCATGATCGGGCAAGAAATTTTAAATTTTTATATATTTGTGTTTATTTTTTCCCCTCCCTAGAGGATGCGAGATCAAGGGGAAATAATTGACGACGCGATGGAAGAAGAATTTTACATGCGAAGGCTAGAGGCGGGACTCTTCACTTTGCAAATGATAGATTATACGCTCCTCGAGATATGCGCATCAGGTGACGCATCCATAAAGGCACGTGCCCTACAGCTGATTGCCATCCGTCGGGGTTCGGTCAAAGTGATTCGAAATATCATGAGAGGTAGTACTATATAAGTGTTTTTAAGAAGATAATAATAACCCCTTTAAGGAGTGCCACAATTAAATTAAAAGTACACTATAATTAGCGCCATCTCTAGGCAATTTAATTAGAGACTAATTTGACTATATTTATCCCTATCTTTTTTAGCATGGCTCTTATTAGAGCTCATCAGTATGCCATAGTTAATTTTCTAGTCACATTTTAAGCGAGATAAGTATATAAATTAACAATGGCAAACTGATGAACTCTAATAAAAGCAAAAACGTTATATGTCTGTTATCATTTTCGAGTCACATGCTAAAAAAGATAGGCATATATATAGTCAAATTAGTCACTAATTAAAATTGCCTATAGATGGCGCTAATTAGAGTGTAATTTTAATTTAATTGCTGCACTCTTGAAAGGGGTTATTATAACCTTCTTAAAAATATTATTAAACCCGCTATTTATTAATTTCAGATATATTATATAAGTGTTGGCTTGAACAGAGAATTTGGACACAATATTATTTGTTTTAAAAATAATTATCGTTATAAGTGAAGTCTTGCGACGTATTTTAACACTCCGAGCCGTTTAAAATGAAATCGGTTAACGAAAGAATTAACGGCAACTTACGTTTTCAAGCAAAATATTATACTTATAAATGTTCTTCGCGAGGGTAAAAATCTTCTAAAATTTATAATATATTCTTACGGGAAGAATTTGAATCTATAGAGAACATTGATTTTAAGGGTAAAAATCTTCTAAAAATATACTTATAAAGTTTGAAATGTTAATATCTCTTTAAATAACTACCAATGGGGTGGATGGGAGTAAAACAGCTTTTCGCATTACAGTCACTGTCTTAAACTTAATCAACGGAGTGTTAATAATAGTTGGGGTATATTTTGACTTTGTTCATGATAGTAAAGCATACACATAGCTTTTTTTAATTAAAATACCCGTATCCGATTTTCAGTACGAACCAAAATTTGTTTTTTAGGGATCAGCCATTAAAAATCAAATTTTTTTGATTTAAGGTTATACTTATATTTTAGATATTTCAATAAATACATTTTATTTTACTTTTTTCAGAATATGCTGGAAATTTGGGGGACGCAGCAAAAGATGAAGCTACGCGAGAAGCTTATCAGCAGCGGATTTTGTATTTGATTGATAAATTTTGAACAATTAATTGTTTTATGATACTATGTTGTGTAAATTATCGTCAAATTATTGATATATTGAAAACGCAAATAATAATATTTTTTGATTGCTTTATATTTGCACTATGTTCTGCGATAAGGGATTATTTATTAATAAGCTGATTTTAATTGGGAGTTTTATATATATTTGCGAAAAATGTTTTTTTTAAAACGAGAATAAAATTGTTAGCTTTTCACCACAAAATTTTTATTCACAGTTTGAAAAGCTATATTATGAACCTTTTACAAACATTAATCAATTTCATGTAAATCTTAAATAAAGTTGGGTTAATTTTGGAAAAAATATTTTAAATCTGCTTATTGGGCTAGTGCACCTTTGCCCAAGGTTCAAATAATTTATAAATGCCTGCTGACCTCGGGCCATTTCGGACCTAATTCCCTTGGAGAGCTCTACTCCTTTAAATAACGCCATTATCGTAGTCGCTCTCCATTGGGCGAGAGTTTGCCCTTGCAACCTATTCAAGAGGTTCTTCATAATCATGACCATCCTTCCATCGGTACTCAATCTAATTCTTTAGGTTTCCCGTTCTGCATCAGAGTTCGACGATTTTCCTTTCTTTTAAACAACCTATTAACGACCTTCTCCCTTCCTCACTCAATCCCTCTATCAATCAAGCCTTATCTTATGGAATTAGAATGTCAATTTAGGAGTTGACATTCCACAATCATATGCCTAAAAATATTTGTGCAAGTTTGGTGTCGCGGTCCGTTGCTTACCTTCTATCGACATGCGATGCCAAACAGCATTGCAACTATAGATCATTGGCTTTTGACCAATCCGGTCATGAATGGCTTGAAACTTACTTTAGTAAGTTTTCGAGAATGTTTTTAGAGAACCCTACCCTGTCCTTCAACCTAGCCCTCCGCTTGGGCTGTAAATACACGTCTCCATACCCCTGCCGGCTTTTTAATTCACTTGTAGATGAGGAAGCGCGTCACCCTCTGCATTGTGAATTAAACAAACGCCGGTATAGTAGGCACCAAAAAATAAATACCCTGCTTCAAGCTACCCTCAAACGGGCAAAAGTTCCTTCCATCCTTTCCTCGAGATCCCTCTCTTAAAAGGCGGATGTCCTGACGGTACGTCACTTGCCCCATGGGACAAAGGCCTTTTTTTAAATGGGACTACTCTTGTATTGACCTGTTTTCTCTCCAACGATACTCACGACCCCCGTGGATCGGCAGAGCATCGTAAATCTGTAAAATAATATGCTTTATCAGAAACCTCTATTTTTATTCCTATCGTTTTGTCGTGCTCAGGGACGTTTGGGAAGAGCGCTTTAAATTTTTTAAAAGAACTTAATGAACGTTCTCCTTCAAAAATATCGAATAGTATTTTACTAAATCAATCGCCATCACGATCGGTAAATCAATTTTTATTCCCTGATGGATTCAATGCCCATTGTTAAAGTAGACGAAGAAACGGATAATGTCTTTTAATCATTTATTTATAAATATTTTCGTTCTTGTATCTTTTTATTAATTTCATTATATATTTAATACTTTTCTATAATAAAGCATGCTAGTTTAAAATAAAGATTTTTTAAATTGTTTCGATTTTTTAACTAGAAATATATTATTACTAAAAATTTGGTATTGCCTTATTAAAAATTATATTAAGTTAAGTTTCTAAAGTTGCAATTGTAAATTAAAACAAATTTTCCATCACTTTGGCCAGAGGTGATATTTTTTAATGGTTAGCAGACAGTCTGGTAGTAACAAGAATAAAATATTAATTTAATTTAAAAAAAATTCCTTTTAGTTTTAAAAAAGGGCTAAATTCTGAAACTACCCGCCCGATTCGCTCGAAACTTTACCCGTAGGTGCCCAGGGCGGCCAGGGGTAAAATAGCTTTTAGGAACACGTAGGAAGAGGTAATTATTAATTTAATCTTTTTCCTTTTAAATATAGTAGGCCTCTCATATATATGTGGTATATAAACTCCCAAAATTAGTAAAGAATATACATTAATTTCGTAAAAATCATTATATTTGGCCTATGCATATATAAAATAAATATGTCAATATCTTAGTAAGCCATCAGAATAATAAAAAGGAAAAAAAGAGTTGTCAGGGGGATTTGACAAAATTTTGAAATCATTATTATTCACCCAAAAGGCCTTGTTGGTCATTTTTTGCGGCTAAAGATTTACCTGCCCTACACTAATTATAAATTTCGATTAAAACCAAACCCTTGTCTGTTTAAAAGATTGATAAAATTATTTATATTTACACTACAACCTAAAGGCGCGCAATTTTCATCAATAAATAGTGAAGCTTTAAGTAAAAAAATCAATAAACGCCAACATCACATCCCCTCCCCCCCCCCCACTCACTTGAGCGCAAATATCAAAACAAACGCCTTAACACAAAAAATCATCCTTCCTACATATTCCTTCTTGCCTGGATTTTATTATAGTAAGCAAGCATTATTATTTTTTACCTACCCTGATTTATTATAACCCACGCGATTTTGTTTTATATACCCCCTCTTCCCTTCCCTCTCTCCCGCCCTTTTTACGATAGGGGACGGGGTTGTTGTATTTAATTTATCAATAAACATCGCACAACAAATTCAAGCGTAGAGTGTGTGCGTGTGTTTGTATAATAATATAATAACCCTTAGTAAACACAATTTCTCATTCGCACGTTTTTTTTCTCCCTTATCAATATCATCCTCCATTTTCCCTCAATTTCAGAACGTATTTAAAAGAAAATACGATATAATTATTATTTAGAAAGCAATTTGTAATGGATGGGGGAAAATTTAAGCCACACAGGTTAAAGTTGTTTGATCAATAGCAATTAATAAGTCACATAAACTTAATACTATATAACAAACTAATAAAAGGGTCATGGGCGTGGTGGCAGGGAAGGGTAATTATCAAAAGATTTAAAATGTTTTAATTAGTTATTATTAACTATACCAACCAAATATACCAAATTATTTATTCAAATTAAATAACATATGTGTAACATAATATATTATTCAAATTAGTTAGAATCCCATATGTAAATATAATGTATTATAACTCCACGGGATATATATAACATTAATAATAATAAATTGTTAATCACTACATCTTCCCCTCCGTCAATATTTGAATTCGTCATGGAACCGCTGAGGTGGTCTTGTAATTCGTCGAAGTCTCCCAAATCGTTCGTTAACGCTTGGATCTATGCTTTCTCTCCCACCGTTGACCTTTGGTAGTTGAACTCTACGATCCGTGGAAACTCTTTCCCTTAGTTGGTCGCTATGTTTCCGTTTTATCACATCGCCAACTAGAACATTATAAGAATACCGTCCTTGTCGTGCTTTTACTACACCTTCATGCCAACCAGGACGAATCTCATTTTTAACCCAAACTGAATCATTCTCCTCGAAGTCCCTTTCTTTACTATTTCGATCATGATGTAGTTTCTGTTTCCATACTACATCCTCCATTTTGTCTCTAGGATCCGGTCTTAATAGATCAAACATTGTTTTAAGTCTCCTTCCAAACATTATTTCTGCTGGAGACTTACCCGTTGTCGAATGTGAGACGTTTCGGTATGTCATTAAAACTTGTAGTAAACACAATTCTTTATTATTTTCCGTCTTTCTTCCTGAATAATATCTACTCTTTAGAGTGCGAATCACTCTCTCCACCATTCCATTCGATTTTGGGTGATACGGTGACGTTTTAACGTGAATAACCGCATTTGCTTTACAAAAGCGTTCAAATTCGTCTGAGACAAATTGTCTTCCATTATCCGTTATTAGCTTTTTCGGTAGTCCAAATCTGGCAAACCAACATCTTAATTGACGTATAATCGTGAATGAATTGATGGAATCTATGACTGCAACTTCGACCCATTTTGAAAGAGCGTCAATTGCGACCAACCACCATTTTCCTTCAACCGGTCCTGCAATGTCAACATGAATTCTTTCCCACACGTAATTTGGAATGTTCCATGGATATAAAGGAACTTTTTGTACATTCGGTCTCTGTTCTTGACAGCCATCACATTTGTTTACCCATAATTCCGCATCAATATCAACCGACGGCCACCAGGCATAATATCTTAATAGTGTTTTCATACCCAAGATGCCTGGATGTCCCCTATGAATCACATTTAGGACAATTTTGCGTAAGTTTTCCGGTATTATTAATCTATCACCATATAATAGAATACCATCTTCATAAGAAATTTCATTTCTTCTTATCCAAAATGGTTTGAATTCTCTTCTAATTTTATCTGGATCAACCCTCCAATCTTTTTTTATATAAGTTATCAACTCTTTCATCGTTGAGTCTGATGCTATTTCTGATTTTAGCATTTCGGCGGACAACAACAATTCATTTATGATAGATATTCGAATTAAATTTATTTTATCAATTTCTCCGGTCTCTTTTGATTCTGTCGGTAGTCTTGATAAAACATCGGCCATGTTCTCTTTACCCCTACGGTATTGTATATTATATTGATAACCGTTTAGATATAATGCCCACCGGATCAATCGATTATTGGTCATTTTATTAAGATCTCTTCGATTTCCAAAAATCCGTTCCAGTGGCTTGTGGTCCGTTATTAGTGTAAAAGACCTTCCATATATGTATTGATGGAATCTTTTTACCCCATACACTATGGCTAACGCTTCACGATCGATTGATGAGTACTGTTGTTCTGTTTTATTTAATTTCCTCGAAGCGTATGCCACGGGTATTTCTTTTCCATCAAGTAAATGACACAAAGCAGCTCCAACGCCATTTTGCGAGGCATCGACTGTCATAATTAATGGTAGTTTATCATCATAAGGAATAAGTGTGTCATCTGTCGATAGCAAAATTTTAAGTTCCTCAAAAATTGTATTTTCTTTTTCGGTCCACCTCCAAGTATTTTTCAAACTAGTTAGTTCTGCTAATGGAGCGCATTTATCATGTAAGTTCGGTAGAAATTTACTATGATAATTTATAAATCCTAAAAAGGATCTTAATTCCGATTTATTTGTAGGTGTTTTAAATTTTCGAATTGCTTCTATTTTATCCTCCGTTGGATGGATACCACAATTATCGATTTTATGTCCAAGATACGTTACCGCCGATTGAAATATTTTCATCTTTTCTAACTTAGCCTTTACGCCATTTTCTTCCAACCTACGTAGAACTTCATTAAGCGTCTTTAAATGTTCCTCATCATTCTTTCCCGTTATTATTACATCGTCCAAAAATACACCAGTATTATTTAAACTTTTTAATATCCCATCCATAAATCTTTGAAAAATTGTAGGTGCATTTGAAATTCCGAATGGCATCCTTTTATATCGATAATATCCTTTGTGTGTAGAAATATTAAGGTATTGTCTGGAACCTTCTTCAATTTCCATCTGTAAATACGCGTCTTTTAAGTCAATGATAGTGAACTTTTCTCCACCCGCTACCTTCGAAACTAATTCATCAAATGTGGGTAACATGTAATTATCTTGCATCAGCCACGGATTAATTGTTAATCTAAAATCTCCACAAATCCTAACTTTACCATTAGTTTTCTTAACATTGACTGTCGGGGTTGCCCATTCCATTTTAGAGATTGATGGATTTATAGGTTCAATTATATCTTCCTTTACAAGTCTTTCCAATTCATCTTCCACAGCCTTTCTCATAGGAAAAGGAACCCTTCTAAAAGGTAATGATATGGGAATACAGTCATCTTTTAAATGCAATTTAACTTTCTGACTATTAATTTTACCAGTACCTTCTTGAAAGACTTTTGGGTATTTGTTAATTAATGAATTCAAAATATTAGCATGTGGTTCAAATGTTGAATTAATTAAATTTATACCCTCAGGTATAGGTAATTTTAAATTGAAAGAGGATATCCAATCCATGCCAAAAATTCCTATATTTTGATTGCTTGTGATTATTAAAGGTAGTTTTAAAATTTTATCCTCTAATTTAACATTTACAAAGGTCTTGCCTAATATATTAATTGGGTGGTTTCCAAATGTATATAATGCCTGTGTAGGTAATAATAATGGTCTACCAATCTTATTATAGAAATCATACCCAGCTAAAGATGCTGAAGCACCTGAATCAAATATCATAAGAATGTCAACATTTTCAATTTGTACTTTAATTTTAGGTTGTTTGTTATTGAGATTTGACAAAGAGTTTATAAATTTATTTAAGCAGCATTGTTGAAAATGATTCTTTTTATTACATTTAAAACATGTTTTACCAAATGCTGGACAATTCCTACTTGAATGTCTATGACCACATCTTTTGCATAAAAAGGTTTTTTGTTCAAATTTATTCATATACTTCTTTGGTTTCAATTGGTTGATATCTGAAGATGTATTCATTTCTCTATTGGCCAGTTCAATAGATTCAGATAACTTGAAAATTTGATCAAAGGAGATTTCTCTATTATTTTCATCTATGGCATCAGGCCATCGGGTACGTATTTCTGTTTCTAGTGACAAATTATGTAGTCCACAGATTAGTTGATCTCGTAAATTTTCATCAAGGTGATCTTGAAAATTGCAATATTTTGATATCTGTTTCAATCTAGTTACAAATTCTTGAATTGATTCCCCATGTTTCTTTTGAGCTTTACGGAAATCAATCCTTGCTTGGAATATGGTTGTTTTTGGTTTGAATAATTTTCTAGCCACCTCTGTGAGTTCTTGAAAGGTAAATTCCTTGGGATCTTTGGGATATAAAAAATTTCTTATTTTTTCTATATTTGTTTGTCCAAAGTATGCTATAAACAGTTTCTTCTTAAACTCCAAATGTTTTTCTGATGCTCCAATATTTTTGGCATCGAATATAGCATTTAATGTATATAAATATGCATCTATATCATCTTCTTCTTTATAAGAAGGTACCTGTATATTGGATGCGTCAGGAGTCATAGCACCACGTCCAGAAGTCATAACCGCGCCAAATATACCAACCAAATATACCAAATTATTTATTCAAATTAAATAACATATGTGTAACATAATATATTATTCAAATTAGTTAGAATCCCATATGTAAATATAATGTATTATAACTCCACGGGATATATATAACATTAATAATAATAAATTGTTAATCACTACATTAACCACAACGAATAAGAAAGATAAAAGAATTACGTTTATCTGGCTTTTAGGCCCATACTCGGGCAAGGAAGGGCCGTGCAGGTCTCTAAACTAAATTATTAAATAAATGAGTATGACCTAAAACCTATATTTTTTTAACTATTACTTTTTAGGTTTTCTATGGAATCACAATCTAATTAAATGAAATATATTAAACCAATAAAAGAATATATATGCATTTATAAGGTTAAAAATATATTACATAGTTGGCTGTCTGTTAGACCATCTATAATAAATTGTTAGGTTATATATAAAATTTGGCCAAAAAATTTTTGATGCTCATTTTGGCCAAAGGTCATTTTTTTGCATTGGTCAGCAGCCAGGACACGGTAAAAGTGGATATAAATTCATAAGAGTCAAAAAAACGTAAAAAAAAAATTTAGAATCACATTTTGGCCAATGGTCATTTTTTTTCATTGGTCAGCAGCCAGGACACGGTAAAAGTGGATATAAATTCATAATAGTCAAAAAAAAAAAAAAATTCGATTCACATTTTGGCCAATGGTTATTTCATTCCATTGGTCAGCAGCCAACGGATGGCCAAAAAGTCTTATTATCAATGGTAGTAACAAGAACAATCATAAGAGACGAAAAAACTCCGGGATTCGAACCCAAAAACTAGTTAAATTAACAAAAATTAAGAGTAAACAACGAGACAAGACATTCTGTGCAAGACAAGACATTCGGTGCAAGACATCAAGACATTCGGTGCAAGACAAGACATTCGGTGCAAGACAAGGATCGGTGCAAGACAAGACACCGAACAGCGTTACAAACAAAATGGAAAGCGAGCCCATAAATTGCATAGCATTTAATTAAATAGGGGCACAGGGACCCATATCAGTAGATGCATAGGCCCTTGTAGGGGGAGGGCATAGGGTTATTATCAATGTTAACCTATTCAAAAACGAAAAAAAAATTCGATTTATATGGCCAATGGTCATTTTTTTCAATGATCAGTAGCCTGCGGACGGTCAAAAAGTCATATTATCAATGGTATTAACAAGAACAAAATATTAATTTAATTAAATATATACATTGGAGGGTAAACGGACGGACATCAACGGACAACCAAAAACGAGCCCATAAATTGCATAGCAATTAAAACACATTAGTAGAGGCATAGGCTTTTGTAGGGGCACAAGGACTCATATCAGTAGGGGCATGGGCATTTGTAGGGGAGGGCACAGGGTAATTAGCAATGTTAACCAATTCAAACACGAAAAAAAAAAATTCGATTTATACTTTGGCCAATGGTCATTTTTTCATTGTTCAGTAGCCAGAACACTGTCAAAAAGTCATATTATCAATGGTATTCACAAGAACAATATATTAATTTAATTTAAAAAAAATAGAAATTTTGCCCTCTCCGAGATTCGAACCCACATTAGTAAAGGCATAGGCTTTTGTAGGGGCACAAGGACCCACATGTAAAGGCATATGCTTTTGTAGGGGCATAGGGACCCATATCAATAGAGGCGTAGGCTTTTGTAGGAAAGGGCATAGGGTATTTATCAATGTTAACCTAATATACCCAATTCAAAGACGAAAAAATAAAATTTCGATTTATTTGGCCAATGGTCATTTTTTTCATTGGTCAGTAGTCAGCGTACGGTCAAAAATTCATATTATCAATGGTATTAACAAGAGCAAAATATTAATTTAATTTTAAAAATTAAAAAAAAATTCGTCCTCTCCCTGGCTTGAACCCGACACCTCCAGGTCACAAAGCTGTGGACGACGGACGGACGACGGACGGATAACCATAAACGAGCCCATAAATTGCATAGCAATTAATACATGAATCTTACCTAATTGCTGCGCACTTGACGATCCAGTTTTAAAAACTTTTATATTCATTTTATAATATTTAGGACCTGAAATAATAAAGACAATGGCTGAACACTAAGGAAAATATGGCGCACAAATTTGGGATACAAAAGTATCTAAAGTTTTTGTCGTCATACAAAATTTATGTCTTTGTTAATGTTCATTTCGCGACTATTTATTACAAGAATAGGCTTAAGTGTTGGATATAAGTTAAGGTTAACAATCACCAATCCTGTCCCAAATGGCTTTTAAGTATTGATTAAGGTATTGCTGTCAAGCATATACTATCTAGACTGCTTAATATCTCAAATGCAAAAAATTGTGTTGGCCAAGTATTAGCTTATGACGTAAGCAAAATTTGAAAAAATTGGTACTTGTTATTTAATAAAATATCTAATTTGCAATTTAGAAAAAACGCACAGTATTGGAATTGGAATCATGAAATAGAGAAGGTTATAAAAAGTTTGGTTAAAAGGGGCGTGGGCGCGTAGTGGTATAGACTTTGTCTCTGAAACTCGAGCTTGTGGTTCAAATACAGCTCCCGGTACTTCTTTCAAGATTTTAAATATTTACTCAGAAATGTCCAATTCATTATGTAAGCAAGGCGGTATTATTAATGGTCTCATCGGGTTGATAGCGAAAGTGGGGGGGGGGGGAAAGGGATTCCAATATTTCGGTCCGCTTGTGACCATTTCAAGGAAAAATTAAATAAAAATTCTTTAAAATGGCATAATGAGGGAAAATGGTTTACAGTAGGTGATAAAACAACTATTAAATAAAAGTAATAACTTTCAAATATAACAAATCGTCAACAGGCCTAGATAGCTGAGCTTCAAATATAACAAATCGTCAACAGGCCTAGATAGCTGAGCATCATCCCTTATGGTTATGCAATCTCTAAAAGAAGCTGACTACCAAGTGTGGCAAACAGCTATAGGTATTTTTTAGCAAAAGTTAGGCAAATGCATATGTATACAGAATACCAGCAAAAAACTAAATTTAAAGTAGGCTTTTTATAGAGGGCTAGTTGGTGAATCAAGAAGGAAGACGCTTACCCCGTGATTACCTTGCTGCAATGGGACGAATGTTAGACAATTATATAAATTGCAAATGTTTTTGACTTTCAAAATACTCTATTACAAAATAGATCATACAATATTTATAAAAAAAGTCTTTGTTATTAAATTAAATGTAACCTTTAAAAAGTCAGCTCACTAAACTAGGTATTTATGAAGAGTGAGTTATCAAATATAATAAACAGCCATTTATTGGACTCGCATCTTTTGGGAATTGATACATTGTCTTCAAGATAAAAAAATAGATAGCAATTTCTTAATCAAGAAAATTAGGGATATTAAATTAAATAAAAGCGAGTTTCAGTTTGGTCGTCGGCGAAGAGAGGGAGGCAGGCCTGGTGTTTAAAATATCCAATGTGATTTATTTGTGGTTGGATGCACTTCATCTAATCTTGAACATCGATTTACAGGCGTTTACAAAATTACGATCAAACGCGATATAAATATAAAAATTAAGGTAAAAATATAAAGGCTTGACTATTGCCAGCATCTAAACCTAGAAGTGAGCCATGCCCCTTGGCCGAATCAGTTTGGTCAAAAATGAAACTTTATGGTTAGGGTTTTCTCAATTTTATAGAGTACAATTAAATTGAAGAATGTACAGCCCAAAAGATTTTTATTACTAGCTATCGTCTTCTAAAGGCCTGACGAGTGACTCTATCATCGAGGCGTTGCCAGTTTATTCGTCTATTATAAGAATGGGCCTAGAATCAATCAGGGAATAAAAATTAATTTTGGCAATGGCGATTGATTTTCAGAGTGAAAAACTACTAAAAATTTTAGAGTGTGCTGAGCGTTTAATAATCCCTTTAAAAAAATTTCGTCCATTAGCATGACAAAAAGATGAAAATAAAACGAAAACACTCCTAATTAATCGGAATATTTCAAGCATTTATGACCCTGCCGATCCTAGCGGATCGTGGGTATCGTTAGAGGTTGCAAAAACTCTCCTTTCTTTCTCCTCCATTCTCGCCCCCTTTATGTGTGCTTGTATCGATATGGGGGGGGGGATTGGAAGAGAAGGAGATAGGGAGAGTGGTGTTAGACATCGCGTGTGTAGTATGTACTCTAATGCACTCCGTTTTCCAAACGTAGTAGGACAAATTTTCATAAGGGGTAGGGGTTCACGTAAACGCGAATGAATTTAAACATAGAGGTAAAACAAAATAACTAAAATAATGTTATAACCTTTAATATACAGGATTAAACTAATATTTTTCAATTAAAATTAAAAGTGCCGTGGCAATATAACCTCAAAAAGGTTAAAATGGGCCGTATGTGCACATTCAACCGAAAACCGAAAGTTTTGGGAAAAAAACATTATTATTCAGTGCAAAATTCTCTACCAGAATTATTGGTCTGCTGAATACATTCACACGGTCATTATTTGTAGACCTGTGTAATTTGCAGGGAGTTATTTTGCCAGATTCGCAATAATCATCAGATATAGAGCAACAACGTCAAGCTGTAAGAAATTAATAAGTAAAGTTAATTAGTGGGACACAAAAACAATGATGAAATTTGGGCTCGGGCGAGTTCGAAAAAATTAAAGCCAATCGGCGGTCATTAACAAGTCTATTTGCGAGAGCAAAATAAAAGTCTTTTACGACGCATAAGTCCAGGCATTAAAAATTCGATAAAATAGACGAATCGGGGTCAAAGTAGCAGAATGATGAAAAAGTAGCAGAAAAATATTTTTTTAGATTATCAATATATTAGAATTAAATCTCAAATGGGGAGGGAATTTGATGTGCAAATAACCCTAACCTAAAACGCCAACCTAAAACATTAACCCTAACCCTCCTGACCAATCTTGATCTTGATCAGTTCTGACCAATCTTGATCAGTTCTGACCAATCTTGATCAATTCGGACCAATTTGGCTGTATTTTTCTGCTACTTTGACCGGGTGCCAAAATAGACAGCAATTATTCAAAAATTACAATTTGGACAGGACAACCAAAAACGAGCATATAAATTGCATAGCAATCAATACTTAACTAATTTATCTATTTCATTCATCTCCACAAAATATAAAGCATTTGAATTAAAAGGGAAACGTTACATTTATATCTACAAAACATTTTTCCAGCCGCATTATTTTTAAACCATTTTTAATTTCAAATTTAAACAACGACCAGAGCACAACATCTATCCCAACTCATCTTTATCTACCCTTTCAACTATTGTTGTAAAAGGACCGAAATCACAAAGTCAATATATGTAGACCTGTGTTATTATTTACTTAAATATTAATAATCACTGGACTATTTACGGACCATTGTTCTTCGAAACATTATTTATTTGAGTAATTATATATATACAGGATATAAAAAATAAGTAATCGATAAATTTCTATAATTAATTGAAAAAAAAATTTATATTTAGTAATCCTTGCCGAAAATCTACTGTCTTATCTTATGCCAAGAGAGGGACGAAGTGACATCATCTTTTAGACTGCTTTATATCAGGATTGTGTAGTAATTTGGTCTTGTCTCCTCTCATCTCATCACGGCCTTTACTATCTCGTTGGTTTTTTGTACAAGACAAGACGGTGGCCGGTGGGATTCTTTAATTTAATTAGTGCAAAATCTTCAATCTCACTTATGATTATTAGGGTAAGCTCATAGGGTGTGCTTAAACGATAGTAAGAGAATTAAAAAACAAAATTTAGAATTAAATCAAAGCGATGGTAGGTCTACAGAACGTTTATTACCATTAATGGTTGGGCGTAGCAGGGGGGGGGCAGGGGCCCCTGAATGACAAAAAATAATTTTTTTAACGCAAAAACTCTTAAAAATTAAAAAGTTTAATGTTATGCCCCTCCCTAATTTAACTTTTAACAATTGCGCCCCCCTAATCCAAAATCTGGCTACGCCCATGCATTAAATGTGCAGTAAGCAGATTAATGGATTTGTAAATCAAAATGTACCTATTTGACACACCCTCCTTGACTAAGCTGTAGCCATGTCGCTACTTTAGTAAATGACAGATCATCCAGTTAAATCCAAATTTAAAATTCAAACGAAAAAAGACACATACACCTTGTCTCAACAGTCAAACTCAGTTCAAATCATAAGACCACTAAGAAAAGGCAATTAAGCATTTGAAATTTTTCCTTCATATATTTATAATAAATTATTGCCAATGTGCCATTTAAATATTCTTAGTTATGCATTACAATCAATAATTAGAATTATTTGGTATAAATAATTTTGGTCATATTTAATATCAAAAAAATACACAATCTTTACATTATTATTGAAAATTTTCATTTATTAAATAGTAAAAGGAAGTTAATTGCAAAATTTATATTACTATTATATAAATTAAACAGATGAATATATTTTAACTCCAGTATAGCTTAGCTTTTTGTTACTATTTTGATTAAGTATCATTAGGCTATCATTTAATATAGTTTTTAATCTTAATTTAACGTTGTTAGCCCATATGCCACCTAAAATTCATATCTTATATGATGAAAAGTTAATTTTTATTATATGTGTCCTAATATAGCTTTTGAACATTCTGCTTTATATGGCCATTTGGAAGATTTGGTTAGAGGTGACACAAGAGAAACAAGGATTAGATCTCTTCAATCTATAGACGTTGAACTATGGGCTAAAGAAAATGAAGTTTTTGTTTTTGAATATTCTAAATACATTCTCAAGCAGTTGAGTGATACATTTTTCGAGAGGGGAGGTCTGGAATTTCGCAAAAGAGTTGGAATAACTTTGACAAATTTTGGCCTTTCTTTGGCCACAATTTTAAAACAAAACTCTTGTAGAAGCACATCCAAAAGTTCTATAAACTCCTCAGAGATCAATCTCAATTCCAATGCTTATTTTGAATGGATTTTTTCCAAGTTGGATTCCAACACAAATGACGAAAAGAAAATTCTCATTTTAGCATCTCTCGGGGATGCCATTGACTTGGACACAGCTGATATAAAATCAACTGGAGTGCTAGAGTACGGACAACTTACAGAAAACTTGACCAGAATTTATGAAAATGTGAGGTCCGAAGAAGTTTTTGTCATTCTAACTCACATACTTATCTCCATTATGACTCGTAGACCAGACGCGGTTAAACCATATTATACTGATATTCTGGATATAATCATAGGCTGGAACCTGGATTCTTGCAATAGCGTGTAAGGCAACATACATTACATGGCACTGCATTGGTTTTTAAGACAGTTTAATGGATTTTTTCTAATATTGATACAAACCTAAGTTAAATAACGATATTTATATAAAGCATTTTGGCGTTAATCTTAATATATAATGTGTGCAAAATATAAAAAGTAAAGGTTTATCAATAATGAAGTTAGGCTCCTAAAAGCTCAAAATTCGCAGAACCCTTGTAACCATCTCAATCACTATCTTTTACTTCTTTTAATCGAAAAATATTTAATTTTTGCGATTTAATGCCCAAAAGAATTTGCAAGTAAATATAAAGTGGATAATTAACAGCAAAAAATTATCTAATTTTTAACTTCTTTCAATCAAAAACGTTTAATTTTTGCAAAAAAATGTTCAATTTTTGCAAAAAAATTCTCGAAAAATATAATTTACCAGTTGTATAGAATTAATTCAAAATTAAATAATTACTTTTAAGTGGTTATTAAACAGCTAACAATCATCTAATTTGTAAATTATTATTTGATGATAATCATTAAAATTTAAAATAATCTTTAATTTTTTAACAACATCTGTTAGTTTATCGCAAGAGACGATCAAAATGGAAGTTGTAGATTTTACCTATCGCGTTTTGAGACTCCGAGTCGTGTCCGCATTTTACCACACCCCGGGCGCCATTTTGGATTTTGTTTATGACATTTTGAGCCAATTCCTGGAAGACATGGAAGTTTTAGTTAACACGGAATGCGGGAACAAAAATGGGAAGGGCAGCAGTAGTATACATTTGATCCCTTACCAGGATAGGAAAAAGTTGAAGGTTGAAATACTTGAGGGGCTGGTTCGAGCCTCCTCGCTTACCAGGTTTTTTATTGCTAAAAAAATAATTGAAATATTTTATAAAATTGTAAGGTTTATTGAAATGCTTGACTCTTATACAATTGCTTGAATTGAGGAGTAATTGAGAAATATTTTATCTATTTGTAAAATTGATTAAAATGCTTTATATTATCCTAACCAACTGTTTAAGATATTGTAGGAATCGAGTTTTTTTTTTAGCTTTTATTATACATGCGGCGCTATATCACCGGAGGGAGACAATTTAAAACGTTTAACAAAAAATTCTTCTAACTAAAAATACTATGTTAAATTGTAAAATATTTTTTAAGCTTTCAATTCCTTATTCTACAATTTAAATTTTCCAGCCATCTAGACCAAACAAAGTATATCTCGCTCCGCTCGTGTTGCAAAATTAAGTCTACCCATATAAGGGGCTCGTATTGTTACATTCGCAAAATAATAAATAGGCAACTGCGTCCTGTATTTGGTTAGTCCACTAATTTAGAATATTACTCTAAACGTACATAATTGACTTTAAAATTTTATGGATGATGTCGAATTTTAATCTAGCCGGATTATATAGCACACATGGGCGTAGCCAGCTTAGGAATTACAGGGGGGCCAATAAAGATTTATTTTTCGAAATTTTAGCCATAATTTTAATAAGTTTTAACAAATTTTTAGCTCCTTGCACCCCCTTGGCTACGCCCATGACAGCACACAGTAGATTAAGATTCTAGGCAATTTTCTCTTCTCGGAAGATAATTAATTATAGCTATCTGTGTTATAATTATGTATGACATAAATTGATTGTTGAGCTTAGCCCATAAATTTTGATTTGTTGAGGAAATTAGGCTTTTTTTGAAGGCTAGTTGTAAAAAGTTTTTGTAACTTACAAATTTGAATTTGATTTCAGAATATACGGTACTATCGTGGCCAACTTTTCCGATGCGCCCTCCGCCCCAGAACAGCTGATTAAAGAATCCCAAATTCAAAATCACGTAACTCGTTTGCTCAAAGTATACTCTGGCATAGTTAATCTGACTGTAGTCGATGCAACCTTTCTCGCTGGCAAAGGTAATTAAGGCGAAATTGTATTCTCAAAATGTCATTAAAAATCATAATTTGAGTATACTAGTTTCTGAAAAATTATTTCCACAATTAAAATTACGCTATTTTTTATTTGACTTTTTATTGTTTTAAGTTTTTATTAGCTAATATAAATAAGTTTGAAACATATTCAGTGTTTTTCATTAAGAATTGCCTTAAATGTGGAGAGGCTACGACATATATGATAGAGGTATTCAATTTCACGAATTAATTCATTTGTGAATATAATTAAGTATGCAATTTAAAGGAATGCAAATATTTTAAATTTTAGATGCGCTGATATAAAAGACGATATTAAATATATCAAAATCAGAAATATATCTATGAAATTAAAATATAAAAGTTTCAAGTTATAAATCCAAATTTTTAGTTTTACTATTATATGAGGCTTAATTTCACCACACAAATTATTATTTCCTTAATCATTTAAAAAACTTGTAGAAGTCATTTAAAATAAAAAAGAGCCTTCAACCAACTTATAATCCTTAAATACATTAAAATGCAGCCATTTTGACGTCTATTTCCAAGAAAATTCGATTAAATAGCACAAAAACTTAGAGTCGTCTGAGGGGTTAAATATAATTTTACTCAAGTACAAACCTGAATGAAATATCAACATAGATAGGAAGGAAATCAGAAAAAAAACAAAGTTCTTAAATTAAGATATAAATAAAATTTTCTACATATAGTGCAGGTAATGAGAAAAAAAATAAAATTTTCACACTTAGGTATTGATAAAATTTCATAATATTTTACATGTAGTACTGTTCGTGGTGGGTATGTGGATTGGAATACTGAAGGAGAAAGGCTATTTACTGTTGTGGCCCAGCCTGAACGCATTTATAGCTAAATCACACTTTTGGTCAGCCACCTGCACTTACTTAAGTTCTCAAGCCAATGGAGCACAGCCATTACAACCATTTGACGTTCATTTGAAATCATTGTGGGATTCAAAAAATCAAATTTCCCCTCTGGTAAATCATACTTTCTGGCTGATTGGGGAGTGCTTAACCGCTTTCGGAGAGTTTTTAGTTAGCACCGAGTTTCTCAATAAACTATCCTGGATTTTGAACGTGGTAACGGAAAGCAAATACTCGACCCCCCGGGCTCAAGATAACCCTTACAAAGTTAGTTTTGAAACTGTAACCATGGGCGTAGCCAAGGGGGGCAGCGAGGGGCGGCTGCCCCCTCTAAATCCAAAAATTTGTTGAAATTGCTTAAAATCATGGCTAAAATTTAAAAAAATGATCATTTTGCCCCCCCCCCCCTCTTAATTCCAATGCTGGCTACGCCCATGACTTTAACACTGGTCAACATACAATGGAGTAATAAAATCAACCGGCAAAGGGTTCGCAGATTCTGGTAGAGTTTTCCTTTATTTATAGTAAAATTTTAATAATTTTATTAAATTAAAATTTTACCGATTAATTTGCAAATTATTGACGTTTGTAAAACGCTAAAATCCCTGTTTTTAGCAACCTTGAGCTGCAATTATTTGAAAAACTTGACGTATAGGGGGAAAGATTAAAAATATGATCGTGGACACCGCGAAAAACTCTATCATAATCTGTAAACGGTTTGCCGGTCAATTTTTTTCTTGAATCGTGTAATTAGATTTTTGCTTAAGTTTTTTTCGTGATATGCGAGTAAAGTCTTTATTTGCTATATATTTAAATAATTTTCGTTTGATTGTCCTGTTAATTTGACACCTATACATTTTAGTAGAGTTGCTAAATTGCCAACTTGCTTCAACTCCAGACGCGAGCACGCACACCGAGTTGCTTAATATGCGCGTTAGCACTATATTTGCTCGCTGTTCGGTGCACTAGGCAGAACAGTAGCATGTAAAAATGCTCGAGGGCCGAGCACAAACTCGAGCAGATGGTAGCTGGAGTAGAAGCAAGTTAGCAATTTACAACTCCACATTTTAGAGGGTCCTCGATAATGACTATATATTGCCGTTAAAAATATCTGTAGAAAAAGCCCACTAAGAAAAACATTATCCTTTCTGATCGATAATATATAAATCAGTCGAGCCCATAAACAATAATGGAATTTGGGCTCGGGCGAGGTTGAAAAAATTAAAGCCAACCAGTGGTCATTAGCTAGTCTATTTGGGAAAGCAGAATAAAAGTTTTTTACAGAAGCATAGGTTCGCAGCCATTAAAAACCCGTATAAGTTTCCACGGCAATTATTGAAAAATTACGAGGTGGACAGGGGACGGACAACCAAAAACGAGCCCATAAATCGCATAGCAATTAATTTAGCACTTCTTTAATCTTTTTTTATAAATTTAAAGATTTAACGAAAAATTTTATTTTGTGGTGAAAAATATATATGCCATTTGTTTACTATTAACAAGGGAATAAAACGAAATTCGCCCGAACCGGAGAAAGAGCATAATGTTGGAGCAGTGGTCAACGTGTTTGCTTTGCTAGAATCCAATCAGGCATTTGCAGGATCGGAATGCATATGTGGACCACGATGCGTTGATCAAATACCGGTGTTGTATGGAAAAATAGTGTTAGGATTGGACAGATATTTAGCCGATATTTCTATGAAAACTCTCAAGTAGAACAGCTTGTTGTCGCGATTAAATAGTGGATTAGCCAATATTATTTAGTGAATTTTTAAGTTTAAATTTATGTTTAAAAATGTATGTGAAAAAGGATAGTTTAAAAACTACATGTTTTAGAATTGCGGTTTTAAAGTTATTAATCTCCAAATCAATCATTTTAATCGATTAGTTTTAACGATTTTCCGTTTTATTGAGTTCCTTCGTGTATAAATTATAAATTGACTTTTTCCAATAATAATCGTGTCTGTCTTATTTGCAAAATCAAATCAATTAATATCACTTAGTGTTATAATTGCTATGCAATTTATGGGCTCGTTTTTTGGTTGTCCGTCCGTCCGTCCGTCCGTCCATCCCTATCTATTTGCATTGGGTATATTAGGTTATCGATTTTTTAAATTAATGCATGAGAAAGAGGTGCCCCACCCCTCATCTCTATCTCCCTCGCTTTCGGGCGGGGTCGGGTTTTAATTGCTACGTTGTTAAATTAATGCATAAGTATATCTATTCGTTTTTGAATTGGGTAACATTGATATTAATTGCTATAATTACCCTATGCCCTCCACTACAAGGGTTTGGGTTAGAATCTCGGAGTTTTTTTAGACTCTTATGATTGTTCTTGTTACTACCATTGATAATTAGACTTTTTGGCCGTCTGCTGGCTGCTGACCAAAGAAAAAATGACCATTGGCCAAAATGTGAATCCGAGTTTATTTTTTCGTTTATTTTTGACTCTTATGATTATTCCTGTTACTACCATTGCTATTATGACTTTTTGGCCGTCCGCTGGCTCCTGACCGATGGAAAAAATGACCATTGGCCAAAATGTGAATCGAAATTATTTTTTTCGTTTTTTTTTGACTATTATGATTGTTCCTGTTCCTACCATTGCTATTATGACTTTTTGGCCGTCCGCTGGCTGCTGACCAATGGAATAAAATGATCATTGGCCAAAATGTGATTCGAAAATTTTTTTTTCGTTTTTTTTGACTATTATGAATTTATATCCACTTTTACCGTGTCCTGGCTGCTGACCAATGGAATAAAATGACCATTGGCCAAAATTTGATTCGAAAATTTTTTTTTCTTTTTTTTACTCTTTTGAATTTATATCCATTTTTACCGTGTGCTGACTGCTGACCGATGGAAAAAAATGACCATTGGCCAAAATGAGCATCAAATTTTTTTTCCCGTTTTTTTGGCTATCATTTACTTATAGAGTATTTTTTAAATTAATGCATAAGAGGTGCCCCACCCCTCATCTCTATCTCCCTCGCTTTCGGGCGGGGTCGGGTTTTAATTGCTACGTTAAATTATTATATAATAAACATAAATAAAAGTTTTAATTGCTATGCAATTTAACTAGTTTTTGGGTTAGAATCCCCGAGTTTTTTTGACTCTTATGATTGTTCTTGTTACTATCATTGATAATAAGACTTTTTGGCCGTCCGCTGGCTGCTGACCAATGAAAAAATGACCATTGGCCAAAATGTGAATCCGAGTTTATTTTTTTGTTTTTTTTGACTATTATGATTGTTCCTGTTACTACCATTGCTATTATGACTTTTGGCCGTCCGCTGGCTCCTGACCGATGGAAAAAATGACCATTGGCTAAAATGTGAATCGAAATTATTTTTTTCGTTTTTTTTGACTATTATGATTGTTTCTGTTCCTACCATTGCTATTATGACTTTTTGGCCGTCCGCTGGCTCCTGACCGATGGAAAAAATGACCATTGGCTAAAATGTGAATCGAAATTATTTTTTTCGTTTTTTTTGACTATTATGATTGTTTCTGTTCCTACCATTGCTATTATGACTTTTTGGCCGTCCGCTGGCTGCTGACCAATGGAATAAAATGACCATTGGCCAAAATGTGATTCGAAAACTTTTTTTTCGTTTTTTTTTGACTATTATGAATTTATATCCACTTTTACCGTGTCCTGGCTGCTGACCAATGGAAAAAAATGACCATTGGCCAAAATGTGATTTGAAAATTTTTTTTTCGTTTTTTTTTACTCTTATGAATTTATATCCACTTTTACCCTGTGCTGGCTGCTGACCAATGGAAAAAAATGACCATTGGCCAAAGTGAGCATCAAAATTTTTTTTTCCGTTTTTTTGGCTATCATTGACTTATACAGTATCTGTTGGTATTGACCAATAGAGAAAAAATGACCATTGGCCAAATTTATGATTTTTTTAATTAAAAATTGTTCAAATTCAACAAAAAATTTCTCCCAGCAATTCTGCAAATTCTTAACATTGTGATGTTTTATAATATAATGTTTGTTAGACCCATAATCACTAAAGGCTATAAAAACTAATGTAATACGCAACTAGATGCAAACACTAAATCTAACCCTAACCCTTGCCTATATTACATTTTGCCTATAAATGGAAAATTTGTATAAATAATTAATTAATCATTAGGCATTTAATACCCCCCTATAGGCATTATCGCCCCTTCCCACCTTTTTCGCCCATAAATTGCATAGCAAATATGACACATTTATATGAAGTACAGATGAGTCGTCCCCCCTTCCCTTCCCCTCTTCCCTTCCCTTCCCCTCTTCCCTTCCCTTCTCCCCCTTCCCACGAGGGCCGAAGGCCCGAGTTTTTTATATTTATTTTTTATTTAATGTACAGTTACTTGTTGGTATCGATACGGAGCAAAATTAAGCGTCTAACTGCTTTACTCCTTCAAAGAAACCCTAGCCTCAGTTTTAGTGGGGAGAACAAGGAATTATCATACCTCCTGAATAATTTAACTTACTACCTCTACATAGTAGCCCACATATTTCGTGGGCTTGATACCCGCTCCCTCCCTAACTTAGCTTTTCAAAAGAATGGATTAGAAATTTTTTCGACACTACTTTACCATACCTCGCCACGATGTAAAATAACTTTTGGTCCAATTTTGGCTTTTGACCCTAAGGAGGAAGCAAAAAATTTAGAATTAAGCCTGATCTCTAAAGAGTTTCCTTGGTTGGTGGACAAAATGATAATGACTTTCTCATCTTATTGGAAAGGGTACAAGCGATTTTTAATAAATTTTGTCATCTCAATAAGGGTATTGTATGTCAATTCGCTACGTCTTTGGCCGATCCCCTTTATAGATTTTACGAATTAGCGTTATACCCGATGTCTTAAAAGATCGTCTTAAAGGATCGATTTTTGACATTAAAAACGACGACAATTATTAAATAAAAATATGAGGGGATTGCCCGAAAGAGGCGTTTTTATGATCAATTTGACATGGAATGCCCCAATTGAGTGTAAATGATTTTTTTCTTTTTGTACTTTATCCTTGGTTAACATGAGATACCAAAATAATTGTCATATTATTTATATAAAAACTTATTTCTAAATCTAAGTTGACTTGTGATTTTATAATAAAGAATATACAAAATTTGCAAATATTTTTACGTTTTTTATAATAGTGAAGGTATTATATTTTAAATTATATAGGCAAAACTATAGCTGTCAAACTGCAAATTGTGACATATTAAACATTTACATACATTTGCTGTGCGATGAGCAAAGCAACCAAGAGCTAAAGCAAGTTAAAATTTTATTTTTAAATTAAAAAACATTATTTTTAAAATGTTAATTTACGTTATATTTGTGTTAATGACAGGATATACGTGCTCGGACTCTTGGCTTCTTTCTGCTCTCACTTTAGCAAAGCTAAGGCTTTACTGGAAGATCCCAGTTTTTTCACGTCAATCAAAATATTGGTCTACGTATTGTGCAAGCAAATTTTGCATAGGTCCTATCCGAGTGACGTTTATTGCCTGAAAACTTTGCTCAATGCTCTAACATTGATTAGAAATGGGAAAGATATCGCTGCCTTAATTACCTTTTTAGGGTATATATTATTTATTTATATTTTATTTATTTATTTAATTTATTTAATAGCGTGTACGTCGTTTGCTGGCAAAATGGTTGTGAAAACTCACTAGAATGTGTTTCTCATTTGAAATCCCAAATTATATCTTCCCTGCCACATATGCCCTTCTTTATCAAGTTTCATATTTTACAATTTTATCTTTTCAATATTTAATTTTTCTGTTTTCAATTGATATTTATAATTCTTTTACGAAATTTAGATCACACTGTTTTTTGTTACTTTTAGATGTTTTGCTGAAATACGCTACGCAAAACTTTGCAGTTATTTCAGTTCGGACAATTTGCAAATCATCTTAGAAGATGGGGAATTGGCGCGAGATTTGGAGATTCAAATGAAATCTTCTTTTACAGAAAGACTCTACTTTGTAAAAGATCACAACTCAAATTCATGTAATCTCGATGATTTTGGGTTGGGTCAAATGGATTTATTTTTCAAATTTCTCTCCAACGAGTGCGACTTTTCTCATTTAAGGTAAACACCATTTATCTTTACATCTAGTTTTTTGTTTTTGTTCTTTATCGTATTTTTAAACTCACAGTCGTGGGATTTGTTTTGATGAGTTTATACCATCTTGACCGGGTAAGAGCCATGTCTTGACTAATTTTTGTTATATTTCATAACTTTGTCCAATCGCCCTTTTCATGTGACACGATGTCGTCCTCTTCCTCGGTACCTCCATGTCCATTACTTTTCGAGACTAATGTCATTCGTGTCTCCCTTCTTAGTATATGCCCATACCACCTTAGCCGATTTTCGTTAATCATGTCCGCCATAGGTTGAATCCCCATTTTTGTCCTGAGAAAGTCATTCGTCACATGGTCGAGCTTAGTATTCCCCAAGCTCTGCCGTATCATTGTCATCTCTGTGGCTTTTAATAGCTTTTCTTCCGTGGTGTTTAATGCTCATGTTTCACTTCCATAGAGTAACATCCTTACGATGGATTTGTAAGCTTTGCTCTTCAACCATATTGGCATTTTATTGTCGCACCTTAATTTTATGGGAAACCATGTTTTATATTAAAACATATTTTCATCAATATTTTCAAAATATTATTTATGGGTAGTTTATAGTATGTGTTTTACTCGATTTAGAAACATGTAGAATTAGTTTATCATTGGATTGCATTACAATATAGTAGTCGTCGTCAATATATTTTGTTATTTTTACGTAAACGCATTTCGCTCAAATTTAGAAACGTTTACCTTCAAACTAACCCACCGATCGATGGGTCACGTGACTCAAGCGAATATTCCGCTATAATCACGTGGTTCGGAACCAAATCGGCTCAGCTGTGTTTCGGGAATAAGTTAAAGACGGGATGGGGTAAACCGAGCGAAACTTTGACGCACATCGAAAGTAAATTTAATTATTTGCTCACTTATTTTTTCTGAGATTGCTTAAATTTGTCAGAGGTGATTTGAGTTTTGTAATTCGTGAAAAATTCTATTCAATTTTAGTTAATTTAAAAGAAGCTTGGCAAATTATTATTAAAATTGAGCATTTTGTGACTAAAATTTAACGTAGGATTTACCATCATTTAAATAGCGTTGTTAATACTAAATACTTTATTAACCAAAAGTTTAATAAAATTAAGGGCTAGTTTTAGCCTTCGATTTTGACTTTATTGATATGAATTTAATTTATCGAAAATAAGGAGTGAATATTATATATTCAATTTTTTTAAATTAAATCAATATTTTGTTCTTGTTAATACCATTGATAATATGAATTTTTGACCGTCCGCTGGCTACTGACCAATGAAAAAAATGACCATTGGCCAAATAAATCGAATTTTTTAATTGCTATATGCAATTTAGGGTATTTTTTCGTCTTTGAATTATGCCCTTTTCTACAAGGGCCTACGCCTCTACTGATATGGGTCCCTGTGCCCCTTACCAAAGCCTATGTTTTTACTGATATGGGTCCCTGTGCCCCTACCAAACCCTATGCCTTCACTAATGTGGGTTCGAATCCCAGAGAGGGCAATATTTTTACTTATTTTTTAAATTAAATTAATATATTGTTCTTGATAATACCCTTGATATTACGTAATAATTTCATTTGGAAATCTTTTAAAATTAGATTTTTTGAAAAAATTCATCGAACTCACAACCGTAGAAAAGGAATACGCTGCCAACGATCCAAAAAGTGTGTACATGTATGTAGTGTTCTAAAAACGGCTGGGTTTTGTTTCGTCTGTTTTTCCATGGTCGACCTCTAGGCTTAGTCGAAAATTAAAAAACAGACGAGAGTCGACCGTTAATCTTAGTTGAACCAAAGATCGACCAAACAAAGCCCAGCCGATTTTACAGCACCACATTTATATGAAAATGTTTGATAGGTAAGTGGGTTTGATTAGAATATTTGAAGTAGATAAACATTTCATATTTTAAAACAAAATTAATCGGGTACTATTCATAATTTTATTTAAATAAATTGAAAGTTTATGATTTTATAAAAAATAATAAAATATATTATACAAAAAAACCTTTGAATACCTCACTCAATATTGTCACATCCATATCACGCATTGCACATAGTATATTGATTTCAAACATAAATATAGTAAATAATTATAAATTGTAATACTATTTAGTCTTGGAAATTTGTGGACAATGGATAAATGCTAATCATCGCGTTTTGGCTTTCATAACCTTTCTCGAAAGATTGGAACAACTGATATCAGACACTATAGAGGGACGAAAACTTAAAGATCGTCTGCATCTTTATCAAACAGACGTAACTATTTTGTTATTTACCAATTTTTTGATTCATTCTTAAAAACGAGGGTGTTATTAATTGGCAAATTTGTTAATAATGATTGTTAGTTTTAGTAATAGGATGTGTCTTCATAAATTTTATACTTTTATAATAATAACTTTACTAAATTTAATTATCATATAATCAGTTTTCACACTTATTTAAGCTTACAAATAACTCAAATATCATAATAAATAACTTATTTACTTTAATTAATACCTAAATAAAATAACGATTTTTTCTTTATAAATATTTTATTCTTTTAATGTCTACAATAATTGCCTTTGATCCTTATCTCCTGTATCGACAACAATATTTATTATATAAAGAACTTTCTGGAAGGGTTTGAACTTAATGGCTTAATGATAACCTAGTGTTGTAAAACGGCTGGGTTTTGTTTGGTCGACCTTTTGTTTTAGTCAATCAAACATAAATAGAAATCCTTGGTCGATTTATGCTTCCAAGAAAAACAGGGCAAAAATCTTTGGTTTCTTAATGTTTAATCGACTAAAACCGTAGGTCGACCAAACAAAACCCAGCCGTTTTTACAACACTATAAAAACCCCCAAAAATGGATTTGATAATTATTTTACTTTAAATTCATATGTATGTATATATTTGCAGCCCTCCTTGCTTCCCTTTTACCTAAACAATCAGGGCGTTTGTACGGAATGGTTTGTCCGCATCAAAATGGCTTGCATAGGGTGGTACCATTACGTGGGCTACGACCAGCTCTGCTTAAAACACGCGAGCTTGTTCCTGATAAATCAATTAAAACCGGTTCCTGGATTTGCTAGAGGATCCAAAGAAATGCTAATAAGCATCAACTACGTGACCACCACCAACTTGAAGGTTTAACAAAACGCCTGGGTTTTGTCTGGTCGACCTTTGGTTTTAACCAAGACTAGCGGTCAATTCTGGTTTGTTTTACAAATTTCGACTAAGCCTAGTGGTCGACTAAAACCAAAGGCCGACCAAACAAAACTCAGCCGTTTCGTAGCCAGCATTGGAATTTGAGGGGGGGGGGCAATAATAATTTAGGGAGGGGCAAAATAATCATTTTTTGATATTTTAGCCATAATTTTAAGAAATTTCAACAAATTTTTAGATTAAACACACCTTTTACGCATAAATGTAAACCCGAGTTGGTCTTAAAGAGAAAAAAAGATCGAAAAAAAAACACGTGAAAATATAATTTTTGAAGAGATAAGTAGAATAAAGGAAAATTTTTGTGTAATTGATTTGATTCAAAATAAAATGAAATTTTGTTCTTAAGAAGGATTTTAAGTAAGTTATTAATAATATTAATATAAATGGAACCCCGACCCTCTCCCCTTTTATTAAGTGTTAAATTTTATATTGCAAAGTGTGGTATACTCAGTTGCTTTACCAATGATAATATGGTTAGGCTTTGTTTTTTTAAAAGATTTTTCTTATCAAAATGTGAAAAAATGCATGGAGCGAATTCTGATATAATATTAATACTCAATTCTTTTGAGTTTTGAAAGTATCTTACTTCAGTTTTATAACATATTAAGGCCTTATTTTAAAAAACTTTTTTTGCTGATATTTCCATACATTTTTTTCTTTCAATTATTAAATCGAAATATCCATTTTTTATCGTTTTAATTGTTTAGGAGAAGGGGCTTGAAAACGTTTGTAAAGCCATTTGCTGCCTCGTCGCGTCGTCCGCTACCTTGTCACGCGATCACGTGATTGTCGGATTACGCGATTGGTTGATCGCCAACCGACATTTCTTTAAATCGGCTGCTCCGCTCCTCAATCTGACGCCATTTTTAAATTTATTCGTGGGAGGAGGGGGCGATTGTGAGGGGGCCAACATTAGCCCCTGGGATATATTTGGCATTTCCTTACTGAGATCTAGGCAAAAGTAGGTTTTAAATGTCTTTAAATTTTAAGTATTTTTTATATTATGGCTTCAATTGAAATAATAAGATCTACGTTGCAGTTTTTGGACATATCATGCTTCCTTGTTGTTTTGACACTATAACTATTTTACAAATTTTGCGGGCTATGTATATATATAGATCACTAATTTTGGATAACAAAATTTTTTGGGGGCTATGTATATGATCATTAATTTTGAATCACAAAAATTTTATTTAGTTACGAAATGTGCATATCCCACGCCACCCATCAGCTGTTTAGGACTTTGTCTTTGATTAACGATAAAGATCCTGACTCACATCTAACTAGCGTTTTGTCACGATTATCAATACGAAGCGATGAAAAGCAGCCCGATTTCAAAAAAGTGCGATTTCCAAATTTTTTTTCTTCTTCTAGTTTTCATTGTCTTAATTGCTATGCAATTCATGGGTTCTTTGGTTGTCCCTTGTCCAACTGTAATTTTTCAATAATTGCCCTGGAAACACATACGAGTTTTTAATGGCTGTGGAAGAACAGCTAATGACCGCTGATTGGCTCTAAATTTTTCAACCTCGCCCGAGCCCAAATTTCATTATTGTATGTGTGCCCGACTGATTACCTTAATACATGAATTTCTTTAGGCAACTTGCATAAGTTTTTGCTATATATCGGATAATTTTAAGTTTAATATTTCTTGCTACAATCGTAATTTTTTTAAAAAGACATATGTTTTAAATATTAAACGATAAATTATTTTTGCTTCAAAAAGCATGAGTTTAATTATCATTGGCTTAGGGAGGGGGTGGTTTTCGTGTTAGAACCCCTCCCATGATTTTATTTATATAATTTTTATATTGTATATTTAATAAAAATAAATATTTGTACGAATTTTACTTTTAGTATTTTATTATTTTTACGCTATTGTCACTTTAAACTTTTAGGAAAAAAAACATTTTTATTCAAAAAAATAGTTACAAAATAAATTTCACCTTGAAAATTTTTTAACTACCCCTTGAGGAAATCCTAGTTACGCCTATGTTAATTATGAGTGTATATTATAGGTTGGAAAAGTGGTGAAAATTCAAAGTTCCAGATCTGTTAACGAAGTTGTGGGTGTTGGGAGTGGTGGTATAAAGATATTAGAAAATAAGCGAGCTTTTGATATAACACATTATCCCCCAGCTTATCTCACGATACACGTCTACCATTTATTCCACGAGGTTGGCAAAGTTATTATAGCCACTTTGTGTTGTAAAAACGGCTCGGTTTTGATTGGTCAACCTTGGGTTAAGGTCGAATAAAAATGATTTGGTCTGTTTTTACTAGAGTCGACCTCTAGGCTTAGTCGAAATTTCAAAAACAGACCCAGAGCGTTAGTCTTAGTTCAATCAAAGGTCGACCAAACAAAACCCAGCCGTTTTTACAACACTACGACACTCCGCAATCTTTTAAAAACTTCACCTTTTTTCCATCCATTGGTCGTCCAGAGTATGGTTTTTACAAGGCAGGATTCGTGGATTTAAATGCTTTATGTACATGGCTTTATTAGTTTTTTGTTTTTAATAATAAATTGACATTTTTGATATTAAAAGATATGAATTGTCTTATATTGTGATATAGTGAATATTTATCTAATATTTATCTCGTGCCTAAAAAATGATATATATTTATTATATTAGTTATCATTTTTTGTGTTTTTAATATTATTAGATTGAAGAATGTTTTTGGTGTTTGAGAGATTTTGAATCCTACGCCTCGTGGAGAAATGAATTGTTAGCAGCTATTCAAGATAATTACGGAGAATCTAGTGCGAATACTTACAAAGGCCTTTCTTCATCTTTGGCTGGTAAATTGGATGCAAATATCGTGTGGAAACTCTTGGAAACCTATAAATCTAAACGATTTGGCCCCTGGATTAGGTTTTTATTTTTTTTGCACGAAAAAGTAAAAAAAGACAATTTTTAAATTTGAACGTTTTTACATTTTTTAGGAAAAAAAGAAGTAAACTATCAATTTAGGGTGGAAAACATTTTAAAAGTGAAAAGCAAGTTAAGGGCTCCGTCATGTTTATGGGCCCACCCCTCGCTAGATAAAATGTCCGGAGGTCGTGTTCTGTCTTGATTGTCTATCTTGTTAATTGGTATGCAATTTATGGGCTCGTTTTTGGTTGTCCGTCTGTCCTGTCCAACTTTTAACTTTTCAATAATTGACGTGGACATTTATACGGGTTTTTAATGGTAGTGGACCTATGCTTCTGCAAAAGACTTTTATTTTGCTTTCGCATCTAGCTAATGACCTCTGAGTGGCTTTAATTTTTTCGCCCAAGCCCAAATTCCATTATTGTATATGGGCCCGACTGATTACCTTTACTAATGAATTTCTCTTGGCAACTTTTCTAGGTTGTTGCCTTAACGGATGATTGCGAAACTGGCTTATAATTCCCTGCCAATTAATGATGACCGTTCTACTTTATCTGACCCCGGCCAAACTCCAAAATTTATTTTTATATCTTGTGCCTGCAGGTTTATATATAAATTCCTCTAAGCAATTTGTCTAAGTTGTGGCTTCATATTTCTTTTAAAGTGACTTACGTTGCATCAAAACTTCAACGACAAACTTCGTGTAGTCGAATTTAGGATAGAGCCACTATTTAAGCCCATATCTCACAATTTTAACCTTTATTTTTTCTATATTATCTTTGTTTAAGGCCCAGAGACAAGGATCTGAAAGTGGATGTTTTAATCCATAGCTTACGTGAATCGCTAGCGAATCCCATGCTACTGGGGACCATGCTAAAAATTAATATCTACGACCCGGAATTTAACGTAAAATTTCCGAATTTCGCTCGTGCCTCGAAAGAAAGCATTTTAGAAAAGAAACGTTTAACCGATTCTAAGGGTTCTACACTGAGCCTGAGAACGGTGAAAAATGTAATACAAATATTAGCTAAGGAGAAGAGCATTTCACCCGATGTTCAACAGTCAAGTGATCATGCTGATATCGAAAGGTTTGTAGTAGTTATGAATAATATTGTTTTTTTTCCATTTCTAAGCACCTATGAATGTTTCCAGAATTTTGATTTTTATCATAAAGACGACAGGATAAAAATAGCCTATATACATACTACTTAAATTGTGAGTAATTGCTAATATGACAAAATTTTAGTATAAGTGTGAAATTGGAATGTGTTTAAATCGAAAACAGGATAACAATGCAGAGGTTTGATGAAATACATGAATGTCTCGTAGTAGATTGATCATTGTTTTTAGAGCATAAATAAAAATTATGAAGACATTTTGTTTAAAATAAGTATAAAAGAATGTTATAATAGTTTAATAATTTTAGAATTTAAAATTGTTTAAAGATATCTTCAAACCAGGGCACTAGTTTTTTACACTTCGCTCTACAATCTTTTGAAATGCTATAATTGCTTAAAAAACTTGTAATTTTTCATTTTTTTGGATTAAAAGAATTTAGACAAGTTTGCATCCACAAATTATAATTTTATAAGCAGTTTGGTATTTTTTAGTTTTTGTCTTTTAAACAATATCTACTTTACTCGAGAAAATGTCAAAAAACTAATAACTGATTATTTTAAAACAGCTCTGACCACTCAAATAAATTGGAAATTGCGTTATTGAATGGTGAAGATTTAACAAAGCTGGCTGTTTACCATTTCATAAGTCAAACTATTTTGGGCTCGACCGAAAAGAAAGAATTGACTGGGGATATGTTGCTTTACTTATCCAATCAAGTATTAATTATAACAATTTTTTAGTAATAATGATTAGAATGTTTATTTTATATTTAAAATTACATATTGAAATGAATGAAATAAATATTAAAGTTAAGTATTATAAATATTTGGAAAACATTCCCATATTGCTATTGAATTTTATTTACAAAATAGTAATTTGCCGATTTTCTGTCTTATAAAAAAGGATTTGCAATTATCATGGGAAAGCTTATTTTGCATTAGGGATTTGTAATTTGTTTCATTAATTACCTTTATTATTATTATTATTATTAAGAAATATAATTTTAAAAATAAATATAGGAGTGGGATGAGAAATGCATAGGAAAAGATTATGGCTTGCGAGTTTTTATATGCAGTTACGTCCGACAAATTCGATCTTTACCTCTCAACATAGATACTTTTACCATACATAAACCATTTTTAAACGGTAAATTTTAAATTTTTTAAAATATTATTTTCAAATTATTTCTTTTGTTAATTGCTCGTTTTTATTAACAAAGCCGTTGGATTGGGCTCAATTGGACAAAGGACTTTATGTGGCGCTTACATAAAAACTCAAAATTTTGGCAGTTTTTCTAAATTAACTTCCCGCCAAAATTCAGCCGTCGCTGATTGGTCTATGGTTGCCTCTAATCGCTATGATTTTTGGCCGGAGTTGACCAATAGCATTCGGAGCTACGTTATTGATTTGAAATTGACTCAACCGATTGGTCAATCGGATTTAACCGAAATTAATAATTTACTGGATTCTATCGAATATGTTTATTGGTATGTTAGAAAATATTTTGACATATAAATAAAAAACATTTAATTAAATATAAGTTTTGTAAAAAAAATTTATTTACTTATAAATACCTAGATTTTCTTTTAATTTTTAATTTAATTCTTTTTTACACTTCACATTTTTTCAGCTTAAATAAAGATAAAGCTTCGGACAGCTTAATACAGGAAAATATTTACCAAAATTTTATGGAAATACTATGTATATTTGTACCCAAGTTATTACCTCAATTGCTTTCATCTAAAGATACCGCTGATTTTAAAGGAGTATTACCCAGAATTTTAGCCAGAGCTTTGGTTTTTGTTTTCAAAACTTATGCTGCCTTACCAGAAAACTCCAAATTAAATGTAATATTCAATTTTCTAATAAATTATAAATTAAATTCAAAAAATAAATATATTGTTATGTTTGCGTTTATAGGAAAATTCCTCCAACACTTCTGCTTTAGTCGAAGTCCTTACAAATTGGCTAGTTCTCAGTAAGATTTAAATATAACATATTTTCTATGTTTTCTGGTCACCCAAATTTTAACGCGATTTATGCTGAAAATGGGCTTCTTAAGGTTTTTTGATCGCTCTTTCTGGAACAGCCGTTAGGTCAGAAAAGTTATTATTAGGACTTTTTTACTACAATACTTACGATTTCAATCGATTCTTAAAAAAAGTTATTAAAAGGTTAGTCATATAATTTTTTAGTGCTATTTGACTCCAATCGCACCCTATTTTATTTTGCGTTTCGTGTTGTTAACAACATTTTGACTAATTAAATAAACATCTTTTTATTGTATATTTATAACATCAAATTGATATTGTAAAGCTTCAAAAATGAAGTGACGCGTGTTTATATTGCTTCAAAATCGCGTCTTAAAACATACTCTATAAAACAAAAAGTGGCTGATTTTAAATAAAACTTTAAATTTTTTTTAGACGGGGTGAAAGAACTATGCAAATTGCGCAAGGAAGCTACGTACAATTTACCCTTCGTTGTTTATCGTTGCGTGAAAACTCTCAACCGTTATATTAATCAACCGAATTTGGAGCAAAGTTTTGACCCAGAATTTATGATTTATAAAGATCTTTACCGAGATTTTATGATTCAATTCGGCAACTACGCCTACTCTCTCAGCTTCAAAAACTTGAAAGATATTACAAAGTATTTGAATCATTAAAATGATATTTTTTTAAATTTTGAGTTTTTAAAAAATAATCTTAATATTTTTTATTACAAAGGAATGACGTTTATAATTTGAACGACTGGGCTATGGTTCAAGAAGAATGGTCTAAAGTGTTTGCGGAAAATGGATTCAATGCATCATCTCAAGTAAATGGCATGAGTTTTAGTTTTTTTGTAAGAGTTTGGTCAATGTAACAGTTTTTAAGCTTTATTAGAAAAAGATTTAATGATATCTAAAAAACGAAAATAGTTAAAAATAAAATGATCAAAAAGTATGGTGGTTTCTTTAAATCCATCAGGGAATAAAAATTAGTTTTTCCAATAGCTATGGTGATTAATTTTCTGAGCAAAAAACTAATAAAAATTTTCTAGTTTTTAGTCAAATCCTTAAGGCACTATATTTTCGAAATTCATTGTTTTGTAAGGCTATATGAAAATTGTTAAAAGATTAGAGTAACTTACTACCTCTTTAATATTAAACGGCGTTTAAAACTAACTCGTGGCTTGTAATAAATTTATTGTTTTTCAGTCAAAAGGCATAATTATTATTTACGATTATATTGATTTAATTAATTTACTCATCCTTAAAATACACCTTAGGCATTGTCTCAATTTGAAGAAGAGTTTATGGCGGTTTTCTTGACCCTGCTAAAATTACCAGCGCGTGAAATGGTTTTGCAAGATGCTTTCATTGCAAAATTGTGGGCCAAATTTCAAGATTTAAACCATACTTCAAGCTCAATTCCACTTCAAGAATTTATAGTTAAAACTGGAGGTCACTTTGAAGTTTTAGCTAAATCCCTATTTGCCCATCACAGCATCTTTTTGGACGTGTCACGGGAATTATACTTGGATGAAGAACAACGAGTAAGTTTATGAAATAATTTTAAAAATTTAACATTTTAAATTTACAAAAAAATATAGATTTTTTTATTAAATATAATTTTATCATCGATTGTTTTTTTTTAAACTTTGAATCGCTTCATTTATTTGCAGCCGACTAAAGCATATCTGGTCATCTTTCTATCACGCCTAATCAACTTGCTCCTCCTTAATACGCCCGTTTTGGAGCTTCAACTAAAAGATTTACTAACTTCTATACCTCTAAAATATTTGGAAGGTATTTCATTTGATCATTTTTTCGTCTTTTGGATATTTTATTTGTAATTTTTATATAATTTCATTTATAGTTTCTATATAATTTCTTTTACTAAATAATGAATTTTTTTCTTTTAATATTGATTAAATAGATTTCATACCCATACTATTGTCGATATATAAAATGACGTCCGATATTTCAACACAAAACCTGTCATTCGTTGCCTTGCAGCGCTTTTGTCAAGACCCTTCCTACAGCGTCGCACTGATTTATTCTGTACTGCCTGACATATTGAATTTTGAAGATTTAAAAGGTTTTAAAACTAAATTTTTGTTTTTAAAGTATTATAAATTTAAAATTGAAATATTCAATTGATGTTATACGGATTTGATTCATTTATTACCTTTTTATTTATTGATTTTTAGATCAAACTGCAACTTCGTCCCACGATTCTAATGTAAGTTACAAGGAGTTGCTAAAATTTTTATTACCCCTTTTTAAACAATGTTTTTACGGTGTTTCAGTTCTGTGAGTAATAAATTAGCTAAATAATTATTGCATAACAACAACCGCTGTAAGCCGCAAGTAACTTTGCACTTTTTTATGAGGTGAAAGGTTATGTTTTTTTAACAAAAATTTTGTAATACCAAACTTTGTCATAAGATCAATCATATTATAAAGCTATCTAACAAAAGGATATATATTCCTTGTCTATTATAATGTTTAAATTCTAGTATTTCGTTCAAGTAAAAATCTATATCGTTTAAAAATTAATAAAAAAGTTATTTACAGTGTCTTAATCAATATTTTGAATTATTTCAAACAAGATTATAAAAACCTCATTTAGGAGTGCCGCAATTAACTTAAAAGTTTACTCCAATTTGCGCCATCTATATGCAATTTTAATTAGGATTAATTTGACTGTATATATTCGGCTATCTTTTTTAGCATGTGAGTCAAAAATGATAACATACATATAACGTTTTCGCTCTTATAAGAGCGCATTTTAATCAATGATATAATAAACAGACTATCTTTTATACAAAAAATAACCTTTTTTAAGAACAGTATTAGGCAATGCATATGCACATAAGACAAATGGATTATATCAAAATATGTGAGACAATAGTGTTCTATTTATGCTTATTGCCATAGCTTAGCCACAATGATCCGCTGGGAAGAATTGAAAAGCTTTACCGCTTGCTTAAACACGGCAACAATGCGATGGTAGAATTAATTAAGTCCTTCGTTTCGGCTCTAAGATATTTCGCCCTTCCCCTCGAACAAGCATGGATTAACGGGCTACAAATGTATCAAAATGATTTTAAACGGTAATTTACGAGGAGCGGGTGTTTAGTATTGCTTTAGTGGGGCTTAGCCAAGGGGGGGGGGCGGCTGCCCCCCTCTAGATCCAAAAATTTGTTGTAATTTAGTAAAATTATGGCCAAAATTTCAAAAAATGATCATTTTCACCTCCCTAAATCATTATTGCCCCCCTCTAATCGCAATGCTGGCTACGCCCATGCTTTAATGCCCTTTTCAACTAATTTAATATCAAATTTTGCACTTCTTTTTACGTTTGTAGTGATTGGTTAATGTAGTGTCGTAAAAACGGCTGGATTCTGTTTGGTCGACCCTTGGTTTAACTAAGACTAATGGTCGACTGATCTGTTTTTCAAATTTCGTCTAAGCCTGTAGTGATCGATTAAGAAAAATTGACCAAACCATCTTTGGTCTGTTTAGTCGACTAAAACCAAACACTGACCAAACAGAACTCAGCCCTTTTTACGACACTAGGTTAATGAATGGAATTCCCTAAATAAATGAATGTTATGCCTCAAACAAATCGTTTTAAAGTAACAGTAACTTAACGAGATTTTTCCTGGTTAGAATCTATAATTTTAATTATTCATTGTTGATTGCTATGAAATTTATACTCCGACACTAATAGAAATATCCTGCTTTTTTGTCCGCTTTTGTCTTGTTAATAAAAAAATCTAACTTTTCGGTTACTTTTACTAAAAACGTTGGGTTTTAATATCGTTTTATAATACCTTAATGCATAGGAGACACTCTCACTTGGTGAAGGCCTTGGAAAATTTCGTTTTTAAAATGGTGCCAGGGGAAAAATCGGTGCATAAAAAATTGAGTTTCAAGACCGAAGAACGCACCAAGGGTCAGCGCGAAAGGGCGCACAAATTTCACGGACTCGAAGAGATCATGATAGAACACATTAAACCGGTAAAAAATTAAACCCCTCTCACTTTATTATAGGATTTGGAAGACTTTACTATTAATTGATATGTTAATTTGTCCTCTAGGAAAAACTGTTCGATTGTAATATGATTTTTAGGCGTTTTAAATAATGACTGCTATAAGACATCTTTAGACTACCTAGACTGCTTATATAATGTGTTTCATATGGTAAAATTTGTACCATTATATCCACCATTTTGAATTTGACAATCTCCCATGTCTTTCTGCGGTGTCCCCCAATGTTTTAACAGAAAAGTGAATTTACATTTCTCACTAGTTAGTAACAAACAATGTTAATAAATGATTGTTTAATAAAATGCAGATGGCACTTAATTGCTTTAACATCACAGAATCGCACTATTTTTATTTTTATGTATTGAGTAAATGAGATATATTTTAAAATGCTGTGTTTAATTTTTAACTAATTCAATATCTTTTCATTAACCAAAATCACTATAATCTAGATCACCTTTCCTTATTTGTGCATATTTCACGGTACACTTATTTAACGTACATGAACAGTCTGTATGTGAAGACATCATAGAGAGAAATACAAATAAATAGCCGAGAGTTTAGGGGCTAACATGATTTTAAGTAAATTATTTCAATTTAGGTGCCAATACTTTTATTTCGAACATAATTTAACTGCCAACCTTTTTTAAATTTAATGTTAAGTTACTATAATTGTTTAGTGATTTATAAATAATTTTTCGATTTGTATTCAAATGCCATTTCAAAATGATTCTGGATCTGAGATTCACTAATTTGACCCTTATTTTTAGTAATATTTTTCCTTGGTATTTTGACAGGGTGTTTTTAAATTGATTTGCAGATTCAAAGAACCCTAACTTACATGGTGCATGTGACGGAACTTAGATCGAGTCAGGCAAGTACTGGCAAAAGGGATTTGGAATTTTGGAATCAATTTAGTCCAAAAATAGCTGAGATTCATGCTGAATTTGATGCGTTATTTCTGCAAATAGAGAAAATTAGAGATAAAGATTTAGAACTCGATGTTTTGAAAGACCTTTTAGCTAGCTTGGATACTCCTTTCACTCGTACCTCCGCGGTAAGAGTGCCCAGTTTTAGTTTAGTTCAATTATATCAGATATTGTATAAACCGGTAGTTTTAGTGTAAAATTTATTATGTTTTAAAAGTATAAGACTAAGTCGAGCTATAAAGGCATTTTTTTAATGGTTAAAAAGTTTATTTTCACGAAACAAAGTTAAGTACATAAGTGTAATACAAAAATAAAGACATATTGGTTAAATACAAAGATCTAAATTATTGGCATTTTGGGGTAATACCCTAAGTTTATTTCATATAAACATATCTAGGGCTGTAAAATTTAATTAGTTTAAAAAGTATGATGAAATTTTGAAGATCATAATAATAAGCTCATATAGGATTGTCGTAATTAACTTACAGCGTTTCTCTATTTGTTTGAACATCTTGACTCCCCTCCCGCACACTAGTAGGAGAGAAAAGGGTGATCAATCAAAGCTTTTAAAAAAGAACGCCCTTTCCCTCTCCTTCCTTCGCCTGCAACTTACTCCCTCCCTGACCATTTACATGCCTTCGCCACTCTTACATTATGATTATTGTTTGCCCTTTTTATATTTTTTGTTTTTCGTCTAAAATTTGTCGTTTTTTTTGCTGTTTTTTTTTAATAAGGCACTAACAATCAAAATATTTATCAAACTATTAGGTAAAATAACCTCTTAATTTACATATTACAAATATTGGAATGTATAAATTTATTGTAAAAAATTATAGTACAAGTCAAAAAAATACAAATACACGTACAAATTAGTAATTAAATTAATATTTTCATTATTTAAACATGGATCAATATATTGTTTTACATGGTTAAAATAATTTTGACAATCTTCAGAACTAATCTAAAAATATTGTATTACATATTGTATAACTATATGTGAAATTACCTGGGATTTAGAATATTCCACTTGTGACAATAAATCACTTTCATTTTGAGGTTCACCTTTTCTTACGATAAATTTTAACTTACTGACAACCTCTTCTATTGGATTTAGAAAAGGGGAATATGGGGGCAGGTATAAGGCTTTATGCCCAAAAGCCGATAATGTATTCTTCACAATTTGTGAATGATGAAATGGAACATTATCCATTACAATTACACAATTTTGAATATTCCTATTCGCTAACTCTTGGAATATTTCTGTTAAAAAATCATTGAATTTTTAACTGTTATAAGCTCCATTTAAAATTCTATAAAGCAGGAGTTCATCCTTCATGTAAAACAATATATTGATCCATGTTTCAAAAATGTAATATTAATTACTAATTTGTACGTGTATTTGTATTTTTTTGACTTGTACTATAATTTTTTACAATAAATTTATACATTTTAATATTTGTAATATGTAAATTAAGAGGTTATTTTACCTAATAGTTTGCTAAATATTTTAATTGTTAGTGCCTTATTAAAAAAACAGCAAAAAAAAACGACAAATTTAGACGAAAAACAAAAAATATAAAAAAGGGCAAACAATTTGGTAAGAGTGGCGAAGGCGAAGGCATGTAAATGGTCAAAAAGGGAGTAAGTTGCACGCGAAGGAAGGAGAGGGAAAGGGCATTCTTTTTTAAAAGCTTTGATTGATCACCCTTTTCTCTCCTACTAGTGTGCGGGAGGGGAGTTAAGATGTTCAAACAAATAGAGAAACGCTGTAAAATAGTATAATTAGCGCCATCTTTTGAGACTAATTTGGCTATTTATATCCTCTCCTTTAGCATGTGACTCGAAAATGATAACAGACTTATAACCTTTTTGCTCTTATTAGAGCTCATCAGTATGTTAGTTGCTATGCAATTTATGTTATAGTTAATTTTCTATTCACATTCTAAGCGAGTTAGCTATACATTGAATTTGTTAAAGCAAATTATTTAAAATATATTAGGTTACATCATAAAAATCAAGCTTTAATCCTTGTGGTTATTATTGTTTTTCTTTTTTTTAATGAAAGGTATAACTTTATTGTATGTCTTATTCAATGTTAGGTGTTTGCAGAAATGTTGGAAAGATATCAAGGCCGCAAAAATAGCAAATTGCCTTTGGCAAAAGTTTGTCCCGACTTGCTTACCATAGTAAAAGATTCCAAAGTGCTCGGTGGCATCCCATTAATAACGCGCGATGACCAAGTAATATACAATTGCATAGCAATTAATAAATTAAAATTATTTTTTTAATTTTGAAATTAAATCAATGATTGCCTTTTTTACCATAATTTAGCCCCAGTTAGACTCCTAGCTTCTTAGTAGTGTAGTAAAAACGACTGGGTTTTGGTTGCACGGGTCTGGTTTTCAAATTTCGACTATGCCTAATGGTCGACTAAGAAAAATAGACCAATAAATGTTTGATGTGTTTTTGTTTAGTCGACTGGTCGACAATTGGTCTATTTCTCAGATTTCGACTCAGTCTAATGGTCGATTAAGAAAAATAAACCAAAAAATCTGTGGTCTGTTTTTGTTTAGTCGACTGGTCGACAATTGGTCTATTTCTCAGATTTCGACTCAGTCTAATGGTCGACTAAGAAAAATAGACCAATAAATGTTTGATGTGTTTTTGTTTAGTCGACTGGTCGACAATTGGTCTATTTCTCAGATTTCGACTCAGTCTAATGGTCGATTAAGAAAAATAAACCAATAAATCTGTGGTCTGTTTGTTTAGTCGACTAAAACCAAAGGTCGACCAAACAAAACCCAGCCGTTCTTACAACCTTCTTTGGCCTTCGAAAATTGTTTTCATAATTCAGTGAAACAAATCTATAGTACATTCTAAATTGTGGCAATTTTCTAATTTTCCTCATAATTTATTTTTTTTTAGCAATTTATCGTTTTTTGCTTAAAAATACGCTAAATTTGATTGATTTATTTTTTTTCAGAATGATATTCAGATTATCAACATAATGGATATTGATCCGGTCGTGATAGTTTTGCAAACCAAAACTAAACCGAAAAAACTCACTTTTACAATTGACGATGGCTCAAAGTGACTATTTCATTTTTTGCCTTTTTTTCATCTACTATACTGTTAAATTTAGTTTTAAATTATAATATCATAAAATTTATATCTTTTATGGCATATCGTTTTATGTTTTTTTATTACTATCAATAACACAGGTCCACAAATATTGACTTTAATTCCCTCCCGTTATCTCACAAATAATTTAAGAGAGGGTTTTAGTTTTTGACCATAACCTCCCGAACTTGAGATAGATGAGGTTTTCTAAGGTGCAAAAAATGGCCTTTTAAACCTTTATTAAGGCTATATTCCCATTTTGGTTTATTTTTTAATTATATTTATATAGTTTATGTTTATATAATTTGAAATTTGACTCTTTAATAAACAGGCACGAATATTTGCTAAAAGCACACGAAGATCTACAATTGGATCACAAAGTTCTGCAATTCAATCTTATGTCCGACAGGCTATTTTCTTCCCTATTCAACGACGAAACTCGGTACATATTTGCCATTTATACGTTTAATTTTTATTCTATCAAAAAAATCCAGAATTTTTATTTAAATGACAAACAGAAACTAGATGTACCTGTAAAATTAAAAAATAACCTTTATATTCCAATTTGTTATAGACTTGTTGATAGAAGCGCACTCTATTTGAAACTCTATTTAGCTTAATAATTAAATCAAGCCCGTTATAACCCTCTTTACATAAAACCCAAGTGCCTTATTATTAAGTAGGATGTCCCATTTTTTACCAGATTTACTTTAATATGCCTGAATTTTTGCATGAAAAACCATCATTATACACATTTTTTAATCCTATATATATAACTTTGTTTTGTTAACTACAACTTTTCAACCAAACTGATTATAGAATTACTTAAATTTGAAAAAAGGAGGGTATATGAGCTAGACAGGCCCTACTTATTTTTGTGAACATTATACCTAAAAGTAAATATTCTTTCTCGAAGCAATGATAATTTTAAAAACATTCTTCCTTTTTTGTCCAAGCATGTGTCGTATGGTCGACCTTTAGTCGAATAAACCTAAATAAAGACCAATGCGAATAATAAACAGACCAAGTTTTGTCGACTACAACCAAAGGTCGACCAAGTAAAACCCAGCCCTTTTTACAACACACTAGTTCAAGCCTTTCGATTTGTTTGTCAACGTTTTCAAGGTATTCCACCCTGATCAAATCTTACCAAGTCATCCCCATTTCAGATCGGGCCGGGTTGATTCAAATGGTAAGGGGGACGGGCAAACACATTTTACCCTTGTACGGTCTCTACAAAACGTGGCTTCTCTCAAACGCGCCTCCAGCAGTTATTCATTCTTCGGCTCCTATACTGGAGCAAATCCCTCCCGATCATTCTGGTTCCGAAGAACGCCTTTCGAACCCCAGCCTTCCCGACCTCGGGTCCGATTACAATCGTAATTTTCCGGCATTCGAATCAGCTGTTACCGGCCCGACCACTCCCGGGGTCGTGGGGGGCAAGGTGAGAAAGGCTGAAGTCCTTCAGCCGCGACAACCGATCGAAATGTACTACGAAAAATTGCAACCCGCTTTAGTGGTATGTTTGTTTTTGTATCTGTGCATGGGCGTAGACGAGGGGGGGGGGGGCAGGGAGGGGCTGCTGCCCCCATCTAAATCCAAAAATTTGTTGAAATTTATTAAAATTATGGCTAAAATCTCAAAAAATGTTCATTTTGCCCCTCCCTAAATCATTATTGCCCCCCGTTTAACTCCAATGCTGGCTACGCCCATGTATCTATGTATTCGATATTTAAAAGATAAGCTTTGAACGGCAAGCTAAGAATGAGTTCCATAAAACATTTTTAGTGGATCTCGGTCTAGGGTAGACAGAGGTTAGGTGTTCTTTTGTTAGTTTTGAGCAATTATACTGCTATATTTCATGTACTTGACTTTTAAAAATATTACGATGACATATATAACTAAACGTTAAAGGTACTTGATTTATATATTTATTTACAGAAGTTGGGATTACGATTAGCTAAGATAATTGAATTTTTGAGATGTTCTTGTATTACTTTTGTCTTTAAATTTTAGAAAAAACGAAATAACATGATGTAGCCAAAAAATGATATTATTGTTGATATATTTTAAAATTTTAATTGGCCAAAACTCGTAAAATAATTTAAACTTTTAGGAAGCGGGTCTTATGAATAAAGATGTCGTAAGCACCTCATCCCCAGTGCCCCCCTCTTCAAAACAAGCTGCTAATGCATTAACAGCTGATCGTTCAAGCTGGCCCGCAAACCTTTTGAACTCGGTCTACCAAGAGCTACTGGCCCAAACTCCAGCTGACGGCTATCTGTTATGGAACGAACTGGCGTCACAAGGATCTTCAAATGACACCATTGAGCGCACGTTCGCCCTTACTACGGCACTTAACTCACTCGTCGGCTATTTACTGGGGTTAGGCGATAGGCATTTGGGCAATTTACTCGTCGATTTTTCCACTGGTTCGTTGATTCACATCGATTTCAACGTCTGTTTCGAGCGTGGAAAATATTTAAAAGTCCCAGAAAACGTGCCCTTTCGCATGACTCCGATCATTGAAATGGCTCTAGGTCCGCTCAATGGAGTCGAAGTTAGTTTGGCTATTATTTATTTGATTTAGTAGTTTAAGGTTATCATATGTTTTAATAAATGATATTAAAATTGCTCAATTGACTACGTAAAATTGAGGATAATTTTTTAATATAAGATGGTATATATGAATTCTTGTTTTTGGCTCTGTTACTCTTTTCCCCTGTATACATTATCATAGGTGTTGGAAATAAGCTTGGATCTGATAAGTGCTTGATTAAAGGAGAAGTGCGAACTCATTTTTAAGTTAACGGAAAAATTTTAGATATTGGAGCTTACACATTTAAAATTTCGAAAGTTTTTTGTGCACTTTTTGCAAAGAAATAATGTATAACATCCGGATTAGGCACTACATTAAACTGGCTGATTGATTCTATAATTTATATGAACAAAATAATAACCTATAAAGCGTAACTAAATGTATTCTTTAATATTAGTGATGTACGCAAGGTAAAGAGAATATATAAATATTTAAGACTCATGTAACGGATGCATTGATCGAATTTTGATTATTTTTTCAATATTATTTTAGGGCACATTTCGAGAAACTGTTTACGAGGGTATGCGGGCGTTACGTCAAAATTGTGAAATATTGCGAGCTTATTCCTCTTGGCTCCTGCTCGACCCCCCACCCGAATGGTATCAGGATAGCGGGGCTGGTAAATTTGGTCGCGATTCGTCTTCCACCGGTCAAGTCGACAAAGAAAACGCTTTGTTAGACACCCTGGCCCGTTACTTTTTACCGACCTTGCCCGAATTTAAGCCTAGCTCTTCTGGCCCCGCCTGTAAAATTCAGAAATGCAACGGTGCTTATTGGCTTAGCGAGTTGAAAGATAGCTGTACCGTGGCGTTCAATCACTTGATTGGAAAACATGGAACCAAATGGCAATTTAACGAGTAGCGTAAAATAAAAGATGTTCATATTTCTTTTTCTAGTTTAAAATACCAAATTATGTACACTTTTTTATATACGTTTCTTTACAGATCAGTTCAGTATAAAAAATACAAGCTTATCATAGGGATTATATATGACGGCAATAAATTTAGACACTCTTAGATCTCTTTGGTGATTGATTAATATTTTGATTAACCTTGAATTTTAAGATCGTTATGGTTTACAAAATCCATACTTTTTGTCGCATATATAAATTTGTTACTATATGGTACCTTTTTATATACGACACGAGTGTTGGGGGGGGGGGGGGGTGGAGGGCGGTTAAAGCTAAGATATTTTCTAACAATTGTAGCATAAAGTGTGTTTCTTGTCTATCTAATATAAACTATATGAAAGACTCAACGCTAAATTGCCTCCAGGACATATATTGTAAAAAAGTTAAGTTTTATTATTATTCGTAGAAAAATTTAAACTCTACTATCGCTTACATATGATTTTTGTTCCTAAACCCATCCGATAACTTCATATCTATTTTTGATCGGTAGTTAAAATAAACTTTCCTCGACTTAGGCTCGCCCAAATAAAATAAGCTCCGGGCTTTGCTTAATATTGCGAAACATTTTGTCTGAAACGTAGTGTTTTATTTCATTTCAGGAACAAAATTTTGGAGACTTTGGCCCATTTGGTGGATAATTTAAAGGGCAGCGATTTGATTTCCTCCATAATGGCAAAGCATGGTAAGCAATGGAAAAATTACAAAAATCAAGGAGAAAGGATCAAGAATCATCCTATCAAGGAACCAGTTGAAAATCCATTTGCCTCAGAGTGGAATGATATAATTATCAAATGTCGAAACTATGAAGAAAACTTGCAAAATTACAAAGTATATATTACATTGGATACATTTAAAGAAGTTTTTTTAAGATTATTTAATTATTGTAATCATTTTAATTTTTATGTATATTACTTAATTCATTTTGTAATGTATTGTTTTTGTGATACTTTACACTCGTTAGAAAACGTTAAATAACTCAAACTTGGAACTTTTAAAGAAACTAGAGGAACGAATCCTTAATGAAGATAACAATTTTCACGATTATTCCAAGGAATTAATTCAACTTTTAAAGCCTATCTTGCCCACATATACTTTGGTATAACTTCTTTTTTATTAGTTTTTTTCCAATTTTTAAATTTATATGCCTACCATAAAAGATGTACAAAGTAGTGTTGTAAAAACGGCTGGGTTTTTTATGGTCGATAGTCGACCTCTAAACTTAATCGAAATAACGAGTCAGATTCGACCTCCGTCTTGGTTGAGCCAAAGATCGACGATTTAAACCCCAACCGTTTTTACAACTAGTACAAAGATGTTCTACTCACAATTCATAAGAATAAGAAAACGGAAGACATCTATGATTTTTTAAGGTTTTCATATAGCATATATAACTTTTTAATATATAATTGCTTTTAAATAGGGTTTATAATTAATATTTTTCTTTCACTATTCTTAATAATTAAAATGTTAATATGGAGGTTATCTTATATGCCCTAATATAGCCTAAAGTAATTACAATTCTATTATGATTGTTTTTCAAGTACTTTGAGAGATTGATATCCTCGAACCCGCTCTACAAACTTAGCCAATACATGCTTGATACGCCTAATGGAGAAAAACTAACTAACGACCGGTAAAATTTATAATATTAACCCCTCTCCCCCCCCCCCCCCCCCCCCCTTCTTTCTAAAAAATATTACATTTATATAACGGTTTTTTCGTTATTTTATTTTTAAAAGACTCCAGGATTTTGGAGATTTGTTAAAAATTAGCGAGGCCTCGAAGAAACCAGACGTATCCACACTTGCGTCTACATGGTCTTACATTACTAAGGCCCAACAAGAGGTATTTCAACACTAGAGCTTAAATGTTTAGACCCATGTGTTTTGTATTTATTAATTGCCATGCGATTCATAAGCCAACCTTAGTGTTTTAAAAAGGGCTAAGTTTTGTTTGGTCGACCTTTAGTTTTAGTCGACTAAACGTCAATCAAACCTTTGGCCTGTTTATGCGACAACAAAAATAGACCAAAAAATCATTGGTCTGTGAATGTTTAATCGACTAAAACTAAAGGTTGACTAAACAAAACTCAGCCGTTTTTACAACACTAGCTAACCCCCTCCCCTCCCAGGCATAATGTCCACTTGTGCGCAACGCTAAAATCATTTATTTATATCTATGTTTGGTTTATTTTATTTATACAGAAATGTTGACTTTATATTAATATACAAAGCTTTTTAATCTATTTGAGATTTAATGTTTATCTAGTGCATAGAACTGGTGACGTTGACACATGGCCAAAACTATCATTTGGATGCTATAGGTACAAAATGTCAGCTTTTTTATGCCCCTTTAAATCGTTTTTATAAAATATCATGTTTATCATGTAAAATGTGTATTAATAACTATTTAAAGTTTTATAAAATAATTTAATGTTCGTAAACTAGAATTTGTATTTTGAAATTTTTTTACATGTTAGTCCTAGAAATTATTGATGTTACTCAATCGCTCGACAAATCTATAGCCTTATGGGACGATACTAATTCTAAGGTTATTTTTACACATATATGTTTCCAAATATTAATATTTTTATTTCGAAATTATTGGTTATCTAATTGCGATTTCTACTTAAAAGATTCAGCCTCAAGTCAATGGGATTAAATTGTTGAAAGAGGCCGAACAATTATCCTCGCTCAGTAAACTAATTCAGGTAAATTAATATCTAAATTTCAAGTGTAAAAATTATATTTTTTTTGCAAAGTCTTGCAAGTATTTTAGAAAAAAATTAAAACTAAATATCTCATTTTTTAGGATTTCGTGGTAAAATTTGCAACCAAGGACCTAGAAGAGTTACTATTACAGTTTTTGAGATCTCCTGTAGCGCTCAAGGATGCTTTTAAACTGTTTATTAAAGAAATTTTTGGGCAGCAAATTGTTTTGCAGTCCAATGTGTTTTCTGCTGATAATATATATGCGAATTTAAAAGCACGTTTTATTCATATCGTGGAAACTAAACATGAAGGTTAATTAGTTTTTCATTTTCCTAAAAATGTTTCATAAAATTTTATATACTTTTAGTGATATATTATAGAATTAGAATTTAAGCGCATTATAAAAGAATCGTATTTATAAGTTTATCATTTTAAAATATTTGTGTTTAGATGTTTTTAAGCATATTTTTTTGAGTAACACTATATGTATGTAGCATCAATATATATAGTATCGTTTTGTTTGCATAAAAGGTCCATCTCTTCAATTTGTAAGTTTGCTTGAAAATTTTGAACATTTTGACGTTACATTGGAAACTTTGTTGAATTCAATGTTGGGTGTGCGTGGATTCAAAGATACAACAATTTCTATCAAAAATTCATGGATGTCCGATAAGGTTATTAAAGTTATTTGTATTAAATTATGATATTTTATCTGAAATTGGTAATTGCTTATTTAATTTAAATGTTTAATTTAATCACAAAAAAATTATATGAGCTTTTATACTATTGTTAATGTTGTGTTTTTGGAAGAATATTAGGATTTGCTAAAATATGCGCCATAATTAAACAACGATAAATGTTTTTAAAGGGGTTATTAGTTATACACTTTTTTTATAAACATTATTAGCCCTTTCTTTTACACGTGATTATTTAGAAAAACCTATTTCTGCTGAGACTATGTACTATAAAAGCAATTGTTGAAGATATTTCCCAGTCTATTAACGACGACTTTTATATAGGTATTGTAACTTTATTTTTTATTTTTTCATCAGCAATTTTTACAAATACAATAGATATTATTGAGATTTATGGCCGATTAATCAGAAATCACTTTTTGCCCTATTGTCGTCGATACATCAACTTTATGGTAAGTCTTATAATGCTTTTTGCCGTACATTTTCACTTTTGGTGAGAATTAATTGAATCTAAATTTGCCGAAATTGATATTTTATTATGGATTTTGATTAATTTATTTATCGTATTAGGTGGATCCAATCGAAAAAATAATTGCGGATGAAATCAAAAATGTATACAAGAAATTAGATTTAATACTAAATAACGACCACGAATTTTTTAACGCCTCAGACAACACAAATGTTTATGGTATTTATTAACCCTCTTTGATAAAAATATCATATTTTTAAGGTCAAGATTCTGGTCCTAATATTTCTATAGCCAACCATAATTCAAGGTATTTGTTAAAATTCGTTTAAAATCCTATAAAAAATTATCATTAGAACTAAAACTGTAAATGAAGATTTGTCAAAATCATTAAGTGAAATTATTGTTGAATACACCAATTTCGTAATGCGTCGCGAAGGTATTTCTGTGCAACTTGAGATTGATTGGGCGGCCCAAACTTTACTTGCCTCGAACGATAAAAATTTGGATTCTCTGAAAAGCGTATGCAATTTATAAATGATTTTTCCAAATATTACCTCATGCTCACGAAATACTTTTATAGGTGATAACTCGAGTGAAATGCGAAATAAATTGGGAAAATAAGGATGTTCCAACTTTAAATAAGGACGAAAAGGTAATTTTGTTATATATATTTTATAAAAATATCATAATTTGATTAGGATCCCCAAACAACTTTGGAATTTTTAGTGTACCTATCAAAAGTTTTGATAATTTTTGATAGTACAATTTCCCTTTCGTCTACGGAATTTCAATCGGAATTTTGTCAAGTCTTTTTAAAGTAAACTTTTTTCTTAACAATATATCATTGATATTATTAAAAATAACTAGTTCAATTTTTGATGTTTTAATTGTTATGCAATTTATGGGCTAGTTTTTGGTTGTCCGTCCTGTCCTGTCCAACTTGTAATTTTTCAATAATTGCCGTGGAAACTTACACGGGTTTTTAATACCTATGGACTTATGCTTCTGTAAAAAACTTTTATTTTGCTTCCGCAAATACGCTAGCTAATGACCGCTGATTGGCATTAATTTTTTTCGACCTCGCCCGACCCCAAATTTCATTATTGTTTTCGTGCCCGACTGATTACCTTTTTTATCAATGGATCAATGACATATTTTAGATTCAAAGAAGCTTTTTTAAAAGCGAAAGATCTGCCCAATGGAGAAATTTTGGATACATCTATTCCTATAAAGCGAAATGAGTTTCCAAACTTAGCAAAAGGCACCTACAAGGACAAATTAAATGATAATTTTAACGGAAGTGGGATGATGGATTATCTGGAAGGATTTAAAGTAATTTTCACATAATTTTTCAAGTTTTTAAAATTAAATTTTGGAAAATCGTGTATAGATAAAGTTGCGACAAACTTTGGTTGACCTTCAAAATCATATCTTCTCCCAAATCCAAATCGTCAGTACCCTCAATCATAGTTTTAAGCAATTCAACAAGGTATCACGCTAAAACGATTTACATTGTTTAAACTGTAAATCATTACTCCGTTTATTATTTTATATGTTGTTGGGGTCAGCCTGACCCCAAACGAGTCTATATTAGTGTTGTAAAGATGGCTGGATTTTATCTGGCCGACCTTTAGTTTTAGCCGACTAAGCATAGGCATGCCAAAGGTTTATTGGTCTGTCTTTATTAGTCGGCCTCTGAGCTTAGTCGTTAGTCAAACCAAGTGTCCCGTTTTTTACCACTAGTTTATATCAAAATTATTTTTAGCTATAAGGTTTTCATTCAACTTTATTTATTTTGTTGTTATTATTTTATTTATCTGACGATGTCCTTTAAAAGGGCCAAATATTAAAGTAATCATAATTATTTTTAATACCCTGAAAGACTCCCAATAAATCCATACAAAATTAAGGTTTTATTATGAAATAGGGTTATGTCAACTATACCCATTTACATGGTTAATTTCATTTTAAATATAAAATATTATCTTAACAACTTTAATTTGGTGCACATTTTATATTTAGAAAAATACTAATTTAAAAATAATAGACAAAGGAGGAAATTTAATTAGCAAGACAAGTCCTTCTCCTAGACAATATTTATGACATCCAATTGATATTATATTTATAACCATGGGCGTAGCCAGGATTGCAACTAGAGGGGGGGGGCAAATATGCTTAAGGTAGGGGCAGAATGAGAATTTTTTGAGATATAAGCCTATTATATTACATTTTTCGGTATTTTGGAATTAGAGGGGGGCAGCCGTCCCTCCCTGCCACCCCCTGGCTACGCCCATGTTTATACTTTTTGTCTAAAAAAATATTTTTCTGCAGTTGAAATTGCGGATGGTAGATCTCGGAGAATTATTTAAAAATTCTACAGTGCTAAAAATCCTTGCACTTTTGGAAAGATCGATGTGGGTATACGGAGTTTGTATGGATTTTTACAAGAGCCATTTTACTTCACTCGATTCTGATTGTTCCCTTCTAGTGTCTCAACTCAAGCAAGCTTCCAACGCCTTAACAACTTGCAACGGTATGTTTTTAAAATATACATATTACTTTATAAAAAATTATATTACTGGCATCTTTTATCATTGCTTACAGATAGTGTTGTAAAAACGGCTTGGTTTTTTTGATCAATCTTTATCTAAACTTAGTCGAAATTTGAGAAATAGTTCAGACTCGACCGTTAGTGTTAGTTGAACCAAGGGTTGACCAAATAAAACCCACCCGTTTTAACAACACTACTTACAGAGAACATTTTATATTGATCAGTGTTTATACAACAGTTTTTCCTTTACTTTTGCACTTCTTGGCTCTCCTCCCGCACACTGGTAGGTGAGGAAAGCTATGATTGATCACCCTTTTCTCTCCTTCTAATGTGCAGGAAGGAGTTAAGAAGTGCAAGAGTAACTCGTAGTTTTCAACCTTTAAATTGATACTCGTTTTAAAACGAACACGGTTTTGTAAATTCTGAACCGAAGATCCTTTAATTGTTTTTTCCTCGATATATATGCATAGACTACATAGATTGCTCATGTCATTTGTTTCATATGGTAAAATTTGTGCCACTAAATTCACCATTTTAAATTTAACTTGCTCCCATGTCTTTCTGCAAGGTGCCCCATTGTTAAAACAGAAAAGTTAATTTACATTCCTCAATTATTTTATCAAATGCAGATGGCACCAAATTGCATAAAAAACCTCACATCATAACAGTATTTTTACTTTTAATTTTTATGAATTCAGTAAATGATATATATTGTAAAATGCTGTTTGTAATGTTAACTAGTTCTGTATTTTTTATTACGTTTTAAAAAGAGTTAAAATAACCAAAATGACTATTTTTAATCTGTCCTTCCCTTATTTGTGCACATTAAAATGGCGAAATTACACTTATTTAAGCTTTATGAACAGTCTATCTAGTCTATGTATATTTTATGCTTGAAAATAATCGTCAAAAATAATAGTAAATACACGGTTTAAAAATTGCCAAATTTATATAGGTCCAGGCAACAGATTGTATGGGAGAAGTCCGGAACGGGTTAAGGTGGTGCCTAAACATAGGCGTAAACGCAATCAATCTTGTGATTCCAAGTCGCATAAAATTAGTGAAGAAGAAGGCGGCAAGAAAATTATTTTAGCTCGTAAAAGCGTTTTGTCTAATGTCATCATCTCTCAGCAACCCAACGATTCCAGGACCGCGATCGATGAAAATTACCTTGGTCCCCCCTTTGACTTGCCCCAATTTTTGTTGGTACAATTCCCGATCGCGAAGCTTAAGATCTCAAAAAATGCGAAAATGTTGCGAGACGCCTTGTCTTTGTAAGTCAATCATATTTTATGCGAAGATGTGTATATTAGTGTTGTAAAAACGGGTGGGTTTGGTTTGGTCGACCTTTAGTTTTAGTCGACTAAACATTTACAGACCAAAAATTTTTGGTCTGTTTTTCTTAGTCAACTTTTAGGCTTAGTCGAAATTTATAGAACGGACCATAGTCGACCGTTAGTCCTAACCGAAGGTCGACCAAACAAAACCTGGTCGTTTTACGACACTAATGTGTATCATTGAATTGATTCGAAATTTTATAACAGGCTCTACGAAATGATTCCCAGCGCCATTAAATTTTTACAATCTGCCTCTCTTACCGCGGATAAACCTGAAGGTAAATATTGCCATAACCTATCTTCATGGGCGTATTCAGGATTTGTATTAGCAGGGGCCCAATGATACTTTCTGAAATTTTAGCCATAATTATATTAAATTTTAAAGTTTTTTGGGTTGGAAGGGGGGGGGGGAGGGGAAATCGTCCCTCCCTGCCTCCCCCTGGCTACGCCCATGCCTATCTCATTGATTTATTGTCGTTGAATATCATTTCGAAATTTCCCCGTCTTAATACGGGCTTTCCTTTTTATTCCCAGATTCTGCCATTTTGGAACAAAAAGCGGTCATCAGTACTTGGTGCGACAATCGGCTATTCTTATTAAATCAGTTGGATTTAATCGGGGATAAATACAGTCCTGTAGACGCTAAAAAATTGGAAAAATGCAAAACTGAATTTGAAGCTAAAAGGCGGCACGTGGCCAAATACATTATAGCCCGTATGGGAGATAAATTAAATGGATACGACGGAGACCTTCTGCCTTATATATCATCATCATTCAACTCCGATGAAAAGAACTCTCCATTTCCACTAACCGTACAAAAACAGGTATTTAGAATATACTAACCATTTAGCTTTCTGAAAAAAAATACATATTTTGCGAAGATAAAAGTTATATGTAAAAAAGTTAGGATTCATAAATATTTGGAAAACATTCCGATATTGCAATTGAATTATATTTATAAATGATAATGCCGATTTTCTGTCTTATATCTATATCAGAATGTTTTCCAAATATTTATATATTTCTTAACTTTTTTATTTAAATTACTTTTATTTTCGCAAAATATGTACTTTTTGGATTTAGAATAGTAGGTAAATATTTGTAACGTTTTCTTACTCTTTTTAAGGTTTCATACACCTGTTTTCGATCCTGTGTGAAATGTGATTTATTTAGTTAAAAAGTTCCTCGTATTATTAACTACCACGCAATTATCGAAACCTTCATAATCTAATAATACCAATATCATCTGATTTCTTAGTTGCCTCTTTTTGAGTGGAACGCATCATTTTTATGGTTAAATTTTTCCCTAGGTTGATGCTCTTATCATTCAATCCAAAGCCAAGCATAACCTAGCTACGATATACGAGGGTTGGATGGCCTGGATTTAATACGCGCACACTGTACAGTCAGGATCACTGGCAATTCTCAATTCTCAATAAAAGGGGTTTTGGAGGGTAGAGAACTCGATGGGCAATCGAGTTCTGAAATACCAGGATGCTCTTTGGATATCCTTAAAATCCACTCCTCACTATCCTAACGCTTTTATTTAAACCTACGAAAAGTTTTTGCCAAACACAACTCTCTCACACACACACAACCCTAAATTCATACGTCATTAATTTAAACGGCCACGTCATCGGTTAAAAGTAAGATTGCAATAATTGATATTTGATATCATGGGCGTAGCCCGGGGGGGCATTTGTTGAAATTTATTAAAATTATGGCTAAAATTTGAGAAAATGATCCTTTTGCCCCTCCCTAAATCATTATTGACCCCCCCCCTCTGTAATTCCAACGCTGGCTACGCCCATGTTCGATATCAAAAAAGTATGACAAATTGTGGTATTTTGTGGGCTATCTCGACTTTTATTTTTACGTTGCCTTTTATGCAATTAGTGAAACTTACTGCTACTTGTTAATTTTGCTCTTACTTGCTAAATCTCTCTTTTTGTCCTTTATTATTATAAATAATGACTAAATTTATTACTCACTACATGGGCGTAGCTAGGATTGGATTTAGGGAGGGCGAAATGATAATTTTTGAAATTTTAGCCATAATTATATTATATTTTGAAGAAATTTTGAATTTAGAGGGGTTCAGCCGCCCATTCCTGCCACCGCCTTGCTACGCTTACGACTCATTATATTTAAAAAGGTTCAAAGGTTATGTTTAATAAACTTAAATCTAATCATTAAACCGGTGGATTGAACGAGCAAGCTTATTTCTAAATTTGTTTTACTTTTATTATATAGGTGACGCAATAAATCGCACGTACCAAAAATAAGCATTGTCCCCTTGCAGAGAAATAAGGAAGGATTCGGGGCCCGAGGTAAAAGTGGTCACGGGTGGCAAAAGCTGCATTCTAACCCCTATCTGGCAAAACTTTGAATAATGTTTGTTAAACAGAAGCACCCATACATTTCATTTTTTTGATTTTTACAATATATAGACGATAAAATTATCAAAAAATGTTGTACCATATATCGTCACTTATTTTAATATCTTATTAATTGTAGCTTATCGTATCTGTCGTCGTAACAATTTATATCCATCTATTATCGCCACACTCAAATTTTCCATGATGCTTTAGTTTTTGAGAAAGATAAATATTTTATTTTTAGCGTTTATTAATGTTTTTGTAAACTATGTAAAAACGGCTGGTTTTTGTTTGGACCAAGATGTCGACTAAGAAATAGTTTTATTCAGAAACAAATAATTATAATCATTATATGTTTCTTAATTAAGTTTCAATAGCTGTTTGTCATACTAAGGTGGTCAGCATCTTTAGATATTTGGATGAGGGGTGACACTCGGCTATCCAGGCCTGACAGCCGTGTTGACGATGTGATATATTTTACGAATTGGGTTCAAAATGCCACAGTCCAAAATGCCACACTGAATATCACGAAAAATTAAATCTCAAATGGGGAGGGAATTTGATGTTTATCTAATCCTAACCCCAACTTAAAACGCTGACCTAAAACACTATCCTGAACCTTAACCCTCTCCCTTAAAGTTTTATAGTGCAGCAATAATTGTTAAATGCATACGCATGCGCATTATTAAAATGCGCAGCTATCTGATTGGTCTGTTAAATGCACACGCATGCGCATTATAAAAATGGAAATTGGGCGCTTGCGCAATGAATAAATTGATTGACGAATCTCACGATTGTGAGATTCGTGAAACGTGAGATTCAGTGGTATTTTGGACTGTGGTATTTTGAAATGATACCTATCAAAGTGCCGAAAGCGGGATTTGAACCCGCAAGCTCTTGTTCAAAGGCACAGCCTATATCGACTGCGCCCCCATTGTTTCTTAATTAAGATAAAATAAAATTGCTTAAGGGGTCAAAGATTATTGCCTTGGGGGGAGGGCCAAGGGTCCAGGTTTTTGCTTTGGGGGGGGGGCATTGGCCCCCACGGTTCCCCCTAGTTACGCCAAGGCTTTCATTTGCCAAGGCACAATTACATAAACGTTATTTCTCAAAATTTTATAGACGATATTCATTTTCGAATCAGCTTAGCTTCTACGTAAAATAAAATAACATTCAACGCTCTTGTGTAAATATCAAACGAAAGGTATAAGTTGACTCTGTGTAAACAAAATTTGTATGACGCACGATTCGATGATGCAAACTTTATTTGCCAAGTTTTATTTGTGGAATTGTTTATCTCGCTCAGATTTCTTAGAAAATTTGTAAATTTTAAACATCATATAACAGTAAACTCTTTACATGTTTTAATTAAATTATAGAAAAAAATTTGCATTCCTGGCATTACAGGGCCCCAGGGTCAAGCTAGGGAGAACTTTAAGAACACAAAAATAGGCCGGAATTGGTATGGCCTGATGATATATCGCCATTACAATATATTTATGTATGCAGAAATATGCTGTTTAAATAAAAAAATATAAAGCATTTTAAGTGTAATCAAATTTTGTTTTTAATAAAAACTTAATTCTTAATTAAAAAAAAATAATTTTAAATCTTTAAGCTATAAAATAATATCCACATTTTTTAGTCAAACGACAAAATTTTTAAAAATTATTTACAGCCGACTAAAATAGCCGTAATTTTCGATTTACACGAGACTGATTTCTTCCAACTAGAGACCCGTCATACAAAAATCTTTGCAGCCCAGATACATAAAAATATGTATGCCATATGAATTTTGGAATTAATTAACAAAAGTTAGTAGGGTGGTAACTAGTGTTATAAAAACGGCTGGCTTTTGTTTGGTCGACCTATGCTATGGTTTTAGTCGACATAAGGTAAACAGACCATAGGATTGACCTAAAAACAACCTTGGTCTAGTCAGGCGACTAAGAAAAACAGACCGATAAATCTTTGATTTGTTAGTCGACTAAAACCAAAGGTAGACCAAACAAAACCGTTTTAGAACACTAGTGGTAACACTGAGCGTGCTATCACTAAACACTCCCCTTTTGATTGGGTGGAAGCTTGATAATTGCTTTTTTACACGCTCTCCCTTCAATGGGATTGGCTGGAGGTAATAATTAAAAATATAACGATATAGTGCTACGAGTTTTAAAACACACCATTTCGGGCTGGGCAGTTCGGGCAGCTCGGCATTGCCGAAAGGGTAAAATATGGGGGGGGGGCTAATCACCCCCCCCCTCCCCCCTTCTCTTCCCCCCCCCTCTGGGGGAGTCGAAGGGTGGAAGAAGGAGAACAAAAATGGTGGGAGAGCAATTAATTTATTTATGATATATAATATGAGCAAATTTTTAAAGTTACTAACTCGTAGCAATTGCTTATAACAAATCTCCCATCTGCTCGAGTTTCTGATCGGACAATCTGCTCAATGCTTGAACAGATTTTGCTGTTTCGACTCGCCACTCGAGCATTTTTATAAGCTCCAGTTCTGTCTAGTGCACCGAACAGCAAGCACAGATTGTGCTAAGGCTCATATTAAAAAACTTGGTGTGCGTGCTCGCGTCTAGACTTAAAGAAAGTTAGCTATTTAACAACTTAGCTATTTAACAACTCTAAACATTATGACTCTTAATCTATAAAGCGAATTTAACTTAAATAGTATAAGTTACAAAATATAATTAATATTTTCTTAACTTAAATTTTTCATTTAACCAAATTAAGCATGGGCATAGCCAGGATTGGAACTAGAGGGGGGGGGGGCAATAATGCTTTAGGAATTATTTAAATTTAAGCTTTAATTATATTAAATTTTGATAAAATTCTGGATTTAGAAGGGGGCAGCCGCCCCTCCCTGTCACCCCCTGGCTACGTTAAATACATAACGAAGAGTAATCAAACAATGAAAGGTCTCAAAATATGTTTACATAAATAAGTGTAAGTTAGAGAGGGTCTTGCCTGCATAAACAATATATGAGATACATTAACGTGTAAATTCAAATTCTCTGAATATTAATCGTAAGTTCTAGTTTAAACGAATGATAAACAAATACAATTCCAAAAATTAGATTGACGTATATTTTAACAAAATCTATATTATATAAGTCTACATTTATTGCTGTTAGATCACAAGCCAAATCATATTTCCGCCTTTCAGCTTTTTTCTACAATCGCAAAACTTAGCTTAAAATGTCCAATCACTTAGTGCTTATACTAATCATCTCTTGCCTTTTGGGATTTATTGGATGGACAGATGCACAAATTTAGTTATTATTTTTTACTAAACATGAATTAATTTTTTTAATTAAATGAGTTTGCTCCTAAAACTTTGCATTAACTCAGTTCCATAAACATTCTCGAATTTAGTAGTAACTTTATATTGTTACTAAAAAAACAGAGGTGTATAAATATTTAGATACACAATTTAATTTAAATACAATGAATGATAATAATTGTTTAACTTTTTAGCAGCGTGTACAGTTACATTTTTTAAACGAGGAAACCCCCCAAAAGTTTTCAAAGGTCCAGTTTATGGATCCTTCAATTATGGTATAATGTATTTCATAATATATCTAATAATTGCCTTTGTCGAGTTTACAAAAGTTTCTTATAATAACAGTGTTAATCCAATTAAGAATGTTACAAAGTTATATAATAGAGGATTTGTAGTATCCATGCTTAATTTAGGAGTTAAATTAAATTCGATTTCAACTTGGACTCTTTAGGATTAATTTGATGTATGTTTTTACAAAAATTGATTAGCACACTTTGAAGTCTTGTCTATTTGGGTTCGAATAGAGATGAATAAGTTAGGCAGATATTATACTGACATTGAAAATTGATTTTTTCAGTTATGGCTAGACAAAATAATTTTGTAAAGTTATAATTTATAGAAATCGCGATAAATGTTTTTTCACTTTATAATAATTCGAAGTAACGTTTTATTGATTTTATTCACTTTGCCTTAAGTTAAACATTTTAACTAATTAAAATTAACTTAAATGTCCAACAACTATCTATACTGGTATTTATGAATATGTGATTATTGCAATGCTATGTTATTTAGGTAATATAAGGTCTCCTCAGACACAGAACCTTTTAAAATACAATTTTTAGTATAACTAATGCAGTAAAAGTCGAAAGCTGTTGAAGGGAAACTAGTTTAGTAACAACATGGTTTAGTGAATTTACATAAAAATGGTCTATTTTTTAAAGATGTGTATATAACTCCAATTATGCTATTTAGTCTTTGATGGTAGCGAAGAATTTAAAATCTCCGAATGCAAAGGAACCCTTAAAGCCCATGTCTCACATACTGAAAGCAGCAGAGGATTGGGTAATTTAAACATTCATATTAACAAATGCCTAAAATGACTTCTATAACTTTGATTACTAAGTAGTCGAGTGATAATGTATTATTATTTTTTAAACAGATTTTGAGGTGGGCCAAATGAAAGAAAGATACAATGCCGGTGAAGTTAAAAACCGAGCTGGATTCGGTTCGGGTACGCGAGGTTCCACAGTTGCATATGCCATATATTTCAAGCCCACACCAACTAAATTTGGATTAACAAATATTTACGAATACACTATTGATAACAAAGGATTGTCGAGCGGCGACATTAAATTAAAGGTATTTAGTCCTTATCAACATATGTTATATATTTTGAAAGTTGTAACTATTCGCATGGGCTAGCGAGGTGGGGTAGATATAAAATTTAACAAGACTTAGGGGTGGAAAAGGGTATATAAAGGTTTATAACTAAAATTATTCTTAAATAAAAGCAAGTCTCAAAAATTCGATTATGGGTCTAGACAATTACTATCTATCTACGATATGCTTGTAAACGCGACCAAAATCCTACCCTTCAAAAACAACCTTTTTCCTTTCTTCCCAGTGGCGTAAATAAGGGAGGGGGGGAACGGAAATTCCCCCCCCCCTTTGGCAAAAATTTAAAAAATTTTTTATAGCTTCTCAACGCTGAGGAGGCTAAAAACTTACATTAGAAATGCCATGTCCAAGAAAAGATTAAATGGATTGGCTTTATTGACAATTCATCGGTAATTAGCTCCTACTCCCGATGAAGTTCTTAAAATTTTTGAAAATTTCCCCCCCCCCTTGAGAAAATCCTGGCTACGCGCCTGTTTCTTCCCCTAATTATTGTTACATTTAACCTCATTAACACTAATCTTGGCGACGCCCATGGTCAAATCTAAAAGATTAAGATGATATATTACCCTTTGTGAATACTTGTTTTGTAATTTTGAAATGAAAGTTTGTGTCATACCTACACACTATTTATTTTTATTAGATGTCGAATGCAACGAAAACAACTACGTTCGAATTTGACCTTCAGTAGATGTATGCCAATTTACATTTATGGAACCACACCACCTCATTTAAGCATTAATAAAAATATTTTGTACGTTGTTCAAACTTAATGAAATAAAACATCGTGGAAAATACAAGATTATTTGATTTGTTTAACGCTACATTTTTTTTTTAAGATTAAGAGTTTAATTAATAACTTAAAGGCTTTTCACAACATGCAATCATATTAGTGTTGAATTATCACCAAATTGAATTTTAATGATTGAATCTTATAGGATACCTTTTTGATTTAATCACAAATGTCATGATGTGCATTAAAACGCAATAAATATAAAAGCCAACACCATGGGCGAAGCCAGGTTTTGGATCAAAACGTTTAAAAATTTAATTAGGGGGGGGGCAAAACGTAATTTTTTTTTAATTTTTAAGGGTTTTTGCATCTAAAATTTTTTTTTCTCGCCATTTAGGGGGGGGGCAGCCGCCTGGCTACGCCCATGGCCAACACTTAAATTTAACTTTTTAAAAAGCTAGGCAAAGACAAAAATACAATAAACGTCAATATTATGACTGTCACATTTCGTGAGAATCAATATAATATGCATCAATTATTATTACACAAATATACATAAAAATACTATTCTACATGATATTATAAAAAACATATATTTTTATTAAGGCATCCATAGCACTCAATTTAACTTTAGAACTAATATATTTTGGTGCATTCCATAATTCAAAAAGGGCAAAATGTTATGCAACCTTATATTTAGCTATGTAAAAATTTAGGGGCCCAGACAGGGCCTTAAAAATTTGTTTTTGACTGATAGTCTTCTTAAATAAAACTAGTTTTAACCCGCGCTATTCTATAGTTTTGAATTCTCCCGCGAGTTGTCATTCGCTACTTTTATCCCTTTGGCATTTCTAAAAATTAAATAACGTAACGGGCTCGGGCCGGGCCTAGTTATACTTAAGGCCCGTTAAAAGCTTGTTAAAAAATTAATTAGATTTAGTATAAAAGAAGGTGTTTTTATAATGTCCTAATTTGTAATTATTTTATGAAAATTAAATTAACAAGGAAAGTTAAATTTTGTTTCCATCCTAGTTCATTAATTCATCAATAGCTCAACACGCATTACAAATGCTAAAGATAATTTATACAAGTGATCCCATGGGCGGAGCCAATTTAAATTGGAGGGAGGCAATTTAAATAGGGCAAAAAAGGTTTTTTTCATCAGGAATTTTTGGATTTGGAGGGGTGCAGCTGCCCTTATTTGCCTCCCCATTTATACTTTCTAGCATTATTCAGTGATTTAATTTAATATTATTTAAAATTATTTATATTAATTGCTATGAAATTTATGGGCTCTCTTTTGGTTATCCGTCCTGTCCATCCTGTCCTGTCCAACTTGTAATTTTTCAATAATTGCCGTGGAAACTTATATGGGTTTTTAATGGCGTGGACTTATGCTTCTGTGAAAGACTTTTATTTAGCTGATCGCTGATTGGCTTTACTTTTTTCTACCTCGCCTAAGCTCAAATTCCATTATTGTTTTTGTGCCTGACTGATTACCCTTATTAATAAACTAATTTCGGAAATTTGTCTAGGTTGTTAATTTATAAGGGACTAGCTGTGCCCGGCCAAGCGTTGCTTTGGCTCAGTCCTTAAGTGGTTAATTAAGTATAAGCTATTAATAAGACTTATCTAAAATGGGGTCATATATGAAATAATTTATAATGTGAAAGGTCCGAATGATTTTATGAACCCACTATTTTTAGTATATATTTATATAATAAGACAACCCAAATGCAAATTCTGTTTTAGTCATCAAATCCGACTAAAATTAAATGTTTTTGAAAAAATTGCTTATTAATGCTGTTACTTATTATACAATAATACCATTATTTTATTCTCCTAGTTGGCTGATTTATTTGAAATACAATTTTCTTTAATATAATAAAATAATTAATTGAAGGATGGATAATTATTAAAAAAATATGCTTCTATGATCGACCACGTGATAATAATGACAAAAACTGCATAATTTAAATTTTATTTATTTAATTTAAATAGTCTGATAAACCCCAATAATTTTGACCGTTTACTGTAACATTTTTTTTATACTTTTAAATATCTAATTCGAGAAAACTTCAGCTTTGTATGTATGACGTCATTATTGTATATGCTGCTATAAATGAAACTGGACGGGAAATGTCAGATATTTTTAAAACAAAAAGGTATTTTAGGAATCTGAAAAAGCTATTTAACCCCTGGCCTATCTGGGCATCTACGGCTAAATTTTCGCTCGAAACGGATCTGAAGTTTCAGAATTTAGCCCTTTTTTAAAACCAAAAGGCCGAGAAATGTCCGATATTTTTAAAACTAAAAGGAATTTTAGCAATCTGAAAAAGCTATTTTACACCTGGCCGCCCTGAGAACCTACGGGTAAAGTTTCGCGCGAATCGGGAGGTACTTTCAGAATTTATTCTCATTTAAATATCTCATTGAATAAAAATTAATGATAGATAAATAATGACATTTATATATAGATAGCATTTACTCAGAATAATCAACGTTGGACTATTTTATATTGCATTTAAATTATATATACTTTCATCTTTCTCATTTAAAATATCTCATTTAATGATAATGAGAAAAATTCATCTTCTTCACCTATATATTTTCTCAAATAATCTATAATTTTATTTATTTCAGGTTAATTCATGAATTTTATGTTGACACCGTTAAGAAAAGATGACGTTTAAGAAATTTAATTCATAAATTTTATGTTGTCTTGTCACCGTTAAGAAAAGATGACGTTTAAGAAATTTAATTCATAAATTTTATATTGTCACCGTTAAGAAAAGATGACGTTTAAGAAATTTAATTCATAAATTTTATGTTGTCACCGTTAAGAAAAGATTACGTTTTACTACAAACTACTATAAGTGATACACTTTTACTACAGAACTGTCTGTATATGCAAATTTTCGACGAACGCGAGGAGGTGCGTTTGATTGACATTTTATTGAACGTCAAAACGTATAAAACCCAATATCTCGAAAATTAAAAGGAATTTTAGGATTCTGAAAAAGCTATTTTACCCCTGGCCGCCCTGGGAACCTAGGGGTAAATTTTCGCGCGAATCGGACCGGTAGTTTCAGAGATTAGCCATTACATACATATATACAAACACTTTACTTTATATATATAGATGAATGCGAAACTGGCTAAGTAATTCCTTGCAAATCAATACTGACCGTTGCTAACTTATACTTTATCTGACCCCAAATGCCAAATTTTATATACTCATTATCATTAACAAATTTAAAAACAAATTCTAAAATTTATTTCCTCAAGTTACTTTTATCACTGTTTTCTCATTTTACATCAATAACCTAATTATTTAAAATTGTGGCAAAGCAAAGAAGCTAAGTAGTTTTATTAAAACCTTATAACCTTAAATAAGGGTTTTAAACGTTTATTTGGCTTATATGGTTTTATGTATCCTGAAGTGCCACTTATAAAAATTTTCCCCATGTAGGTCATTTCTTTAAAGATAGAAGGATCGAGTGACCGAGAATTACCTATTTTTTCTTTTAAACTATTTTTATTAACATTTTTAACACAAACTTATTGTTTGCCAAACAAAAAAATTAAAAAATTTTACGGGCCCGGGCCGGACCCGGGCTTTGTATAAAATTAGCGGGCCGAGTCCGGGCTTATAATTTAATATTTTGACGTGCCCGGGCCGGGCCGGGCTTTTAAATTTTTATTACGGGCGGACCGACTGACCTAAACAGGCCCGTTGCAGGTCTCTAGTGTGTACCATGAAAATAAATCGACAAAAATTTAAGAAAATAATTCGTGATGGTAAAATAAATATAAAGGAAATTCACACAAAAGCAATTTTTCACGCAGGTTAATTAGTTTTTAATTTGTCTTAAAATTCACTTAATCCCGATATTTAATATCACAAAATAGCCCAAGACCTAGGTCTCCCTCCCTTCCCTACTCCATTGTTTTCTATGCGTGCCCTATCAACTCGCCGAAAACCATCTTGCCGAATTCACCCTGGGACACGAACATCTCTTCATTATCAAAAAGAAGGCCCTAAATTGAGTACCTTTTATAATAATAATTATTATTTTTATAATAAAAAATACCTAAATTTTAGCTTTAATCCGAAATTGATTGATTAATATGGTTATTTGTTGGGGGACATTTTTTAATTGGGGGACTTTTAACATTGGGAAATTCAATTCGGCAAGATGGTTTTCGGCAAGTTGACGGGCCACCGTTTTCTATGCATATCCAAACTTATAAATATCCTATGTGATGTGGGTTTAATGTTGAATTATAGTAGCTACTACAAGGCGCGTAGCCAGAGGGGTGTGCGGAAATTTTGATTGATAAATAAAGCAAATGGGTTAACTTTTATTATAGTATAGTTGCATAAAATATTTTAAGACACTCATGAGCACCGGGAAAAATAATATATAAATTTCATTTTTTAATGAAATTTTCGACAAAATATGTCAAAATTTGATTGTGCAAAGTGCTTTGAAAACAAACTTGATTGAATATTTTTCTTGCGTTAAAACACCAGACCCTTCCATTGCTGTAGCTAATTAAGAGGTTATAATAATATAGTAATGAATTTCATATATATTTCAATATTATAATTATTATTTTTAATTGTTTAAGTTGTTACTTTAGCATATATAGACAAAACTAGCTGTGCCCGGCCAAGCGTTGCTTTGGCTTAGATTTTATTTAGCTAAATGAAATTAGTGCGTATTAATAGGAAATATATGAAAGAATTAGGGTTAGCTGTATGAGAGTTTATGATGTAAAAAATATTTTTTTGTAATGTGCAAATATTATTTAACTTAATAGGAAAATGCATATTTTTTAATAATTAAATAGATTTATAACAGTTCAAATATTTATTAGGTAGCGATGTTTAGCGTTAATATGCATAATTGGGTGACAAAAGTGTATAAGTTATACCACAGGTGAATAAAAGTCAAAGATAATGGTCGACAATGCAAAAAAAAATTTTAGTACAGTGTGGCATTCGCAATGACAATTAATAAGGCTCAAGGGCAAACGATGTCTTTGTGGCTTAGATTTGGGCACATCATGCTTTTTATGCATATCGTTTGATGATTAGACGCGGTCAAGACAACGTCATACTACGATGCAGTGAGCTTTGCCAACAATTCATGGTCGACATGTATGTGAACGTGAAGATATTTAAGATATAACCAACAGAAACTGTGTGCGGAAGAATACATTCACTTACGAAACGCTATCGCGAACAACACCGACACTGCTGACATTGGTAACTCTATTATTCTACCGTCATCGTACGTAGGGAGTCCACGTCACATGCAAGAATACATACAGGATGCTATGGCGTACGTACGCGAAACGGACGACCGTGTTTTTTATCACGTTTACATGTAATCCAATATGGCAGGAGATTACATCATTGTTATTACCAGGACAAAATGCCATACATCGTCATAACATAAAGGCACGGGGGTTTAAAAAAAAGTAAAGTGTTTCATTAATTTCATTACAAAATTACATATATTTGGCCATTCACGTTGCTGGAAGTAATCGGTTGAGTTGCAAAAGCGAGGATGACCTCATGATCACATTTTGATAGCTTCGTCGACAAAATACGTCTTGAAGACACTTAGAAAAATTTCTGCAGAAATTCCTAAACCGTCTACGGCTCAATTATTGTTAGATATTGTCACGACAATCATGATTCATGGCCCATGTGGATTTTGAATCGTTAATAGTTTTGCATGTTAGATGGAAAGTTTACGAAAGTGTTTTCCTAAAAATTTTATCAATGATACGGTCACACATGTCGACGGATATCCTATATACCGACGAAGAAGTACCGATAATGGCAGACAAATATTTACTAAAACTATCAATAACGTAGCCATTGACATTGACAATCTTTGGGCTGTACCATATTCACCTATGTTGTGCAAAACATTCAATGCTCATATTAATGTGGAGTTCTGCAGTTAGGTGAAGAGCAACTAATATATATGCAAGTATGTGAAGAAAGGAGGAGATATGGCTGTATTTAGAATCGATAATACCAATGTGGCTCTTCCATTGAATAACAATGATGAAAGAACTAACTACCAAATTGGACGCTACATAAGCACCAATGAAGCTGCTTGGCAGATCTTTGGTTTACCTCTTCATGAACGGGATCCAGCAGTTATTCATATAGCTGTCCATCTAGAAAACGGGCAGAGTGTATTTTTCACGCACGAGACCGCGCTTGAACGTGCTATTAATCTGTTGCGTCCATTGTCTTAATTGATTTAATTGACCACCAAGCATACCTCGAGGTATCACCACTATATATAATTGATTTGTTTATACCTCGCGGAGGCAACACTAAACTTAATTGATTTCAATTAATATATGTGTATATAAAGGAATTTTATATACACCAGAACTGACTTTGTTCTCGCATACAATTTACTTTATTTGGATAATAAATAAAGCACTTATTACTTTAACTTAGTGGTATTTTTTTATCCCGAAAAATCCACCAAATACTATACTCACCGCTTTTTTTGAATTGTGTAAGCAGGCCGATGATTTTGGTGCCTTCGTGCGAACATTACTATATTCAGATGTACCCCGCTATTATACGTGAACTCAAGCGAAAAAATGGATGACCCGCAAGCAAGGCACACCAGTTAATACATGTCATGGTTTATTCAAATCAAACATTTTGGGGCGTGTATATACAGTGAAGCCTAGGCAAACTGAGTGCTTATATCTGCGATTGTTGTTGGTAAATGTCACCGGCCCATTGTCATTTCACGATATACGTAAAGTAAATGGACATCAGTATCCAACGCTAAGACCCTAAGCAGCTAAATAACAATGTAAAAAAATCTTTGAGTACAGATTTTATTGTACGATATTGGTAGAATAACAGAGTTACCAATTTACGCAGTTCCTGTTGATTGTACTCAAGCGGTGTAAAGTTATTATCTGGGATGAATGTACTATGGAGCACAAACATTCCCTTGAGGCATTGGACATGACATTGAAAGATAAAAAAACAATGACAAACTATTTGGAGGCACTCTGTTACTCCTTTCAGGTGATTTCAGACAAACACTTCCCTTCATTCCACGTTCAACGAACGTTGATGAGATCAACGCTTGCTTGAAATCATCGTCATTGTGGCGTAATGTTGAAAAGTTGGAACTGAAATTAAACATGCGCGTTCATATGCTTAAAGCTCCATCCGATGAAACATTCTTAAAACAACTTTTAGAGATTGGTGATGGAAAAGTTGCTTTGTATGAAAATACACGATGCATAAAATTACAGTCGGATTTTTGAACAATCGTCGTCACGCAAAAAGCGCTCATCGACCACATATTTCCAGATCTACATACACAATACAAAAATCTTGCCTGGATGTCCGAAAGAGCATTATTGTCGGCAAAGAATGTAGATGTCAATAATTTAAATTCCAAGAAACAACAATTGTTGCCAGTTGACTTGATTTCATACAAAAATATCGATACAGGTTGCGATGCTAACGAAGCTGTAAATTATCCAATTGAGTTTTTAAATTCATTGGATTGGTCAGGCAGGACACCGCACCTTTTACAATTGAAGGTTGGATCTCCGGTATTTTTGTTTCGTAATTTAAACCCACCACGGCTGTGCAATGGCACACGATTAGACATTAAAAAATGCAGAAGAATCTTCTCGAAGTGCCATTTTGAATGGAAAGTTTCGAGGTGAAAATGTATTGCTGCCACGAATCTCTATGATTCCCACAAATGTGACAATTGAAATCAATCGTTTTCAATTTTTTCATCATAAATCTCTAAGTGCAATGGAGTATACAATATTTTTGGTTAGTCCATCTTTAGCCAAGACAAACAAACAGGATGGTTTACCCACGCGAGAACATGCCACGTATAGCTGTCCATGGGAAAAGCAAGATGTGCCCAAATCTAAGCCACAAATAGACATCGTTTGATTTTGAGCCTTATTGGTTGTCATTACGAATGCCAATCTTATTGGAAATTGAAAACGTTTGAATTCAATTGGCACATCTGAGGGAATCATAGGGATTCTTGGTAGCAATAAATTTTCACCTCGGAACTTTGCATTCAAAATGGTGACCTTGAGAAGATTCTTCGCATTTTTAATGACTAATCTTGTGTTATTGCACAGCCGTGGTGGGTTTAAATTACGAAGCAAAATTACCGGAGAGCCAACCTTCAATTGTAAAAGGTGCGGAGGCATGCCTGACAAATCCAATTAATTCAAAAACTCTATTGGATAATTTACAGCTTCGTTAGCATCGCAAACTGTATCGATAGATTTGTATGACACCATGTCACCTGGCAACAACTGTTGTATCTTGGAATTTAAATTATTGACATCTACATTCTTTGCTGACAATATTGCTCTTTCGGACATCCAGGCAATATTTATGTACTGTGTATGTAGATCTGGAAATTTGTGGTCGATGAGAGCATTTTGCGTGTCGACGATTGTGCAAAAAGCCGTCGGTAATTTTATGCATCCAGTATTGTCATACAAAGCTACTTTTCCATCACCAATATCTAAAAGTTGTTTTGAAAATGTTTCAGCGGATGGATCTTTAAGCATAAGAACGCGCATGTTTAATTTCAGTTCCAACTTTTCAACATTACGCCACAATGACGATGATTTCAAGCAAGCGTAGATCTCATCAGCGTACGTTGAACGTGGAATGACGGGAAGTGTTTGTCTGAAATCACCTGAAAGGAGTAACAGAGTGCCTCCAAATAGTTTGTCATTGTTTTTCATATCTTTCAATGTCCTGTCCAATGCCTCAAGGGAATGTTTGTGTGCCATAGTACATTCATCCCAGATTATAACTTTACACCGTTTACGTACTGTGGCCATAGACGACTGTTTTTTTATGTTGCACACTGCCTCTACGTTATTTTGGATATTTAGTGGCAGCTTAAATGCAGAATGAGCTGTTCTGCCTCCAGCTAATAAAGTAGCTGCAATGCCAGATGATGCAACTGCCAATGCGATGCCATTTTTTGATCGTATCTCGGCAAGAATTATCGAAATGAGAAATGTTTTGCCAGTTCCACCTGGTGCATCCAAAAAAAGAAACCACCTTGTCCTGCCGAAACTGCCAGCATAATTCGGTCGTAAATGGTTTTTTATTCATCATTTAGTAGTGGACATTGCGAGTAACAATTGCTGCCATTTCTACAGTATTGTATTCAAGACTCATATCAGTGTTGAGGAAATCAGATGCACTTCGATTAGGTGAACTCATACCAAAATGACTAATTTTTAAATTGGCAATGACAATGCAAAGATCCTCAGTAGCTATCAATGCTGCATTGTACATAGCGTCGCTGAATAATATCGATAGATCGTTGTACCTTGCTCGATATCGATGTAATATATCCTCAGCCATTGAATCTTTGTGCTTATCCCACAGCGTTTGTGCTCGGGCAGGAAAACATGTAGTCAACACCATAGCGAATAGGAGACGAATTTGTGTTGCTGTTGAGTTTAATGCTGCTTCAGTAAGCAAACTGTCCCAATGGTTGTCATCTTCTAGCAAGCCTAGTGCAAGACATGCATCTTTATACGTTAGGTACTGATGTCCATTTACTGTACGTATATCGTGAAATGACAAAGGGCCGGTGACATTTACCAACAACAATCGAGTTAACTCAGTTTGCCTAGGATTCACTGATATACACGACCCAAAATGTTTGATTTGAATAAACCAGGACATGTATTAAATGGTGTGCCTTGCTTGCGGGGCATCCATTTTTTCGATTAAGTCCACGTAAAATAGCGGGGTACTTCTGAATAGAGTAATGTTCGCACGAAGGCACCAAAATTATTGAGACGATTACACAATTCAAAAAAAGCGGTGAGTGTAGTATTTGGTGGATTAAGAGCACGATCAAGCGCGGTCTCGTGCGTGAAAAAAACACGCTGGCCGTTTTCTAGATGGACAGCTAAATGGATAACTGCTGGATCCCGTTCATGAAGAGGGAAACCAAAGATCCGCCAAACAGCTTCATTGGAGCTTATGTGCCGGCCAATTTGGTAGTTAGTTATTTCATCATTGTTATTCAAAGGAAGAGCATTCACATTGGTATTATAATTTCTAAATACAGCCATATCACTTCCTTTATTCACATACTTGCATATATATTTGTTGCTCTTCACCAAACTGCAGAACTCAACATTAATATGAGCATTGAATGTTTTGCATAACAAAGGTGAATATGGTACAACCCAACGATTGTCAATGTCAAAGGCTACGTTATTAATAGTTTTAGTAAATATTTGTCCACCATTATAGGTACTTCTTCGACGATATATAGGATAACCGTCGACTGTGTGACCGTATCATTGATGAAATTTTTAGGAAAACACTTTGCACACTTTCCATCTAACATCAAGGCGATGAACGATTCAAATATCTACATGGGCCATGAATCATGTTGGTAGTGACAATATCAAACAATAATTGATCAGTAGACGGATTAGGAATTTCTGCAGAAATTAAATTATCAATGTCTTCAGGACGTATTTTGTCGACAAACCAAATCAAAATGTGAGCATGAGGTAACCTCGCTTTTGCCACTCAACCGAATACATCCAGCAACGTGCATAGCCAAATATATGTAATTTTGTAATGAAATTAATTAAAGACTTTAATTTTTGTTTAAACACCCGCGCCGTAATGTCATGACGATGCATGGCATTTTGTCCTGGTAATAACAATGATGTAATCTCCTGCCATTTTGGATTACATGTAAACGTGATAAAAAAACACGGGCGTCCGTATTCGCGTACGTAAGCCATAGCATCCTGTATGTATTCTTGCATGTGACGTGGACTCCCTACGTACGATGATGGTATAATTATAGAGTTACCAATGTCAGCAGTGTCGGCATTGTTCGCGATAGCGTCTCGTAAGTGAATGTATTCTTCCGCACGCAGTTTCTGTTGGTTAAATCTTAAATATCGTAGAGTTCGCTCTCTTTCTCTTCACATACATGTCGACCATGAATTGTTGGCAAAGCTCATCATAATATGATGTTATCTTGTATTTTAATAAGGTTAAAAAATGTTTTTTTAGCAACTCCCCCCCCCCCCTTTGAAATCCTGGCTACGCGCCTGACTATACTACTACCCTTCTTTCACCCTTCCATCAGTCATCTGCCCGCCTCTTAATTTTAGTTTGATATTGCTATGGTTAATCACTCTGTTTTAAAAAAAATCAAAGACCATGGGCGTAGCCAAGATTTAAATTAGGGGGGGGGGAAGCGAAAATGATTTAAGTTAAATTAGGAGGGGGGCAAATATAATTATTTTTTAATTTTTAAGGGTTTTTGTATTAATTTTTTTTTCATTTAGGGCCCTGCTCCCCACCCCCTGGCTACGCCCATTTTAAAGACCCCTAAAAATTACAGTTTGGCAGAAAACAAAACATAAAATAAGTTTATTAAATGTAAAATTAAATATTTACTTTTTCAAGGTAAAAAGTACCTGTTATTTTCGAAAAAAATCTATATAAAAAAATTTAAATTAAAAATGCTTCAAGATTATAAAAACTGTAACTAGGTAAAATGTTTTTGAAATTTCATACACATATTTATTAAATTTCAAAATAATTCAATGTTGTTTGATTAAAGTATAATAGACATATTTACGCTATAATTTTTTAATTAAAAGTTCTAAGCTTATCTAATATCATAAATTGCGTAGCAATTAATAAATAAATTAAACAACCAAGAGCTCTTAAGCGAGAGATTTTAAATTAGGGTGAGGGCAGATTGATCGATGAGAGGGGGCATGAAGTGTAGTAGTAGTAATGTAGTAGCTTTCAAATTTTTGTGGATATGTTTTATCACAACTCCAAAAAGGGGCAAAAACGCTCATTTTAGCAAATTTGAACTCAATTATTTCAAAATCATGACGTATAGGAAAACGAAAAATACATTCGTGCTCATTACAAAATCTCCATTTAAATATGTTAACAGATTTCCGGTTGATTTCACAAGTTCATTATTTGTTGACTAGTGTTAAACAGTCAATCGAACTGTATTTTAATTGATAATATATGTATTTAAGTCAATAAATTTCTTTCTCTAAAAAGTTTGTTTAAGTTTGTTAGCCTATAGTGTAAGTGAACATGTTATCCTATCTTATTTTATAAATTTTTGATGGCTTTAAGACATGAGACTTTTATATAATTGGGACAAACCTTTTAAATTTTCATGCCATATCCTTTTTGTTAAGGGATTCAATGAACATAATTTATCAAGTCTCATTAAGAAATCCCTTCCCATTACATGCACAAGTAAAACGAAAATCTTTTCACTGGAAATCTCAATTAACCAAAATGCAAAGCACATCTCAAATAAAATCAATAATTTCAACCCAAAAAGTGCCCTTAGTGCCTTTAATGATAAAATACCCCACATCTCTATGATCAATAGTGCTTGAGCCTTCAGACATCCATGAAGCCCTTGACTCCTTTCCTTTAAACTCCGCAGCTGGACTTGACGGATGGCGCCCAGTATATCTACAAGATTTACTTAACTTAAATACTGAATCTCTAAATTCTATTACTTCTTCATGCAATAACAGTGGTAATGGAAAATTTCCTCGTGAAATCATCCTATTTTATTCGGTTCGAAACTTATCGCCATCAAAAAGCCGGATAATTCAGTTAGGCTCATTGCCATCAGAGGTCTTATTTAAAATATTCTGCAAACTCATAAAACCCTCATTGTCCGCCAAGCTCTGCCCTCATCAACTCAGTTTTGGAATTAAAGGCGGCTGTGAGGCAGCCAGCCATGCCAGCCAGATCACACTTCAACATATTTCCGCCGAGTCCTGCTTCGTAAAAGTAGATTTTGTCAATGCCTTTAACAGCATTCGTAGAGAAACCCTAAATTACATTTTAATAAGCTATGGTTCAACAACCAAGCTGCGATTCGGCGAATAGGTCCTAGACTCGTCCGTAAGTTTCCAACAAGGAGATCCATTAGGCCCTCCTTTATTTTGTTTAGCCATTCACAATTTAGTCAAGGTCATTTCATCTCAGTGTACCCTCGATTTGAATGTTTGGTTTCTCGATGATGCCACCCGATGAGATAAGTAGGGCCATTGAAATTATCGCAAATTTTGAACCCATTTAAATCTCAAATTAATTGAATAAATGTAAAATTTATCAGGCCCCTAGCACAAGTGCCTTTCCAATTTTAAAAACTTTTTTAATTTTAGAGAGAGAAAACTTATCCCTTTAGGGATCACCCATTGGCGGTAAAAATATCCCGTAACTTTCTTCAAAAGAGCCTCGAAATTTTAAAAACTAATACGGAACTTTTAAAATGCTTGCCCTCACATCACTCTTACATAATCAAAAACAATTTTAAAATTTCAAAAATTAATCATTGTTTTCGCTCATCTGGTGCATTTTTACACCCAGACTTTTTAAAGTCGTACAAAAACTTTATTAGAAAAAATTTGAAATTTAATAACATCAACTGTTCAAGCGTCCCTACCAACCAAATCTGGAGGATCAGGAATCTGTCCTCCTGGCTGCATATCGCTAGCTGCTTTTATATCCTCTTTTAAATTGGTCGAAAATTTAAATTTAATTTTTTAACTCACAGCACATGATTCTGACCCTCTGCTAATTCAAGCCTTGAAGCTTTGGAATCTTAATGTCATTCCCGCCGCCATTAAACCTCAAAGTACGTGACAGAAGGATTGGGATTCTGGACTAGTATCGCGCTCCGTTGATTACCTTTTATCGAGCAGCGATGATAACCAGCATTACAACTTTAGGTCGCTCGCTTTTGATGGTTCCGGTCACGAGTGGCTTGAAGCCTATCCTAGCAAACTTTGGCAAAGCTGCTTTACGACTAGACTGAAATCCTTACAATCCTTGAGCCGTCGGATCCCTCTCTGGAAGGTAGGATACGCCCTGATAGTTCTTTCCTAGTCCCCTGGCGAAATGGCCTTTCCCTCAAATATGAAATTTTACTTGCATTTTGCTCTTTCTTATTTTAATTAATACCTAAGAACAGGAGAATATTTAAGTCAAAAGTGTGTAATTTTGGGCCTATTAATTTGTCATAACTTACAGCGTTTACCTAAACTTTCACTTCATATTCCTCTCCTGCACACTAGTAGGAGAGAAAAGGGGTAATCCATCATAGGAGCGATTCATGTTAAACGCTATGATGGATTACCCCTTTTCTCTCCTAATAATGTGCAGGAGAGAAATACGAAGTGCAAAAGTTTAGGTAAACGCTGTATATATAACATGCAGAGCTGTTAAGTAACTAGTTACATGTAACTAGTTCCTGGAACTAGTTCCTTTTCTTCAGTAAAGTAAATGTAACCAGTTACTTTTACTTCAGGGTAACTGTAACTGTAGTTAGTTACATTATTTCAGTAACTGTTTAACTAAAGATACAGTTACTTTTTATAAATTAAAATTTTTTTAATTAATATTCAAATTACACGTCTAGTTTGTGTACTTCACTTTAATTTAACTTCGCGGATCAAATTTAAAAATTTGACTTTCGAATAGATAATCTATTTCATCAGTAAATTACCAATATCATAGTACAAATTTGTATTCCAAAAATTTAAAGAAGTGACACAACAGGTAAAAAATGTAACGAACATTTAATGAATTTTAATTGGTTATCTCTTATCAATTGTTCAGTTCTTTTTTTATATGTGCAAAACAAATTTTTATCAACTTAAAATATCATGTGATTTTGGCCCAACCTCTAAATTTAAATTTTAAAAGCCATTTGATAAATTACTTTAGTACAATATTAATGAATGTTATTGAAATAATAATATATTTTAATGGATGTTATTTAAATGCTCAGTAAAAAATTCAAAAATGCTCAGTAAATAAACTTAATAATGCTCAGTTATAAATATAAAATGCTAAGTAATTTCAAAAAAATGCTCAGTAATTTTAATTAATAATACTCAATATTACTCTATTTAGCGTTAATATTTATAAAAATAAAGTTAAATTGAGTTTGTGAAAATTAAAATAGATTTTTATTCTGGCTACATTAAACAGATTGGAGACCTGATTGATAAATTTCTATCAATTAAAAGGTATCTTAATGTCTTAAATTTTTTCCTCCCTTCTCACCCTTCAAATAAATATGGCAAATTAGAAAAGCTATGAAAATTAATGACCTATATTTTTCATTCTAAAAGGCTCTATCTCTCCCTTCTTAAATTTTATTATGCTTGTGTTTATAATGTATTTATTTGCAAATTTATTGAGAGTTATCAATCTTAAACTTTATAAAGGCAAGATATAAAATTGTTATTTGAATATAATCACAAAATAATTATTAACAATTGAAAATGGAAAATAGACAAATTTTGCTGGATACAACTTTCATTCCAAAAACCTAAAATTTGTTATATAATCAGTGTTAAATTATCTAAACTTACTATTACTTAACAATAAATGCTGATTTAGCCTTTAAGGGTCTACCTCGCATTTTTTTTGCCCTAAACTTTTGGCTTCTTTAGGTTTAATTCGCTTTGTGATGAATTGAATATAGAAAAGTTTCTTAGGCGTGATTGTGATTTTATTGCTGAATACTGCAAAGTAAATAATATTTTATTTTATCTAATTCAATGTATTGTTTTTATATTATTAGGTTCTGGAACCTATAGCTAAGGCAATCCAATTTCTTCAAGGCGCAAATTATATGTATCAAGGATTTTACACTCCTACCATTTCTCAAGTTTTATTAAATTTACAATAAATTGGAAACCTTAAGTGGTGTAACCCTCTAAAAGAAGCATTAATTAAAGGGATTAATAAAAGGTACAAAGCTATGCATTTTAAATTTAAAATATTATAGATTTCCCGATCTATATAGTTTGGATAATTTGGTTGCAACGATCCTCCATCCAATTTTTAAAACTAGTTGGCCGTGGATCCGTCTTGAGAAAAATAAGAGAATTTAAGAAGACACCTTAAATTTCAATAATTCATTGATCCTTAACACGGAGGAAAGACAGGACCTAGAGGAACCAAATACGTTGGATTTTTTTAATCTTTCAAAGTCGAAAAGTATTCAAGAGTGTGCATTAACACATTTATAAATTCGAATAATAGTGATTTGATAATATAATAATTTTCCTAAATTGAAGAAACTTTTCATTAAATTCAATGTACCCCTACCATCTAGAGCCCCCGTCGAGCGTCTTTTTAGTCTTGGTAAATTAATTTTCATTGAAAAGCGAACTAGCTTATTAGATGACAATATAGAAAATAACGTATTATCGAAATCGAATCATCATTTATTACCTTTTGATATTTATAAATGTTTAAATAAATAATATCAAAAAATATTGTTTTTTGTAACTTTAGGTGTAACTAGTTCTATCAGGTAAGTAACTGGAACTGTAATCAGTTACATTTAAAAATTTGTAACTCTAACTGTAATTAGTAACATTTTTTGTGAAACTGTAACTTAACTAGTTACGGTGGTAAAGTATCTTTAACAGCTCTGATAACATGGCATCTTTTTAAAAATAATAGTATCGATTTTACTAGAGGTTTGCGTGAGGGGCTGGGGCAACAAGGGGGCAGGCGAAGAGGGTACGAATCAAGGGGCGGCAAGGAAGGCAAAAAGTGCGGCGGGCGAGGGGCCCAAAAGGGGATACGAAATGGGGCGGAGGGGAGAGGCAACAGTCAAACTCTAAGCAGGGGGTCAGAGAAATATATCATTTTTGGCCTAAAAGTGCGCCGCCCACACGAACAGAAATGCACAAAATAAAAATTGATTTCTTTCACCATTTGTGAAATTTAATCTCTAGTTAATTTTAGACTTGAATGGCGGATATACAATTAATAGCATGAACAATTTATGTTAAAATATTTATGAAGCCTTAAAATCTTGTGTAAGGTCACAGTTAGAAACTCTAACCCTTTTCGGGTAGAAGCTGGATTACATCAAGGATCTGCTTTAAGTCCCTTTTTATTAATTATGAACACGATAACGAGAGACATTCAAAAACCATCCCCATGGTGTACACTATTGGCCGATGATATAGTACTATGCGAAAAAACAAAGAAGGTATACGAGGAAGCCGAAAAGTGGTGAAAGCGCTTAGCTGGATATAGTTTAAAGGTCAACAATCGAAAAACGGTATACACGAAAATGAACGTTGCAGCAGCCCATCGCTGGATGACCATCTAAAGTACCCAATATTCGACAGGTTTACATACCTCGACTCGATGCTACATCAAGAGGAAGGTGGCACAATAGAAATCAATGCCCGGATCCAAAAGGATGGCTTAAAAGGCGAAGTATATCCGGTGTGAGCGACAACAAAATGCCACCTTGATTGAAGAACAAAGCTTAGAAATACACTGTAAGACCGATGTTACTCTATGGAAGTGAAATATGGGCACTAAACACCACGGAAGAAAAGGTATTACAAGCCACAGAGATGAGAATAATACGGTGGAGCTTGGGGTATACTAAGCTCCACCATATGAAGAATGACTCTCTCAGGACACAAATGGGTATTCAACCTATGGCGGACATGATTAGCGAAATTCAGTTACGGTGGTATGGGCATATACTAAGATGGGAGACGAATTATGTAAATCGAAAAGTATTAGACATGGAGGTACCGGGGAAGTGAAAGATGACGATTTCGTGTCACGTAAAAAGGGGAAGTCGATAAAGTTATGAAATAGACAAGATATGGCACTACCCGGTCAAGATGGAAGAAACTCATAAAAATAAACCCACGACTGTGGGACCAAATAACCGATAAAGAAGAAGCAGATTAAATTAACCCAATAAGACAGGACACTTAATTTATCCTTTTTTTACGTAAAGGAAGTTAATTAATTAGTAAACATAGTAAAAATGACTTTCAACTTATGCTTCAATTAAAATTACATTTGATAATATCAAAAGGTCTTTAAGTATGCAAATTTCTAGAATAAATATGCTGTATTCGCATATCATAAATTCGAGGTAGGCTTTAATGGGTCTTATATTTATACCAACCTTAATATAATGCAACTTTTTAAATTGGGAATTTAATTAAACCTCCCTCTAACCTTTTGTGTGAATCCCTAAATTATGGGCATTTAAACGGCTAACCCCCAAAAAAATAAAATCTAGCCTACATCTATGATGAGGGACAATCTATGTAAACAGCATGGGCAGAGTCTTTAAGGTCTGCGCAAATCTGGATTGATAATGTTTCTTTTAATTTATCGTATCCGGTTAGATTCTGGCCTGGGACGGCACATTAAAAGTGAAAATAATGACAAGAAAGAGCTCATTGTTATGGTGGAGAGAGAACTGCAAAGTCACTTTTTTTCAACCCGAACCCGACCCGAAATCATTTTCAAATTTTCTACCCCGACCCGACACCCGAAGTCATTTTCAAATTTTCTACCCGGACCCGACCCGAAATCATTTTCAAATTTTCTACCCGAACCCGACCCGACCCGAAAGCATTTTAAAAACTTCAACCCGAACCCGACCCGAAAAATTATTTAAAAAAAATTACTTTCGAGCCCGAAAATTGTTGTGTTTAAAATTAAATCGACTAATAAAATCCATGATGATTTGTATTCTTTAAAGGGGATGGTGAAAAAAAACTTATATTTATTTATCTATATTTAGTTTCCTAATATCAAAAAAACTGCTCATATTTTGACTTGAGACAACTATTTAACATCCATTTATAGTTATTATGAAACCATTATTATATAGCTGATTATAATCAATATGGTAAATATGATGAAATTTATAGTGACGGTTCAAATGTTTTAAGTTTGAAGTGCAATTTAAGATAAATTCATTTGATATGAAACTTAAAAATAATTATAAGTTATTATAAAAAAAAATTGTACATGAAATATTTATAAAATTATAACTTACTTTTAAGTTGGCTTTTAAATATGTATTAATGTAATTTAAATTAACGATGAGGATTAGCTAACACTTCACGGTTAACACTAAAAATTTTTAAATGTAACTTTATTGAAATAATTTACCTTTTAATAGTAAAACAAGAGTAATTTATGTAGTTTGAATTAGTGATGAGAATAAGCTAGCACTTCAGAGTTCGGAGTTTTAAAATTTATGAAAAGGGAAGAGAATTAAATGAATGAATGATCCAAATTAGTTGTGCATTTTGATATTTGAAAACACTCTTTGCTTAGCAATTAACATTAATTAAAAAAATAGTCTCGCGTGTTTTTTACAATGTATAAACCTTGGACCCGACTCTATAAATTTGACCCGACCCGAAAGCATTTTCAAATTTTCTACCCGGACCCGACCCGACCAGACCCGAAATCATTTTCAAATATTCTACCCGAACCGTGGGGTCGGGTCAGGTCTCGGGTTACCCGTGCAGTTCTCTATGGTGGACCTACACGATTACACGTGAAAAGGTATCATGTTTTCGAACAAGATCGTGGAGGGTTTAGGCACTGCCTAAATAAAGAATGAAAGGAACCTCTACAAATGGTTTAAGAAGACGACAAAACTTTGCTTAATGACTAAAAGGGAAAATTATACTATATGCTTATAATACGAGACGATAAACTTAAGTACCAAGAAACATAATTTAATAAGCCCTAAAATAAAAACAAATATTTATGAAGTAGGTACTAAATGTTAACAGGTGGGATTTACGGAAAGGTGTGGCATATTATGCTAAATTTATCGATTTTCTTACTTTATTTTTATCTTTGATAAACGCATCAATCTTTGCCAGATCATCCTTAATGTTAAATTCTATTAATTCCTACACACGCGCTGTCATCAATCACGAAGAAGATATGTTACGTTTCCAACCACTATACGTTATTTATATAAAAATACCAATCGGGGTCAAAGTAGCAGAATAATGAAAAGTAGCAGAAAAATATTTTTTTGGATTATCAATATATTAGAATTAAATCTCAAATGGGGAGGGAATTTGATGTGCAAATAACGTTAACCCTAACCTAAAACGCCAACCTAAAACACTAACCCTAACCCTCCTGAATATGTTAAGTCCTGACCAATCTTGATCAGTTCTGACCAATTTGGCTGCTATTTTTATGCTACTATGACCGGGTGCCAAAAATACCCTTATGCCACAAAAGAAGATACGCTTTTTGTTAAGGAGTCATGATGACTATTAATTTGGAAGATATTGGAAGATCATTATTAGTACCACTATCTTATCGATATCGATATTATATCGCGGGATATATTTTAGTTTTGATCGCGCACGCTCGCGCGCGTATATTTCGCAAACGCATATATAATAAATTAGTTTATTTGGAGCCCTTAAAATTCATTAAATACTAGAAAGCCCTCACACTATTCGGCATCATTTCATTAGATAGAGGGTTTGTATTAGCAAAAGCTAATTGCAAACAAATGGCGATACAAGGTTTAGGACAGACAAAAGGTAGGAAAATATGGGGGTAGAATCATTTAGTTAGGGACCTAAATATTATATTTTTTTCTAGTCAATAATCCATTTAATTTGTTAAATTTTGAGGATAAAGTTCATAATGTTGAGCACCATCATTGTTGCGGCTATTAAATCAGTCAAAGAAAGTAAGTCTATATATAGGGGGATAACTTAAAAGTAGTAGGTGGATTATAAGACTATTTAGTAAACAAGTGCTGGAAATAAAGTCGTGGCAATAGCGAAGAATGCTGCTTACATCTAGATGGCTAAATGGCTAGATGTCGACAACTTACAAAAATAAGATAAGGGAAAAGATCATATTTGATGTCAGTGATAACAAGAGAGGTAGCATTATTTAAAAAATAATGGATGGTATGAATATTTATGGGAGATGAAATGTTGCAAATGATGAAGATTCTCCTTCTTTAAGATTAAAACATAAAAATTATCGAATTTTGATGCAGAATAATAAAGCTAATGAATCACATTGGGTACCATTAGAAGAATGGTCATAAACATGACAAACTTTCTCCATAAGCTGCAAGCAAGCTCCCGTTCATGGACAGCCAGTACGATAGTACCATTACTAAAAAGCAGAAGATCTTCGAGCAGTCCTACGACACTTATAAAATATTTGAACCTTGGGCACGTCCCCTAATTAAAATACAAATTTGAAATATATTCCAAATTACTCACTCTATTAAGAGATAGAATAATGTTTGTACAAAGTTCATAGTATAGCTTCCATTAACCCTTTGTTTAACTCCCCTTAAACCCAATTTTCTATATCTATGTGTTATCTTAATCCTCATATAATCTAAAACACCATTTTTCTTTGTCCCTGTTATATTCATGTGGCTCTCTTATTTGCGTTAGAAATCTGACAAGTACATCAATAAAACTAATTTTTTCGTTCTTCTTACCACCGCTGGATTCAGAAATTATGTTTAATTACATTACGAGGTGACATACGTGCTATTAGGATCTAGGGGGACAGGGGTGAATATGTTTGATTACTATCAATTAGAAGATACAAAATAATTATTCTATATTGACTATTCTGCTAAATAATGGCAAGTTTCCTGCTCTTCCCTTCTGGCTAAACAAGGATTAAAATAAATAGTTTTTAAAACAGGTATATTCTTTATGTATTCGATTAATCAATTTGCTAATAGTATGATTTGCAAAATATTCAAATTCAATTTTGTATTATGAATATTATTAGAAGTCATTTCATTTATATTAAGAAAATGGATTAAAACTACACAATATAAGAGAATAGTTATATAAAAGGTAGATGTAAAAAAAATAATCCGTTAAGAAGGTCATCCTACAATTTAATACAACTATATTTAATTATGCCAAAGACCTTTTAATACGTTTTATTGACTAAACATGGTGCATTTTACGTGTGATATCCGTCTATAGGTATTATGCACTTGAGCAATTAAGTTAAGATTTTTCCATCCAAAGCTCTGTACCAAATTACTACAATATTTGTAAGCATCTGATTTATAAAAACGTATTAAGAAAAGAAAGTCTATGCAAATTGTGTTTACTATGTACATAGACTATGTATATGCATGATTGAAGATCAATTTGTACCTAGTTGCCATGTTTGGATTTTTAAAATTAATTTTGATATGAAAAAGCTTGTTTTTCCTTTATTAAATCAGATTCGTAAATTTCGAACTATTTATGGGGCAAAATTACTTAATGAGTCAGAAGTTAAAAACCTCTTAAGTTTGTCGGGCGAAAATTTTAAATTGGGTACAATTTGTGCCAATATAAAATGTTCATTCTGTAAGGGAAAGTCAGATGCCCATAATTTATTTATAAATCTGAAAACAGGTAATTCATATAAAATTAACTTTCAAATATTAAGATAGGTTGGTTTGTCTGTCAGCATGGAAAGGTATGGGGAGAATGGAATACTTTAGATAAGTACTTTTCAATTAATGACAAAAATGAAAGTATTGTTTCTTGCATAATTTTTATAATTTAATAGGAGATGGCTTTGTTGATGAGTTGAACACAACATGTGGAACAGAGAACTTGTCAATTAAAAAACTTTGGGGGGAAAGTAAAAATCTAACAACGCTTAATGAGAGTGATATCTGCAAAATACGTGATGAATATGATATATCAGTATGCTTTTTTAAATATTATTTAAACAACTTAAAGCAAATAGAGGTGTAAAACAGGCTTTTTATATTAGGCATTGTCTGTGGATATTTTGGATCTATATGGATTAAAATATGTGCCTTCCAATCAAACAATTCTCATTCCTCAATATCATTTTGGCAATCATTTAATATCATTAAAAATACTAAAACCATCAATTGAAACCAATATCAAGGGTCAAAATGGTACTTTAATAAAGTCCTATTTACAAAGCTCAGAGTTTTGTGGGGAACAACCAATAAATCATTTTGAAATTATTGATACGTAATTTTGAATTAGTTTTTTTATCCAAGTTTCTCTTACTGTATTAATTTTATTTCATATTTGAATCATATAAAATTTTATTTCATATAGTTGTTTTAACTATTTATTTTAATTAGCTGCTAATAGCAATTTAATTTATCCTCTATCTATTTCCCTATATTTTTTAGTTTTTATATTATGTGGTTAAACCTTAAAAATTTTAATAAATTTTTAATTGTATGATTAGTCATGGGTTAACAGGCCTCTTTGGTATGCAAACCGTTAAACAACAACACAAAGAAGTAATTTTAACAAACAGTGAATGGGATGCAGTTGCATTGTACCAACAAAAAATGTGTAGTCCAAATTCAAATTTGAACAAAAAGGGAAAGGTAGCTATCTTGGCTTTACCTAGAGGAAACACAAATCTACCTCAAGAAGTCATTATATAAAAATTATTTCTTAATTTAAAATGTAAATCTAATTTTTTATTGTATTTTAAAATCAAATTTAATTTTTTAGATTTTACCTTTGTTGGAACAATTTGACAAAATCACATTTTGGTTCAGTGGCGATGTTAGGGGAAGTTGGGAATCTAGTAAAAGCTTTGCTAATAAATTGGATCCCCGGCGATGTTACCTAGTTCAGTAAAATAGATCATTTCTATTATTAAAATATTTTTTTAATTTATTGTAGTGTTTTCAGGTTTAATTTTACATTTATATTCGTTTCTAATTACATTTGTTAAAAATAATTGAATTTGTTATAATTTATATGTGTTTTGCTTTTTAGAGTAATTGACACTTTTGACACATGATTTATATTTCATTACACTATTAATACCCTTTCAGCAATTTGTGACCATTTTAAGATGGCCGCCCTAATCTCTCTTTTATTTAATTTTATTAATACGTAGTATAAAACATTTGTCTTCAATTTGAAACGGTTTGAGAGAGTTTTACAATAATTATGCCATTTCGGTCATTATAAGATGACCACTCGATAACAAATTTTTTCTATGGAGACAGGTCTTACCTATTGCTGCTACAACAAGATTCTATAATTTATAAATTTTATTGAATATAGCATCACAAACCGATTTTTTAAATGGCTGATATTCGACCTTTGAGCGCCCACTGAAAAGTAGTGGCCCATATGAGCTAAAATTTTTAGAAATAAATAGTTTTACTAGTTTTAACATTTCCACCAAATTTTATAAAAATCTCAGGGGGTCCCTAAAATGTGCTATTTGACATGGAATGTCCCTTTTATTATAAATTATTTAAACATGCTTACCCAATTAAATTTTCCCATTTGATAGTTATTCTGATAAAAAATACAAGATTTACAAACTGGAAGAGAAGTTAATCAATTGGATGTTAACAAATTGCAAATTTCACCTATACACAACAAGATAAATATCAATCACTTAGTTTCTAATTGTTATATAAGATATTAAATGTGCTGTTTATGAGAAATAAGGTAGAATTGATAAAATAAGTAGAGGGAAATGGAAATTACAAATTGCAAGGATTGACAGTAAATAATAACACATAAATTGCTATGCAATTTATGGGCTCGCTTTCCATTTTCCGAAATAACGCACCGAACTTGTAACGCACCTTCGTGTAACGCGCCGAACGTGAAACGCACCCATCTACACACGCTTAACGCTTATTATTGAGTAATAATAATCAGTGCGGATATCGAAGTCAATGCCTAGGGTCTCTCCAACCCCATACCTCTTCCCACCCCTCTATTGTTCTTGTTAAAATTGATTAAAGTGCGTATATCGAATTCAATGCCGCGTCCATTAATAATATCGGGTAATATCAATTAAAAACAAGCAATTAATAACCTCTCTCCCCTCCCCCCCCCCCTGTAAAATCAATACGTCATTATTGTATTAGGGGGCGGGAGTGGAGGAGATGTAAGATCAGCCACTGTGGAAAAAAATAATAATAGCATCGCACTTATAGGGAATATGTTCACTTTTTTACCATAGATATAAAATCTCAAATATCCCATAAGACTAAAATGTTCTGTTACAAAACATAATATTATTTACTAGGAAATTGGACTATATGCTTATTTTATTCGTACCACCGAATATGACCGAGGCTATTATTATACCGAGCATAAATATTCTAAAATCTGAGCTTATTTCAAATGCTTAAATTTTCTTTTTTGCATTTAGTTTTGATGGCATGCTTTGGCGCGTACCCAGGATTCTCTCAAGGGGGGAGGGGACCAAGTTATTGGCGCCAGCTTTGTGACTTGAAGGTTCGGGTTCAATCCCCGGAAAGGACAAAAAATTTTATTTTTGTTTTAAATTAATATTTTGTTCTTGTTAATACCTGATAATATGCCTTTTTAACGTTCCGCTGGCTACTGAGTACTGACCATTGAAAAAAAAGACCATTGGCCAAATAAATCGAAATTTTTAATTTTTTGTTTTTGAATAGGTTAACATTGATAATTACACTATGCCCTCGCCTACAAGTGCCTATGCCTCTACTGATATGGGTCCCTGTGCCCCTACAAAGACTTATGCCTGTAAATGTGGGTTCGAATTCCGGCGAACGTTCTAAATGGTTCGATACCGGGAGAGGACAAAAATTTTTTTTTTTTAAATTAAATTAATATATTGTTCTTGTTAATACCATTGATAATATCAATTTTTTACAGTGTTCTGGCTACTGACCATTAAAAAAATGACCATTAGCCAATTGTGATCGAAATTTTAATTTTCGTTTTTGAATTGGTTAACATCGATAATTACCCTATGCCCTCCCCTACAAGGGCACCTCTACTTATATGGTTCTCTGTGCCCCTACAAAAGCCTATGCCTCTATTAATGTGGGTTCGAATCCCGGAGAGTGCAAAATATTTGTATAAATAATTAACTAATCATTTTGCATTTAATACCCCCCTATAGGCATTCTCGCCCCTTCCCACCTTTCTCGCCCATAAATTGCATAGCAAATATGCTACTTTTATACATAGTAGAGAATAGTTAGCCCTTCCCTTCCCCTCCCACCAGGGCCGAAGGCCCGAGTTTATATAAGAAGTTAGTTAAAAATTGCCACAATCTCAAGTGTATTAAAAGTCATGAGCGTAGCCAGGGGGGGGGGGGGTACTCCCTCTTAATTTCAAAAAATCATCATTTCAAAATCGTTCGTCCAATCCTCAGAGCCCTCCTCCAGCACCGGTCCTATTGCCCCTCCCCCCCCCCTGATTTCAACGCTGGCCACGCCCATAAAATCTTAATTTTTGCTATTGATAGGTCTAAAGAGGGAAACGCTCAGCCTTTGGAGCTATTAAAGCAGGGAATCGATGCGCACGAAATCATTAAAAGCTCATCGTACAATCTCGCACCCAAATCCATAACTCATTTTCAGCACATGAGGCAAGAAGTTTACACGCTGATCAAAGATCACAAAAAATTTCAGGGCATCGAGGTAATTAGTTTTGTAAAAACGGCTGGATTTTGTTTGGTCGACCTTTCACTAAAACTAACGGTCGACTCAGGTCTATTTTCGAATTGCAACCAAGCCTGGAGGTCGACTAAGAAAAACAGACCAAAAAACTTTTTGTTTATGTTTAGTTGACTAAAACCAAAGGTCGACCAAACAAAATCCAGCCGTTTTTACAACACTCGAGGTAATTTGATTAACTAATCATTGTCTCATTGATTGAATTGCAGTGGAAACGTTTTGGACCTTTCAATGGTATACTCAAAGGACACCGTAGAGGAGAATTGACGGTATTCACAGGCCCGACGGGCTCTGGGAAAACCACTTTTATCAGCGAATATTCCCTCGATCTATGCATGAATGGGGTACTTATATATTTTATGAAGATATTTTGCTTATATCTCCCGTTTTTTAAACACTTACTATTTGATCAAGGTTAACACGCTATGGGGCAGTTTCGAGATTCCAAATACGCTATTAATGAAAATAATGCTACAACAGTTTGCCAAGTATCTCGTTTCTTTTAACCTTCATTTTATCAATTCTATAACATAATTTGCAGTAGACTACTTTTATCGTTTTGTGGAAAAAAAAATCTTTATGAATCTAAATTTGTATATTATTTTAGATTTCCTTTGTATTTTTTTGTTTTTAAATTAGGAAAAATCTTGCGGATAATTTGCCGTTGTTCCAGGGTTACGCGGACAATTTCGAAAGATTGCAAATGTATTTTTTAACTCATTACGGACCAACCAACACTAAAAATGTCATTGAAGTAAATTTTAGTCTATACTTTAAAGTTTTGCGATGAAAAAACTAAAAACCGCTTTCTTATGAGGTCTCATATAAAGCACTGATTTTTCCTCCTCTTTCTCAGTATTTATATCAAAACTAGGGCATTAAATCTATGCAATATAGAGCAATTTCTTGATATCCAGTAGCGTCTGATTTAATCCATAAAAAGTAAATGTGTAACTGTATTTCTGTAATAATACATGTCCCTTGTGGAGTATTATAATTTGATGTGATTTATAAATATCTCACATATTTTATAATGCGTTAGGCACATTCTCTATATATTTGTTTAAAGGTTTAATGGGATTGTAGTAGTGGCTCATAATTTGTAAAATCTTTAAAGAGCCTTCCAAAATTTGCAGAACTTCTACGTACCTCTAGTAATTTTGGAACAAAAAGCGACATTTTGATACACGTTTTGCGCTTCACTCATTATAGCGATAAGTCCCGCGGTCCAAAATATGCAAACTTTTTTTCTGTAAATCAAATATCTAATTTCATTGAAATAAATTCCTCGACTCTGCAATCATTGTTGAAATTTGTGCGATCCTTTATGAAACGTTATGTGCGTGTATGATAACTCAATTCCACCTATCATTAATCCACCGTGCGATTATTCTAAAACTTGTGCGTCAGTTGGTTAGGTTTTACGTTATTAAAATTGTGCGATCATTAATGAAATGTGTGCGATGAATTTCATAAATGTAGTGCATGTCTCAAGCGGTATACTTGTACGACATATCTCACGTCGTGATAGACAATTTGCAATTCATGCTGGGTGACGAAACTAGCGTATCTTCCTTCGATCGTTATTTGAAACAAGATTCTGCCATCGCCGCTTTTCGCAAATTCGCAACATACCACAACTGTCACGTCACTTTAATCATTCACCCACGCAAAGTGAGCGACTTGAAATGGTGGGTTCGATCCCGGCTCCTGCCCCAAATTTAAGTTTTTTTTAATTGAGATTGGGTGAATTTAAGTAAGCTTATATAGTACTAATAATGATTGTCTGTGTCAATGCTAATTATTCATGGGCGTAGCCAGCATTAAATTAGAGGGGCAATTATGATTTAGGGAGGGGCAAAATGATAATTTTTTAAAATTTAAACCATAATTTTGATGAATCTAAGGGAATTTTTGGATTTAGAGGGGGCAGCCGCCCCTCCCTGCCCCCCCCCCGGCTACGCCCATGTAATTGTTGCATTACAGTCGTAAGTTTTTAAGCATAGACTATTCAGATGGCGGTAGCATTTTCTGTTATTTTTGGTTATTTTAAACATTTCAGCTCTTTTTTATATTGCGGAAGATATTGCGGGCTTCATTATGCTTAAAAATATTTGATAAACATGTTAATATATATGTAAAATATCTCAATTTTGGGACCTAATTTTAATTTTATGAAAAGATCCTCGCTTGATTTAGTTTTTAAGTCTTAACGCGACATCTAACTTTTATAAAGCACCCAATTTAATTTAGATTCTTTTACCGATGAGAATATCGCTAAAAAAAACTCGCACGTTAAAGACGTCTCTTGCATTACTGCTAAATTTTATTTCAATGAATTTTGCGTGTAATTAGGAAATGACGGAAGAATTGTACAATTATTCGATATTTGGGGGAGCTAAAGCGACGCAAGAAGCGGATAACGTTATGATTTTGCAGCAAAAGGACAGAGGCAACGGAGACAAGTTTAAATACGTTCAGGTAGGTCGTGCCACTTAACAAGGACTTGAATTTGAGGAAAATAACAGCGAAAAACATATTGGTTGCGAAAATGTTGATGTACCAAAAATAACGATAAATGAGACCATTTATATTATTTTGCAACATTCTGTGTTGTTGCAACAAAATCCCAATTTTATAAAATCAGTTCGAATAACTACTTAGTTAAACGAACATTAGTTTAGATTTGTTGGACTAACAATTTGTAACTCTACGATAGAGACGATGGTAAGTAAGGAGATTATTTATATATGATCAAGTTAAGAAGATATTGATTAAAATGACGATATTAATTGAGATTTCTTCGGGGTCAATATGACCCCCAATATGAATTAAGTTTAAATTTGATCTCTCATTGATTTTAAAGGTGACCAAAAATCGTTTTGACGGCAAACTTGGAATAGTTCCATTGATGTTTGATCGGGAAACTCGACAATTTACTGTCGGTCCTCGACAAGGGCAAGTTTTGGACACTCAAAATCGTTCGTCCTATCCTCAGAGCCCTCAGGCACCGCTCTTGATGCCCCTCCCCAATTCCATTGTGCAAAAATGTTGATTTTAATAGTTGTATTGTACATAAATAAATGTTTTGACTGCTAATAATAAAGCTTATTTACCTTATTACCTGTATTTTGCACAGTATTAATTGCTATGCAATTTATGGGCTCGCTTATGGTTGGTGTCCGTCCTGTATAACATGTAATTTGTCAATAATTGTCGTGGAAACTAATACGGGTTTTAAAAGACTTTTATTTTGCTTTCGCAAATGGAGTAGCTAATGACCGCTGGTTAGCTTTGATTTTTTTAGCCCTCGCCTGTTTTTTTAAAAAAAGCCGAATTATAAAATGTATTATTTTAAACATTTTGCAAGACCTAGAATAGGAATTGTCCTCGAGCAGGTGTTGACTTTTTAATTATTATTGACTTTACCACGTTAATTTTTATTTTTTATTACTATGGGTTATTTTTTAAGCCCCGGTTCTTTTCAAAAACCCAAATATCGGCAACCCTACTTAACCTCGATATATATTTTTTAGACGTAGCCAGGTCCAATCAGCTAGGTTTTTTAAATTGCACTTTTAGGCAGATTAATTTTACTAATAGAATGGATTGAACATTTCTGATTATATTATTAAGATATTAGGAAAGTAAGGAATTGATAATTAATTTAAATCTGGATGAGTAATTTAAGTAAAGAATGAAATTTCCAATCTATCCTGCTGCTTGTTATGTATATTATACGAATGTTTCATTTTTATCATATAGAGTTAGATTAAATGAAAGGAAAATTTTTTATGGTTTGTTTAAGTAAGGCTCAATCCGAGTCCTAGACACGGCTAATGTCTGTTCGCCTTCGGCCCTATCCCAAGGCAGGCTTTAAGTCGCCAATGCAGGAGACTATTGCTAAATCAATTAAATAAATCATATGGCACGGGTTGTAAGTGTTATTTATGATCAAGACATAAACGATTAAGTATCAATAATTAAAGATTAATGAAAATTTAATAACATTAGGATCCGATTTCTCTGCCTGTATAAAAGTAAAAGGATAAAATTAATTTAGGTTATTTGTTAGAAATATATCTACCTTTAGTGCAATTTTACTGTCCGAAGAATAAATATCACAATTAAGCGTGTCCAATTGGCCAAAAGTATCAGACTTTGTACAAATTCCAATAAGGTCATTATCTTTATTAATGAGCAAATATTCTGTTTCATATTTCATACGCGTATCTTTTTTGTTATCTGCAACGAAATCTAAAACATGCGGGTACAAAAATTTAATATCTGGTAAAAATTTTAAAATTTTCTCTTAAATATCATTATAATATACTAAAAATGAATCTTGTCAAGTATAAATTCTTATAACAAAGAGTGTCAAATGTCTTGAATGCAACGGTTTTAATTTTTATTAGAACGTTTCTTATTTAAAAAGGCAATAAATTATAAATATTAGAAATTTTGAAATAGTTGACAATGTAATTATTTTGTAGGGCTCATTTATATTAGAACTACACTCCAAGCGGATAATGGTATGGATAAGGATATTCAGAGAAGGATAAGTGATTGACGGCGTAAACGGATAGAGATTTAATCCGGAGTTTTATGTGATAAGAGGAGTCTGAAAGGCAAACTGTTTAAGTTAAATACACAGCCAACAGTATTGTATAGCTCAAAATTATTGCCTACAGAGAAAAGGCAAGGGCAATATTTATCGTTTTTGAAGATGAAAATTCTAAGACGGATGCTAGGAATAAACATGAAAGAACACAAACAAAACGATTAAATAAGGACTATTCTAAACACAACATCTATGAAGACAAAGCTTATAATAGCAGATTAAGATGGTATGGTTAAGTAATAAGATTACGTCGAAAAGAAAATCGGAAGGATAAAACTAGGGGGAAAAGGGAATAGAGGAAGTCCTAAGCTTACATGAAACACTAAATAAAGCATGATATGAAAACATACAAGATAAAATAAAAAACATGTAAATATAATATAAATGGAAATTAATATTAAAAGGACTGACTACCAACATAGGTGATAAACAGGAATATTAATAGCATCACTTGTATCGTGTAATTTTCTTTAAGCTGAGGCCCCCCTTAATTTTTTTTTATAAAATAAAGGTTTACTTGCTGCAAATTCGTAAATTTGACATATTATAAAATAAAAGACATAAAACATACTATTCTAAATGCGTTAGATAATTAAAATAAAATAATCTCATTATTATAACCTTAATTTCGTGTAGTTTATTCTACAAAAAGTTTATTTAACACTAAATAATCAAGTAATAATAACAAACGCCGAAAGAGGCCACCTAAAAATTTTTGGAAAAGTGTCTGATATTTGTTACAATTTACCATAATTTTATTTATACTTAAAAAAATGATTTAAAAGACCACTCGTCATTTTATTCTGTCCTAGAACATGCCTTCAAATCAAAATTGCTTACCAACGTAGGTTCCTTTCGCTCGGATTTCCACATTTAAAGCACAATTTTGTATGGTAGCAAATGTTTGCCCTTGTTTGAAAACTATAAATAGAAATATTTTCGTCAATGTTAAAATACAAAAACCATCCCAGACATATATAGATTTTTATCAAAATAATATAAATACTTAAATTCACGATTATTTATTAAATTTGGATAATTATGGTAGAAAAGGGCTATGGATATTTCAAAATTAAGATCGCACTTAGAGATATATGATGAATTATTTTTTAATCGTCTTAACTTGATGTACATATAGGTATTAAAAATGATTTAATAAAGTATAAAGAATGAAACTAATAAATGATTAGTGTATTGTCATTTTATAGGCCAACATTGTCACAACGCTCCATTCTCATTTCAATCATAACCACAAACCCATACACTTATAGTCTCATCTAGGAATAATGTATATAGCAAAACAACGTTTGCCGGTGTAAGGTTATTTAATTCAACAATAATAAAATTCAACATAGCAATAAAGCGCACGAATTGGCTACAAGCGTAAAAGTAAACAAGATCACGTGATTTTCGCCAGATAGCCATTGGTTAAAAGTGTTCTAACGCCAAATTTAAAGCGTAAAAAAACGCGGATATTTCTGTGTCAATAAGGCCATTATAAATCTCAACATAGGATTTGGATATTATCCCATTCTCCAACATTCCAATCTCCATACGTAATATATATAAATTATCTAAAATCTTTACATAGGTGAATATTTGTATTAATATCAGAATATATACAGAATTTATTCCATTCTAGTAAGTTTATTTATCTTTAATTAAACATCTTACTAAATAGGTCAATTTCCATCTACATTTTGTTTGTTATGCATAATCATTTATGTAGCTAATACACAATATAACAACTGGTCTTTATATTTACCCAAACAAAAATTTGTCTTTATATGAATTAACCTCCAACAATCTTTTGCTATGTGTTATAATTATATACCAATAAAAAATAAAATTTGGGTGTGCTTATTTTATTCATTATATGTATGTATATCTTTAAACAAATCTTCTATTTAACATAAAGTCAACAAATTTAGTAATAAAACAAAGGAAATACATAAGTCGACAAATCTAAACATAAAAAATATATATTAGTCAAAAAATCTAGTTTTAGAAATTAAAAATATAATTTGTAAACAAATCTAATTTTAGGGTATTATATGTATTTACAAGTCACCAAGCATAAAATATAACTATATAAGATTCACAAGATTCATTATTTATATGTAAACAAATCTAGTTAAGATAAAGTCAATAAATTTAGTAATAAAACAAAAGAAATACATAAGGCAACAAACCTAAACATAAAAAATATATATAAGTCAAAAAATCTAGTTTTAGAAATTTAAAATATATATTTGTAAACAAATAACACTACCAACCACGGTCCCAAGTCCGTGTGAAAAAAGTGGAGGGTTGGCGTCAGGTCGGAAGCCGGCTGTAAAAAGCAACTCCAAACAACATGGCAGCTTCAAATACGAACTTATACCAGAATGCTAGGGCGTCCTCCCCAAACGACGCGCATTGCATCATCCGCCCGTGCAATGTGAAAAGTATACAAGGGTTACCGCCTCACTCACAACGAAGGCGGTTAAGGAATCTAGTTGTCGAACGGACAAGAGTGGCCAGCTGGTATGTGGGCACGCTGACGGGGAAGAGCATCGAGGTTGCGCAGATGCTAAAAAGGCGAAGGATACACATAGCGTGTCTACAAGAAACGCGGTGGCATGGAACAAAAGCCAGGGAGCTAGGAGATGGTTACAAGCTATACTACTCGGGTTCCCCATCACGGAAGAACGGGGTCGGTATAGTGCTTAGCGATTCCTTTAAGGACAAGGTAGTCGAAGTCAAACGATGCTCGGATAGATTGATGTGCATAAAGCTGGCGGATCAAGGCGGCCTTGTCAATGTTATTTGTGCGTATTCGCCCCAGGTTGGATGTTCCGAAAATGAGAAGGACGAATTCTATGAAAAGCTCGAAAAAGAAATACGCTACGTGAAGCCTGACGAGAATCTAATCATCGGAGCAGACTTTAATGGGCACGTTGGGAAAGAAAGGGGCGTGTACGAACGAAATCACGGCGGGCACGGCTATGGGTTGAAGAATAAAGAGGGAGAGAAGTTACTACAGATGGCGCAAGCTTTATGGCCATTGTGAATACCTTCTTTCAGAAGCGTACCGAACATTTAGCGACGTACAGCAGTGGGGATGGGGATCACCTTACACAGGTCGACTACATCCTAGTGAAGCGCAAAAATTTGTGGCAAGTTAAAGATTGCAAGGTTATACCGGGGGAAGAAATCGCCAAGCAACATCGGCCAGTTGTCCTCGATATAGCAAGAAAGATTTTTCCCGAAAGGAAAAAAGTCTACACACCAAGGACAAAGTACGAAAAGCTTAAGGATGATCGCGCAAATGAAATGTTTCACGCTCGAGCAACTCCGCTCTTGAAGGTTGCAGGCTTGGGGGGCGACATTAACAAAAGGTGGGTCACCGTTGCAAATGTTTTAAAGGAAACGGCCTTTCAAATCTTGGGACGAACTAAGGGCGGCAGAGCTCACAAGCGTGAACTATGGTGGTGAAAAGACTCGGTAAGAGGCTATAGAAGAAAAGAAGGCGTTGTACCTACGATGGTACAAAACGAAGAAAGGAGAAGACTACGTGGCATATCGTGAAGCGAAACGCAAAGCTAAGATAGCGGTTGCGATAGCGAAGAACGAGGCTTACACCGATATGGCAAACAAGCTCGATACCAAGGGCGGCGACATAGTCATGTATAAACTCGCAAAGATCAGGGAGAAAAAAAGTCGAGATGTCGGGACACTGAAAGTCATTAAAAGCGAAGAGGGACGAACGTTGTGCAAACCGAAGGAAGTCATCAAAAGATGGAAAGATTATTTCCAAAATATGATGAACAAAACAAATGATAGAAGACCGCTAGAGAGGGTGGAACCGAACTCGAACTTGGTTTTACCATTGCAGGCTTATGAAGTAGGAGCGCAACTAACGAAGATGCGGAAAGGGAAAGCTCTAGGTCCCGATGATTTACCGATCGAAGCTTGGCTTGGGTGCAAAGGAGAAGGAATCGACATAATGACAGGCCTATTTAACGCTATGCTGTATGAGAGTCGTATCCCTGACCAATGGAGGGAAAGTACGATTATACCCATATACAAAGGCAAAGGAGACGCGCAGGAATGTGGCAATAGAGGTATCAAGTTGACCTGCCACTCACTAAAACTACTAGAAAGGGTGCTAGTGAAAAGGCTCAATGACGAAGTTTGTCTCTCGCCCAATCACTTTGGATTCGTGGCCGGTAAATCAACGATGGATCCAATCTTTGCGTTGAAGCAGACGATGGAAAAATATGGCGACATAAGAAAGAACTTACACATGGTCTTCATCGATTTAGAAAAGGCCTACGATACGGTTCAGAGAGACTTAATATGGTGGTCCCTGAAATATACCCGAAGGATATGTTCGACTTATCAAGGAAATGTATAATGGCGCGGTTGCATCTGTTAGGACTACCGTAGGAGAAACGAAACCCTTCCGAATAATGATTGGACTACATCAAGGGTCAGCGTTAAGCCCATTCTTGTTTAATCTAATTATGGATACAATAACAAAGGACTTGCACAAGCCAGCCCCTTGGACTATGCTATATGCCGATGATATTGTCCTATGCGATGAAACAAGAGAAGGGGTTTTTCATCAGGCGAAAAAATGGTCAGAACGTTTTTCGGAATTCGGTCTAAAGATCAGCGAGAAGAAAACGGTTTACATGCAAATGATGGGCGGTAGTCCGCAAATGCACAAAAATGACGGTTTAATGTACACGGAGGTTGATAAGTTCACATATCTTGGCTCGCTATTACATCAAGAGGGAAGATGTACCGCCGAAGTCCATTCTTGGATCAAGAAAGCATGGCTCAAGTGGCGCAGCATCTCCGGTGTCATGTGTGACAAAAAGATACCAATTTGGTTGAAAAGCAAGGCGTACAAAAGCATCGTGCGACCGGTCTTGCTTTACGGGAGCGAAACATGGGCTGTAACCACCGCGGAGGAGAAACTCTTGCAAGCCACGGAAATGAGAATGGTTCGATGGAGCCTAGGCTACACCAAGCTGGATCGCATGACGAACGAATCCTTGATGACAAAGATGGGTATACAAGCGACGAAGGACTTCTTAAGAGAAAATCGACTGCGGTGGTACGGCCATGTATTACGAAGAGACGAGGACGATGTCACACGGCGAACGCTGGAGATGGACGTGCCTGGAGGAAGAGGAAGGGGCAGACCACGTGCCACCTAGAAACGACTGGTCGAAAAGGATATGGACGTCAAACAGATGGAAATTGGCATGGCATGTACGCGACTCAGATGAAAGAGGCTGCTAAAAACTTACCCCACGTCTGTGGGATTTTCAACACGATAAAGAAGATTTGTAAACAAATATAATTTTAAGGTATTATATGTATTTACAAGTCACCAAGCATAAAATATAACTATAAGATTAACATCACAAGATTAGCCATTTACAGTTTATTTACAAATTTCAAAATACCAGTAAATTTAGACATACGTCAATCAAATTCTGATTGACCTGTTTAACTTTTTAACGAATGGGGCGTAGCCAGGATTTTCTCAAGGGGGTAGAAATTTTCCAATTTTTTAAAAACATTTTTATTTCAATAAATTATTTATAAGGCGGAGCCCCCGAGGAGATGGGGGTCTGGGGACGAAGCCCCCAGCTACGCCCGAAGGGCTTATTTTTCTATTTACTAATATAATATTATTAACTAGATGAACCCGGCAAACGTTGTTTTGCCATTTACCCGGGTGTATTAAATTATGTTGGAATTTTAGGGCATATATGATGATAAAGCGGTTATTGAAGTAAAAATAAAGTTTGATGTCTATATGTTCTACTTCTATTGTTCTAATTCCGTATACAGTGCAAGGCGTACGAATACTCGAAAACTACTGGACCGATTTGCATTTGGCTCGAACAATCTTAAAACATGCTCCGGAGTGTCAGGAATAAACTGTGAAATTTTGAGCCAAATCGGATTGGTAGTTTTCCAAAAAAGTTGAGAATCAGGCGCTAAACTGTTCTCGAAAACTACTGGACCGATTTGGCTCAAACAAATCTTAAAACATGCTCCGGAGTGTCAGGAATAAACTATGAAATTTTGAGCCAAATCGGTATTTTTCAAAATTGGTGGCGGCATACACACATAGTTTCATTTTTATATATAAGACTAGATGAACCCGGCAAACGTTGTTTTGCCATTTATTTTTGCATTTTGCAGTATCACTTTTTAAGTGTTTCTAATGGCTGTAGATTTACACTTTATGAATAATTGACTAAAAACATAAAATATTCATAACGCAGTACAGATATAACCCAAATAATTTATGGTAAAGTTTAGCATAAGCCTTAAAGAAGTGTCACTGAGTTTTAAATGTAATTTAAGTTTCTTCTACAAAATAAACGCATAACCATGACATAAAATACTTTGTAGAATCTAATGTTTATATTCCTCTGGTTCATTCATATGGTAACGGGTCTGACCTGATTTAATATGAAAGAAAATTTTTATGCAGCCATAAAACATTTAAGCTTCATATATTATACTGCATAGCATATGACGTCTTTATTAATTGCCAAAACGTATAAAACAACGTATAAAACAAAAAAACGTGACCCTTCGAAAACTACTGGCCCGATTTGACTCAAAAAAATTTTAAAACATGCTCCGGAGTATGGTGAATAAACTCTGAAATTTTGAGCCAAATCGGTCTGGTAGTTATCCAAATTTGGTTTTATTAAGTGCCAAAACGTATAAAACAACGTATAAAACAAAAAAACGTGACCCCTCGAAAACTACTGAATTGATTTGGCTCGAACAAATCTTAAAACATGCCCCGGAGTATGGGGAATAAACTGTGAAACTTTGAGCCAAATCGGTCTGGTAGTTTTCCAAATTTGGTTTTATTAAGTGCCAAAACGTATAAAACAAATTAATTTTTGGCCAAGGGGGTAAACTATCCGTTTTTCTACCCCCTTGTCTACGCCCCTGCAGCAATATAACCTGACACAGGGTCAGCTAGATACTATAAAACCAATGTGATCCTCATCGTCTATTAAGAACGTGGTTTGCTTTGATCAGTTTCGTCCATCTTAATTAAATAGTGGCTATGCCTGGATCTATCTTAATTCACATATCTTTGTTTACTTGCCCTTTCACATAACATGACGTCGTCCTCTTCCTCCCTTTCGGTTCACATTATTTGCCATATTTTCTTAGTCAATTTCCGTTTAACACGGCCGGCAGTGGTTGAATACCAATTTTTTGCCTTGAACCAATCATTAATCATATGGTCGAGCTTCATGTATCCAAAACTCCAGCGGTATCTTTTACCTCTTTGGCTTGTTTCGGTAATATCTATGTCTCACTCACTATGCAATTAGTAAGTTTTTCTCTTCCGCCATTATCTTCCCATTGACACTTTGCCATTTAAATCAGCCTTGGACTTTCTTTGCACAATCTCTCTTTGATAGAGCATCGAGCCAAGCTATGTAATCCTGTATAATTTGGAGTATTACATTATTTATCATACGGTTACGCTCATCTTAAATTATACCGTATTTCAATTGTTAACTTTAAGGCCATATTCCCTGCTTTCCATGTTTGACGGAATTATTGATTACCTACTATTCTTTATGATACTAGAATCTTAGGAAATTTAAATGTTGTTTAGACCGAATCGTATTGATAGGTCAATCTATCATTTCCATTTCAATAGCACTCCCTCAAAAGTCCAACAATTTTAGTCTGACCCTTCACCAAGAACCTTGCCAATAGGGTGAGCCCACTTGGAACAAACACAAAATTGTATTTAGCTTTCAAAGGTAGAGCTTCTTGGATTAGAGAGTGCACAAGCTCAACCACCACTGCAAGTCTGGCCCTACATAAACCCTCTCGCTTCATGGATAGTCACCAGAGCTTAAATATTTTGCAAGGTACATGAATAAAAGTTTTTCCACTTCTATATGTCACTATATAATTAATGCGCTTTTTGGAAGTAAATGTTGACAGAAAGATAGAATATTAAAGCTTAATATGTTTTGAAATCGTTAGCTTGTGAGTTATGCTCAATGATTAAATCAGACTCTACCTGCTACGATAAGACAACATATAAGATTAAGAATTTCATAGCAAAATAAACCACTAATTCTATACAAAATATAGAAGAGATTAAGCATGAAACTTAACACATAAATAACCACAAACGGGCCGAAGAATGGGGAATATTTTTTATATATAGCTTCTTATCAAATGTAAAATTAAACAGATATGTCCTCTAAAGCTATTTGTATAAAATCAGATATATAACGCCAATGATAATTTTTCACCTGTATATATTTCGACAAGCAAGGTTTCGAAATTATTTAGATATTCACCTTGGTAGTCAAATATCAAATAAGCAAATCGCTTAAATATCAAGAATGTAAAATGTAACATCTTAATTTTATTAAAATGTTACTTTTCATTATTAAAAATATTGTTAAATTTATTTAAAGTTTTGTTAATTAAATACTTTAAACCCTGAGAAGACAATTTATTTAATATAGCATAATGAATTTTTAGCATAAAAATAAGATAAAAAATAAGAATTTTTGGATTTATGAGGGTGAGCTGCCGTCCCTCCCTACCTCCCCTTGGCTACGCCCATAAGTATGCCATACATCAGAAACCCCAATTTTATATAAATTAGTATGTATTACATTTTCTCATTATAACAAGCTTCTTAAAACGCCTTAGCTTTTTAACTTTTTTTATTTATACACATTTTTGCTCTTTCTCAATTAAATGAGTATTAATTGCTATGCAATTTATGGGCTTGCTTTTGGCTGTCGTGTCCTGTCCTGTTCAACTTGCAATTTTTGTATAATTGCTGTGGAAATTTATAAGGGGTTTTAATGACTGTGAACTTATGAATTTTGCTTGCGCAAATAGACTAGCTTATGACCGCTGGTTGTCTTTATTTTATAATCTCGCACGAGCATAAATTCTATTATTATTTATGGGCCCCACTATTTAGCTTTATACATAAATTTCTTATTGCAACTTGTCAAGGTTGTTGCTATATATCTGATACTTGCTAAACTGGCTAAATAATCCCCTGCAAATTAACGATGATCGTTGCTGATTTCGACTTTTTCTGACCCCGGCCAAAGGCCGATATTTTGATTAATAGTTATTTATATTTGATGTTTTGTGAATTTTATTTGACAATTTGTCTAGGTTGTTGCTTTATAACGGATGATTTCGAAATTGGCTATATGATTCCCTGCAAATTATGATGACCGTTGCTTACTTCTACTTTATCTGACGCCGGCCAAAGGCCAAAATTATTATTTGGTTAATTGCTATTTTAACTGTATATTTGCTGCTTTGTGAATTTTTTTTCTTTTTGTTATCAATCTAAATTTTGTTGATTACTCCCTTTGGCCGTCTGCTGGCTACTGACCAATGGAAAATATGACCACCAGCCAAATTGGTTCGTTTTTTTAATATTTAGCTCTTATGGATTTATACGCATTTTGACCGTCTGCTGACTGCTGATAATAGAAAAAATGACCACTGGCCCAAGTTTTCAATCGAATTTTTTTTTAATCATAGGTATAGGCTATTTGGCTGTTTGCTGACTATTAGAAACAATGACCACTAGCCAAAGTGTAAATCAAAATTTTTTTTCTATATAGGTTATTTGGCCGTTTGATGGCTATGACCAATGAAATAAAAGACCACTGGCTAAATTGTGATTAGAAATTTTTTTTGTTTTTTGAATATTTACCCCTTATGTTATTATACGCTTTTTGACCGCAAAATTTTAGATTTATTGGACTTGGAAAAATTAAAAAAATGACTCGGCCAGGCTGGAAAAAATGCAAAGTAATTTGCAAGGCACTTGGGTCATGATAGATTGTAGTATCAACTGGGTCATGACAAATGTTAAAAAATAGTTTGAAAGTTAGAAAAAAGACTGAGGCATATTTATCTTTAAAAGATAAAAAATATTTTGCTCTTTCGACCTTTAAATAAAAATGATGTTAATAGCAGGGATTCATTTATAATGCCCCCACATTAGGGTTTAACCTCTATTTACATTTAGCTCTTGGTTCATGACTGCAATGTTACCTTCAAGATTATAACTTAACCTATTAATATAAATTCAAGAAGTATCTGCTTTGTAAATCTGTAGTTTATGTGACCAGGAAACATTTTTAACTCACTAACAGTTTAATAATAAACGGCTATGAAGTCTACGGTATAGGAGAACAGGAAGGAACGCCCTTTAGTGAAAGGGGTTGGAATATATTTTATTAAGGGGAAATTATAACAGTGGTTACGAATCTATAAATTGCGAGTTTATATACCAATAGATAACGAGAAACATTCAGATTAAAGTTAATTTAGTTCGTGTATTCTTTCTCTTATCACCTTGTGCGTATCACAACCAAATCACTTTCAAGGTAATTGAATTTGTTTCCCTACAGCCCCATTCCCCACTTTTTTGTGTTTATTTATTAATATTGATGTAAAATTTAATATTTTAATACATAATTTTACACAAAAGCTATAACTTGGATAATAATTGTTTAAATACAAGTTACCTCGGTTTTAGTTAGTTACTAATTCGTTTTAATTACCAAGCTTCATTTATAACCAATTTGTACAATGAACCTAAAATCTTAATTAATTTTGTATGCAGCTTGCAAATTCCAAACCGATTTAGGGGATACATCTTATAATAAGCTAAGTTGGCTTTAAAAGCTTGTTTTTCTAACTATAAATAGTTATTAAACACACTCGTATCATTTAAATGTTTCATATATTGCCTATCATAATACATTTCATATCCCTGCTAAATCAAATCAAAGGTTATCGATAACTTTGTATATATAACGTTTAATGATAGAGGGTTGAATTTATATATCAATTTTCAAGATGATAAAAGTCCGAATTCTAAACGTACAGGTAACCGAGGTATTTTTGAGACATGATGTTTTAAATACTATTTGCATAATATTTTGATTATTGCCAAATGACATCACCGAATTTCCATGATCTGAAATACGATTATCAATTTATATCGTAAATGACCTTGTTTGCACAATTAAGAACTAATTGATTTTAATGATATTAATTTTTGTCTTTTCTATTATTACCTTAAACAAAACAAATGAGCTGTAATATATTAACAACCTATAAACTATATTTGCATATTAGACGTCGTCTCAATGTTTTAAATTCTTTCTCAAACGGTCGCTATTATGTAACTAATGTAATGGATACTAATCTTCTAGTTGTAATGCAGCCTAAGTTTGTTAAGGTGAACGTAACGTATCACCTAATATGCATGATTTTGGACATGGAGTATTTTATAACAGTCAATTTTTTTGTTCGAGAATGCGTTAATGTCGCTAAAGAATAAATAGTAAATTTAAAGCAAGCAACGGACAAAGGGTTTATTTTTCTAATTTACCAAGCCTTTACGCCTATCAGAGGTAAAAAAACCAATTAACAATACCTCCTAACAGTTATCTCCATGACAATGCAATTGTTGAATACCAAACATCAAAATAGCTGCCATTTTGTAGGAAAAACTCAACAACAGATTTATTCCAAATATCCATAATTCTTCGACATGAACAACACAAACTCCACAACCCAAACCGGAACCTGCCCAGTCTGCTACAGGTTAGCTTCAATTACCCTCTCTAATTTGATTCACGTACACGGTCCATTAAAACAGAGGTGCCCAGGCTCTAGAAAACATCCAGCAGCTACACTCCCCAAGAGGTCTACCTCAACTCACAACCATTTAAGGCATAATACCTACTCCCCGCTCGAAACCACCACCAACAATACATATTCAGACATTCCTCATTCTCCTGTTAACAGGATTCTAATAAACATCCCTAAAGGAGCCAGACATCAAGTTCTAATTGCCCTTACTGATGCCATCTTAAACCTCTCTAAGGACCCAAGCAGCACCCTCCATTGGGCCAACCTTTTTCAATTTACTTGCCGTGTCGTTTCAGTACCACCATCAAATTACAAAGGTACCCTCTCGAATTGAGTTAAACAAAACTCAGCAAAATGGGACGTTTCATCACCCCCCCCCCCCCATTATCTACGAGCCACACATCCATAAGATTACATCAGTTCAACAAAGAGCCAAACGGGTTTCCGCAAAACTCAACCACTTCGACATCCAGGGTGCTCTTCGCCTGGCCAATTCAGACTGCAAAATTTCCCCAGACACTAAAGAAACCTTCGAATCTTTACAAATTAAACACCCTGAAGAAATTGCTCCCAATTTCCCCCTATAATCAACTCCCCCTTCAAGGACTTCACATTGCCCGAAATTCTCGATATCGGTTCTTTTAAAAAATTCCCAGTAGGTTCTGGTTTAGACGGCTTCCGGGCTTCACATTTAATAGAATCAACAAGACCTCACATTGACAGGTCTGGCCACTTCACATCCACCCTAGCAACCTTCCTTAATCAGGTTATTAAAGGCTTAGTACCTGACGCGATTTCTCCCTATTTTTTTGGGGCCACCTTAATATTTCTTACCAAACCTGATGGTGGCCTCCGTCCAATTGCCATGGGTTCAATTTTTAGACGCCTATGCTGCAAACTAATTATTGCACGAGTAAAATCCGACATTGCAGATCAATTAGCTCCCATCCATCTAAGTTTCGGAACCAAGGGTGGTTGTAAAACCGCCTCTCACGCTGTCCGCATAGCCCTAGCCCATCCCGACAATTCGAACCTAGCTAAGATTGACTTCAAAAACGCCTTTAACACGATCTACAGGTCACACTTCTTAACAGAGGCTTACAAATCCCTTCCCGAGTACTCCATTTTCCTTAACGCATGCTACTCTCCTACTTCCATGCTCAACTCTAATTCCAAAATAATTGCATCGAGTGACGGCATACAACAAGGAGACCCGCTAGGCCCCCTACTATTCTGCCTAGGTATCAAATCCCTGACTGAAGACCTCGCCTCTAAATATAACCTATCACTCAACTTGTGGTACCTAGACGATGGCACCATTAAAGGAAATGCCGAAGACGTCAAAGAAGCCCTCTCATATCTAGAAGTTAAAGCTTCAAAAATTGGTCTCCATCTAAATCATAGCAAGACCGAGGTTTGCAAAAACAATACTGACCCTTTAAGCCTAGACTCATACTTTGACGCTTTCAAACATATTCACCCTAACGAACTAACGCACTTAGGATCTCCCATAGGTGGCTCACACCTTTGTAACAAGTTATTAACAGAGACAATACAAAAACTAGTAGAAATCAAACCCCTCTTTTCTTACATGCCAGCCCACCAGGCTTTCTTTTTAATTAAAAACTGCTATTCTTTACCTAAGATAAATCATATCTTCAGGTCATCCACCTCATTTTTAAATTCCAGTGCTCTATCTATATTCGACCAAAAACTCAAAGATGTATTCGAGGAAATCATAAACCTTTCTTATCAGGGTCCCAATGGAAACAAGCGTGTCTCCCCACAAAATATGGTGGTTTGGGCCTGAGATCACCCTCTCTAGTAGCTTTGTCGGCCTTCATCTCGAGTCAACTTTCTGCCAAACTAATCATCTACAAAATAATCGATCAATCAGATCCTTCCACCCAAATCGCTCTCGACATGTGGAGCTCTTTGTCCGACCCTAACACTTCATTCCCTACCATAAACTCTCAAAAAAGTTGGAACACTCCTCTCTACGACCATGCCCTTAAAACTCTTATTTCGGGCGCATCGTTTGAGGAGTTACCAGCTTTAAAAAGTTTTGCATCAAGGTCCGGCCACAAGTGGTTGTGGGCCAACCCAAGTTGGACTCATGACCTTCAACTCTCCAACAACGAGTTCAGGATTGCAGCAGGGCTCCGCCTAGGATGTGATATAATTGCCTCTCATCAATGCAACTTATGTGGCTCATCTGTTGGTACAAAAGGCCATCACGGCCTGCATTGCAAATTTATCAAGGCCAGATTTCTACGGCACACATCTGTTAATGCTCTTCTACAGAAGACATTCAAAAAGGCGGGCTTTCCCTCCTAATTGGAGCCAAATGGTCTTTGCCTTAGCGACAAGAAGAGACCTGATGGACAGACCCTCATCCCATGGGCAAAAGGGCTATGCCTAACTTGGGACTACACCTGTCCGGATGCCTTTGCTCCCTTAAACCATAACAAAGACCCCCTCGTTGATTCTGAAAGATTAAAGTCGGCTAATAATTCCTCACTACTTTTCTCCCCCATAGTGACCACCACTCTTACAACAATAAGTCCTAAAACCCAAGCCCTTCTGAAAGAATTGGGACGCCGTATAGCTGCCAATACCCTTGACAATAGGGAAACTTTTTTCATTAAACAGAAAATCGGAATCATTATTTGTCATTTCAACGCTATCGCAATTTTCGAATGCATTTAATAAAAATTGATTAAAAAAAAAAAATTAACTCGCCAAACATCAAAAGATTTTAATGTGGCTCTGTATGGTTCTGAAGTAAAAATAGTTTCAATTAAAAATAAATTATACTTGTGCTTTGATCAAACATAGTATTATTATGTGATAACTATTAACAGCCCAACAAGAGATTTAATTTACGTGTGCCCTGAAAACGATTTTAATTATTCTCATACGACTTTAGAACTTACATAACTTTGGAAAAGAAACGATCTGCACATTTGACAAAGGTTATATATATATGAAAAAATGATTTTCAAAATAGAACATAACTTAAAAGAGGTTTTGTAAATTAGTTCCTTATATCTTACCTGAGAATTGGAGTGTTCTATCTGCAATTTTTGAGAATTTAAAAAGCAAAAGTGCTATTCGGTAGATTTTTATATATTTAACCATAAACTTTTTCCCTTCCTTTTTTGTCCCGTTGGTTTGCCCCCCCCCCCTCTTTTACCCTTTTCCTCACCCGGGGGGGGGGGGGGTAAAAAAAGGGGGCCCACTGGTGAGAAAGAGGGTAAAAAAGAGAGGGGAAATCACCCCCCCCCCCCGGAGTGAGAAAGAGGGTAAAAAGGGGGGGGGGGCTAATCACTCCACCCCTTAGTTAAGAAAGAGGCCCACCTCCGTTAAAATCGAGGGTAAAACAGGGGGGAACCAAATCACCCCCTCCCCCCCCCCCCCGGGTTAAAAAGATGGTAACAAAAGAGGTGGGGGGGGGCTGACCAACGGGACAAAAAAGGGAAGGGGGCGTTCTTAATTTATTACATATTTTAAATTTTTTATCACCATTTTTCGATTATTATATGCGTAGACTAGATAGACTGCTCATGCCATATGTTTCATATGGTTAATTGTGTGTCAAATTTTCCTCCATATTGAAGAGTACAACTCGTGTATTTTAACCATGTAATTTTGCCCTATAACAGTCAACTTACCTTCCTCACTAGTTTATAAATTAAAACGAACGTCAATAAATGAATATTATACAAAATATTGACGGCGCTATAGTATTAAACAAATTTTAATCGCAGTGTTACATTTTTAATTTTTATGTATTGTGTAAATGATATTTATTTTAAAATGCTGTTTTTGATATCTACCCAATTCAATATTTTTTATTTACCTTTTTAAGATTATTTAATTTGCAAAAATTACTAATTTCTATATGATCACCACTTTCATGTTAACATCATAATGGTGGAAAAAGGGTACACATTTTGTGCGTTGATGAGCAGTCTATCTAGTCTATGATGATTGAAAAAATATTGATTAGCATTTAAATGATTAAAATCAGTTTAATTTGCATTATATGCCAGCTGCCCACTATACTTGTACGCTATAATTAAATTTGCTAAAAACCATGTTTAGTTTCAAACAATCCTGCTCGATACTAGGTTTGTTTTAATCCACGCTGCTAAATAGTGGTGGGAAAACGCTTAGCACTAGCGCGCTTAGCATCTCCCCGCTGATGGGAATAGCCTATTAAATACGCTATGTCTACTAGCACATAGTCACTTTAAGTGCTATAAGCTATAGGAGATGGGAGGTTTGAGGTGCTAGAGCTATGGGAGATGGGAGGTTTGAGGTGCTATGAGCTATAGGAGATGGGAGGTTTGAGGCGCTATGTGCTATAGGAGATGGGAGTTTGAGGTGCTATGTGCTATAGGAGATGGGAGTTTGAGGTGCTATGTGCTATAGGAGATGGGAGGTTTGAGGTGCTATGTGCTATAGGAGATGGGAGTTTGAGGTGCTATGTGCTATAGCCGATTGCACTTAAATGCGCTACTCCTATAGCACCGGCGCTAACACTGGGAATTATTTCAATGAAAACAATAGAGTATAATATGAACTTGTGTGTAATCTAATAAACAATTTTCCATTAAAAATATATTGTTCGAAAAAACAAAATTAAATCTACTATCTGCTCGAATTTACTGCTCGAGCTCCTCCTAAATTTTTTAACAGATTTGGCTGCTTCGACTAACCTCACGAGCATTTTTACGTGCTACTGTTAAAACTATTGCACCGAGCAGCTAGCACTCATTGTGTTAAACTAGCATATTACCCAGGTACTGTTCGTGCTCGCGTTTTTAGTTGAAGCTACTTAGCAATTTAACAACTATAAATATAATATATATAATTACAATTGATAATAGAAATTAGGGGGAAATAGATGGGAATTAATCTTGAATAAAATATTTTTTTCAAAATATTTATTTAATAAAGATGAACTTATAAAATAGGGTTGGCAGGTGCATTCAACAAAAATTTCTATAAGGAAATTCTGCAATTAAATACACGAGATATATTTTAATAGAAAATAAATATTTAACGGCAAAGTTAGTTAGAAATGGGAGGCAATTTTTTGGTATATAAAATGGGACCTTAAACATTAATATCATAGTTTACTTCCCATTTTAATGATTTTTGTTATATGTGTATTTATATCTAACACAGTGAATTTTATATAAATGTTATAATTTGCTAAAACTAAAAAATTTATATTCTATACTTTAGGCTTAGGGATTTATATTCTTTTTTTCATATAGCACTTTCTTTTTTAATTTATAATTGGTTCATATCTTTATATTGTCAATGACATTGACATCATGTCGCACTAAATCTTTATCAAGTAAGTGTATTAAAATTTTGAAAAATAAAATAGTTTGCCATTTTTGATTTTTCTTTTATTTAATAATTTTATAACATCAGGAGAAATTTCTATTTTTTTTAAAGTCGAGACAAGTCGAGAAATCTCGTCGAGACCGAGTTTTTTTTAGACCGAGGTGAGATTCTCATAATCGCTCCCGAGACGAGATTTTGCTTTCGAGACCGAGATGAGACGATATCGAAACACTAAAAACAATCAAACTCGGCTTATAAAATCATTTTATATAATAATTTTTGTGATGAACTAGTTCATTTATATTGCAAAGTTCAAGTTCAGAATATTAAAAAAAGAACTAGTTCAAGTTCATAGTTCAACTTTAAAAAAACGAACTAGTTTAAGTTCCTAGTTCAATTTTTGGAAAGGTAACTAGTTGAGTTCGCAGTTCAGAAAAAAGTGAACTAGTTTAAAAAGAACTAGTTCTTAACAGCTCTGCTTAACCTATGTCACCCCCTCCCTCCCCCATAAAAACAACGGTAGTGTCAGGCCACCCCTTATGAATTGCATAGATAAAACGAATACTTGCATACTAAGCATAGATCAGACTGGGTGTAGCTTTCCTGCCGACAGCGTTTTTAACGGATGATACATGCGACGCCTTCGACTATGATTTATTTATATTTATTTCTTACCCGCTTTTATATTTTATATATTTCCCGTTTTTATCTCCTTTTTAATGTTTCTACACTTGGACACGTTGAAAGGAAAGAGCATCGAAGTCGTTAATATGTTAAAAGAGTAAAGGTACTCATCGCTATTTATCGATCGATTTAATGAAGCTTAAGGCGGTCCTTTGCAAAATGTTATAGGGTTGATTGAGAACAAATATCCATGTAACATCAGTCGGCTTAGGAAAAATATTGATGAAACCTCATTCTTATGCTAGAACGACAGTTAGTGTCTTTAAACCTTGTAGGGTTGTAATTCGAATACATCAAGGATATCTTCTCGAACCCCCTTTTTATTAAATATAATTTTAAGCATTATAACGAATGACATACAAAAGGAATCTCCTTGGTGTATGCTATATGCCGAAAATATATTAGAATGCGAAGAGACAAAGCAAAAAATATTCGAATTGTAAGCTGGGTGTAATCTAAAAGTACACAATAATAAAACGGTATATTAACTGAACACTACACATTGTTCAATGATTATTCATGTGCGCTAAAGTAAACAGGTTTACATACCTCGGCTCGATGTATCAAGAGGGAGGGGCGCAAAAAAGTTCAATGCACGGATACTAAAAGTTTTGCTTAAATGGCAAAGTGTAACCATGTACTATGCGACAGCAACGCCTAATCGTAAGACCAATGTAATTTGTTACATTATAAAAGTGAAACTTGGGCCTATATTCGGACTTTGGGGTAACCTAAGTTCGACCACATGACAAATGACCGCCTCAGGGCTTATATACATGTTCAAATATATCGGACATGATAAATGAAAATTGCTAAAGCGGTATGGTAATATACTAAGAGGAATTTTAGTAGAGTAAATTGAAAAGTATTGGCATGGTGTTAGGCGAAAAAAGCAAATGGCAAAGTTTTGATAACTAAGAATAAAAATAACTTAATCTAGAAGGAAGAAACGTATCAAATCATACATCAACCTGTAGAACCATATACACGTTAAAGGTTATAATATAGTGGTCGTGGCCTATAGTTATTCAAATTCAAATCATATGGTAAAATATATAATACACAAACACAAGGTAAATAGAACTAAGGGATATTATAACTAGTGTTTCGATCTCGTCTCGTCTCGGTCTCGAAAGCAATATCTCGTCTCGTCTCGGGAGCGATTATTAAAATCTCGATCTCGTCTCGTCTCGGCCTAGAAAAATCTCGATCTCGTCTCGTCTCGGCGAGAATTCTCGTCTCGTCTCGACTTTTAAAAATAATTGTACCAAACATATTTTTTTCTGGCTTTTATAAATTAGTATATAAGATATAAATTGGTGATAATGGAACCAGTTTTTTATCTCAAACCTTAAAACATAAGCTAGATAACCTTAGGAAGCATTAATATAGGTGTTATATACTTCTTGACTCGATTTATTTCCTGGCTAAAGCTCATTAAAGGATAAAGAGTAATAAGATTATCATATTTTAACATAATGATTAATGAGATCTTATATAATAACGTTGAAATAATGACGAAAATGCAAGAGTAAACTTTGAAAAATATTATTATTTAAAACAAGTAAATAACTGAACATTGCAAATACAATAAAATAGGCATTAATTGTGGAAAAACATAAATGTTTTGAGATCTTACGTTAAATGCACATATATAATTTAATTCAAGTTGTTAAATATAAAAATAAACAATTCTATTATAGTGTGACATCCCATTATACATAACAAGGTATTAACTTAATCCATTTTTTTTTATTAATTTTCGCATAAAATAATTACGTACTATAAAGCGTATGTTCACATCTTTTAATTTATTGATAAATTGCAGCATTTTGCAAAAAATTCAGTGAATTTGAATGCATCTGCCAAGCCTACATTGTAAAATGTTATGAAAGTGATGGGTGGAAAATTGTTGAGGTGTGCCATATGTTTAGGCATAGCAAGCTCCTGACAGATTCATGGGTTAATCTATTACGATAGTCAGAGACGCCTTGGAAAAAAATCTTTCGGCAGGCACCGAGGTTGCCGGAGTGCTCAAAAAATCTCTAGCCATTGCTGCTAAATTGGGATTATTATATTTTTCAAACAACTAATTATATAATATATACAATTATTTGGTCATTTTTAATAAATATGTGTGATATATAATTGCTACTAAATGCTTAGATTTTCTAAAGCATCTAGGTTGGCTGAAAATTTTTGGCAGTTTAATTCCTTATTAACTTAGTAGGGTAAATGTTATAGTAATCCTCATGATGGTAACGTTTAAGATGTCGTTGAAGGCCTGAACTGAAGTATTGCTATCAGTCTTAGTGCTTTAAAGGACAATTTACACTTCCCCATTTTATTTGATTCATCCTTGGATACTGTCAAATTTTTGATAAGCTTGCTCTTTTTTGAGTTGGATGATAAACTTTCTGCGCATAAACTCATTATAGGTCTAAAACCTTATATTGTATGATAATGCTATGCAAATAATTAAAAAATACATAATTAATTGTTCATATACCCTAAGGGCCACTAATACTATGTTGTCTATTGAATAAAATTATATTACAAATTTTGAAATTCGCACAAAGCGGATAAATAGGTGCGTAAATTAGTATCAATCAAAATCATATTAATTTGCATTTAATATCCTAAATGTAAATGTAATAAAATAAAAATTCTTAATTAGCTAAATTAAGTTTCAATAGTTAAATAAAAAGCCGAGATCTCGACTATAAAATCTCGTCTCGTCTCGTCTCGAGGTAAAAATTCTCGTCTCGATCTCGACTCAATTTTTTAAATTCTCGTCTCGTCTCGTCTCGGTTTTTCGAGACGAGACGAGACGAGACCGAGATTTTTCTCGGTTTTTCCGCATCACTAATTATAACTAACGTGTATAAACACAGATGGAATAGCATTACATTTATTTCCCACTTTCAAAAGCTAAAACTCTTCTTGATAACGTAACGGAGGATCTCGTTTTTTAGTCGATTGCCTTAACGGAACCTCTTCAATTATTTGCCTTTCCGATTTCATATTTTATTCGATCGGAAAATTTGACATTGGTCTAATCGCTGACATGTATCACGTTCTTAACTGATCTCCATGTTTTCTTCGAATTTCTTTGTTGGTACGAACACTATAGGAGTGTTCGCTATTTCGTTCCATAATTACTCCTTTATATTAACCTGGCACTAAATCTCCTTTCCCGAATCGCCTAACTACCGACTTTCTATCATGATAAATTTTTGTTTATCCAATTTTTGATTCATCTTGTCCTTTGGATCAGCCCAAATTAAATCAACGCTGACCTTAACCTTTTTCCGAATAACAGTTCCGACGGTGTTTTACCCGTTGTCGCCTGTAGTGTTTCTATAAGCCACAAGGATTTGCAAAAGACAAATTTCCTTATCACTCCCTCCTTTTCTTCCAGAACGTTCTAATTACCCTCTATATTAATCCATTCGTTTTCGGGTGGTAGGGTGTTGATGTTATGTGTTTTATGTTGTTTGCCAAACAAAAATTTCTAAATTCTCCGCCAACAAATTGGGGTCCAATATCTAATATTATTTTCGATTGAATCCCAAACCTGCAAAACCAACTTCGTAGTTGTCTCACAATTTGCGAGCCAGTTATAGAAGACATAACTGCCACCTCCACTCCACCCATTTAGATAAAGCATCTATTAACACTCGCCAATAATTTCCTTCAACCAAGCCGGCAATATCAATATGATCCCAAGTTCGTTCCGGCAATGACCATGAGTATAAAGGAACCTACTGCTCCGATGGTCGATTTTCCTGGCAGCCATCGCATTCCTTTACATAAAAGTCAATATCTTTATCCATTCCTGGCCACCACACATAATATCTTGCAACGTTCCGCATTCCTGTAATTCCGGGGTAACCTTGATGTAAAATTTTTAATACTTACACACGCAAGAAATGGGGCTTAATAACCGTTTAAAATAATAATCCATCCTCGAATGATAGTTCATGTCTACGATTATAATAAGGTTTTAAATCAAATCGGCAGTTTTTTAAATCGAGTCGTCATTCTCGTTTGATCGATAAAATTAATTCGGCGCCTAGAGAATCACGCACGATTCCATTTTTTAATGTTTCATAATTGAATTATAAATCATTCAACATTAATATTCCTATATTATTAATGTATTTTGTATCAGTATCTCTAGGATTGGGAAATCTCGACAATGCATTCGCACAACGATTGGTTTTCCCGGATCTATACCTTATCTCATATTGATACGCATTCAAGAATAGTGCCCAGCGAATTAATCGGTTATTCACCACTTTGGGTTAGGGTCCCGGTGTTTCCCAAATACTCTTTCCAGTGGTTTGTGATCTGATCAATGTAAACTGACGTCCGCGTAAATATTGATTAAACTTTTCAACACCATAGACAATAGCTCTCGCTTCCCGATCAATAGTTGAATATCTTTTACAGATACACTTAGGGTGCGGGAAGCGTAAGCTATGGGTATTACGGAACCGTCAGGGAATGCATGCGTTAGTATTGCTCCTAGACCCGATTCAAATGCATCTACTGATAATATTAGTGGCAAGTTCAAGAAATATGGCACCACTGTATCCGTAGTTGATAGAAGATTTTTAACTCCGTCGAAAATTTTTTGTTCTTTAATTGTCCAACACTATCGAACAAGTGAACCGGTTATGGCATGTAGTTTAGTACATTTTTCATGTTGCTGAGGGTATAAACTTTTCCTGGTAATTTACCAACCCTAAAAAAGAACGAAGTTCTTTCTTGTTCGCAAAAATCTTAAAATTCTTTATCGCTTCAACTCTTTCCTCTGTAGGATGATGCATCAATTTTATGACCCAAATAAGTTAAGGATGTCTGAAAGAACTTTACCTTTTCCTTTCGTGCCTTTATCCCAGCATGTTGGATTCGTTGTAATACTTCATTTAAATTTTTTATATGTTCCTCTTCGGTTGTACCAGTTACAATAATATCATCTAATAAAACACCTACTTGAATATTTGCACCTTCCTCAGATATTTATTTTTGCGTTAATATTGCTATATATATAGAATAAAAATACTAATTATTCAAAATCAATCAAAATGTAAAATGTTTTTTTGGTTATTCCTCCTCAAATAAAATCTCATGATGGCAATTTATAATGTCATTTCATAGTCCTCTTTTGTCCTCCTATATTTCACTTAGTCAACGTTCTGTGTCCCACCGTCCATCCTTTCCTTTTGCCACTATGTATTAAGGTTTTTGTTTGTCCTAATTCTCCATGTCCCGCCCCCACCATCTGTGGTGATTAATCAACCTTTTTTCACCCTGCTTGCTACTTAGACCTTTTACCAATCTTTTATCTTCCCGGTGAAACATCCAGTTCTCAGCTCATTTAAAATCTTAGCCACGTCAATAAAAATGCCAAATAAACAAATTCAATGAGTGCTTCAACTAAATCTTTGGCCAATTATGTTATTATAAAAAATAAGTGATAAGCCAAAAAAAAAACATAATTTCGTATCTTTAACCAATGAGAATGCGTAATTTACGTGGCAAAGAATTGGAATGGCAATGTTTTTATACGTTAGACCGAGCCTAAAAATTATTTTACTTTTTTCATTTCAAGTGTAATTTTTTACTGCAATGTTCAAACAATATTCATATGCGTTACAAATGATAATAATAATCATCAAAAATAACAATAATTTTCTGTCAAAATAGTCTTATTTTCTTTTGAGTAGCGACCTACAGGTGAAAAATTACTTTCACTAGTGGCACTTGTAGAACTATATCTGCAGAATAGATTACTTTTAAAAACATTAAATGTTACATATTTTCAGAAATCTACTTGGTTTTATGTAAAGAGGGTTCGATTATGACGGTGGTACCGTGAATCAAATAACAATAACTCTAATTAACGTGCCATCTAGGACACAATTTAAATTGGAGACGAATTTGACTAAATTATCCCTATCTCTTTTAGCATGTGACTTGAAAATAATAACATACAAAAACTCTTTTGTTCTTATTGGAGCTCAATGAAAAAGCAGTGATATTTTATAAAGAAAACTTGAATAATAGATAACTTTTAAAGTTAGTTTTAAAATTTTTAAAGAGTTTATATATAAAATTTTACATAAATTTGCAATAAAACTTAACTAAATTATGGATCAATTTAGTCGAATGTCGCAAAATAGTATAAATGGAGAGGCATTGACGAACAGCTATTCCCACCCCCCCTTATTCTTAACTAGATTTGTTAAATTGCTTGCGTGAGCAATGCTCACTATGTGCTTTGCTCGAGTACGCACATTGAGTTGTTTAATTGCGCGTTACAATCTCTGTTTACTATTCAATGCACTAGGCAGAACAGTAGCATATAAAAATGTTCGAGAGGCGAGTAGAAACAGCAAAATCAGGCGAGTAGAAACAGCAAAATCTGTTCAAGTTTATATTCTTCTGCAAAATTTCTATTTTTTTGAACCTTGTAATTTTTCAAGTATTCGCCATTTATGACAATTTATTGAGATTTTTTTCTTAGACATTTAAAAAAATTTAAAAATTGTAGTTTACTTTTAATATACATTCATATCACTATTTAATTTAGATAAGAGGAATAATAACTACAATGATAAAAAGTTAAATTGTATAATGATGAGATCATCTAAATCATATAGAGGGGCCGGGGAGGACTTTTGTAAACAATTGGATGAATATAATTAAAATTTAAATAAAATATATGATTCATCTCGGTTTTTAATTTACAATATTAAAATATGTATAAAGCGATAATATAAAACCGAATAAAAAAAGAGTAAATAATTAAGGATTTTCCGTTCTCTCGTGATCCAAATGTTAGTAATGGTTAAGCCCACACGTGACTACCATACTTATTTATGGTGCTATACCCATTTGCTTGGTCCCATAAACATGCAAACCTAAACCTTGTCTCCTACGTCGAACATAGGCGGATTCCCGCTCTTGATCTCCATTTGTGTACTGCTTCCCTTAATACCTCCCATTCTTTTCGCATTCGCGATAGCTTTACCTCGGCTAGTTTATAGCTCTGTAGTTTTCTAAATATCTACTTAGACCCACATCTGACTCCTTTCTTATAATAGTTTCTTTGTTCAATCGTACGTGCCTTTCTGCCAGCCCGTTGGAAGCAGGATGGTAAGGGGCTGTCCATCGCTGATTAATCCCTCTCACCTTGCAAAAATACCGTAACTTCTATCCTTTAAATTGCGGCCCGTTACCTGGTATTGAAAAAGGTGAATTCCTAATCTCTCAAACGTTTCGGCAAGTTGTTTTATTAAGGTCATCGACGTGGTGTCTACTGACTTAAACACTTCTACCCATATTCAGATATTATCCATCATAACTAGGTATGATTTACCCTCGAGGACCCATTATATCCATATGTACTTGAACCCAAGGTCTATAGTTAGGTTGACACTCTATCAATGGTGCCATGCCCCTTCTTGCATTCGCTTAACACCCACGTGGCCCCTATGTAGTCTTTGGAGTACGGCTCCTCTTAATTGCCGGTATTAATATTCGTCACCCTTTGTAAATATTATGTTTAGTGACTCGTGTAACTTGGGGAAGTGTTTTTCGTTGTGGCGTTTTAGCCCATAAGTGACATTCATCATTTGTTTGCCTCTTATCCACTCTTTTAATTGATGTAACCCTGGATCGTTCAAGGTGTGTTGTCTCATAACGTCCAATGATATAAATAAATTTGCAGAGTCTTCTGACATTTCCTCGCTAACGTCATATGCGTGTTCGTTCGGTTTCCTGGACAAGAAATCTACCGCGTTTTCTAATCCCTTGTTGTACTCAAACTTGGTTATGTAACCTATGCCTTAGGGCCGACCTAGTATGTCTTACCCCTTTTGTTTTAATCAGATTTATAAACTAGCGGGCAATAATCCGTCATAAAAATAACGCTTCGTCCTTGTATATATTCATTAAACTTTTTTAAACCATAAATCACCGCCCGCGCCTCCCGTTCAATCATTGAATATCGCCTTCACTATCGCTTAGGGCTCTTGAAGCATATGCCACCATACTCCAATTCTCCCCTGACGCTCTTTGTTGAAAGTTAGCCCCCAGCCCTGTACCGGATGCATCTAAGACCAGGCATGTCTCCCAATCTCCATTAAAGTATGCTAGCACGTGGGCCTAAGCACGGATTTGATACCGTCAAATGCAGCTTGTTACTCTCCACCCCAGTCGTAAGTCACGCATTTTTATGAGTTTTTAAATAAGGTGCACGATTTGGCTTAGTTTTAAATAAACTTTGAAAAATATGATGTTAATCCAATGAACGATTTAAATTCATTATCGAGGCATTACCACTAACTCTCTATAGTTCGGTAATTTACTTATCACCAGAGGCACTACGCACTATTATTATTTCTCCACAATTCCCCCCCCCCCCCCCTTTCACAGACAAAATCAATAAATGATGCGGTTTTCAATTACGTTCCGGTTATCTAGGTTCCTCTCTATACATTATTAAACGTCTTCATAATGGTAATTCATTTTTGATAATATTTAAGTGTTTTTAAAACAAATGTTAAGTGTAGCCATAGCCGATGACTTGCTTCCAAAATAAATTTTAACAAATTAGAATCATTGTATTATATAAAAAAAAAGTTCAAACTTCCTCTTTATAGATTAATTGCTCCCACTTTTTGAAAATAATTTGTTGCAAAATCAAATGGAAATGATTATAAATAAATAGGAGTGTTATTTATGCTCCAAATAACCAATCGTATAGATTAATTATTTGATATATTTTCATTAAAATCTATCACCGCCATTGATATAAACGAAGCTTAGGAATTAAATTACAATTTACCTTTTGTTATTGAGATAATCAAGGGTGCTTCACGTGTTTGATGGATATTAGTTGATAGGATATGGGGATCTTAAAAGCAATTGTTGAGTACTTTTACTAATTAAATGCCCTGTGAGCCATTGTTGATTACCTTAAAAATCCTTTCAAAGCTTATAAAAATAATTTTATTCGCTATAGGTGAACATATGAGGCAAGCGAGTTTAAAAATTTAAATAGTTAAGCTTTAGTAAAACCGCAAATTAATATCGTTTTAGATTCATTAATATTTCTAATTTTCCTAAAATCCTAATGTAATTGAAAAATCAAATTGCCCTTAAACCTATTAGGTGAATGATATGAAACAATTGTAATAGAATATTAACTATCTTATTTCTGGCTTTTGAAATCATTTTAAGATTATATTTATGACCTTCAAACAAATCCTTTATCCATTATCTAATTAAATTTTATAAGCTCATAATACTTTAAGTATAAAAGGAGTCGTTTCCTAATATTTACATAAGCTATATATATATCGGACAAACATTCATTAAGTAAAAAAAAATTGATTACAACATTCCATTTTATTAGCTCTGGTAATTTAAGTAATTCCTGGCAAAAATTCTTTTTTAAATACTAAAGAGAACATTGATTAAAACCTATTTGCTTTCGTTGCTAAAGTCTTTGAACAGAGTTTCCAGGTAAATTAATCTAATTAAATAAAATATATATAATTTTATTTAATTATGATCAATTATTTTCATTACGTGATAAACAATTGTATTTAAATCAATCTACAAAAAAGCATTTTATGAACGTTTCATGTTTTTGAACATGTTTACATCGCATATTTAAAATATGGCTTTATAGGTGAAATGTCTAATTACGTTTGCAATGTTTTGATATCCCCAGTGCTGAGTGTGTTAGGAACTGTATCAAACGCCATATGTTTATACCTAGCCCGACCTCTATATGCCCATTATCCCCCAAGTTTAATTTACTTGTTTTTAATTAATATTTCAAATCTATGCCTCTCACTTATGTCATTCGTATGGCCTTGGTTGTATACTCTAGCCATTATAAAGAAATGGACCTTTAGTCACAAACTACTATTCATTATATATATGACGCTCTTTCATCCAGTTCTTCAATCTATTTGGGCCAAAAGCGTGGCTTTTACGATCTCAATTATAGCACTGGAACGCTATTTAGCCATGTATATGAGAGATGCATTCTCCATTTTTCGAAATTCAGATTTTAACAAATTTTTAGCTCTAATGACGCTTGCAACTTCGATTTTCATCTCGATGCCTCGGATATCATGGTACAAAGTGACGTATTACGAAATGGATAATGGATCTGCTAAATATCGTGCACAATTAAACGCTTATAGATTAGGATGTCTCCATGCTATCAACTGTACCTATCGTGATGTCACAATAGATGGTTCGTATTGATAACATTTTACGGAAAAGTTCTTTTATTAATTAATAAGATAATTAGACCGTTTAACGGCTTTTATATAAGAGAAATTTTACACAAATTATTTAGAGTAAATAAAGTAAGGGTTTTATTATAATAGTTTTGTTAAAACATGCGTTATTACTAAACTTTTGTGTAAGCTTTGAATCGTTAAACTAAAGTGCTTAGGAGAGACCGGGGCTACTTTAGCCATAAAAAATTAAATCGCGTTTTAAAAAAACTAAAATTTATTTTACCAATTTTTTTGTTAGAATATATTTTTAATGTCTATTTTTAATATAGGAAGAAAATTTAGAGGGAAATAAGTAATAGTTTTTTCACAAATTAAGTTAAAAAAAAACAAAAATCGAAAAAATTTGCCCGGGGCTAGTCATAGCCGATAGATTAACTCTGACGTTTTCACTTCTTATTAGTGTATGTTAACTCAAATCAATAAAAAGATTGTTTCATTATAAAAAATGTAGAAAATGCAAATGTAATATGATTGTATTTTATATAAAACAAATAAAAAAGGGTCATTATGATAATCTGAAATAAGAACACTTAAAAGACGGATTTAAAAATGGAAAATTACTTTTAGTCGTTTTGTAATGTATAATCATATTCAATTTCTATTCCAAATAACACTAAGTAAGATTATTAAACAAATTTTTTTTGTTTTTTCTTGTCATTTGTAAGACACAATGAAAAATGGCTAGCAATAGCCCCTCTCCGACTAGCTTCGACCTCTATTTTCATAAACAATTAATAAGATGTTATATTGCATATAAAAATTTAATCATTAGACTGTTTTTATATAAAAAATCTCCCTTTATAAGATAAAAGTAAAATTAATCCAAAATATTTTATCTGCAAATTAAAAATTATTGTCAAGGCTACTAATAGCCCCGAAAAGCGTTTTTTTCTTAATAAAAATTTTAAATTTTGATTTTTCTAAACAAATTTTTTTTTTCTTATACCTCATGGAAAAATACACATATGGTTTAAATTTTGATTTAATATCACTATCATTTTCAAAAATAATTAGAAATATAATAGTAACCCCGGGCTACGACTAGCCCCGGTCTCCCCTATATAGTTTTATTATAGCTTCTTCGATAGTAATTATAATACTCAAACAGCTGAAACATCACTGAAAATGAGAGAGTGTAATATATTGCTAAGTTTTAAACTTGTAATAAAATTTAATGCATGATATCATACATTCGCATTGAAACATCTCTCAGTCCTTAAATTGAACAATTGTAATATTACTTGTATAAGTCCTATTTATATGATAATTTTACACGGAGTGTGTCATCGACATTGTGACAATTTAATTACTATTTTTAGACAACTTATTAACATTTAAATGTGCTTAGAATGGATATTTGCATCTTATAAAATTTATTAGCTAGTTATTTACCTTTACACTTCATTTTAACAGAACCGCTGCCGAAAAGGATTTATATGCGAGATAACAATTTGCCAGAATTCTATTTCAAATTTTATATTTTCGATTACATATGCTCCCTCTTCTCTTTTTTAGTCACCGTAATCCTAACCATCGCGAACGTATCTTTTTTAATCAGGCGTCACAACGTTATAAAATATTCAAATTTTCATCACAGCAACGATCCCTTGGATAGAGCATTGCGATGCAAAGTTGGCCGCATTAATATAACAGGGAACACCAATATTTCTAACACACAATCGACTATGATAAATTCTTCACTCGCCATTAAGCCTTTCACTAAAGTCAAATTAATATTAAATACAATTAAAAGGAGGAAGAAAAGAGAAAGGCATAATAAAACTGGTCGTAGTCTATACTCTTACTTAATCATTCCACGTGATGAAATAAACCTTTTGCGCTTACAAATTTGGATTGCTGTAATTGTTGTAATTTGCACCTTACCCTCAACATTAACAACAATATTATACCCTCATTTTTCTCCCAATATACCATATACCTTTAAAGCTAATTTTGGTAACACAGATACTTTTTTTTATGTACTTCCAATCGTAAACCTGTTTAACTTACTAAGCACTGTATTAGTACCCTTGGTTATGATTATAACACTTGACGAAATGAAAATTACCTTAATCCAAAGAATATGGGGTTTGAAAATTTAATACAGAGTAAATAACCCAAAGTTATTGTAAATTTAAAATTTTAATTATAAAGTTCCTCAGACTATCTCTTTTACGGAAAATATAAAATTAAAAAATACAAATAACTCAACAATTTTCTTTTCGTCCTTTAGCCCGGGGTAGAATTTGTTATATTAAAAGTTAATACCTCAATCACACACAACCCCTAAGAATTTTTTAACATTTAGCAGAAAATCGTTATGAATATTACTAAAAACCAACGTTCCATGGCTCTACTCCTGTTCATTAATTCAATATTTGTTAGCCTGTAATTTTGAAATTTTTTTATATTCATTTCTTTCATCTTTTTTAAAAATATGTATTTTTAATAATCATATAAATATACAACCTTATGTCGATGTCGCAATAAATAATCTCATTATTCTACTATGCGTAAACCTATATTATATGTTCATGTGTTATCCTGAAACTTAAATAAATAAACGCACGTCCGCTAATTACTAATTTTCAATGCCGTTATCAGAATTCTATATGAAGTTGCATTTGGCCCCTTTAATTTAGTTGCTAGATTTGATTAGACTATAATGTGCAACATTCAACTATTTTACAGCTGTACTTAAATGATATCGGAGAAGAGTTAAAATTTTATTAAATTTGAACGTAAAATAACTTTATTATAGAAGAATTTTCTCATAAAATTTTCACTTTCTGTGACTTTGATAAATTTAAAATATTTCAAGTTAAATATTGCTGCATTATATCAAATTTTTATCTTGATCTGTTATCTTTAAAAATATAGTAACCCTAATGAAAATAAATAATAATTAGATATAAGAAAACGATACATGTTTGAAAATTAGTAATCTGATCGTTACAACCAGATAGGTCTTATACCAGAAAGATCAGCAGCAGAGCCTGCACAGTATCACATAATAGTTTAAGCATTTAGTAAAAATCGTAGGTTTAAAAATGTTAGAGGATATACGACGACCATAGAATCCTAAGGAAAGTATAACGAGTGTCTTTACTAAGTATGAATAAACAAAGGGTGGGAGCTATGAACTCCATAAGAGTGACCTTGACCTTGGAACTGACTACGATGGTATTACCTCTCATCACACCACGTGCGACGTTCCGATAACCAACCAAATTTATAAATTAAACCCTGCGCAACAAGCAAAAATATGCCCACCCAGGAAATCCGACCTCATCAAACCTACGTAAGGGTGATAGGGCTTATAGCCAAAAAACAGGTCTTACGGGTATAAAGCCTCCGAAAATAAATTCGCATCTGGGATTAACGTGCGCGCATACAAAACTAACTTTTATACCCGGAACATCTTCGTACACGCACTGCTCTGTACCAGCAGAATTCATTCGGGCTTGGCCCTACCGTCCCTATGCACCGGCATTACCCTTCGGTGCAAATCACTACCCTGTACAGGCAACTTACATGCATAACGTTACGTACCACAGTGTCGTTTTGTCCACCCGCATTTTCCGATTATTAACCAGGAACCGGCTGAATTTTTCGGAATCACAATAGCATCCCACAGCACCGGAATTACATACCTCCGGCGCCCTATTATAGCACCGTCCGGTACCAGCTGATCAATCAAGGACAATGACGGACGACGATTGACAGTCACATGTGCGTCTATCATATTTATAAATACATAACGGCAATTTCATGCAAAAAAAACTACGACAAAAACATGCATTATAAAAAATGTTTACCTTCGCGCGATTATGAACTATTATCCAGATTTAAAACTATTTCCAAACCCTTTTACACCTAAATTGTGTCTCTTACTTGACTAATTAAAATTCCTTTCATACCAAGAATTAACAAAGAAACTAGTAATTTAGAGTATACCAACATTAGCGTAAAGGATAAAATTGGCGTTTTGTACTAACAACAACCATTCCAAAATATATTCAACACATGAATTACTGCTGAGATAATAACAAAAATTGCCTATAATAAAACAAATGTATTTTCAAGTAATTGAACAATGGGTTCAAGCTTATAATTGTGGCCACATAATTTAAGGCTCTATGTGCTTTAACTTACAAATAAAGATACTTCGGCTTGAGTATCAAGTCTCAGTCTATAAAGAAGTCTATTATTATAATTAGAAACTTATAATTGTAAGAGATTTCATAGCCCACCTGAATCCCTTAGATCTTCCATATTTGCTAAACACAAATACCAACCTGCTTAAAGAATATCAACTAAGACAATGTAGCAGTACCTCTTTTAAAGAAGTCAAAGATCTCCTATATATGCTAATCACAAAATTTAAACAGAACTTATTTTCAAACCCATTACAATTCACTCTCATGGAATTCATTATTCAAAGGATACTTGTGAAATAGCAATATTCATTCCATTTTATATTCTTATAATTAGGAACTTATAATTGAACTTATAATTGTAAGAGATTTCATAGCCCACCAGAATCCCTTTTAGATCTTCCATATATGCTCAACACAAGTTTTAGACAGAACGTATCTTCACGCTCATTTCAATTCACTTTCTTGGAATTCATTATTCAAAGAATTTTTGTGGAGCAGCAATATTCATTCCATTTTATATAAAATAAGGAACTAATAATTGTAGATTAAATAGCCCACCAGAATCCTTTTAGAACTCCTATATAATCTTAACACAAAAGTTTTAGACAGGACTTATCTTCAAACCCAATACAATCCACTTTCATGGAATTCATTATTCAAAGGATATTTGTTGAATAGCAATAATTATTTCATTTGGTATTCATAAGATAAGGAAAGTTGATTTTAGTTATAAAGATTTAGTCAGACAATTTTACCAATAGAATAAAATCATATCCTTTAAAAATACTCAACTACGGCAAAGTATAATTATTTTCATCAAATAATACTTATCCATACAACCCAAACATTCGACCCAACTTGTTTCTCAAACAACCCATATCTCTCATAAAACACCTCAGGTTCATCAATTATCTACACAAATAAAAATAAAGAAAAAAAACTGAAAATTTTCCACTATGACCAAGCAAAATAAAAAAAAAACAAAATCCAATTTCCACCTGCCATTTATGCCTAAGAACCGTCACCCTTACGCAATCAGGCCTCTTGCATGCTCATGGTTCACACAAATTGCGATGCAAAGGATCAGGAAAACCAGGTCAAATCCTTCAGTGCATAACACAGCCTACAATTTTACCATTGTCATCGTCTTCAAAAACATCTTTCTCCGATTTTAGAAGCCACCCTTTCAATAAAATTATTAAAAATATCCCCAAAGGCGCTAGATACCTAGCTTCACAAACTCTCACAGAAGCCATCGCAAAGATCAACGAGAATTCTAACAATGCCGAACATTGGCAAAATCTTTTTTATTTTGCGTCTCGCGTCCTCTCAATACCACCTAAAACATACGCAGGTTCTCTCACGAATTGGATAAAAACCAACCTTGCAAATTAGAATATTATAGGTGACCCTATCATATACGACAATCATTTACACTCCATTCCATCCCTAAATCATAGGGCAAAAATTGTTTCAAAAATAAATAATGGCGACATACAAGGCGCGATCCGCGTCGCTACATGCGACAATAAAATTTCCCCAAACAACATCAATACACTAGATTTACTCAGAGATAAACACCCAGAAAGGCCTAACCTCGATTCCAGATCCTCTTAATCAAACCTTTCGAAAATTCTCCACTTTCGAGATTCTTACTACAATCAATACTTTCAAGCGAACTTCGACTGGGGCAGGCCTCGACGGCCTGTGCGCAGCTCACCTCTTAGATTTATCAAATCCCTTAACTGATCGATCTGGGCTTTTCTTAAGCACCCTCACTATCATCAATCTCATAATAAAAGGCCTAGTCCCCGAAATATTTGCCCCATATTTCTTTGGTGCAACTCTGGTATCCTTCTCTAAACCAGACGGTGGGATCCGGCCCATAGCTATGGGATCCATTCTTCGCAGACTATGCGCTAAACTTATAATAAAACGGATTATAAACAGTTATAGAAATCCTAGCTCCCATACAACTCGGATTTGGCGTTAAAAGCGGATGCGAAATAGCTTCACACGCGGTTCGCATGTCTCTTGCTTCTCAAATCCCCTCGTATATCGCCAAAATTGACTACAAAAACGCCTTTAATTCAATTTCTCGATCCCATTTTCTTAATGAAGCCTACAAATATTTCCCCGAATTCTCCGCATTTCTCAATGCGTGTTATTCACCTGTTTCCATCCTTCAATTTCATGAACATACTATTAACTCTAGTGACGGTATCCAACAAGGAGACCCATTAGGGCCTCTTTTATTCTGCCTGGGTATCAAACCCCTTATTGAAAGCCTAAATTCAAAATATAACCTAACTTTAAATACATGGTACCTTGACGATGGAACAATTCAAGGGACCCCTTCAGATGTTATCTCAGCCCTAAAGTACCTGGAAACTCAATCTGTTGAAATCGGTTTATCAGTGAACCTAACTAAAACGGAAATTTGTCCCCTCAATAACTCAGAATCGAATATTGTCCTCACCCCCTACAAACTAATCTCTTCTTCGACATTAGCTCTTTTAAGATCCCCAATAGGTGGCACCATACCCATTTTAGAACTCCTAAATAATACAATTCAGAAAGTATCTAATATGAGAAATATCCTTAAACACCTACCCGCTCACCAAGCCTTTTTCCTCATAAAGAATTGTTTGGCTATCCCAAAAATCATGCACAGTCTTCGATCTTCATCTACATTTTTACATCGCGAGGCTCTGCTCAAATTTGATACTGAACTAAGGACCTTAATAGGAGAAATAACCAACCCTTCATTAAGTGACAGACATTGGCAACAGGCCTCCCTTCCCACAAAACTAGGGGGGTTAGGCATAGGCTCAATAAACTCGATTTCCCTATCAGCATTTTTATCCAGTCGTCTGTCCAGAGATAGCCTCATCTCAGCACTAACCAAATCACACAACCCGACAACCTCCTTGATTTTGCTTTCAACAGTCCCTTCCCTGAAGTAAACACACAAAAGTCTTGGCATGGCCCTTTGTCAAAGTGCTCCTTACGATCTTTAATCAATGGCGCTTCGGCAGAGGACCTTCCAGCACTGAGAAGTTTAACTTCTGGGACTGGTCACGAATGGTTGGAGGCTCTTCCTAGCCGAAACCTTGGCCTACTTCTTTCCGAAAATGAATTCCGGATATCTACAGGCCTCAGACTTGGATGTAATATTGTTGCTGAGCACATCTGCTCAGTATGCAAATCTCCTGTTCGACCGAAGGGCCACCATGGCCTCCATTGCAAAATAAGGCAAGATATTTACGCCACGCAGCCATCAATAAAGTTATTCATAATTACATGAATAAAGCTGGCTTTCCATCCATCCTTGAACCATTAGGTCTTTGTGGAGATAGTAAGAGACCTGATGGTCAAACGCTGTCTCCTTGGGAAAAAGGACTTAGCTTGGCCTGGGACTTTACTTGCTCCGATGCTTTTGCACCAACGAATCAAAATCAAGCTGCACTGGCGACAGCCGAAGCTCAAAAAATTACCAAGTATTCTGACTTAGGTCCATCAATTATTTTCTGTCCCATAGCGACCACTACCTTAACAACATTTGGCCCTCAAGCCCTCAACCTTATCAAAAAAGTGGGAAAAAATCTTTCTAAGTTTTCCGGCGACAAACGTGAAGCATTTTTTATGAGGCAGAAAATTGCAATTACCGTTTGTAAATACAATTCAATCGCGATATATGATTGTTTTCTTGATATTTATAATAATGTATAATCAAATTAAATTTTATTTAAGATTAAAGAAAATTGTATTTTAAATAAAAGAATTGTAGTTTGCCCATTAAAAAAAAATTTACGTTGTTACAAAAATTAACAAAAACTTTTTGACCAAATTTATACCACCTTAAAATATCCATATTTGCGTAATCCAAAAATATAAAATTAAATTTATATAAAATATTCGCATTATCATTTTAAAACCCTTAATTCATCGTAATTAATTGTAAAACCAAATGAGTATCTATTGATCTGACACCAATGTTGAAAAGAACCAAAAATTACAAAAACTACTATATTAATTATAAAGAATAACATAGACTTACAATATTTAATATACGAATCTTAATTCCCAAATTGCGAATTGCGCGAAGTATTAGGATAAAATAAAGAATGCCAAAAAGTTTAGAAATCTGCAAACTAGAAAAATGCGATGGTAATTAATTAATATTCAAACTCGATTATTGGGAATAATAATATATACCGACGGGGTTGCAGTACGAAGAAAATCCCATTAATGTTCGTGGAATTTGACAGAGAGAGAGAGAGAGAGGGGGGGGAGGAAGCGTGCTTCCACAGCAGAGATAAAGCGTTTTTTTAGGGGCCACATACTCCATAATTAACCCTCGAGAGTACTTATGGGTTTGAGAAACCCAGCGAAAGTTGTAATTTTATATCACTTAACCGTTCTGTTATTTTTTCTGGTTTTAATAATTGAGCAAAAGCTATATTTCCTTAAGATTTGATGCGTTTTGCCCCAATAATTTTTAAGATAAAAGCGTTTGGCCATAAACCCCTAGGATCAGTTAAGAAAGTTTTGTTTATATTAAAAAATTTTGTTTTGAAAAATAGTAATTTAAGCCGAAATGAATATTACTAATTTATTATTTATTTTAATAGTTATTGATGTGGGAGTATTTTTAGTAATTTTTGTACTAAATTGTTATGAATACACTTCAATTTATGATTACTTCTATCCATAGACTAGCTTCTATCCGACCTATCGACAATATATTGTGAACATGCCTAACAAATATGTTCTCAAAATATTTTCTTGTGGCTGCAAAAACTTTTTATACATATAACTTAGAATTATATGCAGGGTCCTTTTAAAGTTAGTAACAAAACAAACCTAAAAAAGACAATTTTTAAATACTTCTATTTTTTCTGTATAATAATTTTTTTGTAATTGCATTTTATTTAAATTTTCCAAACCTTATTTAACCCTCGAGAGCATTCGTGGGGTACCACGGACCCCACGATAGTTATAAACTCAAATATAAAACGCATTTAAAAGCGAATTGATCTAGCCTTTTCAGTAGCCTAATATTTTACCAAGAACTAAGTTTGAGGAAAATTTTATAACTTTTGGCCAAGTACTTTTTAAATATAGCATCTTTTTGGCCACAGGGGTCCTGTGTACCCGAATGCTCTCACGTAAGTTTTTTTCTGTTGGAAAAAATGTATGTAATTTTTTGCATTTGATGATATCATTTACAATTTGTGTTTTTAATACATTTTGAACATTCTTGCAATAAAAAATCACGTTTATTTTGATTTATTTTAAGGTATATGATGTCAAGAGGTAAAATGAGGGGAAGTTCTAAAATAACCAAAATAAAATGGGGGTCCATAAAATCGTTAATAAGTTTTGTAATTTTGATTAGATTCATATCAAAATTTATACCATCCATCTTAAGACCTTTATAAACAAATATTTAAAATTTGAAGGGTTTAAAAAGAATACTTTAAAAGTTATAAGAAATTAAAAAATGGGGTCAAATATACCTCACGAATGCTCTCGCGTTCAAAATTTTCAGGAATGCTCTCGAGGGTTAATAAAAAAAACGTTTGCTTTTGAAATTTTTATTAGCTGAATGGTGTCCTTGACAAAAATAAAACATTGCATTTATATTTTAAAAATTTTCTTGGGTAAATTGCATATAATTTTTAAACTACTATTTATTATCTAATTATTTTTTTCAACAAACTTATAAGTTATAAGGGGCTTTAATAAACTAATATTTAAAAGTTGGTATTTGTATTGGTAGGTTTAATCCCCATAAGTCTGCCCAGGAATGAGATTTTCATAACTACTCTCGGGAGTTAAATGTGAAAATAAGTAGCTGTTGTCTTGGTGGGCTTTGCGATATTCAAAAAATATTTTATAACGTGGGTTTCGCGAAAATTGATTTTCAAACTCCTTGTACACAATGTCATGTATCCACAATATTATGGATTTGGGCAAGGGTTAGGTCTGAGTTCAAACTTGAGTTGTCACTTAAGTTCCACAATTCCTACTTTGTCACAAAAAAATTTCCCATACTTGAGGGCGTTTAAAAGCACAATTAAATGAGGAGACTAGAAAATAATGTATGATCCTAAGCTTAAAAAAGTTTACAAAAATCAAGGAAACTCTAATCAAAATTTGCAAAAATTTGAATCACATAAATAATGTGTAAAATATAAAGGTAGTGACAACAATGAATTAGTTTTGAACCTTAACGTTTTTTTACAAATGTTACTCTAACATAATGACTAACAGTTAAAAATTTTATTTCAATGCATTGTAATTATACAAATCAATATGATTTGGTTCACGCAAGGCTAAACCTGATTCTTCTAATGTCTTGCAAAATATTTTGAGCTATAAATAAAATATAATTAAGATGATGATTGGGTATTTAAATGTATATAAGCAATGAAATTAAAAGACAAATAACAATATAAAAGAATTAATATATAGAAACTGATAAACTTTTTATATCATAGAAGCTCATAAAATAAATTGCAATTTCAGCTGAACTATGCATTTCATTCAATTTTTTTAATACAACACTAAAATTCGATAAAATGGTTATAAACTTACCAAACACAAATTTGCTTATAAAGAATTTTAATATATTTATTAAGTGCTATGATTTAGATTAATTAATGACTTTTCTATTTCTGACTCGTAATGTATCATTCAAGCCCATACCTTTTCAGACTCCATCATTTTGGGAGCAAAGCCTTTAATATCAACAAAATTAATGCCAGCCTTTAAACACCTATCTGCCAAAACCCTGGCTATATTCAATGTAGCACTGACATCTGTTAAGCTATAAACAATATACACATTAAAAGGTAATTTTAAATGCATAAAGTTATCTGATTAAACATTTAGAGAAAATTTAATGTCATAGAAAGAAAGTTAAAATTAACCTGTATAAAAATTTTGCAATAGCCCATTCTTTGGTTGATGCAGATATTATAACAGTTCCTGAATGATGTTGTACCCATGCAGATGTGTGTTTATTTGAGGCATTAAAAAATAGTCTTAAAATTTAATATGCAAATTGTATATCATACCTATTCCAAAAATCAACTGAATAATCTTCCAACGAATACCCTTGGGGTTTAGGTTCCAAGCGTAATTGTTCCAAATTGCGTGGATTACGATTATAATAATTATAGCTTATGCGGTCTTTCTCACTTAAACTTTTATCGACGTTGTTTTGGCAAAAATTTTGGTGGGGTATCAGATATAAATTTTGCATGCCTCGTTTAAGATTTCTAATCAAAGTATCAATAAAGATGCCTATAAATTAAAGGCGAATTCAAATAAATATTACCTTTACAAAGCATTTCACTCAGCTGTTTTCAGAGATCAGATGTTTTCCATTTCGAAACATGCCCTATCAACTAGCCGAAACGGCGAGATGGTTTTCGGCGAGTTGACGGGCCACCGTTCTAAACATAAGGTAGTGACCGCAATTATCTCGATGCGACCCATTGATATTGATGCGGCCATTGTAAGATAGATAAATACATGATTTTATGTTTAGTTAGAGTATGGCTTATAGTTTTTATAAAGAGAAAACATTCAGAAAGCCCTGAATTAAACTCTTGTATACAAATGATTTAAAGACAAATCGGACCTAGTTGTTTTGGCACGTAAAAATTTAGCTTAGACAATGTTTTTAAACAGATTGTTTTTTTCCCAGAAGTGCCCGAGAATGTTTTAGTACTCTCCTAAACCAAATTATTACCTCAATCATATACAACCCTGCTAATCATAAGAATTGGGAAAGCCTCTTTACCCAGTTTTCTCTAGCCATCCCCAACCCTGCTACAAAGCACCTCTCAAAAGTCATTAAAGCATCAATTTTGGAATTCGATCTCCTTAATCCCTTGAAACCACCCTTGAAGCACAACCATCACCCAGTTGACAACAAAGCTAAAAGGATAGCCAACAAAATCAATAACATGGAAATCCGTTCAGCGCTTAAAATCCTGTATCGGATGACTCATAAGCGCCAACTACCAATACCACCTTCGACCTCCTCCAGCAAAAACACCCCGAAGGTCATCCATTACCGTCTAACCTCCTACAGAAATTCCCCTCATGGACTTCACTCTCCAAGAAGTAGCCGATGCTCTTATGTCTTTCAAAAAAGACTCGGCCGGGGGCCTCGATGGTATACGACCAATTTACCTTCAGGACCTCATCAAACCTCAACTTAGCGGCTCACATGCTCTCCTAGCCAACTTAACCAACCTTTGTAACATAATAAGGCGGGGACATTTTCCTTCTGAAATAGTTCCTCTCCTATTTGGTGGAAAACTGATTGCTTTTAAGAAACCAGATGGTTCGATCCGACCCATTGTTGTTGGATCAGTCCTCCGACGCATGGTTTCCAAAATAATAACCTCTCGAATCCGTACACCTTTAACGGCTTCTCTCCTACCAAACCAGCTTGGTTTTGGCGTGAAAGGAGGATGCGAGGCTGCTTCCCATGTAGCTCGAACATTTCTTGAGTCTTCTTCATCAAATGACCTCCTGGTGAAACTCGATTTTAAACGCCTTTAACAGCGTAAACCGAGCAGCCTTTATTGAACCGTTCACACAACAATTTCCGGAATTCCATCAGTTTCTGTTAAATAGCTATGGGAACCCAACGTATCTATTCTTTGGGGACCAAATAATTAAATCATCCCAAGGGATCCAACAAGGAGATCCTTTGGGCCCGCCCCTTTTCTGCTTGGCGATTCAAACCATCATCGATAAACTTTCCTCCCTAGGAGCCTTCTCATGTAATTTATGGTACCTTGATGACGGATTCCTGGTCGGCCCAGCCGAAGCAGTCCGGAAAATCCCACAGATCATCAATGGCTTCGCAGACAATGTATCACTCAGCCTAAACACATCGAAATGTGAGATCTTCACCAAAGATCTCAAAATCGACAAACTCTCCCTCCCATTCCCAGTCATATCAAGAGATGACTTTCATTACTTAGGCGCTCCCATTGGAGGCGTCAAAACAACTGAAACATTCTTAGAGCATTTCTCCGACTTCATGACTCCATACCCCACACCCTGGAGCGTCTTACTCCCCACCATGCCTTTTTCCCCTTAAAAACTTCCTCTTAATATCCAAAATTAACTATGCATTACGCGCTTCGCCCGTCTTCCTAGCCGTTAACCTACTCCACGCGATGAAAAAAAAAATTCAATTGCTAGTCGAAAGGTGCCTAAACCTTAAATTTAGCCCTCTCCAATGGCTCCAAGCCACCCTTCCCTCCAAGAGTGGTGGTATAGGCATCCGACCCCCCCCCCCCCATCTACTCTCACTAGCAGGGTTCATTTCAACCCGTTTATCAACGGATGAGTTAATCAAGCAAATCACTCAAACCCAAGACCCGCACCTCGACAGCGCCCTTCAGGCGTGGGAAGACCTCAAACTTGATTCCGCAACTCACCCAAATGGAACCACCCAAAAGAAATGGGACTTACCACTGATAGCACGTTCCGTAGCTTTCCTCACTTCGAAAAACCTATCTTTGAGAAATCTCCCCTTCAATTGGGCATCCTCGGGGGTTACGAATGGCTCGAGGCCCTACCAAGCCAAAACCTAGGGTTACACCTGTCGGGCGAGGAACTCCGAATAGCAGTAGGCCTACGCCTCGGCTGCAACATTGTGTCCCCATTCAACTGCGACCTCTGTCGCCAACCCGTTCTAGCAAACAGTCATCAACCTCTACACTGCCAATACAGCAAGGGGCGGCATCCCCGCCATGCCACAATAAATAAAATAATCGGACAATCTTTGAAGAAAGCCGGCTTTCCTAATACAATAGAACCCACTGGCTTAAGGTCCACTGACGGGAAAAGACCCGATGGAGTAACAATCATCCCGTGGGCTCGTGGCCTAAACGCCTGCTGGGACTTCACTGCAGTGGACGTATTCGCAAATCTAACGCCTCTCCCGACCTCATTTCTTCTACTGAGAGAAAGAAAGAGGATAAATACAAATACCTAAGCAATATTATTTTCATACCAGTAGTAGCTACGACTCTCGGTAATTTAGGTCCCGAGGGCAGCCAATTCCTAAAACAAATTTCAAAATATATAACCTCCATTACTCACGATTTCAAAGAATACTTTTTTATCAGGCAATAGATCACAATAGAAATCGTTAAATCCAACACGATTTCCATACACGGATCAATGCCATCCGTTTAGTTATAGCGCGTTTTTATATTTTTTAGTCGTGTATGTAATTCTTTTTTATACCAACTATTTACTTAATTCTCATTTTTTATTTAATAGCCAATAATTTTACAAAACATTTTGATAGAAAATGATAATAATATGGCCCAAGTAACTCTTATACCTGACCTCACTACTAAGATATAAGAATTCAGGTATAGTTATATATGTCAGCTAAGCTTTTTTAGCGTTTTTAAACAGGCATTAGGGATCATGAGTTATTGTGGGGGAGGAGGTCTAACCTATATTTTTGACGCTTTTATATAGTACGATTTTATTAATGGAATGTTTTAATTGATTAGATGAAGACGAGAGAAAATGTCTCCGAATTTGGTGATACATAAGCGCATCATCTCTAAAAAAAATAAAAAGTGGAGAATAAATATTCAACAAAAAAAAGGCAGAATGAGTGGAGGAGGTACATAATTATAAGCAACAAGTAATAAAAACTGGTAATACCAGAAGTAGAATAACAGAAGTGAATATAGGGTTGGATATTTATAAAGCTCTACACCTCCCTATTTTGTCCAAAAACTTAGAACAAGGATTTCTCAAATATTTAATCTCAAATATTGGTAAGTTGCTTAATATATCATGCGTTTATTAGATTTAAATTTGTTAATTTATTATTGAAAGCATACATATTACAACATAATTAATTCAAAAAATATTTTATTAAAGTTCAAATCGAAAAAAACAAAACTTAAGATTACAATCTTAATTTATGAAAGCTTCCGATGTTAAAAGTTTAATACATTTAGTGAAACAGATGTAAAACATATAAAAGATTCAACATTGTTGTTATATTTTATATGAGTTTTTATATCTATATATCATAGGAGTAATCTGTAGACGAGTCACTGATTTGCTGAGATTAGTTCAAAAACAGAAATATTTTATCAGGTGTATTTGACAAGAAATTATTTTATTAAGGCACTCGACGGAATTTTTTCATCACAGTTTTTACTATAGAGCAACATGCGTATATATATTAGAGAGGCGTCCTTTCAAAAAAGTATAGGTTTTTGTTGTTAAACTATTATCTAATATATGGATAGCAATATATTGTCATACTTTGACAACACAAAATAAGTTTTTATTGGTGAAAAGAGGAAAGACCTACATATGGTCTTTATCGACTTGGAGAAAGCTTATGACACGGTTTCCCGCGATTTAATATGGTTGTACCTGAGAAAACAAAATACCCCTGACGCATATATACCGCTTGTGAAAATATTTATGAAGCCTCAAACTCTTGCGTTAGGACGAAAGTTGAGACTCTAAATCTTTTCGGGTTAAAATTGGAATACATCAAGGATCTGCTTTAAGTCCCTTTTTATTTAATATAATTATAGACACGATAACGAGGGACATTCAAAAACCATCGCCATGGTGTATGCTATATGCCGATGATATAGCACTATGCGAGGAAACAAGGGAGAATGTATTCGATGAAACCGAAAAGTGGTCAAAGCGCTTAGCTGGAAATGGTTTAAAAGTCAACAATCGAAAAACGGTATACATGAAAATGAACGGTACAGGCAGCCCATCGCTGGATGACCCTCTAAAGTACCCAAAAGTCGACAGGTTTACATACCTAGGCTCGATGCTACATCAAGAGGGAGGTTGCGCGACGGAAGTCAATGCCCGCATCTAAAAAGGATGCCTTAAATGGCAAAGTATATCCGGTGTAATGTGCGACAAAAAAATGCCAATATGGTTGAAGAGCAAAGCTTACAAATTATCGTAAGACCGGTGTTACTCTATGGAAGTGAAACATGGGCATTAAACACCATGGCAGGAAAGCTATTACAAGTTACAGAGATGAGAATGATACGGTGGAGCTTGAGGTATATAAACTCGACCATATGAAGAATGACTTTCTCATGACAAAATGAGTATTCAACCTATGGCGGACATGATTAACGTTAATCGGCTAAGGTGGTATGGGCATATACTAAGAAGAAACACGAATGACATAAACAAAAAGTACTGGAGATGGAGGTACCGGGCAAGAGAGGAAGCGACCCCGTGTCAAGTGGAAAGGGCAAGTTGATAAAGTAATGAAAACAAAAGAGATTAGTCAAGATCTGACACTCACCCGGTCAAGATGGAAGAAACTCATCAAAACAAACCCCATGACTGTGGGACCAAATAACTGATAAAGAAGAAGAAGAAGACAACTAAAGCAATAATGTTTTAATAATTTATAGTATGGAAATAATTCAAGTGTGTTACATTTTATATTTTTGTTTACTGAATTATATTTTGTTATCGGTGGGTTTAGTAATTTTTCATTCATTGAGTTTTGCCATTTGTTTTCGGATAACTCTGCTATTAGGTTGTCGCGGTTTGGTTGGTTGCTAACTGTTCGGAATAGTGAGGAACTGTTTTCTTTCTTCGTCTCCTTGTGAATTAAAGAAGGGATCAGATTTTCGAATAATCGGCGTAATAGTGGATGGGTATTTGCTTTTTTACCGAATTGTTTTTCCTGGAGTGAGTACGTTTTCCTTTGATCTGACACCAATAATAAGGAATTTGCTTTTTCTACCGAATATTGAGGAATTGTTGGTTGTTAGTTGTTGTATTTGTTTATTTCATTTTCGGTGGGTTCAGATCCACGATTCTGACACTAATAATAAATCCTCAAAAATGGAATAAAAAATTTATTGTGTTAAAAGGAATTCTGTTCAGGATGGAGAAGAATTTATTTGCTAATTATAAATTTAAAATACCAAATTCTATGGGATCGGGTCAAAATAGCAGAAAAAAAACAGCAGAACTGGTCAGATCAAGATTGGTCAGGAGGGTTAAGGTTTGGGTTAGTGTTTTAGGTCAGCGTTTTAGGTTAGGGTCAGGGTTAGGATTAGATGCACATCAAATTCCCTCCCCATTTGAGATTTAATTCTAACATATTGATTATCTAAAATCTTGTTCTGACCAGTTCTGACCAATTCTGCTGTTTTTTTCTGCTATTTTGACCCCGATTCAATTCTATTTAAATATAAAACGACCGCGATTAATATTTATTTTATTCATCGATAAATTTCCGCAATAAATTGTTCCGCGAAAAGTTTATATTAATTATTTCATTTCACATTTTTCCCGAATTCATTACTAAAAAAAAAATATATATATGAGTAAGAGGGACAATAAAAATCGTATCTATTTATATCTTAAAGATACTAACAATCGTGAATCATCAGAATTAGGATTAAAAATTACGCGTATGCAAAGACTAATTATGGTGCCCTATCAACTCGCAGAAAACCATCTCGCTGGATTTAATGTCCCAAGGTTAAAAAATGTCCCCTAATTTAAAAATGTCCCCCATTCAACTAATTACAAAATGTCCCAGGGTGAATTCGGCGAGAAGGTTTTCCGGCAAGTTGACGGGCCACCACTAATAATAACATAGACTGCCGAACAGATGTTTCTCATTAAAACATAGAGTCACATATAAAGCAGACATCAAGGGGGATACGATTTTTGCTAATCCCATCTACTCTCACTAGCAGGGTTCATTTCATCCCGTTTATCAACGGATGAGTTAATCAAGCAAATCACTCAAACCCAAGACCCGCACCTCGACAGCGCCCTTCAGGCGTGGGATGACCTCAAACTGGATTCCGCTACTTACCCGAATGGAACCACCCAAAAGGATTGGGACTTACCACTGATAGCACGTTCCGTAGCTTACCTCACTTCGAACAACCTATCTTTGGGAAATCTCCACTTCAATTGGGCATCCTCCGGGGGTTACGAATGGCTCGAGGCCCTACCAAGCCAAAACCTAGGGTTACACCTGTCGGGCGAGGAACTCCGAATAGCTGTAGGCCTACGCCTCGGCTGTGAAATTGTGTCCCCATTCAACTGCGACCTCTGCCGCCAACCCGTTCTTGCAAACGGCCATCATCCTCTACACTGCCAATACAGCAAGGGGCGGCATCCCCGTCATGCCACAATAAATAAAATAATCGGACAATCTTTGAAGAAAGCCGGCTTTCCCAATACAATAGAACCCACTGGCCTAAGCTCCACTGACGGGAAAAGACCCGATGGAGTAACAATCATCCCGTGGGCTCGTGGCCTAAACGCCTGCTGGGACTTCACTGCAGTGGACGTATTCGCCAAATCTAACGCCTCTCCCGACCTCATCTCTTCTACTGAGAGAAAGAAGGAGGATAAATACAAATACCTAAACAATATTATTTTCATACCAGTAGTAGCTACGACCCTCGGTAACTTAGGTCCCGAGGGCAGCCAATTCCTAAAACAAATTTCAAAATATATAACCTCCATTACTCACGATCCCAAAGAATACTTTTTTATCAGGCAAAAGATCACAATGGAAATCGTTAAATCCAACACGATTTCCATACACGGATCAATGCCATCCGTTTAGTTATAGCGCGTTTTTATATTTTTTATTCGTGTATATCATAATTATAATTATTTGTTTCTGAATAAAACTTTTAGATCAATTTATTATTTTAATTCCTAAAATTATAAAATATTTGCAAATTTTAACCATAAAACAAAAAATTTTCAATGTTTTTTCTTGAAATATATTAATAAAAACCATTATTTAATCCCATTTGTAAAGTTTTTGTATATAGTGCCTTTTACTGCAAGAAAACAAAAAAATGGATGAATGATCTATAAGCAAAGTCCAAAGAGAGATCATATTTGAAATATTAGATGTTTAAAATTTCCAGGAGCCTAAGCTTAAAAGTAGCTTAATGTTTTATATACCCCTAAGCTCAAATCATTTAAGCTAAATTTATTTTTGATACTTTAGGTAATTCTCCTTGCAATAGACCTATGTTACCAGATCTAAATTTTGTGGAAGAGTTTGACTATTCAAATATAATCATACTTGACAAAAAAACCTCGTTTCTCATATAAATATTCACCTACAAAATAGTTGTTTTAAATGCTGAGGAATATGAATTAGAAAAGGAAATAGTTATAGGAAATGCTGATCTTAGTTCCTATTTTTATGTTGGCCTCCGTGACTAGTGCTTAAAAGATTAATTGCAGTAGACAGATAGCTCCTTAAAATGAATGTTGAAAAGGAGATGTTGCAATTAACCACAAATCTTGATAAAATATTGTATTTATTGTTTTAAAAGTATATTTGTAATATCAATTATTTTGATATTTATTTAAAGTGCAATGCAAATATAAAAATAGCTTTATAGTTAATTAAGGACTATTAATAAAATAAGAATTAGAATTTTTTTATAAGCTATGGATTTTTAAATTTACTGAATTTCTGACATTTATATCTAAAATGAAGCTAGAACGAGTGCTTTTAATTAATATATTAGGCATTGACTTTTTATTATTTATTTAATAGGTTCCTATATAGGTATAGTTTTAATGCAAAGAAGAATAATCCACATATTAGGGATCATGCAGCATGCCTGTGCCATTTGATTATTCGTACTCATATTTTACTATGTTGTAATGTACTAAATCATGTAACAAATTTTACAACCTATGCATATATTTTAAAAAATGAAACTACTGACTAATTTTACTTTAACCTAATTCATGTCAAATATTTTATATGTGATTTTTTACATTTTGCTTTTAGTTTCTTTTCTATTTATGGATTTGCTTCTCAATTAGTCCAATCTTAAAAAAATTCAATCCACAACGATGGAATAAAACTTTTTGAAAAATTGATAAGACCAAAAAAAACGTGTCTATTTGTAATAATATTTTTCAAACATAGACTAGAGAGACTGTCGGTCAACGCACAAAAATTTTATCATTACATGAATTTATCAAATTATTATTCTTTTACTTCGCGTTATCATCCAACTATTATTCTTTTACCGCGTTAATAAAGCATATACCCTTTTTCCGCCATTTTGCTGTGAACATGGTAAAGTGGTGATTTTATAAATATTAGTAATTTATGTAAATTAAATAATCTTAAATGGTAAATAAAAAATATTGAAGTGGGTAGATATTAAAACAGGATTCTAAATTAAATATCATGTTTGTGTTAAATATAGCGCCATCTATATTATGTATAATATTAATTTATTAAAGTTAGTTCAATTCATAGACTGTTCAATTATATAAACATGTAACTGTAAGAAAGGTATATTGACTGTTATTGACCAAAACATTTTTATTCAATTTATTTCTTATATTAATTCTTAATTTTTGATATATATTACGGGAATGATTATGAAAACGATTTTTAAAATTTTTCAAAACTATTAAATTAATTTAAAAAATTTAAATGTGTAAAATCTTGATATCGTATTCTTGGAGAATAATTTTATCCGATATCCCTGCGCTGTGACGGTTGTTCATGGCAAACGGGATGTTCTTGGAATAATTTTATCCGATATCCCTGCGCTGTGACGGTTGTTCATGGCAAACGGGATGTTCCTGGAATAATTTTATCCGATATCCCTGCGCTGTGACGGTTGTTCATGGCAAACGGGATGTTCCTGGAATAATTTTATCCGATATCCCTGCGCTGTGACGGTTGTTCATGGCAAACGGGATGTTCCTGGAATAATTTTATCCATTCCATTCAGAAGAAGGGGGGGGGGGGGGCGGCAATTTGAATTCCAAATTAATTTTTCTGTATAAATTATTTCCTAAATATCGTGTTGTAGAATAATTCAATAATTCCTGGTTTCCTCCTTCGGGCGTGAGTAGAATATCTGACACCAAATATCGGGTTCCTGAGAAAAGGAATATGATTTGCGAATTTTGAAGGAAGGGGGAATTATCAGGCTTGAATTGGGGGAAATATTGGGCCGTAAAAAGATAAACTATTGGGGGATGGCCGGGCTTAAAGCCACTAAATAAAGATAACTTTTCTGCTCTACATTTCGCCCATCTATTTTATTACAAGAAAAATTATATTAATCATAATAATCCTGAATGATCGATATCAAAATTATCAATATGATCACACGCGTATTGATACAAATAACAAACACGTATAATCAGGGGGGGGCGATAACATACGCGTACTAGAAATTAAATGTAAAAGAATAATGGTCTACGCTATGAGTGTACAATGTGTAAGATCAAAAAAGTTGTAACGCGTGTTGAACTCTTAACTTTTGAATAAAATGAGGCGGGAAGATATCTTCATCTTCGTATCTCCGGATACGATACCTTTCCCTTTTATTGAAAAGTCGACTACTTAATGTATTTTCGATAGAGTTCTAAGAGTTCTGTGCAACTATCAAGGCGGCGTTATTAACATTATAAGTCTCGGACATCTGGCATCGAATACCAACTCTGGCCTTTGCTCACACGACGACTGATATATGTAAAAATCAGTGATAAAAAGGCAACGTCATGGCTAACGGATTTTTCTTCCAGCTCTGTGACTAACCTAGCAACAGCCTTAACAAAACTTATAATTAATATAGAGTGTAAACTGCCATCTTGAAAATTATCCTTTCTTGCCCACGCGCAGACTGTCAAATAATATTCAAAGAAACTGAGGGGGAGGGGGGTTTAAATATTGGTTAACAATATAATTTTCATGTAATTAATATATGTAAATCAATCAAGTGTATAATTCTGTCTTACAATAATATTTTAGCGGCACATTAAGAATTTAGGCCTTGAGAATTAGTTAGGGATGATTCTGCATAATGGATATTTTGATTTAAATCAGTTTCGAGATTTTCATTCGTTCGAATTCTGCCATCTGTTCTCAGACATATTGGAATTTCCACTGAATTATGTTTGCGGTTTAAATATGGTAGCCAATTGTTCGAAGGAATTGTTTTCTTCCTCCGTCTCCCAATATTTCCGAATCATGGATTGGTTCGATTGTTTTAGTAGAATAATCTTATCCGATATCCCTGCGCTGTGAATTACCTTAGATTTCAAAGAAATCAGGTGATACTTAGCGTAAAGTTCCTGATAATATTATTATTTCCTTTCCTCTCGTTGAATAATTCCTGTCTGAGGGCGTGGGTTAATTTTTGAAGAGCGAAATGGTTCGATATCCGGCGCCAATATCGTATTCTTGGAGAATAATTTTATCCGATATCCCTGCGCTGTGACGGTTGTTCATGGCAAACGGGATGTTCTTGGAATAATTTTATCCGATATCCCTGCGCTGTGACAGTTGTTCATGGCAAACGGGATGTTCCTGGAATAATTTTATCCGATATCCCTGCGCTGTGACGGTTGTTCATGGCAAACGGGATGTTCCTGGAATAATTTTATCCGATATCCCTGCGCTGTTACGGTTGTTCATGGCAAACGGGATGTTCCAGGAATAATTTTATCCATTCCATTCAGAAGAAGGGGGGGGGGCGGCAATTTGAATTCCAAATTAATTTTTCTGTATAAATTATTTCTTAAATATGGTGTTGTAGAATAATTCAATAATTCCTGGTTTCCTCCTTCGGGCGTGAGTAGAATATCTGACACCAAATATCGGGTTCCTGAGAAAAGGAATATGATTTGCGAATTTTGGAGGAAGGGGGAATTATCAGGCTTGAATTGGGGGAAATCTTGGGCCGTAAAAAGATAAACTATTGGGGGATGGCCGGGCTTAAAGCCACTAAATAAAGATAACTTTACCGCTCTACATTTCGCCCATCTATTTTTTTACAAGAAAAATTATATTAATCATAATAATCCTGAATGATCGATATCAAAATTATCATTATGATCACACGCGTATTGATACAAATAACAAACACGTATAATCAGGGGGGGGGGGCGATAACATACGCGTACTAGAAATTAAATGTAAAAGAATAATGGTCTACGCTATGAGTGTACAATGTGTAAGATCAAAAGAGTTGTACCGCGTGTTGAACTCTTAACTTTTGAATAAGATGAGGTGGGAAGATATCTTCATCTTCGTATCTCCGGATACGATACTTGATTAATAAGGTGATTTTTAAAGTATTAATGAAATTAGAACTGATTAGATGAGAAAATATTTTATTTAATATTATAGATTTATGTTTTTTTATTTAATAAATTAAATATAAACTTTTGATTAAATAATTCATTTTGTTAGTTATACGTGAGAGAATTTTGTAAAAAAGTGAGAATTTTGAAGTTATTAAAGATAGAGTACGTAGTTTTACATAATAATATTAATTCTTTAGAGGGAAATACTAAGCTATAATTTTATATATTAATAAATGATAATTATTATTCAAACAATTACACAGGTCTACAAAAAAATATCCCGCAATTCGACTAATAATTCTGATAGAGAATTTTGCGCTGAAAAATAATATGTTTTTAGTTTTTTTCTACAATTACTAGTTTTTTAGATATACGAGGTTGAAAGTGCCAAAAATGCCCCTTTTAAGCCTTTTTGAGGCTATATTGCCACAGCATTTGTAATATTTAGCGAAAAATAGTAATATGTAGATCAAAGTTTCATCTATAGGTCCATTCTTTTATTTTTTTTATATCTCCCTTATACTCAAATTTATACGTGTTTGCGTAAACCCCCTCTCCTTATCAAAATTCGTTCCACAATGTCTGGTAAACGGAGTACATTAGAGTTCATACTGCGTACGCGATGTTTACTAACACATATCTCTCTCCCTTCACCTACTATCCTCTCTTTCTCCTCCACTCCCTCCCCCTTCATGTGTGCTTGGATAGATATGGGGGCGGGAGTGGAAGAGATAGAGAAAGGGAGAGAGAGATGTGTTAGTAAACAGCGCGTGTGTAGTATGAACTCCTTTTTCCAGACATAGTGGGACGAATTTTGATAAGGAGAAGGGGTTAACGCAAACGCGTATAAATTTGATTATAAGGTAGAAGAATGGATCTATAGATGAAACTTTAATCTACATGAATATATTACTATTTTTCGCTAAATACATGCCGTTGCAATATAGCCTCAAAAAGGCTTAAAAAGGGCATTTTTGACACTTTCAACCTCGTTTATCTAAAAAACTGTAATGAAAAAAAAACAAAATTATTCTTCAGCACAAAATTCTCTATCAGAATTATTGGTCGAATTGCGGGATACAATCACAAAGTCAATATTTGTAGAGCTGTGAAATAAATGGTAGAAATAGCTATATAAAGGCTTAAAATTGATATGTCCTGCATTTATATAAATAAAATTATACAATATATAACTAGCTGTAACAGGCCAAGCGTTGCTTTGGCTTAGCCCTTAATTAGCTAAATAACAATGTCGAAACAATTTTTGAGTACAGCGTTTATAATACGATGATGGTAGAATAACAGAGTTACCAATTTTAGGAAGTTTATTTAAATTATATAAATCACCATATGATAATATCCAACATATACACAAGGTATATTGAACTAAAAGATATTATAAATAACGTATATAAAAAACACAGATTATATAACATTACATTTCTTCCCACTTTCAAAAGCTAAAACTCTTCATGATAACGTAACGCAGGATTTCGCTTTTTGGTCGACCGCCTCAACGGAACCTCTTCAATAATTTGCCTTTCCGACTCCCTATTTCGATCGGAAAATCGAACGTTGGTATAATTGTTGACATGTATCGCGTTCTTAACTGATCTCCAAATTTTCTTCGAATTCCTTTGTTGGTACGAACGCTATAGGAGTCTTTGCCATTTCGTTCCATAATCACTCCTTTATACCAACCTGGAGTTGTTTTGTTTTTAATCCACACTAAATCTCCTTCCCCGAATCGCCTAACTACCGACTTCCTATCATGGTAAAATTTTTTTTTTGCCAATTAATGATTCATCTTGTCCTTTGGATCAGCTCGACTTAAATCAAAGGCTGTCCTTTTTCCGAATAAAAGTTCCGACGGTGCTTTACCCGTTGTCGCCTGTGGAGTGTTCCTATAAGCCATAAAGATTTACAAAAGACAAATTTCCTTATCACTCCCACTTTTTCTTCCAGTCCAGTACCTTGACTTTAACGTTCTTTTTACCCTCTCTACTAATCCAGTTGTTTTCGGGTGGTAGAGGATTGATGTTATGTGTTTTATGTTGTTTGCCAAACAAAAATTTCTAAATTCACCGCCAACAAATTGGGATCCATTATCGGATAATATTTTCGATGGAATCCCAAACCTGCAAAACCAACTACGTAGTTGTATCACAATTTGCGAGCCAGTTATAGAAGATACAACTACTACCTCCACCCATTTAGATAAAGCATCTATTAAAACTAGCCAATAATTTCCTTCAACCGGGGCGGCAATATCAATATGCACCCTATCCCAAGTTCGTTCCGGCAATGACCATGAATATAAAGGAACCTCCTGCTCAGATGGTCGAATTTCCTGGCACCCGTCGCATTCCTTTACATAAAAGTCAATATCCTTATCCCTGGCCACCACACAATATCTTGTTACGTTCCGCATTCCTGTAATTCCGGGGTGACCTTGATGTAAAATCTTTAACACAAGTCTTTGTAGGCTTCCTGGAATTATCAAACGATTTTCCAAAATTAAAAGGCCATCTTCATAAGAAATTTTGTCTCTTCTATTATAATACGCTTTCAAATCTATATGAAATTTCGACACATCTATTCGCCAATTCCTTTCAATAGCGCGAATTAGTTCTCGACACCCAGTAGCCGTCTTAATTGCATTCTAAACATCGCCCTATTTAATGTCAAATCATCCCACATTAATAAACCGACATTATTGATGTAATTCGTCGATTCTTCGTCACTATCATGTATCGTTAAACGGGATAAAGCATCAGCACATTGATTCTCCTTACCCATACGATATTGTCAAAGTAATAATAATTTAAAAATAAGGTCAACGTACTAGCCTGTTATTTACCATTTTTGGTAAATCCCGATTACATACGAATAACCGCTCCAAGATTTATGATTGGTTGTTAAAGTAAATTGTCTTCCCCGAAGATATTGATTAAACTTTTCCACCCCATAAATGATTGTACGAGCTTCACGATCAATGGTAGAATATCTTTTTTCGGCTCTGCTTAAAGTTCGGGATGCATAGATTGGTTTCTCAGAACCGTCCGGGAATTTATGAGATAAACGGCGCCTAACCCTGTCTCCGATGCATCTACTGGAAGGTTTAGTGGCAACGTAGGCATATATAGAACTAAAGTATCAGAAGATGATAGCAATTTCTTAACATCGTCAAAAATTGTTTGATCTGTAGCCCCCCATTTCTACATCACGGAAGAACCGGTCATTGCATGTAGGGGTGCACATTTTTTATGTAACCTAGGAATAAAACGTTCTTGATAATTCACCAATCTTAAAATGATCGTAGCTCTTTCTTGTTCGTATATCATAAAATTCTTCATTGCGTTAACTCTTTCCCCTGTAGGATGATTTCCTGATGCGTCGATTTTATGACCCAAATACGTTACGGATGTTTAAAAAAACTTTATTATTTCCTTTCGTGCCTTTATCCCAGCATGTTGGATTCTTTGTAATACTTCATTTAAATTCTTTATATGTTCACCTTCGGTTGCACCAGTCACAATGATATCATTTAATAAAACACCTATGGGGTATGCCATCCAATAAATTTTCCATAACGTTGAAATAAGTTTAGGGCTTTAGACAATCCAAATGGAAGCCGTTTGTATTTAAAATAGCCTATATGAGTTGCTATTGTGAGGTATTGTTGAGATTTTTCCTCGACTTGCATCTGCAAATATGCATCACGTAAGTCAATGACTGTATATTTCTGACCTCCTGCAGTCTTCATGATAAGATCATCGAATGTTAGTAGTAGATTATTTAAGGTTACATAAGAATTTATGTGACACGAAAATCAGAGCAAATCCTAATTGTACCATAGACTTTATGACATTAACTATTGGAGTTGCCCAATGGATTGGTGTTTTTAATGGATCAACTTGTCCAATAATAGCGTCTTTCAACAATCTTGCAAGATCTTCCACTTTCTTTTGTATTGGATAAGGAACTCTCCTGGCTGAATAAGCTATTGGATTAGCTTCTTCCTTTAAAAAAATACCAACCTCATAATCCTTTATGCAGCCAGTTCCTCCATTGAATACATTTTGATATTTTTCAATGAATGTATCTTTTACATTTTTGGGTTCATTTTGGTTGTAATATATTTTGACTTGATATGGAAGTCTCAAGTTAAATACTTGAATCCAATTTAAATTAAATAGGTTCTTCATCAGCAGTTGTCACCACAGCGGGTAACTTCATAACTTTATTATTGCAACGTACTTGGAGTTTCTCCACTAATTGGCACCGGATGATTCCCATAAGCTTTTACTAATGGACAAGGACGTAAGAATGGTTTTTCTAAAATTTATACATTTTGTTGTTAATCAGTGACACGCATGATCCAGTGTCATTTATATAAGGTTTGTTTTGATATAAATTGTTTATTAATTGCTATGCAATTTATGGGCTCGTTTTTTGGTTGTCCGTCCGTTGTCCGTTGTCCGTTACCCTCCTTATCTATTTGCATTGGGTATATTAGGTTATCAATTTTTTAAATTAATGCATGAGAAAGAGGTGCCCCACCCCTCATCTCTATCTCCCTCGCTGTGATATTTTTTAAATTAATGCATAAGAGGTGCCCCACCCCTCATCTCTATCTCCCTCGGTGTGTTATATATAAGATTTGTTAAATTAGCTATTATATAATAAACATAAATAAAAGTTGTTTACTTTTAATTGCTATGCAATTTAACTAGTTTTTGGATTAGAATCCCGGGTTTTTTTGACTCTTATGATTGTTCTTGTTACTATCATTGATAATAAGACTTTTTGGCCGTCCGTTGGCTGCTGACCACTGAAAAAAATGACCATTGGCCAAAATGTGAATCCGAGTTTATTTTTTCGTTTTTTTTTACTATTATGATTGTTCCTGTTACTACCATTGCTATTATGACTTTTTAGCCGTCCGCTGGCTCCTGACCGATGGAAAAAATGACCATTGGCCAAAATGTGAATCGAAAATATTTTTTTCGTTTTTTTTTGACTATTATGATTGTTCCTGTTCCTACCATTGCTATTATCACTTTTTGGCCGTCCGCTGGCTGCTGACCAATGGAATAAAATGACCATTGGCCAAAATGTGATTCGAAAACTTTTTTTTTGTTTTTTTTTGACTATTATAAATTTATATCCACTTTTACCGTGTCCTGGCTGCTGACCAATGGAAAAAAATGACCATTGGCCAAAATGTGATTTGAAAATTTTTTTTTCGTTTTTTTTACTCTTATGAATTTATATCCACTTTTACCGTGTCCTGGCTGCTGACCAATGGAAAAAAATGACCATTGGCCAAAGTGAGCATCAAAATTTTTTTTTCCATTTTTTTGGCTATCATTGACTTATAGAGTATCTGTTGGTACTGACCTATATAGAAAAAGTGACCATTGGCCAAATTTTTGATTTTTTTAATTAAAAACTGTTCAAATTCAACAAAAAATTTCTCCCAACAATTCTGCAAATTCTTAACATTGTGTTGTTTTATAATATAATGTTTGTTAGACCCATAATCAATAAAAACTAATGTAATACGCAACTAGATGCAAACACTAAATCTAACCCTAACCCTTGCCTATATTACATTTTGCCTATATCATTTTGCCTATAATGGAAAATTTGTATAAATAATTAATTAATCATTAGGCATTTAATACCCCCCTATAGGCATTCTCGCCCCTTCTCACCTTTCTCGCCCATAAATTGCATAGCAAATATGATACATTTATACGAAGTACAGATGAGTCGTCCCCCCTTCCCTTCCCTTCCCCTCTTCACTTCCCTTCTCCCCCTTCCCACGAGGGCCGAAGGCCCGAGTATATATTATAATTTATCCCAATTATTGATTATTTGATTTACTTGATTTCTGGTTTTGCAAAATGTCCTATCTTTTTACATTTATGGCAAATTTTGTTAAATGCAAAGCAATTGTTGTATTTATGTCTTTTACCACATCTATTGCAAATCTTTATAAAGTTTTGTTGGTTTACCCATTTGTTTTTATGTTGTAATTTGTTCAATTCATTCGAGGATGAATTAACCTCTTTAATAGCCAGTTGTATCGATTCAGCTAAGTTGTATATATCATTAAGAGTCACCTCTAGTCCTGCATGTTTTACAGCATCCGGTCATCTTGTCCTAACATCTATCTCTAATGGTATATTATGCAGTCCATTTGCAATTGATCTTTTAATCGTTCATCTAACAGTTTAAAATTACAGCACTCAGCAGAGGCTTTTAATCTAGTAACATATTCAATTAAAGATTCATCTTCTTGTTTTCTGCATCGCATAAAGTTTAATCTTGCCTGAAATATGGTGGATTTTATAATACCTTTTTGATTAATTTGATCAAATCTTCATATTCAAGTAAGGATATTTTCTCTGGATACACGAAGCTTATAAGTAATTCCACGTTTCTCTGTCCCATATAACCCAAGATAGTTTTAGTTCTTATTTCATTGGGGACATGTTTTGACTCAAATATGTTTTCTAGTGTAAACAGATATGTATTAATATTATCCCCTACCTTATACCTAGTTATTCCTATGTTGTGCATTTCCTATCGACCGCGCCACTATAATAATAAGAAGCTTATCAAATCATATAAATCACCATATGATTATATTTAATATATACACAAGGTATATAGAATTAAAGTAAATAACGTATATTGTAGAAAGGTAATTGGAGTGCGAAGTGCCTCCGGGGATACGTTATTACCGATACCGTTAATTGGTTGTAACTTATATACTCATTTGATATACACGATTTACTTACTTTTCTATTTTGCATCCCTTCGTAACGTGTATTAAATAATATTCCCAGACGTAACAGTGGCCAGAAGCAGAAACCTACGCGGAGATGCAGAAGTATAAAATAACGGAGAACATCGGCGCTTTTATAACACTTTGAGCTATTCCAAAGGAGCAATAAGCCTGAGACAGACGAGCAAAAAGCGGCTCTACTATTAACGAGGAGGGGAGGCATTCCAATTAATATTAGAGGACTATAGACCTCAATATTTGACAGGAATTACATATGAAGATGTTAATATTTGACTAAGAAAGTTATTCCAGAGGAATTCATGCGCGAGGGCAAAGAGGTTTAATTTCTCAAAGGTTCGACAAGGCCAGGGAGAAACGATGACGCGTACGCAGCCCCTCCTCCCCCGCATCAGAAAGAGGGTAAAAAATTAGGAGGGGAGCAAAACACCCCCCTGCCTCCCCCCTCTCCCCCGCATCAGAAAGAGGGTAAAAAATAAGGGGGGGGGGCAAAACACCCCCTGCCCCCCCCTCTCTCGCATCTGAAAGATAGTAAAAAATTAGGGGGGGGGGCAAAACACCCCCCCCTGCCCCCCCCCCTTCTCCCCCGCATCAGAAAGAGGGTAAAAAATTAGGGGGGGGGGGCAAAACACCCCCCCGCCCCCTCCCCGGGTGAGAAAGAGGGTAAAAAATAGAGAGTATATTTAGAATCCCATTATAACGTTAGAATAGACTCTCTCGTTGTAGAGCTTACAAATGGCGGTCAAAATTGGCATCACTTTCTTAAAGCTAATGAGCAGTCTATTAGTCTATGGTGATACACGACTTCCCCTTCATGGGTGATACGGGGGGGGGGGATGGATTGTTGTAGCGTAGCGTGACATCGACGGCTAACAACTGACCACGTCCACAAGAGGAAAGAAAAAGAGAAGTTAATTGGTGTGATACACAACTGAGATTTGCATACGACCATAGACTAGATAGACGCTCATGCCGTATGTTGCATATGGTTAATTGTGTGTCCAATTTTCCTCCATTTTAAGAGGGCAACTGCTTTATTTTAACCATGTAATTTTGCCCTATAACAGTCAATTTACCTTCCTCACTAGTTTACAAATTAAAACGAACGACAATAAATTAATGTTATACAAAATAGCATTAATATTGATGGCGCTATATTATTAAACAAACTTTAATCGCATTTTTTACATTTTTAATTTTTATGTATTGTGTAAATGATATTTATTTTAAAATGCTGTTTTCGACATCTACCCAATTCAATATTTTTTTTACTTACCTTTTAAAGATTACTTAATTTGCGAAAATTACGAATTTCTATATGATCACCACTTTACGATGTGCCTTTCAAAATGGTGGAAAAAAGGGTACACATTTTGTGCGTTGATGAGCAGTCTATCTAGTCTATGCATACGACATAGAAAATATTATTAGATGTCAGATCATTTAATATTATATTCTATAAATATAGTAGAGTATCCTTTTTATTTAATACTTGCTGATACATGCTATTTTATTATCACTAATAATGAAAGTTTTAACAAGATTTATGCATTAACAATATGACCATTTGGGTTATGTATTAATTGAGCAAAACTCTGTCAAATTTTATCAATCTAGATTCATTAAATGTGTTTGGTTTTAAAGGTGTATTTTTATGCATATCACTTATACTTTATGAATAAGCTGATATGGCAACTATAAGGTAGTAGTTTTTATTTTTTTCGTTAGTTCAAGAGTTGCACCAAGCACCGATTTCATATATTAAAATCCCCCCTTACATCCATCTCAACGATTTCACCAACCTAAATAAACCCAATGCATCAATCTTACAGATATGGAACAGGCTACTCGAGAAGAACGTCGAACATCTGGACGTAACCCCAATTCTCAATTTTAATAAAGGTTTTAAATTAAAAAGAATATACACACATATCCATATCCTAGGCCTATTACCCTCCTTTTCTAAATATATATTGTTACAAAAGAATATATTACAATATTACTACAACTCCAAATAGTCCCAAATAAAGATCTACTAGCCTCAATACATGAAAATTAAAAAATTTCACTGTGTACCTTCTATCTTTAATATTTAGGGCCAAATGGCAGATATTTTAGTAATTTAACGCTTCTCTGCAATAGCCATAGGATAATAGTTAAAATTTGATAGGATAAGTACATGTAAAATCCCTTAATAAGTCCTTTTGCCAAGATACTAAGGAGTAGCCGTCAACCCACACAACGTCTATAAAATAAGGTCCTGAATGTCCAAGATTGAGGTGACTTTTGCCATTTTAAGGGCATATTGTATTGTTGTGCTTCTAATTAATTTAGTTGCAAAGCAATATAGTGGGGGCCCTGTCCTATTCACCCACTGAGGTATAACACTTCCAACAAAAAAACTTTTACGACTAGAAATACCCAACCATAGAGCTATAAATATCAAAGCTTGAAGACGTCAAGCAGCATGTCCAAATTTTGCTGAGAAGCTTGAATTTGTTTGTGCCCGCAGCCATCAAATGCGTTAAAATGTTGTTGTTCTCCTCCTATTTTAAATGGAAAAGTAAATATACCGCCTTATATATATTTAGTAATAAGAAAATAGATACTGCTATTAGGTCTGGATAGCCGAGCCTTACCCCTCAACCAAATATTTAACGAAGCTAATCAACATAAAGTGAAAAGCAGCTATTAGAATTTTTTTATAATTAATATTTATAAATTTTTATGTATTCAATTTTCAATGTTCAAATGTCTATGTTGTATTCAAATAATGTAACAAGAGTGTGAATAAGATGCGCGTATTATTTTATGTTGTATTCAAGTTATGTAACAAGGGGTGTGAATAATGCTGCGTATAATTTTCAAGTTTAACAGGTTTTATAAAGGTGTCATAGTCGAAAAACTTTAAATTATAATTAATTGACAAAAATGTTGAAACACTATTTTGTTTACCAATATATATGACTAATACCCCCTTTTAAACATAGATTCTACTAACTTTTAATAATCCTTCCCACAGATCTTTGAAGATTTAGGATTAATTTTATCAATTGTGCCCAAACGCTAATATCACATGTTTTTTCGAAATGAGTTAAAAACCGATTTAAAGTAAATTTAATGTATAATTTTTTAATTTAAAATTTTGCTATAATTGGTTGTTTATCCATTTCTCAACGTTTAATATTTTTTTATTATGTTTAAGTTATTTTTAGGGCAGGGCACATTTTTGTTTCTCCCAAATGTAATGTGTATGAGGCAACTTATTATTTTAACCATATTTCCTAAACATTGTTTGCATAACCTCAAATATTTTTTCCTACTAATATGAGGGGTTATGTAAAATTTCAACAACAAATAATTCCTTAATAGTGTAAGCTTAAAAAGTTATAAATGTTAAATTTTAAATGATATCTTAAGATATTCCTATCAAGTTTTTTCCTTTTTGAAATTATTTTAAATTAGTTGTTAAGGCACCTTTGATACTTTACTGATAATATCAAATTTACTCAATATTTTGTTATTTTTTATACTAATATAAATTGTTACTCTGAATATACCATATATTTTTAAAATTATACAATTATGTTTAGGATCTTGAACGTGAAACAATAAAAACATCTAATTATATTCTTATGTGTATTTTCATTCTAGCTAAAACAAATTGGCAAGATATATAAGGCAACCATCTATATTGGTCAATAAAAATCATTCATACTTTAAGTTAATTTAGATTGGCCAATAAAGCTGTCTATAATAAGATTTGTTATTATAATAGCCCATAAATGTATATTAAACCTTCCATGGGCATAGCCAGCATTAGAATTAAGGGGGGGGCAATAATGATTTAGGGAGGGGCAAAATGAATTTTTTTTAATTTTAGCCATAATTATAATCAATTTTGACAAAATTTTGAATTTAGAAGGGGCAGCCGCCCCTCCATGCCCCCCTTGGCTACGCCCATGAAACCTTCACTTATTATTAGGGATTAATTCGTTTTGAATTTAAAAGGCTTCCCAGATCACTGCCAATGTACAAAAGCTCTCTAATGCCCCCCCCCTCTCATTAAAATTTGCAACAATAGGTGCACGCCCCCCTTTGTTTATTTCCGAGCAATTATTGATTCTTGACCTGTGGAGGACTAAACCCTTCAAAATTTATCGATCAATATATATGTTATTTGCCTCTCTAATTTATAATTAGATGAAAATTTGTATTATTTTTAAAATTTCAGGTAAAAAAATTGAAATGGTGAAATTTCAGGCTGGTTTTTAGCCCGTTATATTATTTTAGAGCGTGCATAGAATGGGAGTGTTGTATATTAATTAGGTGGTTTTTCGATTTTTATTAGGACCTTGGAATAAATTGATCTGTATCAAAATTTCGTAGTAGATTTCGTGATGTTATATTAAAGTTTTTCAAATTATTGTTTTGTGACTACATTTTTTTGATAAATATTTTATCACACGGTCATAAAATTAAAATGTTTTATTTAAAGCTGTGCCTGATTGGTCCTTAAATTCTGAGTTCATTTTAAAATAGGAACAAATTTTGTTTTTTAATTGTTCACGTTTAAGTGTTTTTATAGTAATTATTATGATAGTCTAATTATTTCTCAGTTCACAGCATTCATTATACGAATATATATGCTATGTATAGGTAATCTCATAGTATAACCTTATTTTTGTGTAATAACACTAATCCTCGCTGACATGATTGACGAGTGTTCCTAAGCCGCTCTTCAAACATCAGCTCCTATGTACGCACGCACTTTTATAATAATGCTTTGGTTGGTCCTAACCATAAATATTTTCTTCCTTAGCCTTAACTACTAAGCGACGGATCGATAATGGGGGGGAGGTTGGGAGTATTTTGCTTTCTTAATCTTTTCATACAATTACGACATGTTATCTTTTTATAGTGTATAAATAACTGAACCAAATAAGATTTAGTTGAGCTTAAAAGAAAAAAAGAAAAAATTACATAACTTCATTGCGACAACCACCCCAACAACCTTTGGCCCCCAAGCTTTACGAATTATTAAAAAAATACAATCGCAAATCGTTGTTTATAAGACAGGAAATAGGCATAACTATCTGTAAATATAATTCATTAGCCGTAGCGGAACGTTTTCCGAATATATACAATTTTTAACTTTTTTATTTATTTATCTCACCTTCACAAAATATGATTTTTTTTAATAAAAAAATGATTAATACCGCAAAAAAACAAAAGACTTAATACTAAATGATGTTTTTTCTCGGTTATGAATTGTCATACTTTGTTATCGGGCTTTATAAAAAAAGAAATGGAAATGGGCGTAGCCAGCATTGGAACTAGAGGGGGGGGGCAATAATGATCTAGGGAGGGGCAAAAGTTCTTTTTTTGGATTTAACCATAATTTTAATACATTTCAACTAGTGTAGAAAAAACGGGTGTTTGGTTTTAGTCGACTAAACATAAATAAACCAAAGGATTGACAAAAAATCTTGGTCTATTTATGCCAATAAGAAAACAGACCAAAAAATCTTTGGTTTGTTTATGTATAGTCGACTAAATAAAACCCAACCGTTTTTACAACACTAATTTTAACAAATTTTTGGATTTAGAGGGGGGGGGCAACCGTCTCTCTATGCCCCCCCCCTTGGCTACGCCCATGGGAAATAGTTTATAACATGAGTGCTACTGATCGATAACATATAAAGTTTCTCCCCTTTTCCCCATCACTCTCTGGGTCAATAAGTCCCCTGTTTTTCGTGTCCCCAATCGATCAATAATCTCTTAGTTACTACCTCGACAAATAGAGTTATTCCCCATTTTTTTTTAACCTCGTTAATTTTCACTGCGCAAAAATAATAGTGAAGAAATTTCATATTTTTTGGCATTTTTTTTAATGCTAGATGACCGTTGAATCCTAAAATTATATCATCATTCTCATTATCAATTGCTGCAAATCCATCGCATCGCGACAAATAAAGGAGTGAGATGTCGTCGGTAAAAGTGGCTGTCCGAGTTCGACCTTTCAATAATCGGGAAATGTCGTACGATTGCAAGAGTATCATTGAGATGATGGGAAGCACGACGGGTAGTTTTACATATTATAAATTATACTTTTTTCCCTAAACTCAAGAAGGTGTTTTTGCTGTCATATCTTAGTGGTAAATTTAATTACGATACGAATTAATGTTGTAAAAACGGGTGGGTTTTGTTTGGTCGATCTTTGGTTTTAAGGTTTCTGGTCTGTTTTTCTTAGTCAACCTGTAGGCTTAGTCGAAATTTGAAATAGATCAAGTCGACCGTTAATCTTAGTTAAACTAAAGGTCACCAAACAAAACCCAGCCGTCTTTACAACACTACTACGTAGCACTAACAAACAACCTGCAAATTTTGTATACAATTATATTATGGTTTTTGAGTGTTTATTTTTACCAGTTTTATGATTATTATTATTTACAATTTTGTCCTCTTTCAATCGGTAAATTAAAAAAAAGGTTCAATTAGTTTCTACAAGATTGGTTATTATTTAAGGGTTAATTTTTTTTTGGGGGGCAGTTAGACTGATTTAAATCAATTTAGAGTGGCATATCTAACATTTTCTAAATTTAAGTGCGTCAAAATGATAAGCTTTAATGAATGTACATTGCTATTTAGTTTAAATATAATTTCTACCCTTTCGAGACTTGTACATAACTATATTTACCTTTCTTCACCTATTTCAATTTTTAATCAAACCATTTAACTTCTATTTACATTAATGAAAATTAATCCAAATTAATTTTTCGAGTCATTTAAAACTTTTGCAAAGTGAATCAATATTTGAGATGCGTGAGTTAATTTGTCCGGCCAAATTTTGAGATTTATTTTATTTGCGCACACCGAGTCACCGATCACGTGACTGGTCAGTACCAGCCTACGTGGTGTGATCACGTGACCAATCGATAAAATGTTCTCATCTTGCGATCGATAAGAATTGTGGGAAAAAGAATTAATTATTTTTTTATTTAGTTTGTCTTTGAGAGAGGGGCGATATGAGAATCTAGTAAATTCCCTTAGGACCATAAATTTTACGACTAGGCTGTGGTCTGGGATGTGATTAACTTTCTGTACATTTAATCCACAATGTTAATTTCGTTATTCGATTTGGTTGTTAAGAGTTTATGTCAAATACTATTGGAATGATCTTTAAATTTTTTTGGACATTTTAAAATGGCTGCAGATCTTATAGGCCTTACTAGACCAACGGAGTTTAAACTTTTGAATGTGTAATTTTGAATTTGGCAAATACATATTTAAACGGTTCAGTTCCCTTTTTAAACAAGTTTTGCTTCATATAGGTTAGTTATTTTCTAACAAACTGGGTATAATATCAAACCATTTGGATATGCGATTAAGATAGTGTATAATTTTTTTATTTATTTGAACATACCTAATTATTAAGGAATAGTTATTGATATTATTTATAAATTAATTTAATTTAACCTTGCAATTAAATTCAGCTTTTATCCGCCATTTATGCATTTTGATAAATTAACGAATCAAAATGGTATAAGGAGGAGAGCATTTTAAGTTTAGTAATTTAATTTTAAATCCATATGATAAACATGGCTAATGATAGGAGACAGATATAATGCAATCTAATTTATTTTATTTCAATCTACTTACAGCGATAACGAATCCCAAGGTCCCAGCGAATAGTAAAGAAGCGGTCAAAAGCTTTAATTTCGATTACTCCTATTACTCTCACGATACGGTATATATGCTTCGCGTTGTTTCTTTTGTAAAATATGCGCGAAAACCAAACGATTTTTAAACTAATTTTACCCCTTTAAATTTAAAAATCCTTTTATTTGCACACAAAAATTTAATGTTTTACATGATAAAATTTTGATAGTCTAAACTAATCTTTTAATTAAGCTTTTATTAACATTAAGATTTAATTACTTTGTTAAAGATAAAGTTATTTTTAAAGCAAACAAGAAGCTGCCATTTGGATAATTTTTACTAATTTATAATTTAATTTAAAAGATGGATACATAATATGTGTGCATATATATAAATTGCATAGCAATTAATAGGCATGGATAATGAAATTCTAAATTTTGTGTTAGGATAATCCAAATTTTGCCACCCAAGATATGGTTTACAAGGATATAGGAGAAGAGATGTTGAATCACGCTTTCGAAGGGTAATAACAAAACATGCAATTTGTTAATTTAGTCTCGCCCCTGTTCTCCATAATTTTTTCACCGATTTTTATAACTATTGCAAGATTTTTCTTAAATATAATTAATAAGTTTGACATTACAGCCGCTTTAAATCTTAAGCAAGGTTTTATAACTATTGCATAGTAGTGTTGTAAGAACGGCTGGGTTTTGTTTGAACAACACTATTACATAGCATTGTGGTTCATCTTTAATTTACAACTGTCTAAATTCGTATAATTAATTTAACTCACCTAAACAAACGCATTTATTTTGGGACGATTTGTACTTTTAAATTTATTAAACATCTGCACCCGAAAGAATGCTAACTTCATTCACTAGTGTTGTAAAAACGGCCGGGTTTTATTTGGTCGACCTTTGGTTTTAGTCGACTAAACATAAACAAACCAAAAGTTTATGGTTTGTTTTTCTTAGTCGACCTTTAGCATTTCTCGATGAAAAACACACAAGAGTCGACGACCAAACTAACCAAAGGTGACCAAACAAAACCCAGCCGTTTTTATACTCGTATTTATTATTTTTCAGACTTTAACATATACATTTGCTTTTCATAACTAACGTACCCTCCTCAGCTACAACGTATGTATTTTCGCGTACGGCCAAACGGGAGCTGGTAAATCGTATACCATGATGGGTAGGCCAGAACCCGAACAAAAAGGTATCATACCTCGGATGTGCGAAGACTTGTTTACCCGGCTGACCCGTTGGGGCTCATTCGTTGAAAGGAAAAATGAACAGGGGGGAGTAGGTGGTGGAGAAATCGAAAATGGTTACGAGGCCGATGTTGGAACTCCTGATACCGATTTGGTCGGGTTGGTTCCTAGTCCTTTAGAAACCGTTCCTCCCACCCCCGAACGCTGTCAACAGTATTCGGTGGAAGTAATGAAATAAATAAGTGAAGATAAATAAATATAGTTAAAATAAATTAAATAAATAAGTAAATAAATAAATAAATAAATAAATAAATAAATAAATAAATAAATAAATAAATAAATAAATAAATAAATAGATAGATAGACATTAAGTGCATAGCTATTAATAAATAAATGAATTTAAATAAATAAAAGCTAAATATCATCAAATAAATAAATAAATATAAATATTAATATGACCATAAATTGCATAAACCCACGTTTGATTTTTTGTATGTGGGCCGCAATGTATTCTACGTAGCATGGTAATCGGGGACACGTGTGCTCAGAGTCAAACTTCTGGAAATAAAATATTATACTCGTTCTTTTTACCTTGAATTTTTGCTATTATTGTTGTATTCAAAGTCGATGTGGTTTTCCTATAAGAATTATTTTGATTCTATTTATTTTGCATAATTTTGAGCACTTTCGAATTTAAATGTCTATTATAAAATTAAATTTATTTTTATTTTTATACAAAATGTAACCACTCATTTAAAGAGTTGCTACAAAATAAAGTATATCCCTAGTTGTTTATTCAACTTTGATGTTTCATTTTGAATTTGATCTATATGCTTTTGCCATATGCATCCTTAAAAAAGAGCAAAACGTTCTTGTTTACGACTATGAACAAAATTATCTCAAAAACTTGACGTATGTAAAAAACATGGAAAAACATATTCGTGTTCAGCACAAAAAACTAATTATAGAAATCTGTTGGCCTTTTCCTGATTGATTTTTTTGTTAAACTTTTTGGTTTCTTCCTTAGTTGAGAAAATACATGTATATTCGATTTCTAAGTCGTTAAAACAAATTAATATCTATATCTATAAACAGACGAGGTGAGGTGTTCACGTGAAAGTTATATGTAAAAAACGTACGATTTTTTGTTGTTGTTATTTCAGCTCTCGTCACATGTGTTTATTACCAAGATAACGGTAATAAAGATACATCGACAAAGAATATTTTGACAATTAACTGTGAAAAGTTATGTCTTTTAATTACACTGATCATCAAATAATGAACTTATAAAATCAACCGGCAAACGGTTTGCAAATTCTGGTAGACTTTTGTTTTTTCCCCTATACGTCAAGTTTTTAAAATATTTGCTGTCAAAGTTGCTAAAAACTACGATTTTGGCGTTTTTCAAACGTCAACAACTTGCAAATTAATCCAAAAAGTTATAATTTAATAAATTTGAGTTATAAATAAAGGGTACACGTAAAATAATATTTGGCTCCTGCTAAATTTATAAAAGCGGCCCCTCAAAAGGATAAGAATTGATTGTGTAAGGTCTGTTACAGACAAATATTCATCGACGTTTTTAATTCATAAAAATTGGTATCTTTTTAGTGAATGCACACTTTTTTGCTTCTCTTTGAATTTAAACATTATAAGTTTTATTGTAATTTGTGTGCAAAATTATTATTTTATCGATTAATCTTCAAATCTATTTTTTGGGGGATACGGGTTGAGTTGTATCAAGGTGCTAACATAAATTAAAAATGTCGGCGTGGACCTGGCTAAAAATGAGTAAATCAGTCATGGGCAAATTAAAAATCTTAGGTTTCTGAAGAGCAATTTTACAAAAAAATGTCAAATTTTGCAACAAATTAATATTCAATGGTATGCGTAGAAATCGGTTTTAAGAATTAATCAGAAAACTCTAAAAAGTCCAAACACATAAATTTGCCAAGGTTTTGAGGTGAGGTTTTCCGGATAAAAGGTTAAAATAAGGTAAATCCTTATATTAAGCGAATAATATACAATTTTCACCGTTTTTAAATGATTTTGATGCTATTTTTACGTTTTAATTTCGATTTGCACGTATAAAAATATATTAGGTGAGTTACATGGAAATCTATTGCGAGAGAGTGAGGGATTTGTTGAATCCCAAAAATAAAGGCAACCTAAGGGTCAGGGAACATCCCATATTGGGCCCGTACGTGGAAGACTTGTCAAAACTCGTTGTGACCACTTACCAGGACATTATAGACCTTATGGATGAAGGCAATAAAGCCAGGTTTAATCGATTATCGATTGATTTCCCATTCAAATTGATTGATTTTCAAAATCGATAATTATCATCAGTGGTGATCCCTATTTTGATTTTGAATTTTTAAGTTATGAATTTATTTTTTATATGCAAATTTTAAATAATATATTTGGTTTTTTTTTGAATTATAACATTAATAGAACTGTGGCAGCTACTAATATGAACGAGACGAGCTCGAGATCTCACGCCGTTTTTACCATCATATTTACGCAACGGAAATATGACAAAGCAACTAAACTTTTTGCGGAAAAGGTTAAAAATTTATTTAAAAATAGTTTTATTAACTTGTAAGGGTATATTTATTTATAGTGTTGTAAAAACGGCTGGGCTTTGTTTGGTCGAATTTTGGTTTTAGGCGACTAAACATATACGGACTAAAAGTTTTTTAATCTGTTAGTTAGTCGCATAAACAGACCAAAGGCTTTTTGAACACAAAATTTTGGTCTGTTTATGTTTAGTCCACTAACACCAAAAATCGACCAAACACAACCCAGCCGTTTTTAAAACACTTATTTCTATATTGATGAAGAAGCTAATTTGTTTAAAAGCTCACTTTTTGTAATGTAAAAATGTATTCCTTTACAACGTAGTGTATGTAAGATTAAGGAATAAAACTTAGATAAAAATAATTTTTTTTATGAATGTGTAGAAATATTAATTTAATTAAACTTAAATTCTTTGAGAAGCTAAATTATAGAGGTATCTTATATATAATTTGTTAGTTATTATCTATGTTCATTAAGTTTAATGTGGTTGATCAAGACTAAATGAAACTAAATTTAACGAAAAACTTATTTACAAGTTTAATGATATATTTGTCTTACCAGAAACAGCCTATCACAAAAATAAAAACAAGAAAACGTCATTGTGATATTCTAATCTGTTTGATAACAACAGGCCATTAATATTTAAAAGTTGGTATTTTGAGTTATTAATATGGTCAATTTTTTAGATATTATTCAATCATTTGATTGACAAATTTATATATTTTGGATACATCGCTAACCTTACTATTATTTTAAAACGTTACAAATTTGTAGCCAAATTTAGGTGACATTTTTACTTGAAACTCCTCTAATTTTAAGGTGAGCAAAATAAGTTTGGTCGATTTGGCTGGTAGTGAACGGGCTGATTCAACCGGTGCCAAAGGAACTCGGCTCAAAGAGGGGGCCAATATTAACAAATCTCTCACTACGCTGGGCAAGGTCATCTCTGCCCTGGCTGAAATCGTGAGTTTTGCACACACATATATTTTTATCTTTTACTTTTTGAAATTATTTTTTATATTAAGTTTTGTTTGTAATTTTAGACAAATGAGGTATATTATGATAATGATTATTATATTTTGCTAGGCTTAAATGTGAGATTTTTATGATTTTCATAATTGTTATAAAGATTATTAAATCGGCCATAAATAGCCTGGCTAGATTTTGTTACGTGGAGTGAAAATTTAATTATAATTACACTGGTCAACGCAAATTCTGGTCGAGTATTTGGTGAACACAAATATGTTTTTAGTTTTTTCCCTAACAAAACGCTCTTTCCTTAAAGGGAAGGGAGAATTTTGTTAATGTAAAAGATAGGGAAATTTATTTTGTATATAACTTAAAAATTAAATGTGCTAGGATAAAAGAAAATTGTAAGTACATTTCTATCACCTTTATCTACCAATTAAATCTATTAAATAAAATTTTTACCGATTAATTAGCAAGTTATTCACGTTTGAAAAACGCTAAATTACCTTTTTTCGGCAAACTTTGACAGCGAAAATTTATAAAACTTGACGTATAGGAAAAAAACTAAAAACATACTTGTGTTCACCGTGAAAAAATCTACCAGGATCTGCTAACAGTTTGCCGGCTGATTTTCTTGTTAAACCGTGTAATTACAGACATTTGGTTTTAATCGAAAAAGGATCTTTGTTTATACAAAAAAATTATGAAGAATAATAATAATTATTATTATTTTAATTTAATCTTTTCAAGTCGACAAATCCTAAAAAGAGGAAACGTGCCGACTTTATTCCGTATCGAGACAGCGTGTTAACTTGGTTGTTGCGGGAAAATTTGGGAGGCAATTCCAAAACTGCCATGATCGCTGCCATAAGTCCTGCTGACATAAACTTTGAAGAAACTCTGAGCACTCTAAGGTATTGATTGCTATGCAGATTATAGGCTCGCTTATGGTTGTCCGTCCTTCCTGTCCTGTCCCATTTATTTGTTGCAAATTATATTTTATTTTATATATTTATATTTTATATATATCGGAAATTGTAACACTTTTAAACGCATTAAAACGTTAACCCTGCTTTTAAATCCGCTTTTTTTCAATGATAAGTACTTTCGAAAGTTAGTTTCGTAGTATAAGTATCAAATTTTCAAAGTTATTTACTATACTATCCTGTTCAAAGTCCTTTTTGTTTTTTACTCTAAATAATTGTGGGTTGAGGATAAATTTAAATGACCTTTTTAAAAAAACAGGGTTTTTTTTAGATGTGCTTGTACCTTAATAAGTAATAAAATACAGCGATGACAAGGGGAAACAATGTTAACCCACGGTAAATATCCGCGTAAATAGACATTGGCATGCTAGAAGGATTAACGATTATGTACCATTAAATCCGCCATTTTGAATTTGACAATCACCCACCTCTTTTTGCAGTGTCCCCCATCGTTTATATCCGTTAAAATACTCGTATAGATACGCCGATCGAGCTAAGCAAATCATGTGCAAGGCTATAGTGAACGAGGATCCTAACGCAAAATTGATACGAGAATTGAAAGACGAAGTGCAAAGGCTAAAGAGTTTGCTAGTGGCCGAAGGTATTTTAGAAGGTGGTGGTGGTAATGGGGATGGCATTCAATTAGGATCTCCGTTGACCAGTCCAACAGACCAAAGGATTGGTCTGAGTAGAAGACCTAGCGCCGTTTCTTTGGCCGGAGAGCACGCTATCGAACAACTGGCTACTACTGAAAAATTGATGGCCGAACTCAACGAGAGCTGGGAAGAAAAATTGAGGAAAACCGAAGCGATTCGCTTAGAAAGGTAGTCAATAAACCCGTAGACTAATAAAACCATAAATAGACTGCCAAACAGCTGATTATTTTTCAGCAAGTATAGAAAGTGCCATTTTGAGGGAAATTGTAATCAAACAATACAACTTAACATAATTTATTTCTTCTATTTTACTCATTTTTTTTACATTTATAAATTAAGTTAAAAGTCTTATTTATTTTCTTAAATGTTATATCGTGGAGAAGTATAAATAAATACCTGTTGTTGAGTTTTTCCTTCAAGATGGCAGCTATAATGGTGTCTGAAAGATTTTAATAGTTAAAATCAGCTGTCAGCAGTCTATGGTATTAGTCTATGAACAAACCCCTTGTCATCCATTTTCAATTGCTACCCAATTTTATGACTTTACTTTCGCCGATAAATATCTTGTCTTGTCCTGTCCCTTGAAATTTTATTGAAAATATTCTTTAAAATTAATAGAATAATACGAGTAGTATTGTAAAAAACCTGGTGAGTCAACCTTTGGGGTCAGTCGACTAAACAAGGGCTTTTGGTCTGTTTTTCTTAGTCGACCTCTAGGCTTAGTTGAAATTCAAAAAACAGACCAAGGAATTTGATCTTCTGTTTTTGTTGAGTCAGCCGTTAGTTTTAGTTAAACCAAAGATCGACTAAACAAAACTCAGCTTTTTTTTAACCCAAAATACTAGTACTTGGCAAAGGTGGGCTAAAAATGATGGCTAGATAGCATTTGATTTACGAATTTAATTGCAATATTATGTAGCGAACATTAATTTTATATTTGATTTGCAAAGAGAATTTCGGCAATGTTCAATGAAAATGACATCGCATTTTAATACTTACAAGTGTTTGTAATTTATAATTTTTGCGAATAAATAAAGGAAATGCCCTTATTAAATATGTTGTCGACAAAATAATCTCAATACTTGCTTGGGCTTAGCCTATATTGGAACTCGATGGGGGCAATTTAGAGAAGGGCAAAATGACAATTTTTTGAAATTTTAGCCATAATTATAGAAAATTTAAATATGGATTTAGAGAGGGGCAGTCGACCATCCCTGCCTCCCCCAGGCTACGTCCATCAAGACTTATTTTATTAAGTTTAGACACTTTATTTTATTAAAACACTTTTGAGCCCTTATTAAATAAATATATTAATTTTGAAAAATTAAACGATTTTTAAAATATATTAGGGAAGGGGTTTTGGCCGAGATGGGGATAGCCGTGGTAGAAGGTTCGGGTAATACAGTAGGCGTATTTTCGCCAAAGCATACGCCTCACTTGGTAAACCTCAACGAAGATCCCATGATGTCAGAATGCTTAATCTATTATCTAAAGGATGGTTTGACCAGGTAAAGGACAGTACACAAATTTATGCTGCAATTTTACGCATACTTTTTGATATTTTTATTTATTGCTATGCAATTTATGGGTCGTTTTTATTGTCCGTCCGTCCGCCCTGTCCAACTCGTAATTTTTGAATAAATGCCGTGGAACCTTTAAAGGGGTTTTAATGGCTGTGTGGACTTATGCTTCTGTAAAAGACTTTTTATTTGCTTTCGCAAATACACTAGCTAATGCCCGCTGATTGGCCTTACTTTTTTCGACCTCGCCCGAGCCTAAATTTCATTATTGTTTTTGTGCCCGACTGCTTACCTTTATTAATTTATTTATGAATTGGGCAACTGGTGTAAGTTGTTGCTATATATCGGATAATTGCGAAACTGTCTAAATGTTTAGTTGTCCGTCCGTCCTGACCAACTTTTAATTTTTCGATGATTGCCGTGGAAACTTATATGGGTTTCAATGGCTGTGGACTTATGTATTTTGCTTTCGCAAACACACTAGTTAATGACCGCTGATTGGTCTTACTTTTTTCGACCTCGCCCGAGCCCAAATTACATTATAGTCCTTCTGCCCGATTGATTTTACTTTTGCGCCATTTTTTTTAAACTTTTCAAAGATATTACCTCCATATGGTAGTTTTGGCTAGAATTTTATGTTATTCGAAATTTAGTTTATTAATAAATTTTATTTTTTAAGGTGTGGGACTCCAAAGGCGGATCCTCCTAACGATATACAATTGAGTGGGCGATACATTAAACCACAACATTGCGATTTCCAAAATTCGAACGGTTTAAATGGATTTTAATTTATATATAATAGAAACTTTATACATACTTAATCAATTAAATTTTTCAGTCTACGACGCAAGTTTAGAGACATCTAAATGATCTGGCTTTACATTAAAACTGTATGAGCTTTATATTTTTATTTGTAATTTTTTTGTATGTTTAAATTGGAATTTTTATGCAATATTGTGACAAATAAAAAGGTTTAAATAATGTAAAGTTTTCGTTAGAAAGAAGTAATTTTCATTCGCATTATTTACCACAATATTTGTGATAACATCATTATCTAAAATAAGCCCAAACCTTTTAAAACTTTAAAAACGATTTTATATTTGAATTAATGGTAAAATTATTTTAAATTATACACATATCGTTTTAAGGAATAATTAGTATAATACCATACCCTGGGGCACGATGCTACGTTAATGGAAAACTCATAACGGCACCCGTTATATTAAACACCGCTTCGAGAGTTATTTTGGGAAAATATCACGTTTTCAGATTCAATCATCCGGGTCAACGTAAGTCTGTTTGTTAACTTTTTTACAGCATTGTCTAAAAATTTTTTATTTTAAAAGGGGAAAATTAGTTTACTTGTGCTAGAGGTTTTTTTTAAAATAAAGGGTTTTAGTTGGAGGGGGAAAGGTAGGAAAATGTATTAGCATCATTTTTATAATATTTATCTTGATCATTGCCCTTGTTGAGCCCTGACCATGGGCGTAGGCAGGGAAGGGCGACTGCCTCCCTCTGAACATAAAAATTCTTCAAAATTTAATATAATTATGGATAAAATTGCTGAAAATTATCATTATTCCCCTCTCTAAATTCTATTCTGGCTAGGCCCATGGCCGTGACTTTATTTAAAAACATAGGGAGTCGAACAAAGTTATTTTTCAAGTTTAGCTTCAAATTATAAGTTTTAATTTTATGAGTTATGGGGAAACAAAAAATTGGATTTGTTGCTTAATGATATTTTATGTGTTAGAATCGTGTATCTTCATGGGCGTCGCCAGCATTGGAATTAGAGAGGGGTAATATTGATTTAGGGACGGGCAAAATGATCGTTTTTAGAAATTTTAGCATAATTATATTCAATTTCAAGGATTTTTTGGATTTAGATGGTCCCTGCCTCCCCTTGCCTAAGCCCATGTGATTCTTCCTTGTTTTATAGATATAAATTTTGTGCGATTTATAGCTATACCCTTAATTTTACAAAACAAATTAAATTTGTGCCATAAGCAAAAACATCCCGAAGGGCCATCATATATGACATTTTAATAAGATGGTGGTGTATCATTTTAAGTGAGGAGACTTTCTTTTTTCAAAGCGTTTCTGATAAATGTTTAAATTGCTATGCAATTTATGGGCTCGTTTTTGGTTGTCCGTCTGTCCTGTCCGTCCTGTCTAACTCGTATTGTATTATATTTTATATTAGCGCGCGAACCGCGACACGAGTCCTGTACCGAAGATGAGAATGAGGAAAATAAAGAAAACAATTCCAATGTTGCAAAAGGGGAAGATGGAAGTATATTTTTAATTTTTTTGTTGATAATAGTGTTGTATACGACGGCTGGGTTTTGTTTGGTTGACCTTTTGTTTTAGTGTCCACTAAGCATAAACAGACCAGAAATTTTTGGTCTCTTTTTCCTTACACGACCTCAAAGCTTAGTCGAAATTTGAAAAACATATTAAAGCCGGCCCCTACCTAGTCTCAGTTGAACCAAAGATCGACCGGACAAAACCCAGCCGTTGTATACAACACTACTTGATAACGTTAAAATTTAAGGAAATGCGTTAAAGTTTGGAGACTCTATTTTAAAATATGTGTCATTTTGATGCTTTATAGAAGCTAAGGATTGGTCATTTGCGCAACTTGAATTGCTGGAAAAACAGGGGATTGACTTGAGGAAAGAGATGGAAAAAAGGCTGGTAGAAATTGAGGAACAATACAAGAAACAAATAGAAGAAGCTGATAAGGAATTTGAAATGGAACGGAAGGTTAGTTGTTTCCTCAACCTTTTTTAAGTCATCAAAATTTGGTTGATTTAATAATATATTAGCTTTTACCATTCTGCACATCTTTTTTAATAATCTAACTTTATTGGATGTTTTAAACAATATAAAAGCAGATATAATACATAAAAACGGATAATACGCAAAAGGCTGTCGCCATCTTAAAAATTATATTTGGCGATTATGATGGCAGTTTTTGTTTCAGCACTGTACCTTTTTCTTGGTTTTTTTATATATTTTAGTACTTTATATATAGTATAATTTGACAAACTATGGGAAACTTTAGGAATACTCATACTTTTCAAATTTCTTTACTAATTATAATTAAAGCGTTTAAGTGTAAACATTATTTTAAAATTTCTAAGAATTTTATACATTTCTTAAAACTTATGAACTTTTTTTTATAGAATTATGAATCGAGAATACAAGATTTGCAAAAGCAAGTTGAGACTCATTCTCTAGCCTCTAGCATGATAACGGATGACTTCAATTTCGGCAATAGCACAACAATGAATAGCAGCATGATGACTTCAAATTACAGCACTAATCCCTTCCTAACCAACAATTCCAACAATAATAATCTCGCTTCCTTACATCAAAAACTTATGGGTTTTTATTACTTTTATTGTTACTATTACTTTTTTTGATTATTTTTAATAGTGTCTTTAGTATATTCTTTAATAGGTTTAGAGCGAAGTCTTGAAATACTTTTTATGGACTATGATATGAGTTCCTTAAACAATGTTTTTGGTGTGAAAAACAATCTAGCTTTGACTAGATAAAAAACGATTTCAGTTAAAAGGAGATTTATTTATTAACAACAACTGAATATATGTAGGAATTTTAAGAATAAACAATTTTTATTTGAGGTTTAAAGCTTGTTATAAAAGTCAGCAAGTGGAAACATAAGGGTTTTAACTATATAATTTTATGGTGTTTGATAAAAGATCCATTGTTTTAAATGGCCAAAAATATTATGCTAAACTTTAAGTTATTTTGGGCAAAAATCGAACTTTATTTGAATTTAATTTAAATAATATTATATTCTATAACAATACCTTTTTTTTCAAATATATGGAAAAGAATGCGATAAATTGACGGATGAAGATATAGCGTTGGCTCATAAAGTGATCAAGAAATGGAAAAAGCATCAGTTTACATCGTTAAGAGTAATATAAAAATTCCACTATTTTTGTTATTAAAAAATCATTTTAAAATTACGTCCAAATTAAACAGCCAAGGTTCTTATTTATGTTTAATAACCTATCTCATAATATTTATCATTTTTGATGGCTAACTTTTTTTTTCTCATTAAGCGCATGGGCGTAGCCGAGGGGTGGCAGGGAGGGGCGGCTGCCCCCCTTTAATTACAAAAATTCTTTAAAATTGGATATGATTAAGGCTAAAATTCAAAAAATTATCATTTTGCCCCTCCCTAAATTATTATTGCCCCCATCTTAACCCAATCCTTGCTACGCCCATGTCTATACCTACTATATTTTTATATTAAACTATAGGTTTTTATTCAACTAAAAGTATACCAAAGTTTTATGTTGGCAGAAAGCTTAACGGTTTCCTATTATATGGCCGCCTTTTGTTTACTATTAAAAAAACTTTTTATAAAAATGTATTCTATGCTTTTAATAATATGACATGTGCTAAAGTGAATTTACACGTTTTAGGATGATCTATGGGGCAACGCCATCTTCCTGAAAGAAGCGAACGCGATAAGTGTCGAATTGAAGAAAAAAGTGAGGACTTTTGTTTATTACCGCTTGATCATGTGTAAGTGTTATTTTTTAATGCGCTTTGATATAGACTTTTAATGTATGTTTAGCCCATTTTAGAAAACTTACACTTTCACGAATTGTGATTCGCGATGTCAGCCAAGTGATGTAAAAACGGCTGGGTTTTGTTTGGTCAACCTTTGGTTTTAGCCGACTAAACGTAAACAAACCAAAAGTTCTTTAGTCGACCTTTAGGCTTAGTCAAAATTGGAGAAACAGACCAGAAGCGACCGTAGTCTTAGTAAAACCGAAGGTCAACCGAACAAAATCCCATCCTTTTTACAACACTAGCCTAGCCTGTATACGCGACCTAATTAAATAAAAGGGAATTATCGAATTGACAATATTTCCGTGATCGACTAATGTTTTATTCACGCAGGGCTATGGGAACTTTTAAATCTAATGTCTTCCATTTTTAATAAAATTATGGTTCAAATTCTTTAAAAAAATAAGTTTTAAGCCGTTATTGTCTCCTTTTTAATTCGTGTTTTTAATATAATTGTACATGAAAGGTTCAATTTCAATTTACCCTCCTAACCGATACCCTCTATTCTCCCCTACCAGCCGATCTTTGGCCCAAAAATTACGAAACTAGCTCGGATGGTGAACCCAGTTATCTAACTATAGTTGCGGTAGAAGTTCAAGATTACAAGCATGGAGCTACGCATTATTGGACGTTGGAAAAGTTGAGGTGGAAGCTAATTTTATTAAAAGTTTTTGTTTTGCTTTTTGATAGAGTTGTGAATTTTTTGATAAAAATCTGCAGGGTAGACTGATTGCAAGTGATATATTTATAATATAAAATTTGGCTAGAGGTTAAATAACAATATTATCTTTGGTTTTAGAATTAGAATTGATTAGTTTACCTTAGATGTATGATTGGTTAGAGCTTGTGTAGTGGTACCAAAATAACAGCTACGTTATTGCCTACTATTGTGATCTTTGTTTAAGGCTTCTGGGTCAGGTATCAAAATGGGTGAGGTTTAATTGTGTTTTGACTATCAGCCGATCAATTTACTTAAAATATTTCCAAATATGACATGGTCTTATATATGCAATTTTGTCATCGTTTTACGGTAGAATAGTGTAATTTTAGATATAAAAATGGATAAATGGCATATTGATGTATAAACGCTAAAGAGTTTCCTCTCACTCATGTAAGAAACACTTTGGACATTTTGTGACAAAAACATAGTAAAAAGGTTCCTTTGGGAGCTACGAGATAAGAAATTTTATCAAAGAAAACAAACAATTAAAATGATGTACGCCAGAGTTAACCTTAAGGCTTACGGGCTTAGGTTGAATTATAAAAATGTTATCTCATGAAACGTGGCAGAAAACGGCTAGATGTTATGCGGAAGGTCTGTGCGCGTGAACTATACATGGTAGAGCTTAATGCTTCACAGCCCCCCGCGACCGTACCCATAAAGGTAGCTTGGGCCGAACCGGGTGCACAAATCAAAATGGCCACCAAATCAGGCCTACCTGGACCGGAAATTGTTTTGACGGCGAATAGTCGCGAAACTCCACAAGCTACGATGTACAGGGATTTGTTCAAATATCTTCTCACCACTGGCTGTACTTCGGCCGGTGTCGACTTGAAATGGCAATCTTTCCTCCAAGTACCCAAGTGCGTGTCACCCCTACCCACTAAATGCTCACTCAGCTGTTTGTGTCACGTGTATTTTGATCAGCTGATTGTCACGCCGTGTCACGTGGCTTGAGTTTTGATAGAAGCATTAATTGTAGCTTGGCGCCTTTGTACGTATGGCTTGATGCATTCGCAATGTGTTTTATCGAAAAACTTACTGCGCCTAATATGATTCAACCAGATTTAACCAGAATTAAAGAGAGGAATGTTTTAAAGATCGAACATTTTGAATAGTGTGATTGAAATCGAAATTGCACCCTAAATCGCATCTGAATGTTGTATGCCTTTAACACAAATGTGTAATTGGCCATGAAGCCTTTGTATAAGCCAGAATAGCATTGTGTAAATGTGCTTGACTAGATGATGTAGATTGTACAGCTTAGTGAAAAGTTTTTTTATTAAGCTCCCTATTGCCAGGATCCTGGCAAGGCTAGTACCTATAATTATATGGATTTTTAATATGAGAAGAATTCTAAAATTGTACTGTAGCTTAACCCATGGGCGTAACCAGCATTGGAATTAGAGAGGGGGGGGGGACAATAATGATTTGGGGAGGGGCAAAATGATCATTTTTTTAAATTTTAGCCATAATCTTAATGAATTTCAACAAATTTTTGGATTTAGAAGGGGAGCAGCCGCCCCTCCCTGCACCCCTCCCCCTTGGCTACGCCCATGGCTTAACCATAGCTCTAACGCTGGTGCGCTTAAATCATTATTACTTACCTATTATATCTTATGTGTGGACGTAGGCAACGGTTGGAACTAATGCGTGAGATATACGAAAACAGCAGTATGAGCGGTTTAATCAAAGGCTCTTCCGATAGTTCATCACCTGAAATAACTACTTACGAAGCCAATATGAGTGTCGGAGATCCCTTTTATGATCGCTTTTCATGGTTTCGCCTTATTGGAAGGTTAGTTCACATTTTTTTCTCATGATTAGCTTATATTTGATTTATTATCCTGAAATTGAATTTGTTTTTAAACTGTTTTTAAAATTGTCCTTTTAACAGGGTTTTATATGTAATCTTTAAGCCTGGTGTATTTTATTAGGCAGTAGGGTTGTGTGTGGTGTGTATCGTTCTTACGGACGCGCGAAGCGAAAAAAAGCGAAGTGAAGTTTTGATTATCAAACTATTCATTATTTTCCTTAATATCTTTATATTCATCCTGAAATTTTGCATTTATTAATGGTATTTATTGATAAGATCGTAATTCTATAAACATATAAAATTATATAAAAAATACATACATACGAAATTCAATTATTTAACCATCGAGCGAAAAGTACAAAATGATTTGTATTTTTATTTTCCTTCGCTTTTTGCTGCAGACGATTATCGTCTGCGGTTTCAAGAACGCATCCTAATTACAATTGTTATTTTCGTGATATATGATAAATTTTACGATTAATATAAAGATATTAAGAAAAAAGAATGAATAGTTTGATAAATTAGCTCAAAACTTCACTTCGCTTTTTTCGCTTCGCGCGTCATCACGAACGCGGGGTTACTTATTGGTTTTTTCACATCTTGGCAACAAGTGTTGTAAAAACGGCTGGACTTTGTTCGGTCGACCTTGTGTTTTATTCGATTAAACATAAACAGACAAAAGGTTAAACGATAAAACCTTTTACCTGTTTATGCGACTACGAAAAACAGACCAAAAAATCGTTGGTCTGTTTATGTTTAGTCGACTAAAACCAATGGTCGACCGAACTTAACCCAGCCATTTTTACAACACTATTGCCAACAATGGTCATTTTGTTGTTCAAAATCGTTTGAGTATTGCTGAGATCTCCTATATAAATTGCTATGCAATTTTTACCCCCTGCCGTTCAAAACTGTCATATCCTGTCCTAGTAATGATTGCATAGCGTTTTTTTTTAACCTTGAACATCTTGACACCCCTCCCGCACACTAGTAAGAGAGAAAAGGTTCTGAAAGAGAACGCTCTTTCCAGTTTCTCTATCCCTACTTCGCATGCAACTTACTCCCTCCCTTACCATGTATATGTTTTCGCCACTCTTGCAATTTCCTTTGCACCTTTTTTATAACTTAGTGGTTAAATTGTCAAAAACTTGTCAAATGTTTTGCCAATTAGTTTAAAGCTCAGCAAAAAAGACGGAGATATTCGAAGGGTTGAGTTCTCTAGGTTCTTAGATTTTAAGCAGAATAAATGCTACTTTTATTTAATTTTTTTTAAATAAATAATACCGAGTATCAATGTTATGCGTGTTGAGTGATTATTTGTTTCTGTCCAGGGGCTTCATCTATTTAACCAATTTGATGAGTGGTATTTCGCTGCTCAATAAAGTATCCGTCGTAGATGAGAAGGGGGATATCAAAGGCTACTTGCACGTGGAAATTAGCCCGGTCGGAGGTATGCAAAATACCTATTTATATCATTGTTTCCAAGATTGCCACAAAATGTATTTGTAATATGACTTGTAATTTAACTTAAAAATTATACAATTTGCAAAATTGTATAAAAAAATAATACTTTTTTGTTTCCTTCTTCATGTAATTTAGTCAATATCTCGTATGTATTTGCAATAGCAAGGCTCTTTAAAAAGAGCTATATGATTGTATTGTTTTAGGATAAAAAGTGGTTTTTAAATTATAAAAATGAATCGTTTATAGAAAGCGAAGAAATACCACCCCAAGGCACGGGGATTAAACAGTCGGCCCGAATATCTTTCGAAGATTCGGAATTGAATGATCCTCCTCCTAATAATTGCTATTCAAATTTTTTGGCCAATCTGAACGCTTCAGAAGATAAGGTAAAATCACTATTACATAAGCGTTGTTAAAAACCTGGGTTTTTTAGTTGACCTTTGGTGTTAGTCGACTAAACTTAATTATATACGCATCACCATTATAATTTGTATACAATTCTATTTTTGTTAAATGTGATTTTCTTGCGATAGGCATAATTTTAAGCGTTGCTCATCGTTGTTATTATTTTGTCATCCTTCCTAATCAATTTAAGCTTAACATCTAAAAATGTGCAAATTAATAATCTGGGGCGTGGGAGTTTTGAGAGAAGGCGAAAGTTATTAAATTTAAAAAATTAAGCAATATTATCTTTAAATTAGTAGATAGATTTGTCTTGGTAAAAGCGAAATTAGAATATACCGAGGCAGCAGCTCCCCTTGAAAACGCCCACGGGCATGGTGGTCTATTATAAAAGTTATATTTTGACCCTAAAGGAAAAGCTAATTTGTCCCAGTTCTTAATCAACATCCAAAATAACACTGCCACACTATAGCATCACAGCTTGTTAATGCTATAAAGTTAGCTTTCTGGTTTGGTCGACCTTTGGTTTTAGTCAACTAGACATAAACGTCGACAGTTAGTCATAGTTAGACCAATGGTCGACAAAACAAAATTCAGCCTAGGGGTCTAGCGTAAGCGCCTTTGCAAATAGCATATAGCCAGGAGGTTTAATAATTTTTGTATTCATTTAGAAACTTAAATATGGGGCTTATCAGGGATATAGCCGATATAAGTGTTTAAATGTATAACAAATATATTCCACTTTTAGAAATTGCAAATTTTCATTATATATTCTACTATCTGTTGCAATGGTTAGGAATTGAGGTCTTCGTTCAAAAATTATGGCCAAAACGTTGTTCAAACCAAAGCGCCCGTCGGGCCTATAACTATGTCAGCCATACCATCTGGGCCAAAATCTAGGGCTGGGGTCATATTTGACCCCAAGGCGGCCCCTACCCTATCTCATTGCTCCCACACGCATCAGTGTAGCAATTGCACTAGTAGACTAGGATCAGGAAGTAGTTCTAAAGTAAAAGTTAATTGCAATGTACCTTCTCGTTGCAAACAAACTGGGAACGTGTACTGTACTTGCGATTTTCAAAAACCTCAACAACCCACTGTTGTAAATAGCGCTAAAGGAACTACTGGGGCTGGGTTTTACAACAAGAAAAAGAGCAATTGCTTATTCGCCCCATTTTGTGGTGGAGTTGTTGAAAAAGTTGATTTTAACAGAGGTAGTGTCCTGGCCCTCGGCGATGAGGATATTGGTGAACGTGTGGTTGAAGGTCAAAATGCTGAACAAAACGTTATCGAATTCCCCAAACCGGGTAACCATTTTTGTTTTGACCTCTTTTTTTATCATTGTTTAGGCTTTTAGTTTGGTTTACTATCGAAATTAGAGATAATATTTTAAGAAATTTGACATTAGAATGGTGTAGATTGTTATTGAAAGTTAAAGATATGCTTGAGCATAAGCTTTGAAGAATTAAACGCATTTTAAGCTTTTTGTGTTTTATATGTGTAAAAAATATACTTATTAACGCTCTATAGTTTTAACCTTTTAAAACATATGATGCTAGTCGTATTTATGTTATTTTTGCAATCATCTACATCTTAAAATGAAAAATTTATAATATAAAGTTATTATTACCTGTAATATAACGCAGTAGTGTTAGAGAAAGACCGTGGTTTTGGCTAGTAGACTTTTGGTTTAACTAAGACTGACGGCCGACTTGACGAAAATAGACTTACTACCACTGGTCTGTTTTTCAAATTCGACTAAGCCTAGAAGTCGACTAAGAAAAACGGACCAAATTGGTCCGCTTTGTTTAGTCGGCTAACATCAAAGGTCGGCTTAACAAAACCCAGGTCTTATATCAACACTAAAGCGTCGCAGTGTATGTTTTTCGTAAATTTGCTAACCATCACTTTTATTTACAGATATGGAGCTTATCATGAAAGAAGCTTTAGAAAAAGGTATTGAGGCGAATTTAAAAAATGATGAGCCTGGAGAAATTAACTCGCCGGATGATAGCAATGTTGATGCGTTATCATTAGTTTCAACTTCTCAAACATCCGATGATGCGTTATCCAGATCCGATAGTGATTTTGGATCTCAAGAATCTGGCTTGGATCAATTCCAACCAGACCAAAGGGCGGATGAATGCACTTTTCAAGATGGCCCCCAAAATGAAGTTTCGAGCACGGGGAGTTCTAGGGAGGCAGTGGTCCCTGAGGTGGTCAAGGATTTCACTTTTCGCGTCATACTGTATCAAGTGGCGGGTGTTAGTAACGACTATGCCGACATCTTTTGTCAATTTAAGTAAGCCCATTTCAAACTTTTTTTTGCTTGAATTGCTCGTTATAACTATTTTCATAAAAAGATGTATTTTTTATAATTTTGTACAAAATTGATTCAAGTTGCCAAATTATAAATTTTTTCCATTGCTTTAAAGTGTGTCTCAACGGGTATTTTTTTTAGTTTTAGGAGCAGACGCCTTAATATAAGTTCTTATAATTTGCTATATATGTCAATTTTTAGGGCTTTTCTTTTCAGAATAGTAAAACTGTTTATGCTTCTGTTATGACTATGAATTAGTTTTTACAATGGAGATTATGTTAAATAAGTAAATGAGTACCTAAATGTTTTTTGCAAGCATTAGAGTTAAGCGTTTTATAATTTTTTCATTGGCAATCGCTATTTAGATACTATATGGTAAACCCGAGAATTTATATAAAAAAATAATTTGTGCATCATCTTTATTAAATCAATGTCTATTTAGGGGCATTTTTCATTAAAATGTTTGATATTTTTAAAATATGTAAAAAGTAATCATTTGAATTGATGGTTTTTTGATTTTTTTTGCATTCCTAACATTATTGTCATAATGGAAAATATATTATATTTCAACACTAAAGTTTTTTGCACAAACATGGAGAGGCCTTTTCGACGGAACCCTTCAAAAATGTTGCTGGAATTGATTCTAAAAATCCCGAATTCTATCACGTGCAATACGTAACGCTATTATTTAAATTCTTACACAAAATCTCAATATTATAATAATAATTTTGATTTAATATTCCTAAAAACTTAAAATTTACTTTAAAATATCATATTAGTTTTTAAATTTGATTTTTTGATGGGTTTTAATTGATGCTTTTAGATTACTGTGAAAGTGGCGGACAATTTTTTGGAGTACCTCAAAGAAAAACCGATCGTGTTTGAGGTGTTTGGGCATTTAACCAACAAAAGTCAATTATTTACATTCCCTCGTCAAGTCACCAAGTGGTAATTCTGAATTTTAAATTACAAAAAACGAATTAAAGTTAATAAATATAAAATTTCTATTTTTAAAAATAAATAAATTAATTAATAAACTGATATTGAAAATTAATTTATTCCTAGGCAACCACCTCGTAAATTTTTCCCCATCCATTTTCTTCCCATATCAAGACCCGTTCCATCTCCCAAACTGCATCTACCCTACACGAAGCTAGTTGGAACTTCATCTTCCATGTTTATATCCATCAAAAATTTTACTTTAGCTGATGAAAATTTTGAAATTATATAATTTTATTATTTTTCATAAAACAAACGTTAAATTCGGGCTTAATGAGATAGTGTTTGATTTTGTCACTTTTTTATATTATCATATTGTTTATTAATCGTAGTTCTTATCCAAATCGTCGGGAATTAAATTTAAAGTTTTTGGGAAAAATTATTGTTAACAATTTAAAAAATCATCATTTTGGGCCCGGCAGTTTGGACAGCCTTAATGATTTGAACATAGTCGGCCAAACATTTAAAAGGCTTTGGACGGGCCCTGCCCCGAAATTTAGCTAAAAAATTGGACTGGGCCGGATTTGGTTAGAAAATTTAACAAATCTCACCTCTGACTTGTAATGTCAAAATCTAATGACGTATCCTGTATATATTTGATTTTATTACAAATTTATATGAAATCATTTTGTCATTAAATTCATTTACCCGCTTTATATCATGAGTGCACTTTGTACTCAACTCTTCTTCTTCTTCTTCTTCATCGTTTTGAAGACTCAACTCTAATATCTGTATATTGTGTTTTTAATACTAGATTCGATCAAGTGACATTTAAATCGGACCTTTTGGTTTGGGTCGAAATTCTGGAGTTGGCATCAAGTGGAGAGTAAATTCGCCTTTCAAATCTCTTATTACATAATTTTATCTTTTATTTTAAAAGTTAATGTTGCACTCAAAGTGCTTTTATTCATATAGTAATTATATAGTTTAAAGGGATATATATATTAGAAAAAAAGTTGTTTACTAATATATTATTTAAATTGTTAAAAACAACATATTATGGTATGGTGCGCAACCAATACATTCATTTAAGAGCTTTGTATCAACAAAAGATACATTTAGCTTAAAACCCGAATATAAGCCCTAATGTATTTTGAGCTTTTTTACCCCTGTCTGTATAAGTTTTCAGAAAGTGGTTTTTAAATCTTCTTTTAAACTCTCATAGACGGGATAGCATTAAATTTTAAGCCTTTGGTGTTTTTTTAACGAAAACATGAGTCATTATTATGTTTTTAAACAACAACAAAATTTCGGCACTATATCATTCTTTAAAAATAATTTTCATTTCCCGCACGTTGTTAACAGATATTTACCGGCCCCGTTCGAGCCGTGTTACGATAGTGGTTGCTACGCTCAACCCTGCTATCGAGGTCGTTTTTGCCTGCAACAAGGCATTCAGAGACGCTTAGCTTTCACGCTCATTCAAAATGGTTCGAGCGCAGCTTCGTTTACGTGGGACGCGGTGCGAGAATTAGTTGTGGGACGCTTGCGCTCGGTTTCTAATGCACAGCGTCATGACGCTGATACGGATGAGCTCGAGGATTATGGTGAGGATGGGAGTGACGCTGATGAGTTTGGAGCGTCAGCGCTAGTCTCGAACCTCGGGTTCGAGCGCGCCACTCGGGGCGGACCAACTGAAGATGTGCTATCCCTCAACGTGCTATCATCAAATTATATCTATCACGAAGGTGACGATAGGTAAAATATTTATTATCCTTAGACTAATTGCCGAAAGAAATGTGTGTATACGAAGGTAATCAGTCGGGCCCATAAACATATAGCCAGGGGGGGCAGGGAGGAGCGGCTTCCCACCTCTAAATCCAAATTTGATGAAATTTATTAAAATTATGGCTAAAATATCAAAAAATGTTCATTTTGCCCCTCCCTAAATCATTATTGCCCCTCTCTAATTCCAATGCTGGCCCATGCCCATAAACAATAATAGAATTTGGGCTCGGGCGTGGTCAAAAAATTAAAGCCAATCGGCGGTCATTAGCTAGTCTTTTTGCGAAAGCAAAATGCATTAGTCTACAGCCATTAAAAACCCGGTTAAGTTTTTGCGGCAATTCGACAGGATGTACAGGACGGACGGACAACCCAAAAGCGAGCCCATAAATTCCATAGAAATTAATTATTATTATTTTTTTATGGGCTTAGGCAAGGGAAAGACCTTTGACCCCTTAAATATAAAAATCTATATAGGGGTTTGGGGGCGTAGTGGTATAGGCTTTATTTTGTAAACAAGAGCTCGCGGTTTAAATCCCGCTCACGGCGCTTGCTTTTAAATGATGTAATATCACATCGTCAAGGTGACTGTCAGGCCTGGATAGCCGAGCGTCACTCTTGAATCCCTAAAGAAACTCATCATTAAGTTTGACATACAGTTAAAGGAAAAAAAACACATAGAGCCTTCCCGTTAACCTGGCAACGTCCATTATACAACAAAGCGACTTACTTATTGAGTTTTTTGTTGTGTTTTTGAAAATGAATAATAATAAAATTATAATAAAAGGAAGAATAGAATAATAACTTTATTTAAAAAACCATATACAGGGGTCGATGAAGGACTTGAGTATAAAATATGAACATACACCAAAAAGAAGATCCAAGCTATTTTTGAATTATCTTTTTTTAACAACTGGCTTTTGGTTCACAATATTAAAATATATAATTAAAAGAATAACATCGAACCGATATTATTAAATCAGTCGGGCCCGTAAACATTAATGGAGTTTGGGCACGGGCGAGGTCGAAAAAATTAAAGCCAACCAGGGGTCATTAGCTAATCTATTTGCGAAAGCAAAATAAAAGTAGTTTCAGAAGCATAAGTCCAAATCTATAAAAAACCCGTATAAGGTTTCACGGGAATTATTGAAAAATTACGAGTTGGACAGGACGGACGGACAACCAAAAGCGAGCCCATAAATTGCATTTAAATGTTTTTAGGTCGTTTTTCTATTTCGAAGCTGCTTGGGATAGTTCACTTCACAATTCCCCCCTTCTCAACCGCGTAACTCCATCCGGTGATACTATTTTCATGACCGTCTCCGCCTATATCGACGTAAATGAGAGGAAATCACAAATTTAGCATTGAAACTTACACAGAAAACTTTGTTTTTTAAACCCTAAATTTAACTTTCATCTTTTTATTGGTCTAAACTCATTTATGCCATATATTTAAGGTAAAACCTCACGTTTTTGATAATGTTTAAATTAGCAGGGTTTTTAGAGCACCAGGCTTTCGATAAATGTTTGCAAAGTTGCATTACACTCTAGGTATAATTTAAAATCATACCTTGAAGGTAAATGCAATTTTGCCTCTAAGATACTAACTAGTGTTGTTAAAACGGCTAGGTTTTGTATGGTCGACCTTTCGTTTTAGTCTTTTTGCCTGTTTTTCGTAGTCGCATAAAGACCAAAGATTTTTCGGTAAAACTTTTGTTCTGTCTTTAGTCGACTGTCGACCAAACGAACCCCAGCCGTTTTTACAGCACCACTACTAACTAGCGGGCTCGGGTAACGTTTTCGACTGCTATACGTTTTCATGTGAACCTACAACACTTTTAGTAAAAAGGGTTGATAGTGCATTTATTATATCGAAATCATAACAATAGTAAGGAATATATGAATCGCGCATTTATATATCAGTAAATGTTGTAAGTAACGATAAACATTCAAATTCAAGTTAATTCCCCTCACGAATTCTTTATCTTTTAGCCTTGTGTGAACCCCCTACCAGATCTCTTTCTAGGTAAATGAACTCAACCTTTAATAGTTTCAATGTACACTTTCCATTTGCTCGTTAATAATCGTTCCAGATCGAGAATTACAATCAGCCGGCTTGTTTAACCAAAGATTTTGCGCTCGTAGTACAAAAGCGGGGCAGTAATCCGTTGAGAAACATATTGTCGTCCATTTCATCAACCCTCTCAGCCACCAGTCTGCCCCTCACGGCTCATCCCATGACGGGAAGCACGTCTTTCGTTATTTCTCAAAACATGGGTTCCATTTGCTTGACCGGAGGTGCCCACGGGGGGCATTCCCTCTCTTCTGCTGGAGGCAATTTGTATAATGCCACCTCTTCATACCCTGTTAACTACGCTTGGAATCGGATGGCTTGCGTGTACGAACTCAAACTCGTCCGAGATAAAGAAGCTTTCGGCAGTCCCGGTTAGTATTGTAAAAGGGATGGGTTTTGTTTGGTCGATCCTTATAAACAGACCCAATGTATTGGTCTGTTTTTCTTTAGTCGAAATTTGAAAAATACTTCAGAATCGACCGTTAGCCTTAGTTGAACCATTGTTTTAGATGACTAAACATAAACATACCCGATGTTCACTGGTCTGTTTTCCTTAGTCGACTTCTAGGCTGAGTTGAGATTTGAAAAACAAACCAGAATCGATCGTTAGCCCTAGTTGAACGAAAGGTCGATAAAACCTCGCCTAATATTGAGTTAGAGACTTTATGTACGGATCTTTAACCGTCAAAACGATTGGTTGACTAGTGGATTTGGGTGTTTCAAATTTTATAGTTTTTAATTGTACTTATATTCAGTACTCAATTAAAATATTTACACGTAGCTGGATTGTTTTTAAGCTTATGTACCGCCCCTTCGCAGATATGTTGAGTGGGTGTGAATTCACTTGTTTAACACTTGCAATATATAATTGGCACGAAAGTTTATCGATTAAATAAATATTTGATTTGGTAACTTTCTTTATACTCCTTTCCCATCCAGAGAGCTTATCGAGCTGATTGGTTTCCTGTTTTCGCACAACTTTGATAAGTTTTATTTTGACATAAATTGAAAGTCCCCTCTATGGCAAATGTAATCACTAAACTGTAATATCCTTTTACATCACACGTTCAATTCTATTTTATATTATTATATAGGCTTTTCACAAAATGTATTTATAGTTATATTTTAATATTATATATTGTTTAAAATGCAATGTTGGACCTCATAAAATAAGGTTATTTTGAAGTCAATTAATTAAGATGATTTCATACCATGTAAGGCGAAATTAGCAATAATTTATTTGAATTTTTTATACTTTATTAAACCCCTTTTCCTCTTTCCAATATTTAATTTCTGTATTTGATAATGGAATATATCTTTTAGTTTTAAAAAACCAAATAGATTGCATTACACCTTTCAATTTTATAATTAACTAGCTGACCCGGCAAACGTTGTTTTGCCATATTAAAAATATTTTAAAAAAAATTAAAAAATTTAAATAAGAAAATTTAAAACTACCAAAAAAAAATTTAAAAACTCAACTAAACGAAAAATAACAAATAATTGATATTTTTAAGGGTGGTTAAAAACACAAAATTTTATTTCATTAATGTTCAAATTTAAATTTTCATGAAGCAAATTTTTTTTAAGTCAAATTTACCTATAATCAAAAAAAAATATCGCGCCTGGCCTTTATGATAAAATATAAACAAAAGGCGGATACGGATACGCATATAGGTTATTTAACGAAAAATAACAAATAATTGTTATCTTTAAGGGTGGTTAGAAACACAAAATTTTACCTCAATAATGTTCGAATTTAAATTTTCATGAAGCAAATTTTTTTAAGTCAAATTTACCTATAATCATGGGCGTAACCAGGTTTTGGATTAGGGGGGGGGGGCAAAACGTTTAAAAGTTCAATTAGAGGGGGGCAAAACATAAATTTTTTAAATTTTTCAATGTTTTTGCATTGAAAAAAATTTGGTTTCGCAAATTAGGGGGGGGGGGGGGGGCAGCCGAGGATTTCAATACAAAAACCACTTAAAAATTAAAAAAAATTATGTTTTGCCCCACCCCCTAATTAGCCAGGCAGGCGGGGGCAGGGGGCGCGGCTGCCCCCCCCCCTATTTGAACTTAACTCCAATTAATACAGATGCTTATTAGCGAATTTACACAAAAATAAAAGATCACTATGGAAATCGTCAAATCTAACACGATTTCCATACACGGATCAATGCCTTCCAATTAGATTTTAACGCGTTTTCTTTTTAATATTTTATTTACCAATGTATTTTACCCATGTGATTATTAGAATAAACTACTATTTGTTTAAAAAAAAATTGTTTTGGTAAAATAAAATTTAAATTACGGTTGCATGAAAATTTTTGGATAGTCGAGACCTTTTTTTTTTTTGCTCTCAGGAAAATTGTTGGGTAGTCAAAACCTTTTTTTTAATCTGCCCCCCCCCCTAATTCAAAACCTAGCTACGCCCATGGATATATCAACATTTATTGGCACTTGGTTAAAAGTATTTTCATTTTTCTCCTTGTTTAACGTGCAAAAAATTACAAAATTAGATTTTTTAATTTATTTAGCCACGCATGAGGGGGGGACACGACCGTCCTATAATAATTATAATATAATTGAAGCAAAAAATGGCTTTGATAGTGCGTAAAAAGTTTTCATTTCCCGCAACAATGCCTACTGCATTTATCACCAGACTACCTACACGATAGATAGATAAGATACGCAGCAGTACGTGATGAGTGCGTTCGATACAACGTCAAAACGCATAAAACCCAATATCTCGAAAACTACTCGACCGATTTGGCTGGAACATATATTAAAACACGCTCCGGAGTGGCGGGAATAAACTGTGAAATTTTGAGCCAAATCGGTCTGGTAGTTTTTCAAAATTGGTGGCGGCATACATACATACATACATACACACACACATAGTTTCATTTTTATATATAAGATTTCGATATCTGCATTTATCTTTTCAATTATTTGCATTTTATTTTTATTTTTGAACCCTCTTATATGTTAAATTATTTGAAAAATTTAATATTCACAATATAGTCTAAAACTATTAAAATACCCTAAGCATTTCTAATTATTGTAAAACAATATTAAAAATAAATAAATAAATAAATCTTAGGTTTGCAGCGCAGGCGTCGTAAGGTGTTGGATACATCATCAACCTACGTTAGAGGAGAAGAAAATCTCGATGGTTGGAGACCGCGAAGCGATTCGCTTATATTTGAACATCAATGGGACCTGGAAAAGCTGAAGCGCTTAGAAAGTGTAAGCGCTTGACTCTCAAGTGTTTTTTGTTATAAGTTAATAATTGTTACCTTCATAGGCGTAGCCAGGGGTGGCAAGGAGGAACGGCTGTTCCCCTCTAAATCCAAAAATTCTTTAAAATTTAATATAATTAAGGCTGAAATTTCAAGAAATTATCATTTGTTCCTCCCTAAATCTAATCCTGGCTACGCCCATGGTTACCCTTTAATTATCCCTTCTTTGGTCATACATTTTTTCCCTTGGTTAATATAGTCAGTATCACACAAACTTGCTGAAATCTTAAAATTATAAGGAGAAACCTAATTAAATATATTTAGCAATTTGCGCCAAATTTGAGCTCTTAAAGTTTGTATTTTGACTAAATTTTTGAATTTCATCCAGATCTTTATACTCTTTAACATTTTTTTATGATACTATGGTTTTGGATTATATTAACCCGTAAACCAAGAAGTGTTATACACATAGGCATAGCCAGTGGGTGGCAGGGAAGGGCAGTTGCCCCCCCCCCGCCAGAACCAAAAATTCGTTGAAATTTATAAAAATTATGGCTAAAATTTTAAAAAATAACCCCTTCTCAAATCATTATTGCCCCCCTCTAATATTAAGCTGGCTACGCCCATGGGCTTATCCTTAAATCGAATATAATAAACCATTAATACCAAAGAAAGTTTTCTATGGTTTAATCGGAACTAAATTAAATTATCATTGTTTTTTTAAATATCTCATTAACAATTAATAAAAAATATTTTTTGCTGTGCCCCCCCCCCTAAATTATATTAGAATTATATTAGATTATTTATGTAACTGTTCCCTTATTCTATAAAGGTTGAAAAATGGCGTCATATTTTGGACCTTATGGTTAATCGAAACAAGAATGCGCTTGGAGCGCTAAAAAACGCCACTGTCGATCCAAAAACGCTCGCGCTCCCATTACCCGCTTTTACGGATGAAAACGAGCGCCTCAAGTATTTCGTAGCTTTGTGGCAAAAATGGCCCATTCCTCAAAATAAGGAAACTCCTGTCGGCCGCAATAAACTCGTACCCGTTAAAGGGTTAGATGAAGTTGACAAAGACTTAAAGGCAAGCAAAATTTGTTTACATAGCAATTAATAGCAATTGTATAAAGTCAATATTAATATGTGGATTGAGTGTTGTAAAATGGGCTGGGTTTTGTTTGGTCGGCTTTTGGTTAGGCTTAGTCGAAATTTGTGAAACAGTCCAGAGTCTTAGGTAAACTAAAGGTTGACCAATCAAAACTTTCGCTGCCGTTTTTGCAACACTAGTAGGTAATAATATATAATTAAAAGATCGGTTCGTTTTTCATATTTTCACAAATATTTGACAGTAACTTAAAAAAAACTTACATGATAATAATTGCGATTATGGCATTGCAGATGGTTGCTTCTTCGACTGATTCGGATTACATGACATCTCAAGAAATTCCAAGCGCTAATTCCTCAGCAGCTTCTTCTGATAACGCTTGCCCAGTTCACGAACTTGGCGCTGGACCTAATTTACCGACGCTCAAGCAGGACCTTAGCTTAGATAACGCTTACGCTCAACGCTCTCCCTGCACCATCATGGATTCTAGGTTTAGTCTTACCCCTAATGAATCTAAACATAGCACTTTAATTGAAGTATATTTTTTTTCCTATTACTAACTCGTATTGTACATCTTATTGAACTTGTTTTTTATCGCGGGTTATTATGGTTTTCGATGACCTTAAATGTATTTTTTCTTCTTTTTTATTACTTGGATATAGTAATTTTGGCTTAAGGAAGTGTGAAAAAAAGTATACATATTAAGCGATGCAAGGAACATAAATGTTGTAAAAACGGCTGGGTTTTGTTTGGTTGACCTTAGGCGACTTAACATAGACAGATCAAAAAATCTTTGGTTTATTCATGTTTAGTTGACTAAAACCAAAGGTTGACCAAACAAAACCCAGCCGTTTTTATATCACTAGAACATTCAATTTGACATCATGCATACATAATAGGTTTAAAAATTAGTGTAAAATAATTTTTTTGTCTCAATTTAGCTTGGTAAAACACTAATCTAACCTAATTCCCTTTGAACCCTTATAATCAAAATAAAATTGACCAACCAAAATGGAAATCGTTACATCCAACACTATTTCCATACACGGATCAATGACATCGCTTTAGTTTTAGCGTAGCCTTAAATGTAATTTTTTTCTATATTGTTTAAATAAATTTGTCAATCTAAAACTAAAAAACATTTTTAACTTTCACGTTGTTTTTTAGTCTGCTGATGAACCAATCGACCATGTCTTCGATATCTTTCCTTTCAAACCCGGGATCAGCCGTTCCTAAATCCAATCCCAACGGATTCAAACTAACGATGCCAACAGTGGAGGGTAAATGCGCTTGTCAACACGATTTTGCGCAAGCTGGTGCCCATAGCTCGACACCGTCATCTAAGTGTTACTCGGAATGTTGTCCCGCCATAGAAGAGGTCAGGTTGAGTCCCATAGTGAGCCGCAAGGGCTTCTTGAAATTCATCGACGAAAAATCCAACATTTGGACCAAAAAATGGGTGGTAAGTCCAATTTTTTTCTTCCCTACGACGTGGTGTGTAGTGTTGTGAAAACGGCTGGGTTTTGTTTGGTCGCCCCTTGGTTTTAGGGTGAACCTAACATAAACAGACCAAACCTTTTTCTGGTCTCTTTCTCTTAGTCGACCTGTGGGCTTAGCCTAAGTTGAACCAAAGATCGAACAAACAAAACCCAGCCGTTTTTACATCACTAGTGGTGTGTTACAAGTTTTATGGAAAATAATTTGGTGATAGTTCTTTTTGGACTAAGATCACACTCAATAGCATCATATCGCAAAAATTAGATCAGGGTGTAGATTATGGGGAAAAGGTTAAACCTTATTCAAGATTTTTGAACTTATCCCTGGCAACGTCCATGGTGTCTGGATATTTTATATACAGTTTTATCATTTAAAACCAAGCAAATTTGCAATGAATTTAAACATATTGATATCGCTTTTGCTTATATTTATTTTAATATTGTGAGCCAGTACCGAGTTGTTAAAAATATGTTTTAACCTTCTTTTGTTTAAGTTGTAACATTATATTCACGTCATGGGCGTAGCCAGCATTGGAGTTATAAGGGGGGGGGGGGGGGCATAATGACTTAAGAATGAACTTTTTTTGGAATTTTAGCCTAATTTTAATAAATTTCAACAATTTTTTGGATTTATAGGGGGGGGGCAGCCGCCCTCCCCTTCCCCCTTGGCTACACCCATGACTCACGTCCATACCCGTCCCCAACCCTCTAAATGATTTATCAATAAAGTCATTATCTTTATTTATTGTTGATTATATAAAATAGCTTATGACCTGTTATTAAATAATTGATTTTTTAGGAGTTTGACCATTGCCCCCCCCCCGCTTTGCCCCTTTGGCCGCCCGCTTTTTTTATTAATACTCTAATTCGTTAATTGCCATTTGATTCGTAAAATTGCAGGTTATTCGCCGCCCCTACGCATTTGTGTACAACAACGAAAAGGATACCGTTGAGCGGGCCATTATCAATTTATCCAACACGCACATACAATACAACGAAGATCAGCAAAATTTGGCCAAAGTTTTTAAATATATATTTGTTCATTAATGTTATAAGTTTAAAATTATCATGTTACTTTCAAATAAGCTCAGAGCCTTTTATAAATTCATACTTGACTCTTTGAAGATTTCCAATAGTTGACTTGAAATTTTCTAATTTATCGCTTTTATATGTAAGTGCCTAAGCTTTATATCTATGTTGTGAGTTGAATAACCGTAAATATTAACATGTAAGATATAAATTCAAAAATCCTGTTTTTAATTGTGAACGCTTAATATTCAAATTGTCGAAAGGCATTTTACTAGTGTTGTAAAAACGGCTGTGTTTTGTTTGGTCGACCTTCCGTTTTGATCGACTAAACATAAACAGGCCAAAGATTTTTGTTGTTTTTTCTTACCTCTAAGCTTAGTCGAAATATGATAAACACCAGAGTCGACCGTTAGTCCTGGTTGAACCAAACGTCAATCAAACAAAATCCAGCCTTTTTTACAACACTACATTTAACTTTAATGCATTGTTTACATTTTGTTAATTAGAAATTATGGTTGGATTTTTTAAAAATAAACAATTTGATTGACTCACATTTCAATTTATTTTTGTTCTTTACTCACCTCAAGATTCCCAATACAATCTCGATTTGTAGCAAACATAATGGTTACTTGGTGCAACCTATGCTAGAGAAGGAAATGTACGATTGGCTGTATGCCATCAACCCATTACTGGCTGGTTCAATTAGGTTTTTTCAAAAACTTTTCCTTAAATATTAACAAGTTATAAATTTATTTTTAAATTTATTAAAAAAAAACAATTGATTTAGATCGAAATTGGCTCGTAGAATATAAGGATCATCGCCCTGGATGCCGTTTAGCTTGACCTTTATCTCAAGACTACTACTACTTATTACCGTCTTCAGTGCAATATTTTACTTTAGCCAAAAATGAGTTTTATCCAGCATAATATCGTAATCTTTTCTCGTCGAACAATTAGTTTTTCAATATTTTACTCTGGTTATCGCTTTATTAAGAAAACCCTCGATGTCGTCATAACAACTTATAGCAAAATTATATTTTATATTCTACGTTATATTATTTATTTTATTAAAGCGCCTGTTTACGTTTTAAGTGCAATACACAATTGTTTAATGTTACAGCTTCATTTTTATTAAATTTGCTTTTATTAGCCAACTAATAGATAATTTATCATATAATATGCATTGTTTTGTGTTATACTACTTTCGTTTCTAGTCCTACGTATATCTCATTTATAAATCTCTTCCACATACTTGAATATTCTTACAAATAAACGTAACAAAAACGCGATATTTTGTTGAAACGGTCCATCAATTGGATTAATGCACATTTTACATATTTTTTTATTTTTACATAAATAACATATTGTTTTCTCTTTTATAAATGTCAAATTTTATTAATGATTAAAAATGAGTGATTAAATAGTTATTATGATATAATATAAAAAGATCGAAAGTTTTTTAAATTAATGCTATAAGTAAATATACTAAACAAATGATGTAGTAAACAAGTTCGAACGCGTTGAAACAAAATACTATGAATATACAAAACACAAATTTGTATGTAACGGATGCTAAGAGAGGATACAATCGGACATATAATGAGAGGTAATAATCACCCTGATTTCCATTACAGCACCAATGGATTAAGGATTGACTAATACAACGCTTTAAATAGATGCCATAATCGTCTTTAATAGTTTATATTTCATTCGCAAAACTATGTTAAAGGGATGCAAAAAATAAATTTTGATGCTTTAAAGAGTCAAAAGTAAACATAAAGTTGGGAGTTTATTTTAAGATTTCTAAAGTTGATTAGAGTTAATAGGTGAAGGAAGGTCTTTATCAAAAACTCGACCCCAAAGAGCTGCTGACAAGATTGGTTCTACGAAACCCCGCTCAGCCCGTATGGTATTTCTGTGAGCGAATTGCCATTGCTTTTTGCCGGGCAGTTGAGCGCCGTCCGTTAATAAGATGGGGAAAACGTAAGTAGTATCGAGCCCGTGTGCTAGGTTGATTCCGCTAAAATTACCCGCGAGCGTAAAATGTGAGAAACGAGCGTCAGACGCTAAAGTAGGAGCGCCGCATGAAGATGGTTCCATGGTTGGACACACGGTAAAAGCGCAAATCCTCAAGTACCAACTCACGAAATCTGGGTGCAACTGATCGTAGGCGCCCAATACCATCATACCGTACTCCTAAAATAAAGTTTTGAAAAATTAAATTTGTATAAATATTTTTTCTAAAAAACGCAACTAAAGTAGCAATAATAAGTCAATAATTATTATAAAAATTTTCTCTTAAATTTAAACCATTTCACAAATAAGATATCATATTCAAGTATAATAAATATAATATGCCACTCAAAGCAAATGGCATCATTAAGAATTTAAAAGCGTTAATAAAGCGGTTTCAAATTTATCTTGAAACATAAAACTGTAAATCATGAATGAACATATTGCATAGCAATTAAAAGCGGTAAGGATTATAGGTTGGTATCACAATTCTATGTCCAATTACAACATATAACCAAGTTAGTATAACTTAAACATTTTATTTGCATTAGCAAAATTATTATGTTTGCTTGTGCAACTTAACGGTCTTAATATTTTTTACTTTCAAGTTCCTGCACTAAAATAGCAAAGGCATGTAAAACTCATTAAAATATATGTTTTACAAAAAAAAGTCTGAAACGAAACACAAGAAGACGTATAATACAAATTAACGAGAATTAGAAACCTTAGTTCCCAAAGAAGAAGTATTAGAGGGTCGGGCAAATCTGTATGTTAAATTGCAACACAATTCGCCAAAGCATTGCTCAACCGTTTTGAGATCTTGATAATCGCTATCATTTAGAGGCGGGGGTATAACGACGTATGCTACTTTATCGCCCATCTTGAAATGTTCACTTTCGTTAGCAACAGGCAACCCGCTTTCTACGCTATTAGTCCATACATCTTTAATTTCTGCAAAAAAACCAAAAAGGAAGATAGTATCCATGTAGCCGGGGGTGGGGGGCAAGGAGGGGCGACTGCCCCCCTTGAAATCCAGAAATTAGTTAAAAATTATTGAAATTATTGCTAAAATTTCAAAAATAACCATTTTGCCCATCCCTAAATCATTATTGCCCCCCCCCTCTAATCCCGATGCTGGCTACGCCCATGATCGTACTATTTTTAAAACTCCTCAAGTATTACGAAATAATAAAAAATTTATAATTAAGGTGTTACTATTATTAAATTTAATGCCTAAAACTATACTATCGTGGTTACAAATTACAAACGCTTAGCTTAAAAACAAATCAGAATATCCTTACTATCACAAATTTCAAAAAATTTATAATACAGTTTCGTTAAAAACAAGCATAAAATTAAAATTTTATATTAGTGATGTAAAAACGGCTGAGTTTTGCTTGATCGACCTTTGGTTTAAATAAGACTTGGTCTATTTTTCAAATTTTGACTAAGCCTAGAGGTCGACTGAGAGAAAGAGACCAAAAAACTTATAAAATTAGTTTCCAATAATGGTAGTTTAGGATTGATAAAAAGCGAGGGTGGAAGTTTTCATTATTTTTGTTTATAAATTAAAACTTGTCGACACCTTCTCGTTCATTGGTAATTCACCACATCACTTGTAAGTTACTTTTTTTTTATTGATAATGGTCGCTGGACGACCGAAATATCTAAACCCATTTCCACCCTCGCATTTTATCAATCCTAAACTACCATTTTTGGTCTGTATAGGTTGATTCGACTAAAACAAAGGGTCGACCAAACATCTGCCTTCTAATTTTTCCCCAAACAACCTTTAAGTTAAACTTGTCATTAAAATTCAGTTACAAAAACTAAATATGTAAAATTTGTTTAATAATCAAAATAAAAATCCAATACGGAAAAAATACGAACCTCTGGCAAAATTAAAGCTTAAACAAACGGGAAACTCCCTCTGACCACCTCGATAACCATGTTATACTACAAGTATAAAAATATTTATATATCTCTAATATAACAAACTCGTTTTTTCTTCGTCAAGCCAACTGTCATATGTTAAGGTATCGGAGTTTGCAAAATGGTCTTTTTCAGCATGACCCCAAGCCAAATCCAACAAGTCTCGTATATCGTTACTTTTATTTTGAGCGGTTTTAGCCTGACTTATGGCCCAAGGCTCGACTACAATTTCACCTACATCTGGGTCGGACGGAGGGCTACATGGGATTTCGCTTATCAACAACTTTCCTTTCATCGGCACTACACAAGTTTGCACATTTATTCATATGTATAAACTTTAGAAGAATGTCTTTACAAAAATTTAATTAGACTAAAGTCCATAAAAGTCCGGTCCGGTCAGGCAACTGTCGTAAATTTAGATTTTCAGGCGGGCCCGGGCGAGCATCAAAATAAGATTCGGGCTTAATGGCATTTTTTTATTTTGTGTTTTATAGGTTTGGGTATATTAGATTTTTGTTATTTTTCATTTGATTGTATCATATTAACTATAAAAATAAAAAGTAGTTCGGACAGCTCTAATAGTTTGGGCATGGCCGGGCGGCAGACACTTATAAGGGTTCGATCGGGCAATTTAGTTTTGAAATCGGACCGGGCCGGGTTCGGGCAGAAAAAATTAAACAAATCAGAACCTCAGATCTCTCCGAAAAAGTTTGCCTTATGACATACCTCCAAATGTTACAGCAAAACTCCTTAATAATAATAAGAAAAAAAATGAATTAATTATAAGGTATTTTACGAGGGGTATAGGTGTAATTGAGGGCTCCACCGGCACCAGCATAAATTCCACTACCCCTTTCCCCATACAAAGTTGTGTAATGCACGTTAGCCGCTAACAGATTCACATTCATCCTAACGGCGTATGATGACTGAACCCCTATGGCAGTTATGAAGGGCAGAATATCGGGCCACATCGTTGGAAATACCACATTTTTCACACCTTTCTAAATTGACACATAAAAATGATTAAAAGTCATACACTTGTCGTATATATGTGAATGAGAAGTTCCGGGAGAGGGGGACAACTAGCTACCAAATGTGGAAATGTAATAGCAAGATGGCTAGACGATGAAGTCGATTGACAAAGAGAATCGAAGAAATGACATTAACATAGAGGGCGTGAGTGGGGCAGAACAAGAAAAAGAACGGCAGAGAAGATTAGGAGAAAAAGATATTAGGACAAAAAAAATGTATCTGTAAAAGACTTACATTTGTACTTAGATTGTAAGGATAATTGACAAAATTAACAATACTCAATATTTCGGGCTCTGAATCAAAAAAAATTGAAAAAATAATTTTCGCTTTTTTTCTAAAAACGCGATTTAATTTTTTGGGGACGATATCTTTTGTATCCCCCGGGTTTTTTTGAGAAAAAGGGCAAGTAAACGCCTAATATAATTAACCACTGTATTTCTTATAGAAGCAATACTTTAGGAATTAATTTGTAAGAAGTTGTGAAAGAGCCAGTTGCTTAGATAAACTCTTAACAATTTTTATGCAAAAAAACATTAATACCTAAACTTAATATTAAATTCGAATAAAATCTTTGTTAAATCTCATTACGTTTATAATAAGCATAAATTAAAACCAAATAGGGCTAAGCCAATAGTATGAATACGATATAAATACACAAAAACTTTTAAATGGCCTAAAGGCATAAAAATTTTTGATTTATAACTAAGCCGATAGACCGTAAGTTCTGTAAGTCACACTTCCTACAAAATTAAAAATTACATTTAAAAGCAGGAATAAGGTGTTACGAGAAACGGACTAAGCTCGACCATATGGCGAATGACTCTCTATTGACAAAAATGAGTATTCAACCAATAGGGCGGACATGATTAACGTAAATCGGCTAAGGTGGTATGGGCATATAATACGAAGGGAGACGAATGACGTAAGTTTCGAAAAGTACTGGACATGGAGGTACCGGGTTAGAGAGAAAGAGGACGACCTCGTGTCACGTGGAAAGGGCAAGTCGGCAAAATTATGAAAACTTAGAAGATTAATTAAGACATAGCGCTTACCCGATCAAGATAGAAAAAACTCGTCAAAACAAACCCAATGACCGGGGGACCAAAAGTAGAATAGGGCTGATCAAAGGCTTTGAAACACGTTTAAATTTAAAATCAAAAATTTTCTGCCTTAAAACACAAAAAAAACTTTACAATCTCAAGAGCTTTTTTTAAAACATATCCCTATAATCCGTAGAACGATTTATAATCATAATATTTGTAAACAAAACATGATTGCAGAGCACAACACACAGCGTGTTGTTGACAATATAACAACTAGCTAATCCGCCTAAGCATATTTTTAATGGCACATCCGTTTCAATGACAAAATAAAAAATTAGAGGTAGGCAATAATGATTTAGGGAGGGGCAAAATGATCATTTTTTGAAATTTTAGCCATATTTATATTAAATTTTAAAAAATTTCTAAAATAAAGCTCCCTAACTTCGCACATGAACACTAAGATAAATTACTATACCAAGTAAACTCACATTTTGTTCGAGTATATCCACGGCGGGATGTTTCCAATTGATGTCGAAACACGTGAAAATTCCAAATGGGCCCGCGAAGGGTGTATCAAAAGTGACGATGTCACAAGTAGCGGGATAATCATAATTATTTTCTCCGCACAAATGACATTTCCTATACTTGGCCACCAAATTACCCGAACTATCGAATACCACGTCCGTGTTATACTGTTTGATTGACGTGAAAACACTGGAAGAAATTTTTGGAGGCTTAGCGGTCGCCCCAAAATCTTGCCTGTAAATGGGTTACAATCATTTGCAAAGTTTTAAACTGCTTTAATTATCATCTTACGCCATTAGGTTTAAGCCAAATGCTTTACTTTTAAATTAAAACTCATGGAAATTAAGTCAACAATAAGAAAGATTTGGCTTTACTTTTAAAGAAATTGAATTTTTTATTTAAAATAATTAATTACTAAAAGCTTAAAAGGCCATATAAATTTGGAGTGGCAAAATGTTATTTTCAAAAATGTAATTAATTTATGCATGGAAATTAGCCCAATCATTGCAAGTAACTTGAATCAAATTGAACTGATTTCACTTTGACCAAGCTTAGTGAAATGAATTAATTCATTATTTCTACCTGTAAAGCCACCTTTGGTTCATCATAAGCATGGAAAGATCTGCAAACATGTTGAAATCTGCTTTAGTTGTAGATGCATTACAAGGAGTTATGTTGATTAAATCTCTATATCCCTTCTTAGGTTCCAAAGAAAGCTATGTTAATTTTAATTAAAATTTTACAAAGTTTACTAATCATACTCTAATTTATAAGAAACATTTATAATCAAGCTATATTATTTAGTCTTTTATTGTTTATTCTTAAAATTCTAGAGAATGTACAAGTGCTATATAATGTGCAAATAGTAATGCCTTGGAAACATTAGATAAATAAAATAATTAATTATCAGTGATTGATTTAAAGATGTGAAAGTTAAATAAAATAAATAAGTTAGTGACAACTAAGCATTCCTATTCTAAAGTTTATAAAGTCAAGAGTTAATAGATATAATATTTTTTGACCAAATTTTATGTCTTAAAATATCATTTGTTTATTTTACTAAACAAAAATTTTAAATGATCATATTTATATATGCTGGTAATAAATCTAATTATGTTCATTACAGGCAATGTATCACTCATTAGATTAATAAATCCTATAACCTTTGAAATAAAATGATAAAAATTTTAGTACCCTCTCAAAATTTTTGTTAATATATATAATTTACCTCACCCATGTTGGCAACAACAAAGATATTATTTTCTTTAGCAGCACAACTTAGTGTATATAGTATTTGATGATCCATATTTTTATAAGAAAAATCATTGCATGGATTAACTTTTTTTGTTGAATTTAATTTATTTGGAATTGTTTCTAGGTACTGATGCATCACATACCGATCATCATAATAACCTGTAAGTCCATATTCGGGAAAAACTATTATTTGTGCACCCTATAAACAATTAAATTTAATTTTCATACTTTTTCACCTTTTTGGCCGATTCAGCCACTATCCTCTGATAAATTCTCAAATTTGCCCTTATTAATTCTTTTGGTGGATCGTACACATTGCCTTGTATTACATGTTCGTAGACTGCCCCTGTGTATGTACATTGTTGAGAGTTTAAAGAGTAATAGTTTAATGCAAAAATAAAATAAAAAAACATTTTGAAAATTTAAAAAGTTGTGTATGAATGTATAAGCATCTCCAAAATACTCAAATATATTTGCTCAACTGGTCTAACGCTCACGGAATATAAAATTTGCAAAGCATGCTTATAAGTTATAACTAATTAATTTTATATTTAATCATGTTAAAAACGTTTTAAAAGGTTGCAAAAACATATATTAAGCATATAATATATGAAGATTAACTTTTTTATTGCTGCCTATATATTTTCTTTCATAGGTTAGATTAAATGCTTTATAGTAAGTTAATATGCATTTACAATACTTTATATTGTTATATATAATAGATATATTTATATAATAATGTTTAAATTACAATTTTTTGTGCAGTAGATGAATTGTGCGTTAGAAATTATAATTTAAAATGTGATATTTTTTTATTTTAAACTTATTGTATGTAAATATAAATAGTGTTTTGAGTGATGTAGCCAAAAGTCCATTTAAACCAGGCGTGTAGCCAGGATTTTCTGCCGGGGGGGGGGGGGAAATCTCCAAAATAAATTTATAACATTTTTATTTCAACATCAAAATGATAAAATTTGGTATAAAACATAAGGAAAGTCATTATAAAGAATTTTATATTTTCTTTTTCCCAGCGTCATCTGGATGGCAATTTTAGAGTTCTTTTAAGATACCGTGCTACTACTTAAGTCCTCACTTTCAAAATGAGGTTATATCAATTTGTAATGTAATTGGTGTGCTCGGTTTATTGACTCTTCTACATTAACAATAAAAAAAGATTTTTTACAGTTTGTGGTACGACTGGAAGAGGTCTAAGCGACATAATTATAAAGAGCATATTAGTTTGTTAAAAGGCCAGGGATTTTATGGGGCAGTTTTAATTGAAATGTTGTCAGAAATGCAAGATAAACCATATAAGGAGAAATTGAAACTGGTATGATCACGATGTTGCAACAGAAGCTGCAACTTTAAAGGACCTAGATCTTCAGCAAGTTAGACAGTTAGCAGAAACTTTAGATATAGTAGTCGAACCTAAGGTTAAGTTGTATGATTTTGAACTTAAGAAACCTTGATATGCAAAGAAAATTAACGGTTTTTGGACAAGAAACAAGTTTTGGCAAATTTCCAAATAAACCCTTGGACACCCTATCAAATTATAAAATATTGTAATCTTTGCCCAACATCACAACTCTTCTTTACCTATTAGCTTTTATTTAAGTACTATGTCAACAAATAGATTAAAAGGATTGGCCTTTTTTATAGCATAACATTAGAATTAAATAAAGAAAGTCATTATAAAATAATTTTATATTTTCTTTTCCCCAGCGAAATTATCTCAAGAACATCATCTGGAGTGGGAGCTGATTCCCGATGAATCGCTAAAAGGGCCAATCCATTTAATCTATTTTTCGACATAGTATTTTTTATATACGTTTTAAGCCTCCTCAACGTTGAGAAACTTCTTTCATTGGTGCATGTAGTGATGGGAAGACAAGCTTTAGATCTAAAAAAAAAAATTTCCATAAAAAATACCCCCCGTATCTACGCCACTGATTTAAACAATAGAAACATTATGTTGCTCTTCCGTAAGTCATTCTCGCTATGCTTATATATATATACAGTTTAATTTCAAACATCAAGGGGCGGGTTCGGTCGGACTTAAACGACAAAATGTTTTGATCTCAAGTTAGTTAAAAATATAAACATAGGGCGTGAGCCAATGTAAATTAATATTAATGGATAAAATCTTTGCAAAAGACACTGATTTTTGAGTTTTTTGACATTATTTGTAATAAATGAATGATAGCTAGAGGTCTACACGCAAAAGCCTGGCCCATTTAAAGATCAAGATCGACCTGCGAGCTGTTACGGACGGACTTGAAACTTAAAAAAGTTAACAGAGGGGGTTTGGAGGGAACATTTTAAAGGGGCCTAGGGGATAAAATTCTTCATACATTTTTGAAATAATTTATTAAACTTATATCGGCCACAAAGGGGTTATAATCAAATATTACTTAATCTATTTCTATATGTATTGCTTTACATTAAAAATATATAATTACTAATTAAGCCCGGCAAACGTTGTTTTGCCATATACATTATGTCTGGCAATTAACTAACTTACTATAAGTGTGTGGGGATAAAAAATTTAAAAACTCAACTAATAAAACTGGCAACAAAATTAATGAGCTGCCATTATAATCACATGGCCATAGAAGCATGTAATTTATTTGGGGACACGACCTTGCGTAAGTTATGTAATAACAATACACATTATAAGAACGTATTATATAAAAAGATACAAATGTCACACGTATGGGGACGATGTGGAATCCATATTTCGGGTCATCAGGGATGGGAAGGCGAGGAGGTATAACGTGGCCTATGATAGGGACGGGTTTTCCCGGAGGTCCGTTTGAGTGGAAGCTGGGTAAAAATATTTTAGTTGATTGGAGAGACACGACCTTGCATAAGTTATGTAATAACAATGCACATTATAAGAACGTATTATATAAAAAGATACAAATGTCACACGTATGGGGACGACGTGGGACCCATATTTTGGGTCATCAGGGATGGGAAGGCGAGGAGGTAAAACGTGGCCTAGGCTAGGGACGGTTTTTCCCGGAGGACCGTTTCAGTGGAAGCTGGGTTAAAATATTTTAGTTGATTGGAGAGACACGACCTTGCATAAGTTATGTAATAACAATGCACATTATAAGAACGTATTTTATAAAAAGATACAAATGTCACACGTATGGGGACGATGTGGGATCTATATTGCGAGTCATCAGGGATGGGAAGGCGAGGAGGTAAAACGTGGCCTAGGCTAGGGACGGTTTTTCCCGGAGGTCCGTTTGAGTGGAAGCTGGGTAAAAATATTTTAGTTGATTGGAGAGACATGACCTTGTATAAGATATGTAATAACAATGCACATTATAAGAACGTATTATATAAAAAGATACAATTGTCACACGTATGGGACGATGTGGAATTCAGTAGCGGAATCTAGGCGCATTAGATTTAAATGGTAGCCATCCTCTCCTTGGCAAAACAATCTGGGGTATTGCAGGGCATCGTATGATCTGTGCGTGGCATCGATGTTCTTGAGGGGTAAAGTAGGTACCCGATTTAAGTCTTAGAACCATTGTAACTACAAAATTAATTAAGTAAGTTATTAAACTAAGCTACCATAGAAATGTTTATCTTCAAAACACTAAGATAGTCTGAAAAATTAAAAAAAAATTAAAAAAAAATATAAATAAATAAATAAATAAATAAATAAAAAAAATTAAAAAAGGTGTGGGACGGGAATTGCCCATTTCTTTAATACTTGCCCTTTAAATTATCACAGAAAATTTCACAATATAAATATCGTACCGGTGTATTACATGTCAAAGCTTAGTAAGTTATTACTAAGCTAAAAATATAAAAAAATAAATAATATAGAAAAATTTAAAATGTAAAAAATGATGTAAATAGTAAAATAAAACCTGCAAGGGAAAGTTAATGGATAAAGAGTAAATCAAAGATAGGTCTTATGAAGAATAAGGTAATACACGTACAGCTGTATTATAGCTTCTTGTGAATGTCTCTAAAAATACAAAAAAATAATATAAAAAAATTTAAAATTTAAAAAATGATGTAAAGAGTAAAATAAAACCTGCAAGGGAAAGTTGATAGATAAAGGGTAAAATGAAGAATATGGTAATACACCTATAGCAGTATCTTAAAATATAAATAAATAATATAAAAAAATTTAAAATTTAAAAAATGATGTAAATGTAAATTGTAAAATAAAACCTGCAAGGGAAAGTTGATGGATAAAGGGTAAAATGAAGAATAAGGTGATACACGTGCAGCAGTATTCTAGAAGTAGGTAGGTACACGATTTTAGATTTAGAACCATTGTAACTACAAAATTATTTAAGTAAGTTATTAAACTAAGCTACCATAGAGATGTTTATCTTCAAAACACTAAGATAGTCTAAAAAAAATTTAAAAAAAAATAAATAAAAAAATAAATAAATTTAATATAGCTCCTTGTGAATGTCTCTAAAAATATAAATAAATAAAATAAAAAATTTAAAATGAAAAAAATGATGTTAATAGTAAAATAAAACCTGCAGGGGAAAGTTGTAAATCAAAGATAGGTATTATGAAAAATAAGGTAATACACGTACAGCAGTATTATTCAAATTTTCAAAGGACACGATGAGGTTGCGTTTGATTGACATTTTATTAAAGGTCAAAACGTATAAAACCCAATATCTCGAAAACTAAAAGGAATTTTAGGAATCTAAAAAAGCTATTTTACCCCTGCCCTCCCTGGGCATCTAATTTTCGTGCGAATCGAGCCGGTAGTTTCAGAATTTAGCCCTTTTTTAAAACGAAAAGGAATTTTAGGATTCTGAAAAAGCTATTTTACCCCTGGCCGCCATGGGAACCTACGGGTAAAGTTTCGCGCGAATCGGGCCGGTAGTTTCAGAATTTAGCCCTTACATATATACATATATACATACACTTTACTTTATATATATAGATAACTCATCTAAGTTAAACAAATGGCATATATCCGTGTATGGAAATAGCAATCTATTAGATAAGTAACAATTACTAGAAAGTACACGAAGATAAAATTTATTTCAACCTCCTAGATAAAATTTATTTCAACTGTAAATTCATTACAACATCCCGTATTTAAAGTAGTAACAATAATGATATATCAACAGTTATTTACATAACAAGGAGATCATGGGTGGGGTCATATATCAACAGTTATTTACATAACAAGGAGATCATAGGTGAGGTAATAAGATTAGGCGTAAATCAAGATGGCGAAAAAATAATAATAAACAGGGAAAATAACAATAAACTAACAAATAGCGAAAATAACAAACATCGTGATTCCAAAATCTATTAATAAATGCGTGGCCTAGAACAGCCAAACTAGATCCATAAAATGCAAGGGTAATTTTAATTTTACAAATCAAAAAGGGCAAATCGGTAATAAAAATTACTAAAAATTAAAATTGGCCTAATGCCACACAATCTTGTTATTATTTTTTGTGTTATACCTGTGTACTCTATTTGATAAGAACCTTATAGCCTTTCGGGCCCTCAAATAACATTTTAACCCATCATCTTAGACCGAAGTTCGTAAAACAAGCATGAGCTGACATATTACTTCTTCTAAATTTAAGTCCCAATACTGGCTTCCTATTCAGTCACTTCTGGCAGGAAAACTTTGGCTAAATCAATATGAAAGAGATTCTCCGAGGCAACCTCCGATAAATTAGTATTTTAATGGCTAAGTGCAATTGTGATTGTCACATTGACACTGAATACAAGTTTTTAAATAATATCTTTTTATTCGATTGTGTACCTCAAGAATAAATTATAGCTAATTATAAATTATTTAGCATTTCTAGGGCTATTTACAATGAATTTAACTACACTTCCAGGTCACACAATGATGTAGCATATCTATTACCTAAAATTATAGTAGTTTAGGGTGTTTAAATGGATTTAAAAATTTAAGATTCTAAGCGGTTAACCTTAATAGCCGATGCAAATAACTTCTTGATATATGTTAATTTTCATAAAATAACATTGCTTTATGAAAAAACTATGAGCCAATAATACATAGGTGTGGAGTAGCTCTAATTATAAAAAAGCTCCATTTTGACTCTTAGTATTCGTAGGATTTAAAAAATAATCTTCGAGTAGCCTGAATTACAACCAAATTTATACACAAATCAGAAGAAAGTTTTAGAAATGAGATGTAAAACAAATCAAAATCTCTTGGGTTATAAATGAAGCATTTTCTAAAAATATTTACAAATAAAAGTGCCAATGTTGTGAAACCCTTATAATTACAACACCTCGATAGTACAGGATATCTTCTTAAAATATCCGTAACAAGTTATCTGATGCTGCCTATATTTTTACTTTTTAATTTTGTAGGGGCGAAGGAAGTGCTTAAAAATTATGGAAAAGCTGGGATGACCCTTAAGTTTAAAAAGGGTTAGGGCAATCCCCAAGGTTTTTAAGGCACTAGCTAGCCATCGCGTTAGAAATGCCTGTTACAGCTTTCCATCAAGCCATAAATACTTTTCACAGCCCCTAGAACTCACGTAACAGAAAAAACATAATCTAATAATACTGAATCCTATATAACATCCAATTTCTATAACCTATCGAGTCTGAAGGATTTTGATACAAGTTAAATTTTGATTGCTCATTCTTAATCCTGCTGTTTAATAACCATAAACGAAGTGGAAAAATAAAAACAAATAATAGGAAAAAGTGGGTTAGCCTAATTTGCAAAAAATATATACAAAATATTTTTAATTATTTTCTTATAGGGTGGCCAAGGGCCAGAGATCGCCACTGCCTACTGTACACATAAATATTTATAAGGAACCACAATTCTCAGAGAGGCTCACTAGTTTCTTTAATATATGTATATCAATGCACGCAATAATTTAAGGGTCAAAAAAATTCTAAACATTCTCCAAATTATTGTATTAACCTATGAATGGTTTACCACGAAATTTTTTAAATATAGTAATAGGACTGACACAGAACTTTGGTTATAAATTATAGAGAAATCAAAAGGCACGCCCAAATAGACCCCGTTGCTCGGATCTGTCACTGTCTCTAGGCTACCTATGTTGGAGACTGATCTAACTTTGTATATACAAAATTTTATTTAAAAGATTAACTCCCAAATTCTTTTATAATTTTAGCTAAATTTTCTCCATTTTTATTTCTGGCTAATGATTTTATTGCTTTTTGAGTTATTCATAACAGTTGAGGATATCTTAAAGATAGAAAGGAGCGGGCGTAGGTTCAGGTCACTTCTGACACAAGTTTAATGCACTAGATGAGTTTTGAGTACTTCAATTTAAAAATATTTATTCGTTGAACAAAAGCGTTTTGTAAAGAAACGAAAATAATGTAAACTGAGGTATTGGCGAAAGGGAGGGGAACAATAATATTTTTTTGTTGCAAGAATTTATGTGTTTGTGTTTTAAATTTTTTTATATATGTGTATTTTAGGGTTTGTAGAGGAGACATTTTGTTTATTTTATTTTATTATAGGTGTTTTTTTATTAGAGTACACGCAGATTAACAAAGGCTGAATGGGAACCACTGGTCTAGAGTAATGCATTTTTACCGTTTTCTTAAATATTTAGCCAACACTCAATTTTTTATACTTTAAAGTAACCTTATTTACCATATCAGTACAAACTTTGTAATGCTTATTTAAACTTTGATTGTTATAAATAATACGTGTTTAGCTAAGTTTATGACGTAGAATTTGATTGTTAGTTTTGATTTATTACATCACATTTGATTGTTAAAATTTATAAGCAATGTTTTGTAAAATGAGATGCCTGAAAAATTTTACAAGATTTATGAAATTTAGAAGCTATAAATCAACAAAATATGAAATTCCTAAGGATGATAATCAAAAATGTGGGTTACTCCATTATATAAAAATCCAGGATGAAGATCTGGAACATGAAAAGTAAGAGTGGATTGCATTTCAAGAGGATTATGTCACAACTGCTTTAAATAATATATTATTTTGTTTGCATTGGATTCATATCGTGCCTTCAAGATCACTACCCTTACATAAAAAAGTTAAAAAGAGTGTCTCATGCTGCCTAAATCTATATCTTCATCTCCATACTATTAGTATAATTACTTTTCAAAATTTTTAAAGCTGATTATTAATTAAGCTGCAATACTGCCTCTCTCAGATGATGGGTATAAGAGCTTAATCAATTAGAAAAGTAATGGCCGCTAGGCGCGGTAAAATTAGCCCTACCAGATATCAAGGTTTATGTTAAAGGCTTGGACCTCGTAACAACCCCTACGCCCAAATCCCCAAAATATAAAAAAACACGAGGTAAAAATTGAATTACACATGGCTATGATAGTTGGTTTTTCTCCTTAACGTTCATCCAACAAAGTAGTTAAGAAGCTTCTCAACACAACGTTATCCCTAATGAGCCTTTCCCCCCCCCCCTTCATTTATCAAACAGTCGTGTGCGACCTAGCAAACGAGTCTGATCACTAGGTCCATGTATACTTCTTTCTTGATGACTTGCTTTTACAACGATAACACCCTAGACATATAATCGGACCCGGATGACCTAACCAATGTCCTAAGGGAGCCTTTTTTCCCCCTTCGTTTCTCAAAATTACGTGTGCGACTTAGCAAAGAAGGTGATCACCAAGCCCGCGCACGTCTTTCTAGATGACTCGATTTTACAGCGATGACTACAAAGACATACAATCAAACCCGGATGACCTAACCATGATGTCCTAAGGGAGCTTCTTTCTCCCCCTTTGTTTCTCAAACAGTCGGATGCGACTTAGCAAAGAAGGTGATCATCAGGTCCAAGTATGCCTTTTTTGATGATTTGCTTTTACAGCAATGACTACAAAGACATACAATGGGGAACGAATAACTTAACCATGCTGTCCTTAGGGAGCCTCTTTCTCCCCAATCGTTTCCCAAACAGTCGGATGTGACTTAACAAAGAAGGTGCACCAGGTCCAAGGACGTCTTTCTTGGTGACTTGCTATTACAGCGATGACTATAAAAACGTGCAATCGGACCCGGATGACCTAACCATAATGTGGAAGCCTCTTTCTCCCCCTTCATTCCTCAAACAGTAGTGTGTGACCTAGCAAAGAAGGTGATCACCAGGTCTACATACGTCTTTCTTCATGAATTGCTATTACAGCGATGACTACATTGACTAACAATCGGACACAGAGGATCTAACCACAATGTCAAGAGCTACAACGTCAAGGAAAACGCAACACTGACCAGCGTCAAAACTTACCGACTCTCCTTAGTCACTTGTTTTCACACCTTTTTACGTCCATCTATCGATTTATTAAGGACAGTGTAGATTTATATTCTCACGTGTTATTGCGGACATCATTGTGCCCCAACGTTTCCTACGCTACACAACTTAGAAATACGCAAAACCATATCCGAATCACACCTCAGTCGGGATCTACTCTAACGAAGTGGAACCGTTGTTGCAATTTCAGGAAATCGTATCCGAAGGATCCAAACAATCCGCACCAAACACCCGTAGCGGCTAACAGTAAGTAAGCAAGCCTATCTACGGCTTTATCTCCTATGTGCCCCGCACTCTGTAGGTCGCCTTTGAGAATATGAGCCCGGTGGACGTGGCTCGCATCAAAGCTGGGGATCATTTTATTCCTCAAAGCCGTAGAATAACGTCAAAAATATTGCCAGCGTACTGGAAAATACTGGCTTCGTGACAAGGACACCTTGCATCGGATGTGGATCCGCCACCTTTTTATTCCTTAAAATTTACTTACCATATACAGGCAATCCTTTGGATGTTATTCTAGGGTTTAGAGGAATTAAATGATCCCCATAAGCTTTGATGCGAGCCACGTCCATCGGTGCTCATTAAAGGCGACGTACAGAGTGAGGAAGCACATATGATATTAAGCCTTAAAAAGCCGTGCTTACGTCGAGTTAACCGCTGCGGGTCTTTGATGTGGATTGTTTGGACCATTCGGATAGGATTCTATGAGATTGCAGCAACGGTTTCACATCGTGAGAGTAGATCCCGACGGAGGGAATGTGATTCGGAGATGTGGTTTTGCATATCTCTAAGATGTATAGCTTAGGAAACGTTGTGGCACAATGATGTCTGCAATATCACGTGAGAAAATTACACACTGTCCCTAATAAATTAAGCGATGGACTTAAAAAACTGGGAAACAATATTATGGTCACCAAAAAGAGTCGGTACGCTGGGCAGGGTTTCGTTTTCTTTGACGTTGCAGTTCTCGACATCGTGGGTTAGGTCCTACAAGTCTGATTGTACGTCTTTGTAGTCATCGCTGTAAAAGCAAGTCATCAAGAAAGACGTACGCGGACCCGGTGATCACCTTCTTTGCTAAGTCGCACACGACTGTTTGAGAAACAAAGGGGGAGAAAGAGGCCTCCACATGGTTAGGTCACCCGTGTCCGGTTGTACGTCTTTGTAGTCATCGCTGTAAAAGCAAGTCATCAAGAAAGACGTACGCGGACCCAGTGATCACCTTCTTTGCTAAGTCGCACACGACTGTTTGAGAGACAAAGGGGGAGAAAGAGGTCTCCACATCATGGTTAGGTCACCCGTGTCCGATTGTACGTCTTTGTAGTCATGGCTGTAAAAGCAAGTCATCAAGAAAGAGGTACGCGGACCCGGTGATCACCTTCTTTGCTAAGTCGCACACGACTGTTTGAGAATCAAAGGGGGAGAAAGAGGCCTCCACATCATGGTTAGGTCATCCGTGTCTGATTGTAAGATAGTCATCACTGAAGCAAGTCATCAAGAAAGACGTATGTGAACCTGGATCACCTTCTTTACAAAGTCGCACACGAATGTTTGAGAAACAAAGGGGGAGAAAGAGGCTGCCTTAGGATATCGTGGTTATATCGTCCGTCCGATTATAGGTCTTTGTAGTCATCGCTGTAAAAGCAAGTCATCAAGAAAGACGTACGTGGACCTGATGACCACAGTCGTCTTCTAGGTCGCACACAACTGTTTGAAAAACGAAGGAGGAGAGTTAGGCTCCCTTAGGGATAACGTTTGGTTGAGACTTTTTTTCCATGTGTCGCCCATGAAATACATGGTTGAGGGATGAACGTTAAGTAAAAAAACCAACTATCATGGCCACGTGCAATGCGATATTTACCTCGTGTTTGTATATTTTAGGGATTCGGACCTAGGGGTTGTTACTAGGTCTCTCAAGCCTTTGGCATAAAGCTTGATATCTGCTAAGGCTTATTCTACCGTTTGCCGAGGCACGGGAGCTGATAGTCTTACTATTTTAGAAAGCGTTGTCCATCGCGGTTACTTTTCTGGTTGAGTAAGCTGTTATGCCCATCATCTGAGAGAGGCAGTATTGCAGCTTAATTATAATCAGCTTTACAATTCAAAAATAATTGTACTCATAGTATGGAGATTAAGATATTGATTTAAGCAGCATGCGACACTCCTTTTAACTTGGTTAGGGGTAAAGATCTTGAACTATATGAATCAAATGCAAACAAAGTAATCAATTATTTAAAGCAGTTGCGAAAATCTTTAATCTTAAAATGCAATCCACTCTTGCTCTTCGTGTTCTAGATCTTCATCATAAGTTTTTATATAATGTAGTAAAACCACATTTTTATTATCATCGATAGGAATTTTGGATTTTGTTAATTTAGAGCTTCTGTATTTCATAGATCTTGTATAAAAATATTTAGGCGTCTCATCTTACAAAACATTGCTTGTAAATTTTCACAATCAAATTAAATTTAAATTAACAATCACGTCTTACGTCATGGGCGTAGCCAATTTTTGGATTAGGGGGGGGGCAATTCAAAAGTTCAATTAGGGAGGGGCAAAACATAATTTTTTATTTTTTTTTCATTTAGAGGGGGGGGGGGGGGGGGAAGGGAGGCGGCCGCCCTCCTGCCTACGCCCATGTCTTACGTCATACATAAATATAGACTAAACACATATTATTTATAACAATCAAAGTTAAGACAAGCATCACAGTGTTTGTACTGATATGTTAAATAAGGTTACTTTTAAGAATAAAAAATTTAGTATTGGCTAAAATATTTAAGAAAACGGAAAAACTCATTACTCTGGAGCAGTAGTTCCCATTCAGTCTTCTTTCTATGATTGTTTATCACCTAGGCTGGTGGTCAGTTATGCAAGTTACCATCGATATTTTCAAGTTACTTTAGAGGTCTTTACCGGAGTCCGGAAATACTATCTGTTCAATGCTGATTCGTCACCCTTGGTGAAAAGTTAAGGGAGGGAGGGGATTTTGGATTTGTGAGCTGGCAGTTGACTAAAATAATTTAAATAGGTGAATAGAATATTAGCTGACCATTTTAAGGAGTTTAGAAAAGCGTGGTATAAAAATTAATACACATAATCAAACTATTGGAGCTGGTAGCTTGTGTAGTAAGAACGGCAGGCTAGTTTTTTCCAGCGTATTGCTAAGCTTAATTGTTAGCGTTTATTTTATTTGCACGAGCTTTTTAGTGGTAAATTTTTTGGGACTACTTTGGGGTTTTGTGCAGGGGTTTGAACCCGCCCCAAAAAAAATCGGGTTCGTGTTCGGGTTCGTGTTCGGTTTAAGGAATTGGGTTCGGGTTCGGGTTCGTGTTCGGTTTAAGGAATTGGGTTCGGGTTCGGGTACAGGTTCGGGTTCAAGAAATTTTATTATACTAATAATACATTTTTACCTTCAAAAAATTATTGAATAGTTAACTTAATTTTTAAATAGCACCTAATTAAATTCACATGCCAATTATTTCAGTGCATATGTATTTCCAATCTTGTTACAGCATCAATCTTTAGAGAAACAAGTCTCCCCTTTATTTCATTTTTCATACCTTCCCTGATTTTATAAGCAGTCTCCATAACCTTTTTCCGAATTATATTTGTAATAATGCATATTTCTTTATTCATACCCTTGAGAATAGGGTTAAGAATCTTTCTAAACCCACTATCATCTACACAAGTAAATGGTCTCCCATTTAATGTTACCATCTCAATAAGTCCTTCATATATTTGTTTCTCTGTAATCTCCACTTTGATTGTCAATTTTTCAAATATATTGTCTAAAGTTGACTCTTGATTGGATTTGAGTTTTTTCGGAGAAGGAGAAATACAAAGTGCCTTCTTTTCTTCTTTATATTTGTCAAAGAGAGTTGAATGAAATCTTTCTAAATGTTTTTCAAGATTGGTTAAATGTGTCCCTTTCATTTTTTTACCACAATCTATGGCAAGGCATTCTGAATAATTTGATAATGGAGATATTTTATAATATTTCTTAATGGGGTTATTTTCCCTCACCATTTTAGACTATATACCATAACTAATATATATCAATTATATATATAATACTTACAACTAATTCTTGAGATAATTAGTATTGATTAATGAATGAAAAATGCCGGAAACATAAAAATATTGAAATTAAAATCATATGGTTTTCTTCGTTTCGTTACATTGTCATGAAAGAGAAAACTGAGATATTCAATTCACAATGTATTTTTGAATTAAAAACCCGAACCCGAACCCTTTTTTGTATTTATCGGGTTCGGGTTCGGGTTTTAAGGGTATTTTTAAAAATGGGTTCGGGTTTGGGTTCGGGTTGTGTAAATCATCGGGTTTTACCCGGTTCGGGTTCACGGGTTCGGGTTCGGGACAAACCCCTGGTTTTGTGTTTCTGTAAAAACACCTAAAGCTTTTTGAGTGAATAATTTTATAAACCCTTAGGTTTAATTTTGGTCGTTTTGGGTGGGGCATGCAGTTATATGAATTTTTTTTATAATGTTCATCATATTTGCTGTATTTAGATTTAGATAATGAATTTTTAATTAAAGTAAAATAAAAGTAAATGTAACTAAGTGGAAACTTTTCACATTGTGATGTCATAATGAATTGTATCATCTAATCTATCGTATATTATAATCAATTATTATGCATCATCTCAGGCGTTCCGCTTGCCCCCCCCCTGGCCAAAATTTGAAAATTTAACTAAATAAAATGGGTTAAAATATTATAGTTTAGTTGCATAAAAGGCTTTAAGACACTTATAAAATCAAAACATATACATTTAAATTTTGACAAAATGCATTGTAAAATTTCCGTATATGATTGTGAACATTGCTATAAAAAAAACTTGGTTGGACATTTATGTCCCGTGAAAACACAAGACCGCCCCAGGAAATGGCTAACTAAGCTATTATGTTTAATATTGTGATTAAATTAATTTCTTATATATCTCAAGTGTTATAATTATTATGCTTTATTTAGTTGTTACTTGAGCATATACAGACAAAACATATGCATATCCAAACCTAATTAAGGATAACTATCAAAAAAATATTATTCGTGGTTATCTATCCTATCCTACATATAAATATATAATTTTTAATCTACTGATTAATAATCTCTAGATGATACCTGTATTTATTTAAAGATATAGATGAAAACGTCTCACCTAGAGTTTTTATTAATAAAAACTGATGTAGATAGGTGGCGTAGCCAATTCCCCCCCTCCCCTTAGCAAAAATTAAAAAAAAATTGATATAAATAAAATATTAAATGAGTTAAAATATATAGTCAGATAAATGACTCACTTATAAATATTTATATTTATTTTCAATATAATCTCTGGCAAAACGCTAAACCACATTTTTTGTCTTTTTAACACCACATGCGTCAATGATCGTATTTTTTTCATCTCAAGAGATTAGAAGCTTATTTAAAGATGCCTAGACATCGATGGAATGAAATGGCAATAACGAATCAAAAGTAATTCTTTTACTTCAGGTGAAATCTCCAAATGACAATCGCTGGGCAAATGAAAAATCAAATGACTATTTATTATAATGTTCCTCATTCAATACAGAATTAATACTTTTATCATATTTGTCTAAAGTTTTCTGCTAGAAGCCATCACGGTTTGATGACTAAATTTCCCGCCAAGGCCAGCCCAAACCCTTTAATTACCCATTTCACTAACGCTGTACGTACAGCCGGGCCCAAAATGGCGATTTTAATCTCAAGCATTAATTTTGTCTTATTTTCGAAAATTTTTGATTTAATTGTAGAATTTATATAATTAAAAATGTGACAAAAATAGTAGACTATAAAATAATCTCATTATTATGGTGCCCGCTCAGGCCTACTTGAAAACCTTAATTTGCGATGGTTGCCTGGCCGGTCCCTTGGCCGAGTGGACCCAGCGGCGGCACGACTTTTGGTTGTTTAATTTTTATTTTTAATTACAAATAAATGTAAAAAAAAAATTGGTAGCTTTCCCCCCCCCCCTTGAGAAATCAGGTGCAGGCAGTGAATTTAAAAAAATATTTTTGTGAAGATTTGCTGTCACACTGGGGACAATTGTCATAATCAACAGAATCTATTAAAAAATTTTTGATTGAAAATAGGCTTATTATGTGACTAAAACAAGTTGTACTATTAGAAAATATTTGTGAGAAGATTTGCGGTCACAGTGGAGACAATTGTTATAATCAACATGAAAATCTATTTTTGTGAAGATTTACGGTCACAGTGGAGACAATTGTTATAATCAACATGAAAATCTATTTTTGTGAAGATTTGCGGTCACAGTGGTGACAATCATTTTCTATAGAAATTCGGGAAGGGTGTAGGTTGGGCCTGTGCTTTCCAATAGCGAACGAACTCAGGCTTATAATTACATTTTAAAGGTTCCGGGATGGCACAAACTTTAGTGATGGTGGGCAAATTAAGCCCAAAAGGCCTGTGCATGTGTTTGGTTCAAACAATGGCCCTATTAGCACAAACAGAAAAATTGGAAGGAGCTTTTGCAAATCCTAGAATATATTATTAATATTTTTCCACCAAAAACTCATCGTAGATATTGAATTTATATAGTTTTAATTAATTTATGTTCAATCAAAAGTTTTTGAAATAAAATGAACCCCCCCCCCCACCCCCCTAAATTGGGTAGTCCTGCCTCAGCCACTTCTGTACATAATCATATTTAAATTTTGTTTTAATATTATTATTTATAACAAAAAGCAATCCTGGCTACGCCCCTGAGTAGTGGTAATAGTAGTTGCTGTAATCGTACATAAATATCAAAGAGCACTTATTCTATAGCTTTAAAAAGAAAGGGAGGAGGACCTTAGTTCTGGGGCGATTTTCAATATAAAGAGTTTGGGGATAAATTAATTTTTTATACAAATTCAAAAATTAATAGAGCTAGGGTAATAAAATATCTATTGATTCCTTTCCCCAAATCAAATTTATTATACCAAAATTTATCAATCAATTTTTAAGTTAATGACATTTAAAAACGCCAAAGTCGTTTTTAGCGACTTTGATAGGAAATAATTTTAAAACTTAGCTTGTGGGAAATTTGTGATTCACGTGGAAAACCCTACCAGAATCTGCAAAAACTTACCAGGTTGTTGTTGAACCATGTTATCTATCGTAGGTTCATGAGACAATTTGTAAATAAAATCACCGTTCGATAGTGGACACAGGAAACTCACTTCGAACCCAAGCAACAGGTTTGGGTATCCAACAACTTATAGATGCACAAACAAACGGGACAACGCATGACGTCAACAAAGACGGAACTATAAGTTCAGGAAGGTATTCAGGGGAAGAAAAATGGATCAAGATGCTATCCTTGAAAAATACATTCAAAATCACAAAAGAGTATTTAAAATACCTTAACAATATGATAAAAGTCATCTCTAAAGGGGGGAACAATAATACCTATGTAAGAATTTCTCGGATGTGGTGAAGAAGGAGTCACCATCAAGACGAATCTCCTTAAAGAATTATTGGTAGAAGAGCGAATTTCTAATCAAGCTGAAGGAAAGCTATTACAAGCCTCAGAGATGAGAATTATACGTTGGAGCATCGGGTATACTAAGCTCGATTATATGACGAATGACTGTCTCATGACAAAAATGGGTATTCAACCTATGGCGGACATGATTAACGAAAATCGGCTAATGTGGTATGGGCATATACTAAGAAGGGACACGAATGACGTTAGTCAAAAATACTGAACATGGAAGTACCAAGGAAGAGAGGAAGAGGACGACCCCTGTCACGTGGAAAGGGCAAGTCGACAAAGTTATGAAAACAAAAAAGATTAGTCAAGACATGGCCCTCAACCGGTAAAGATGGATGAAACTTATTAAAACAAACCCCACGACTGTGCGACCAAATAACTGACAAAGAAGAAGATAGATGACATATTAATTAAAATAACAAACTTGAAGAACATGTACGCGTTTTTGATTAAAACTTTTTTCATAGATAAATCACATATTTGATTTAAAAAAAAGTTTAGCGCGTTCATTCATATTGCTTATTAATAGTTCAAGTTTAGAATTTTGAAAAGCTAAAAATTTCTAGTTCGAATTCCAAATATAAGAACGGCATCTAGTTCAGTTTAGTGAAAAATGAAATATATTATTTAAGTACTCAGACTGAACTAATTCTTTGCAGCTCTCTAATGTTGCGAAATTTGTAAAATATCGCTTATTATACCTATTACTTTAATGGAACAATTACAAATATTAAAGCTTTCTTTATAAGGTTATTTTGGACAAAATAATAATTGTTCTCAAATTTTTGATTTATTTCTTAATAAGAATAATTCGATTAATTTAAACTAATTTAGCTAATGAATTCCGAGTTGTGAAGATGCTTATGCTAAAATATATAAAATTATGTGGCATAATCCTTGCAATACCATTAAGGATCTAAAATTCGCAATTTAATTCTCTGATGTATGATGATTATTTATGGTCGTGAGTGATCCACATGATATTTGGAAGCCTACTATAAAAAAGATGAAAATGTTGTGATATTGGCAGTTTTCCTCATTTCTTAATTGAGAAAATATCCGCAGGGTGCTGTTTAATTTAGCAAATACATCAACCCTTGTTGGATCCTATCAAACATTTGGCTCAGTTACATGGCATGTTAGAAATTCGGACATCTGGCCATTTCTGTATGCCAATGAAATTCATGGATTTAGGAAAGCCAGCATTCTTTATAGACTGCCTGGCTGTGTGGCTCGCTTCAATAGCTCGTAGGTTCAAATCCCGCACCTATATCTTATTTAAAGATTAAAACCACTCTGCATAAAAAAAAACTTGGCAAATGTAATAAATTTCGCAAATATTAAAAATTTGAACATTTGATAAAAAGCTTAACATTTAATAAAAAAAACTTGGCAAATTGAATATAAAAAATTGAAAAATGGCAAAAAAAAAACTTTGCACTTTGAATAAAAAACTATGCGAAATAATCTATTGCCTTTTATTAGTTATGAAATAACGAGGATCAAGATGATAGGCGTTCAATTAACAGATTAGCGATAAAGGAAGGGTGACACAAGCGATTTAAACATCGGCCTGCAGCTGTGCGAAGTTTCTTACTCAAAACTTGAGGTTTTGACATGGAGGGAGTAAAACCATGTAACTACCTCGATCCCCTTAATCAAAGTTTCCTAAAAATAGTGTTCGAAGAAAGGTAAGCTACGGAACGTGTTTTTAGTTAAAATCATTTTGGTGTTTATGGTGGACGGTTAAAGACTATGAGGCCGAAGCATATAAAAGTAAGCTGTCGTTGTGAGTCTAAGTTGATAGCGAGTTATTTTGAAAAAGCTCTATGATAACGAAAATGAGCTAAAGCCTGCCTTCTCTAACATATGGACGGAGCCGATATGGCCACTTTAGAAGATTAAAGTGGCTTGGAATTAATGAAGGGGCTAAATTTTAAAATAGGGCGTATATCGAAAAGTCAACGAACCTTCTTTTCGATGGCGCTAAGAAAGTTGATGTTAAAAAAAATCAGGAGACTCAAAATATTTTTAGTATTAAAAAAATTTTTAAAAAAAATGACGTCTTTCTTTATCAAAACCATATTTCGAATCACATTCCCTCCGTCGGGATCTACTCTAACCATGTGAAACCGTTGCTGCAAGCTCATAAAATTATATCCGAATGATCCAACACCCGCAGAGGTTAATTCGGCGTAAGCACGCCTAAGGTTTCATCTCCTATGTTCCTTCTCACTGTAGGTCACCTTTTAGAATATTGAGCCCCGCTGGAGGTGGCTCGCATTAAAGCTATGGGGAATCATTTTATTCCCCTAACCCGTAGAAGAACGTCCAAAGGATTGCCAACCTAATATCGTACCGAAAAATATCGGCATCGTGACAAGGACACCCTGTATCGTAAGTCGGTCCGCCACCTTCTATAACCCTTCCCCAAAATTCGCTAACCCTATACCCTATTTATACCGATAACTTGTAAGTTTTATATATATTACGCTTTAATAAAGGCTTTTGGTGAAATAATCATCACGGCCAGGAAAATTCGTGTATGTTCGTCTATTTTTGGAATTTATTATAGCAACTTGATATCTTTCTATCAAGTTATAAGCATCTCTTTCCCTCTCAATCAAAAAATGTTAATTTCAAATATTTATGCTTGCTTATGCAGTACATACGGCTACCTCATTTAATTTTTTTTTTTTTTTTTTTTTTTTTGTTAAAGTTTATTTGTTAAAAATCCACTGACAGTAATATAATATAAATACATGAAATATAAAAGGCAAACAGTACATACGGCTACCTCATTTAATAGTTATAGCAAATTCATTATCTCTTAAAAAGCAAGCGACCAAGCATCTTAACCTTCACAATCAAATGAAGTCGTATCTCTTAATCATTTTTTAAATCGATGTAAAGACACTTCTATCTGTCTAAATTCGAAAAATATGAATAAAATTTAAGTTAGCGGCCACATGGATATAAACTATAAATAAAAATTTTTCAATATAAACATCATGACAATAGTAAGAAAATGTAAATTGAGAATTTAATGATATTTCAAATATTTCTATATCTTAATAATAAAAATTTGATCAAACTAAAAATTTGGGCCTCATAGATTAAACTAAAAATCAAAAGTTTCAATAATCAAAATGTTCCAATATTAAACATCATGACAATAAGAAAAAGTAAATTGAGGATCTAACGATATTTATAACTTTTTGATGTCTTAATATTATCTTGATGAAATTTGTTAATATTTAAACACACATTGATTTTAAATTAAAAGAAGGATTTTAATTTAATATTTAGACACACATTGATTTTAAATTAAAAAAAAAGGATTTTAATAAGGCTAAACATAATTCCAATTTAAGGTTCAGAATTGAGGATGTAATGATATTAATAACTTCTTAATATCTTATTAATATGAATTTTAAAAAAAATTATTCTAGAATTAAATTTAAAAATTTACAAGGGGAATACTGTCAACGGCACTTGTTTAAGATTAAAAGATGTCGTTATAGGGAAATTCCTAAATTTAACATATATTCTTATGTAATATATCCTATATTTTGTTTAATAAATCTGTTTACTATACCTAGGCTATTTAATTTTTAATTAATGTTGGCGCTTACATCTGGTTTTTATTTGATTTAAATAATCACTAATTAAGGGATAATATTATCATGTCAATTATATTTTGAATTATGTATATATTACATTGCTTTAGAGAACTGCACGGGTGACCCGAGACCCGACCCGGAGCCGGGCCGGTTTGAGTTCAAAATGTTGAAAAGTCCTCGGGCAGGTTTGGGTTGAAAATTTTGAAATGCTTACGGGTCGTGTCGAGTTAAAAATTTTAGTATGCTTTAGGGTCGGGTCGAGTTGGATTTAAAGTGTCGGGTCAAGGGCTAAGAATCTTACATTGCAGAATACACGGGACACATCTTTAAATTAATGTATAATATTTTAATTGCTATGCAATTTATGGGCTCGTTTTTTGTTGTCCGTCCGTCTGTCCGTCTGTCCGTCCGTCCGTCCATCCCTATCTATTTGCATTGGGTATATTAGGTTATCGCTTTTTTAAATTAATGCATGAGAAAGAGGTGCCCCACCCCTCATCTCTATCTACCTCGGTGTGTTATATATAAGATTTGTTAAATTATCTATTATATAATAAACATAAATAAAAGTTGTTTACTTTTAATTGCTATGCAATTAAACTAGTTATATAATAAACATAAACAAAAGTTGTTTACTTTTAATTGCTATGCAATTTAACTAGTTTTTGTTATATAATAAACATAGATAAAAGTTGTTTACTTTTAATGCTATGCAATTTAACTAGTTATATAATAAACATAAATAAAAGTTGTTTACTTTTTAATTGCTATGCAATTTAACTAGTTTTGGGGTTAGAATCCCGGAGTTTTTTTGACTCTTATGATTGTTCTTGTTACTATCATTGATAATAAGAATTTTTGGCCGTCCGCTGGCTGCTGACCAATGAAAAAAATGACCATTGGCCAAAATATGAATCGAAATTATTTTTTTCGTTTTTTTTTTGACTATTATGATTGTTCCTGTTTCTCCCATTGCTATTATGATTTTTTGGCCGTCCGCTGGCTGCTGACCAATGTTATATAATAAACATAAATAAAAGTTGTCTACTTTTAATTGCTATGCAATTTAACTAGTTTTTGGGTTAGAATCCCGGTGTTTTTTTGACTCTTATGATTGTTCTTGTTACTATCATTGATAATAAGACTTTTTGGCCGTCCGTTGGCTGCTGACCAATGAAAAAAATGACCATTGGCCAAAATGTGAATCCGAGTTTATTTTTTCGTTTTTTTTTGAGTATTATGATTGTTCCTGTTACTACCATTGCTATTATGACTTTTTGGCCGTCCGCTGGCTCCTGACCGATTGAAAAAATGACCATTGGCCAAAATGTGAATTGAAATTATTTTTTTCGTTTTTTTTGACTATTATGATTGTTCCTGTTCCTACCATTGCTATTATGACTTTTTGGCCGTCCGCTGGCTGCTGACCAATGGAATAAAATGACCATCGGCCAAAATGTGATTCGAAAACTTTTTTTTTGTTTTTTTTTGACTATTATGAATTTATATCCACTTTTACCGTGTCCTGGCTGCTGACCAATGGAAAAAAATGACCATTGGCTAAAATGTGATTCGAAAATTTTTTTTTCGTTTTTTTTACTCTTATGAATTTATATCCACTTTTACCGTGTGCTGGCTGCTTACCAATGGAAAAAAATGACCATTGGCCAAAGTGAGCATCAAAATTTTTTTTCCGTTTTTTTGGCTATCATTGACTTATAGAGTATCTGTTGGTACTGACCAATAGAGAAAAAGTGACCATTGGCCAAATTTTTGATTTTTTTTAATTAAAAATTGTTCAAATTCAACAAAAAATTTCTCCCAACAATTCTGCAAATTCTTAACATTGTGTTGTTTTATAATATAATGTTGTTAGACCCATAATCACTAAAGGCCATAAAAACTAATGTAATACGCAACTAGATGCAAACACTAAATCTAACCCTAACCCTTGCCTATATTACATTTTGCCTTTATTACATTTTGCCTATAATGGAAAATTTGTATAAATAATTAATTAATCATTAGGCATTTAATACCCCCCTATAGGCATTCTCGCCTCATCCCACCTTTCTCGCCCATAAATTGCATAGCAAATATGATACATTTATATGAAGTACAGATGAGTCGTCCCCCCTTCCCTTCCCCTCTTCCCTTCCCTTCTCCCCCTTCCCACGAGGGCCGAAGGCCCGAGTTTTTAATTAATATCGAAAAGTATAATTGAAGGTCATTCATTAAGTTAATTAAAATTCCTTTTGTTTTTTTAAATCTGATTGTTATAATTTGGATGCAAATTTAATTTTTACTCGTGAAAGGGTAAATATATCAACAAAATAATATTTTTAAATTGTATTTAAATAGTGTGAAGTTGTAGTTCATTATTAAACTACATAAATATAAATTCATAAAACAAATAAGATTATGTTTATATTTAATACATGATTCATTCGCAAAACTCTATATTTCAATTGAATGTGACCAGATACTGTATGCTATCATATATATATCTTTAGAATAAATCATTAAAATAAATGTAGGGATCAAAATGTGTGGAATCAATTAGTTTCATAAATCGCACTTTAATCTGTCGATCAAATTTTAAACACCCTCATTGGAGTAGCCAGGAAATTAAAATTAAAGGTGGGCAATAATGATTAAGGGACCATTTTTAAATTTCAGCCATAATTTAATAAAATTTTTAAGAATTTTTGGATTTAGAGGGGGCATCCGCCCATCCCTGCCACCCCCTGGCTACTCCCATGCACACCGCAATTTTTATTACTCACGCGTTGGATACCGAAATTTGAAACACGTTCGAAAGAGATTCGGTTAAAGATTTTTAACGCTTTCAGGTCGAACCGGGTTTTAAGATGCATTCGCGTCGGGTCGAATTGATATTTTTAAAATGATTTTGGGTCGGGTTCGGGCTAAAAAATTTAAAATTATGGGTCGGGATCGGGTTGAAAGTTTTAAAAAAAGTTCGGGTCGGGTTCGGGTTGAAAAAAAATGACTTTGCTCTTCTCTGCACTAATTTTTATCGTGCTAAAGAGAAAATTCCTTCTCGATTTAAGTAATTACTAAGTATGCTATTACGTCAAATATTTGTTGATTTATTTAAGGTCTATTTTACAAAACATATTGCTGTTAAAAGTTTAAATGTTCTAACAAGTGAATATTTTTAGGTGGTAAATGATCACTAAGTAGGTATGTTATTATGTCAAATATCCCTTTATTTATGAGATCTATATACTTAACCTTAGAATAATAAAGTAATTGCAAAAAGAAAGGAAGTGTTGTTATTACGCTGAAACCTTGTCTCTAAATAAAGCTATTGTTCAATAAATAGCCAGCAGTGAAGATTTCGATCATAAAGACAAATGACAAATTATGTTAGACAAAGATATTGATGTTTGATTCAAACCACCTTACAATTTTAAGGCCTATTAAATTCTAAAATAATGGAGCTGGAGGGAGAACGAGCATTTTTATCTGATGTTGTTGAAGCATTTTATTAGATAAATCCATGATTGAAAGAAAATGCATCGCCATTATTCCTTCGATTAATAAAAGACAAGTTTTTTAAATGCATTTGACCGCCTTCTTGGCTGGTGGCAAAGATTTAGGTAAAGCAATTAGCTATGTTACCCGCCGGTGCGTTAATATGAATTATCGAAAAGGTTATGGCGAATCCTGCTGAATTTCGTGGTAGAGAAGAAATTAGGTGCAAGTCTGGGATATGGGCCAGTGTTGATTATACAACGCCTATAATTTGGTGTAAAGGGATTGCAATAATCAAGCGATTAGTGCACTAGCAATAAGAAATTTTTCATTGCCGCCTTTTTATGCTGCTTCCGAAAGGATATGGTCAGCCTTAGGATTCTTAATAAACTTAGAAATAAATTAGTGAACGACAACATAAAATTATTACTATTATATACAATTTAAATCTCATCAATCCCGTAAGCCCCTCAATTTGTAAGCTGAGTCTTCCTTAGAGTCTAGAGATGAGGATCTAGAAAAACAGATAGCAGCTAATAGCCATTCACGTACATAAAAACGTTAATACGTATACATTATATTAATTTTTTTGATGCCTGTATTAAACTATTTTACCGTTTAGCGTATTATTCTCAATAAACTTATGTAACTAAATTTTATGTTAAATGGTTTAGTTTTTGTGTTTACATTATTAATTAAAATTGTTAAGTCTCTCTACATTGGTCTCTCTATTTGTTTCCCCAATCATTTCTTCAGATTTTTTCTTATTTTCTCGTATTTCCCCTAGGAAATTTCCAATGTTTGCTTTAGGGAAAATTAGACATCTCTATTAGGCTTGAACTAAACACATGAAAGGACTTTTTAGGCTTCAAATTAGCCCAATAGAACGAAAAATTCCCGGCCCGGGATAGTTAAAATGAAATTATCAGCCAGAGTTGGCCCGCTAATTTTTTGCAAGCACAGGCTCAAGATTCTTATATATTCTGCACTTTTTTGTCAATACTATAACAATGATTTATTTATATAATAAAAATGTTCAATATTAATTATATTAAAAAAATCAGTCTCAAGCAGGCTCTTATTTCTTTCAACAACCGACGCGCCGTTTAATTTTCACTAGTAGCACTTGAAGCTATATAAAACCATTTATCTATATATAAAGTAAAGTGTATGTATGTATGTAAGGGCTAAATTCTGAAACTACCGGCCCAATACGCGCGGAACTTTACCCGTAGGTTCCCAGGGCGGCCTGGGGTAAAATAGCTTTGCAGAATCCTAAAATTCCTTTTAGTTCTAAAAAAGGGCTAAATTCTGAAACTACCGGCCCTTCGCGCGAAAATTTAGCCGTAGATGCCCAGGGCGGCCAGGGGTAAAATAGCTTTTTCAGATTCCTAAAATACCATCTCGTTTTAAAAACGGACATTTCCCGGCCAGTTTTATTTATAGCATCTTATACAATAATGACGTAATACATACAAAGCTGAAGTTTTCTCGAATTAGATATTTAAAAGTATAATAAAAATGTCAGTATACGGTCAAAATTATTGGGGTTTAACAAACTATTTAAATTTTATACATTATCATTGGGTTTTATACACCCGTGGTACTTTTAGTCACCCAATTAGGCATTTTATCGTTATCACCTCACATTTTAACCTATAAAATTAACAAATACCTTATAAGTACTTTAACCTGTTACAGATTTATTAAATTATTAATAAATATGCCTTTTCCTATTACTAAATTAAATAATATTTATTTCAATAATATAGCATTATATTTTTTAATCATAAACTCTCCTACAGATGACTCAAAATTTGTCATATATGTTCTATTGATTCATGCCAATTATTTAGCTGATTAAGGACTAAGCCAAAGCAACGCTTGGCCTGGCACAGCTAGTAATAATATAAAATAAAAGGTTAATCTTATTTAACTAAATATTCCTATTTTTGTTTATTTTTCATCATCTCCTTATTTATAAGACTTTTTATATCCACTTATTTAAAAATCACAAGTTGTATGAATAAATAACGAACAGAAGTTAATATTGATTAGTAGAGTTAAATAATAATAAATTGATAAACATCTCAAAAAACAATACAAAATAAAAAAGTTATTGAAATAATTCTGGTGGATGAAGCCGCCCTGGTTAGGGTACTGACCGGGGAGGCCATGACCTAAATGAGGAGGATACCCTAGAATGGGTCAACCCGATCCGAGACTTTGGCTCATTTAATAATTTTTAATCCAGAATCTTTTTATAACAAATAGAAGGTTAGTAAAACAATCTTTTTTTTGAAAATTGTGAGATTATATTCTCAATTTTTAAAGCATACCTTTAAAGTTATGATTAAAGTAGCTGTTCAAAAAAGTATTATAATTCATAAACATTTATTTTTTTACCGTTAAAGAAAAATATGTCTACCTTAAAGTTAATTCATTACAGAAAAAGTAGATTGGTTAATTAATAGCAATCATTAAAATTACCTCTAGAAAATAAGTTGATTATTCATGTGGCAAAATGATTATCGTGTTGCTTGAAAGATGACAGCTAAAAAGATGGCTGGCCGGGCTTGGGGTCGGGTTAACCCGAAAATCAAAGTGCTCACATCTGCTTGGGCAAAATAAAAATTAAAACATCTGACCTGGGCCGAGAGCGATCCAATATAAAGGAAATTTGCAGGGCTCTCTACCAAATATAGCACCGCTAATACATCTAGGCCATGCTTGAATATTAACTCTTTCTATTTTTTTTTTAATATATTTTTCTTACTTTAACGTCATTCACAATTACATTTTCCAGCAATCTTTTATATTTCTTACCACTATTATAAATTGCCCTTCTAATTGCTTGTGAAGATCGATTGAAGATGTGCTAAAATTTCAGAGATCTTTTATAGTCTAAATGGTAAAAAAATGGGTAAATAAATAAAAACGATATTTGATTGCATTTGCTATTTTTTATCTATTCACTTTTATGTAGGAATAAAAAATTAGATCTTATTTCTATTAAAGATGTTCTGCATTTTTACAATCATATAATTTGGATTTTATTTTATGATGCAAATTTTGGTTGTATGGAATTCAAATGCATAAAACGGGTTAGATATATGTTTGAGTAAATTACTAATTTATTGTAGTCTTGTTTGAGTTCTAATATTGACTTGAATCATTTTTACCTCAGACATAACATTAATCAAAATAAAGTAATATATAGAATACCGATTAATAAAATACACGGTTTTTCTCGAGGTATTTTTTTAATTATTATACACGTAGTGCTGCTTATAGAAATGTAAAAGTTAAATCTTAAACTTCTAGTATTTTAGGTTTACTTAAATACAATTTTATATATCTTATGATTCTAACCAGTGCCGGACATAAGTGCCGGACATAAGTCAAATTCCATGCCCTATGATTTAAAAATAAACTAATTTATTTTACTGGAGTATTATTAAGAGTTAAAAAAATTAACTCTATGACTTATTATATAAAAATTATAGTAGGGAAATTGGGGGTTTCTTAGGGGAATCTCAGCCTAAGGAGTAGGACGACAATTGGCTAAAAATTTGGAGTCAGGTCGAAGTACCATATTTTCCAAATAAGGAGTAATCATATGTAACTGCAAATGGTTATAATAGCAGAGAATAAGTTGGAGGTAGTGTTATTATTGGAATCTTCCAATGTTGTGAAGAAATACAAAAGTTACATAGTCGAAAATTATGTTAAAGAAATTTTAAAGTTAGTTTTATAATTTTAATTTTTAACTCAATATTTCTATAGCAATTTGATCCATTCATCTGCCGAGGACAATGTAATTACATACCTTAATTTTTTAATTGATTTAGACAAGCTATAATTTAAGTTTGATAAGTTTTCATGAAAGATTATCTCCCACTTTGTGTCCTATTAAAATGGTGGAATGTGGCTCTAATATAAATTATATGTATCATAAGTTAGAAAAACTGAAGTAAAGTTCATCAACATTTATTAAATTAGATCTTAGTTATGAAGGAACTTCCTCAATACACGCCTTAACAGAAGCTTTTAAGGCAGCCTTTAGTATTTTTGATGCAGCTAATACCATTGATAAAAAAATGGCATTAAAGTGAATTTTTAAAAATCATTTATGTACATTGTATAAAATTGAAAACAGTAATAGAATTTGCATTCTTATATGTTCACAAATTCCTGAAGATGACCCAAGTTTGAGTCTTTTAAGACTCAATGATCTAACATTGAACAAGATTTTTCAAAAAATTAAAGAGGTGCTTATATTTCTTATCAAGCTCTAAATATTTCTAAAATCATAGTTACATATACTTTAAATTTTATAGAAAAATATAATGGTCAATGTTGTGAGCCCAAAGAGGGAAGAAAGTATCAAAAACTTTTGTGAAAAAGTAATATTTTTGTATTCATTACAACATGTAATAGGTAAAAATGGGCCCAAATGATTTAAAAGCCCATATGTTTTATAATACTTCTCCATCACAAGATGATAGGTTTGTTTGCTTCATTCAAGGCATCTTTATTTCTGGTATAAACATATTTTTACTATTGTTATATAATTATAGAAAAACTTGTTAGAGGAACTAGCCTTGGCAACCAGCAACCTATATTAAATAATACAGTTCTGCCTTATTTGCCATCACAAGCATCAGATATTTCTAATGCTCAAAGTAAAATACTTTTGTTTTTTTTTGTAAATAAACTTTTTTAGGCAATGATGATGGCTTTATAAATAAACAGCACATTCCTATGCTTGAAACTAACATACAAGTAACTATTATCTATCTGAAACTTTAATTTGGAAATACCTTGTATTTTCGAATACGATACAAGTTATTTAATTGAACATTTTTTTCAGTGATTGTTTAATTAAGTATGAATAGTTTAGGTATGCTGAAATAGCTATTTCATTTTTAGTGTGATATTTTCATTTTTGATTAAATTTTTAATTATTATATGTCAACCATTCTTTTGTCATTCAAACTTAAATGGTCAAAGTTGATGGTTTAAAAGTGAACATTAAACAAAATATTAAATTATTTGTGACAACCAACATCAACGGCATAACATAATAATACTTTTTATTTCGTTTAAAAAAAATATATTGAATTTTTTGACATTATTATTATGCATTTATCAATTCATCTAATTCTTGATATTTAAATTTTTGTTTTAAATTTGTAATAGGTTAAAAGTGAATACACTTCACCGTTCCAACAAAGTATGTGATGATAACAACATTAAAACTTATACCCCTAAATCTTTGAAAACTTTTATTTCCAATTTTTTAGTCATGTTTATAAGGTTAATTACCCTTGTTTTTACACAATTTTTAAAGTAAGTTTCAGATTTAGGTGTCTTATGGACTTAGACACTGCAAAGTGTTAATTTTCAAATAAACTATAGTAAATGTTAGCAGTGGTCCATATTCTTTAAGACCAGTTTTTTCAGGTTCAAATAGGCCCAATAGGTCACTGTCTAACTATCTGTGATGCAAAATTTAAAATTTACTGATATCTATCAATCTTTTAAAGTATGTATTAACATATCTTTAATTATTCTACAAAAGCTTGAGTAAAACCTATTTTATATCCTAACTCCATCGGCTTAGGGGAATTTAAGGGCTGAGTAAAGGAAGGGGGGGGGCAGTGATAAAATGTTGAAATTGATTAAAGGAGATGGAAAATGGATTGATTTAATCCAATTTTAACCTTATTTTAGGCAAATTTTATGAGATTTTTTTGATTTAAGGTGGGAGCCATTTAAAATTTTAAGCATTTAAGAGTTTAAATTTTCTGCAGTGTTAAATGAAGTTTTGATTATAGTAACACATAGTTAATAAGGTTTCCACACACACGATTAGGTCCCATTGCGATAACCAACCCAGGCTCACAGAGTATTAGTCAATACGGACAACCTCAATCTATACTATCGATGAACAACGCTCAGTTTCAGTCTCCACAAAGTGGAGCTTCACCCTATGCCCCCTCTCAAGGGGTAGACCCTGGGTATAGACAACAACCAACTCCCAACCAGGCACCTATCAATCAAATCTGTCAACAACCCCAATCGGCCCAGGCACAAAGTAGGACACCCCCCCCCCTTTCTCAGCTAGCCATACTAAGTAGTGTCCTGGGTTTTGTTTAGGCGACCTTTGGTGTTGGTCGATTACACAAAGCCGGACCAACAATTTTTGGTCTGTTTTTGTATTAGGCATAGTCGAAATTTAGAAGAAGAGACCATAAGATTTTGGTGATCTTTGACTTTTTTGAGTCGGCCACTAGTCTTAGTTCAACCAAGGGTCGACTAAACAAAGCCTTTTAAAACACTACACCAAATCTTGAATTTAATGTTATTACGGTGTGGTCAATGTAATGAATGATTTATAGTGGAAAATATATAGAATACCAATTGCTACAAACGTATGCGGGCGAAATGTATGACTAGTGATAAAACGGCCCCCCCCAGGTGTCTGCTAAAGTGATATTATGGTGTACTCAAAATAGTTATACCAGTAGTACTATTCTCCTATCTTTCTGAGGACTTTCAATGTGGGCGTGGTGCAAACCGATCACTAGTGTATTCTTTTATCGTAGAGACATGTGTTGTAAAAACGGAGCGGTGTTGTTTGGTCGACCTTTAGTCGACAAAACATAAACAGACCACAAGTTTTTTTTAGTGTTTTTCTTAGTCGCATAAATAGCCCAAACATTTTTTCGTGAAACCTTCCGTCTGTTTTTGTTTAATCGACTAAAACCAAATGTCGACCAAACAAAACCCAGCCGTTCTTACAACACTCCTTAGGAGGTGTTAGCTCGTTGTTATTGTTAGCAACACGCTGTGTACTGTGCTCTCCAGTGATGATATGTGAAAATAATCTAAGCTGCTCCACAAATGTAGTTACAAAATACTACCCACGTGGCGGTAAATGACAACGCTCGCCCATAATATGGGAGGAAATCAGTATAAAAAGGACCCTACACTAGGGACGCGCTTCTCACGATAGACTCTTTTGATGGTGACGGTTTTGAGCAAAAACGGCTGAGCTTTGTTTGGTCGACCTTTGGTTCAACTAATACTAATGGTCGACCCTGGTCTGTTTCTCAAATTTTGACTAAGCTTGGAGGTCGACTAAGCATAAACAGACCATACTTAAATCTGTTTTGACTTAGTCAACTAAAACCGAAGGTCCCCACAGATCTTACAACACTTAAGTCTATTTACTCCTTGTAACAGCGTAGTTTACATAAGGCGCGCTAGATAACATCAGTAATGACGAATAATAAGTTATGTTAAAAATGGCCGATACACTCAAACGAAAAAGTTAAATATGATTTGTATTGGATTTTTGCAGGGTCACAAATACAGGCTCAGCAGCAAACGTACGTTAATCCAAACAGTCAAATGGCTTTGGATCAAAGTGGGGTCAATAGGACCCCATATCAACAACAGCAACAACAGCAGTATCCTAATAGCGTGAGTTCTGCCACTCCTTCGCCCTCTTATAACCCCGCCGTGAGTGTAAAACAAGAATTTATCCAACCCGAAATGGCTGGTCAACAGTTGAATCAATCAACCGGACAAAGTAATGCATCATTACGTTCAAAAAAAATTTTATTTCCTTTCAATTTACGAAGTTTATATTTTATATTAAAGGTTTTCTTGTAACTGCTAGTTTTTTAAAGATTATCAACTGTAAAGAAATGATAATTTTTTATAATTTTAGCCATAATTATAATAAATTTTGAATAATTTTTAAATATAACGGTGGGGGCAGTCGACCCTCCCTGCCACTCCCCGGCTACGCCTATGAATACCAGTGTATTTTTTACTCCTTCATAAAAGATGCATACTCTCAACAGCCCCAACAAAATCAATCGGCAGCAGCACAACAAGCGCGTCCCTTGAGCGCCACCACCCCGGCTCGGGTCCTTTGGTCGGGTCTTTTGCAGTGGCAGGAAAAGCAGAGACCAGATGCTAGCAATATAAACAACGCTAACCCTTCTAATGCAACGCCGCCCATAACTACCCATTCTCTCATGTGTAGAGTTTCTCCCATGCCCGGATTCGAAGATTTGTATTAACTTTATAATTTACTCTAAATTTCAGAGAGAAAAAAATTATTTTAATTGCTACGCAATTTATGGGCTCGATTTGGGTTGTCCGTCCCGTCCTGTCCAACTTTAATTTTTCAATAACTGTGGACTTATGCTTCTTTAAAAGACTTTTATTTGGCTTTCGCAAATAGACTAGTCGTATTTTGCTTTTTACATATTAATTGCTTTTTAATATTAATAGTCCTTTTTTTGGAAACTTATGCGGGTTTAGAATTGCTGTGGAGACTTATGCTTCTGGGAAAAAGAGTAGCTAATGACCGCTAGCTGGCTTTAATTTTTTCGACCTCGCTCGTGCCCAAATTTTTGTTATTGGTCCCGATTGACTACCTTTATATGTATATTTTTTGGCAACTTGTCTAGGCCGTTCGTTGCATTATAATCACTTGCAAATTAATGATGACCGTTGCTTATAAATACACCGATTTAGATCAATCGCGAATTTAAGTATAATGAAAAAGTTATGTTTCTCAGTATTGTCTTATGCCCCAATTCCTAATATTTTAGCGAAATCGAGCTGCTTACTAAGATGAATCTTCCAAATATTGCATTGGTTTTGATTCCAATTCGAAGACCCTTAAGTTTGGAGTGTGCTGAAACTTAAGATAGTATACTTTAATAACATTCTGTACAACCTTTTAATACCATTTTTGGGTATTAATCTTTGGTAACTATCATTTTTTGCTTTCAAGGAAAACTAACTCTTGGCCTCAAAATTTGTTGATGCAAGCCATTCAACAAGACATCATCCACAAACTTGGTCATATGTTTCGAAATGCTAAAACTCTTACGCTCACGTTCCCGAACCAAGAAGATACCAATTCGTTTTTGGCCCTCAACCGTTTACTCACTAACAATATGGTATATGAAAGGGCTTGTTTTTTTAATGCTTAAAATATGAGATGCTAGGCAAAAAATTTAAAATTTTTAACAGTGTATATCAAGTTTTTCATCTGATTTATCTGATTTTTCTGATTGTAAAAAGTAAAATAATAGGTGATTTCTACTGTTTAACACTAATGCAGTTTTCAGTAACACGGACTTCTTTTTAAGGAACGAAGAATATGATGTCATCACTGATTTTCTCCGCCTCAATGTTGAAACGTGTAAACACAGCACAAGAATACACACGTCAATGCATGCAAAATTGTTCAACAAACCGTTTTTAGTTTAGATATTTTTTTAAAGAATGGGCAATAAACTAAGTTTTCAACATAATGCCATATTAAATTAAGCCATTCATCATTTGAGTTTCTCATAATTTTTATCGTGCAATTATTACATTATAATTACTACAGGCCGGTTGCATCATGTTCCCCACCACCGTACCCGATATCAGGGTCATGATCCTGCTGTACAGCGTTAAAAAGAAATCTTACATCGGTCTGATTCCATTGGATCAGGGTGAATTTGTGAATAATATAAGGAAATTGTTGGCTGCCAAGCGTGAACAACAAACATCGACCCAACCGGGCCCACAACAGGGACCACAGGTTATAAAAAATTAAAATGAGCCCACACTAGTCAAATTTAATTATTTGCCGAAATTTCGATGCCTTGGTTATCTTGGGTTTAATTTTTTTTATGGTTAAAAAGTTTATTTTCACGAAACAAAGTTACATAAGTAAGCGAAATACAAAAATAAAGACCGATTAGTTAAATACATAGATCTATATCATTATCTTCTAAAATGGGCCATGAGTCGGCAAAGGATTTAAAGTTGTATCGTACAACAAGAATCCCTAGTTGTTGCCTGAGTAAAAAGGACGCAGAAATTTTAGATTTTGGTGATTGCCTGTTTAGTTCACAAAAAAGTCCTCATCATAATTACCCTGATCTCGTCTAGAAAATCTTAGTTTTTATCATTGGTTGTAAGAATTTTAAATGCTCAATATAGATTTTAGGGCGCATTAGCGCTACTAGACGGTGGCATTTAGACATTCTCAGTTCTTTAACCTAGGCAACGATAAGATATTTTGGTTATAATGAATATTAAAGGGTTTAAATGACAAAACTTTAATATATTAATAGGTCCCATCATAATCACTCTTATTTCATTTAAATGATGGTTGATTTTCGCTTAATACAGTTTTTAAGGTGCATTAGTGCAAGTGTTGTAAAAGCGGCTGGGGTTTGTTCGGTCGACCCGTCGAATCTTGTCTTTTTTTCAAATTTCGACTAAGCCTAGATGTCGACTAGGAAAAACCCAAAAAATTTTAGGGTGTGTTACTTAGTTGACTAAAACCAAAGGTCAACCTAAAAACCCATCCGTTTTTACAACAATTACTACTAGACGGTGACATTTAGAGATCGAGACCTCTTTGGCTACATATATATATTTTAGGAATTATGAAATGATGATCTAATCCTATCAACATGAGAAATCATGTTAAAATTCGTTAAATATTTTTAAAAGGCTCAATCATCTCAGATGGTTGTTAGTCATCAAGGGTATCAACAGCATTCCAGTAACATGATGGAACAACAGATGCAACAATCGCATCAAGCTAGCCATATATCAAGTTCAGCATTAATGCAACAACAACAACAACACCAGCAATCGGCTAATATGCCTCAAGCTGGACTTTCCACCTATGGAGCTCCCCCTAATCAGCAACAGCAATCCCAAATGGGCAATATGATGGCATCTGCTAGTAATTTCGTCTAATTATTATTCCCTCTATTCGATCAATTATGTTGTTTTCGAAATTTAGTTTTAAACTACGTAGGGAAGTTAAAGTTTGAGATTTACCCTCTAAAACAATATTTTTCATAGATTTATTTTTCTAACATTCCCGAAAATGAAAAAAGTAAAGTTAGGTGTTAAAAATGGTAAATTTGGCCTAGTTTTTCTCATCCGTTTAGTTTGTACAAAGTTGACTTAAAAAAAATATTTTTGACTACAAGATTATCAGCAACCACAGCAACAGAGTTCAATGGGATCGGGTGCTTATGGAACAGGCCTACCAAATTACAACGCGGCTCGGATGCAAAGTCAAGTGAATATGAATCCTAGACCTAGTATGACCATGAGGCAAACGGTACCCGGCGGCCCGAATATGTATCAAAACCAACAACAAGCGTCCGTGCACCCTTCAGCTCAGCAAATGAATAAAGCGCAACTACCCCAGTCACAGGGGGGTATGTATCACCAGCAGCAAACTCAACATCAAAGCCATTCTATGAACCCTCAGCAAACTAATACCGTAAGTTAAGCTAGGTTTTCCTCTGTGCGCGTTAAATTTTGTATCATTACTGATGTTAAACAGTTGTGAATTTCATCGTATGTTGTTGTAATGGCATAGCAAAAGCTCCCTATGTTGCCTAACATCCCTTCTGCCGCCCCCAATCTAAGGCAATCCTCTAACGTTCAGCAAGGTCACATGGGTTCGGGCAATAACCAACAACAACTTCGACAACTGCTTATGAACCCACAGGTAAGATATTGTTATAAAAGAGTTGCGTTTAAGTGGGCGAAAGTTATATAGCATTATTTGGTTTTTGTAACAATTGTGCTTCGTGACATCAATTTCATTTTTCTATTTCACTTTTAACATACACCTAAAATATTCGATGTTTTCCAGAATATTCTACGTTGTATATTTATATCATTAATGTGAGGATTACTATTGTTGGATTATCATATATGCCTCAGATTTTGTATTGAATGATAAACTATTCCAAACGTTATCATCGCCTTATGCCTAAGAATGTTTATATATCCAAGACTTACAATTAATGTCACATTGTATTTACCCATGGCTCTCTGCAGGGCTTTTAGTAATTAAGGACAAATTTAAACCTAAGATAACGGATCATTCGCCCATAAAATGTGTGTTTTGTCCTTATTTTACTCCTAATTTTTGAGTAATTGTTTAAACCTTCACCGTATAACTTAGGCGCCTCCGCGGAATGCTATGCTATTGCACGGAAACTACCAACAGGGAAATCCTATGATAAATAACCCTGCGAATAATCAAGGCTACGGTGGTGGCTCCAGAATGACTGGTCAACATCAAAACGTGTCCTATCAACATAATCAATCTGCCCCGAGAGCCACAAACATTAATCAAATTTATGGAAGCACCTCCGGTCTTAACTCGGCAAATTTTGGGCAAAATCAGCAACAGGGAACTAATATGGGTATGATAGGAAATTTGAATCAAGGCGGAACTGGAAATACAGCCAGTAACAACCAAATTTTGGACAATTTGATGGATATTATACAATGAAAAATTAGGGGAAAATATATGCGTGATTTTATGCATTAAATTATAAATCTGTTATTACATAATTGGTCAATATGTTCAAATCCGTGTCTGTATGAAAATTCAATGCGAATTATTGTTTATCTTTTACATAAATTATTGCTTATAAGGGGTATGTTTTGCCCTGTTATTAAAAATGGTCACTTCTATGATGACATTTGTCTTGCACAAATTGAGACAGATGTATGATTTCTAAAATAAGGTTATCACTTCACTTGGGGGATGGAGCAATTTGATAATGCTAAGAGAGACGAATGATGTAAATCGAAAAATACTGAACATGGTGGTACCGGGGAAGAGAAGAAGAGGACAACGTGAACAAAGTTATGAAGAAGATTATCAGGTAATGACACTTACCCCCATCAAGATGGAAGAAACCATCAAAACAAACCCCACGACTGTGTGCCCATATACTTGATAAAGAATAAGAACAAGCTGCGTTTTTAGAACAGACAAACTTGAAGCTAAAAAGCATAGACAATTAATATGTGCAGTTCCTCCATTATCAGGCAACCATCCAATAAAATTCTTAGTGATTAAATTAAAATAAATTTTAAGAATCATTAAGTACAAAAGTTTAAATTATTCATTTCGGAATATATTTATGACACACCTAATTATGTAACCAATGTATAAACCTGCACTTTTTAAATTATAACAAGCTATTTAACTCAGGACCATCGAGGAGATATTATAAGCTACATGGCAAGATTAAGGTCAATTTCTGATTAAAATATTTCTATATAATTAAAAATCAAAGCTCATTAGAGCAAGCATTTATGATACTAAACTAATAAAATATTTTTATTTCTTATGGGAAATACAATCAAATAAAAAAATGACAAAATAATACAATACATAAAAAACCTCATAAGCGCGAATCGCCCGAATCTTGTCATGCTGCCTGCCCGGGCCTACTCGAAATCTAAATTTACGATAGTTGCCTTCCCGATCCGTAGTCCAAGCGGGCCCGGCAGCGCGAACTCTTATGGTCTTGGATCATTATTATATTACAAATATAAATGTTTCAGAAATAATTTTGGCAGTTCCTCCCTTCTTGACAAAATCCTGGCTACGCGCATGCTAATTGCTAAGTACGCATTTTTAATAATAAACTAGTTGTATTAAGGAAATGTCCTTCAGTACTGAATAGTATACTACCAATATTTAAAAAAATATGAATTTGAAAATATCAAAAGGCTTAATATAAATATAAACTAATGGTTGTCAACTTTAATGATATAAGAAGCGTTACAAATTTTAACTTATCGTCGAATAATTATGAGATATGCGTTAAGGTGGTCGCAATTAAGAGATGATAATCAAACGTAAGTCATGTAAGTCAACAGCTACTCCAAAATTTGTTGGCGTAAAATTGATACTCAGAAAATGGAGGGTGAAAATTAAATGGCTATCAAAGTTCAATCATGCCGCTGGCAGAGGTAGTATGTCTTAGCGCTAGTTTTTGATGCGCCAAGGCTACGATTCTATAAACTGATTACAAAGCACGTCGGCTTAAGCAAGTGTTATGACGTATCTGTTGGGCTGTTTATATATCTGATCGCAAAGTCATGTATACCTTAAAAATGCATTAAATTTGGCGATAGGAGTAACACCGGGAACAAAATGTATGCCAAGGTGCCTGAAAATCTTCTGATAGAGGCCCAGTGACCCATCCGCCCTAAGTTAACGGCCTTCGTGTATCACCCCTAAACCTTGCACGAATCGCCTTCTTATTGTAAGCAGAAGCCCTCCCTTGTCTGGAACTTGATTTCCTTATACCAGTTAACTTAATTACGATGGTAAATGGGTGCTAGGGACCCTTCCGAGTATATTGATAACCTGAGAAATGATAGAACTAGTTCAAATAAGGAACAATAAAGACCGTCGCTTGTGTTTTGCAGCTATAAATGTAACTGGTAAATTGGTATAAGGAAAACCATCATACTAAGCAAGGCAGAGATTTTGCTAGGCTTAAAAAGGTGTTCCGTGCCAGGCTTAAAAAAATAGACGAGAGGCAATTTGTCAACATAATGTAAGGGCAAGGTGGAGCACTAAGTGTCACCAAGCAAGTCTTAGGCACCTTAGCACGATTTTACCGTTTATTTCGTCTTCAAAAGCTAGAACTGTAAAGTGCAAATGACCTTACGATCCCGATTAAGAGCACCCGAGAAGCAATGGCAGGACTGATGCTCTGATCTAGCCAATGATTGGGTCTCCATATTATTTATTGTACAAACTGGATCGAGTTCGAAGCGTAACAACTTATCACTTCCGATCCTGGGCGTAGCCAAGGGGGGGGGGCAAGTTAGGGAAAAAAAATTTTTTAATGCAAAAACTTTGAAAAATTAAAAATTTTATGTTTTGCCCCCCTCTAATTGAATTTTTAAACGTTTTGCCCCCCCCTAATCCAAAACCTGGCTACGCTCATGCTTCCGATTATCTTCTTCTTTATCAGTTATTTGTTCCCACAGTCGTCAGGTTTATTTTAATAAGTTTCTTCCAACTTGCCCGGGTGAGTGCCATGTCTTGACTAATCTCCTTTGAGGAGCATATCATCTATATTATCTAGGCAAATGGGCGTAGCCAGGTTTTGGATTAGGCAGGCGGACGAAACGTTTAAAAGTTCAGTTAGGGGGGGGGGGGGGCAAAACCTAAAACTTTTTAATTTTTAAGGGTTTTTGCATTGAAAAATTTTTTTTTTCGGTCGCCCCCCTGCCTACACCCATGTCAAGGCACATGAGGCGCATCCTTGGGGCCAAGAGAAATCTTGATTGGTGCCACTGATTTAACAGAGAACATCCTTAATAAGTCGCTCTATATCATGGCGATGAATACAAGTTTTGCTAGAAATGGATATAAATTTTATAGTATCTCTAGATTGCAAGGCCCAACCTAAAATTTTGTTCATCTTCTCAAGGGCCTTTAAGTCTAGGGAAACAAAGTCAAATTTATAATATCAATCTTTTATTTAAAAACAAGCGTTGAATTGAAGAGTACTTAAGTTGTCTAGTCACTATTTTGTATAATAGTACTATATAAATTAAAATTTATTACAAATGATAAACTAACTTGAAAACGCAGATGCTTGTACGCAGAAAATGTAGTAAGCTGTTATACCTATCATCCTAGAGAGGCCGTATTGCAGATTAATTAAAAATCAGATAAAAAATTTGAAAAATAATTGTACTTATAGTATGAAGATAAGTTGTAAATTTAGGCAGCATGTGACTACTTTTGTTATATAGGTGAGGAGATCAAGAAAGCACAGTATAAATCCATATTTTGAGTGCAAACAAAACCATTATAAGCAGTTGTATTAAATCCTTAGTCCTAAGAATGCAATCCACTGTTGCTCTTCGTGTTGCAGACCTTCATCCTGATGTTTTATATAATGGAGTAAAACCACACATTTATTAACATCCTTAGAATTTTAGAATTTTGTTAATTTTTAGCTTCTATTTTTCATAAATCTCGTAAATATATTTAATTATCTTATCTTAAGGAGCATTGCTTATAAATTTTATCAATCAAATATGATGTAATATTATAACTAACAATCAATCCTACGTCGAAAATATAGACTTAACATATATTATTTGAAACAATCAAAGTTAAAACAAGCATAACAGTGGTTATAAAAATTTAAAAGTCGGGCCCAATATGTATGGGTTAAAAATGTTGATAAAAATATTGTAAAAATAATAAATTAATAATTTTTGGTCAAACGATTTTTCTATATTTTAAGAGGCTACTAGGAAAAAAATTTCTTTTACATGTGGCACTTGTAGTCGGGATATATAAAGCCATATAAACCAAATGAACTTAAACCCTTATCTAAGGTTATAATTTTTTTAAACATGCTTCTTTGCTTTTCAACCATTTTAAATCTTTTAGGTTACTGATATAAAATAAAGAAGCAATGATATTTTACAAAGAAAACTTGAAGAAAAAATAAATTTTAAAATTTGTTTTAAATTTGTTAATGTGTATATGTATAAATAATCTTACATAATATTAAATTAATTTACTCTATTGCTATAAATGGGAAGGCAAAGATGGGCAGATGTCCCCCCTCCAAATCCAAAAATCCTTGAACTAATATACATTTTTTTGCCCTGCCTAAACTGCGCCCCTCTAATTTAAATTGGCTACGCCAATGGGATCACGTGTATAATTTATCTTTAACATTGATAATGCGGGTTAAGATATTGATGCATTTATGGGCGTAGCCAAAGGGGAGAGGGCAGGGAGAGGCGGCTGCCCCCCTAAAAATCCAAAAATATGTTATAATTTATTAAAATTATGGGTAGAATTTCAAAAAATGTTTATTTTGCCCCCTAAACATTATTGTTCCCCTCTAACTCCAATGCTGGCACGCCTGTGGAGGAATTAAAGGACTAAGTTGGAAATAAAATTTAACTTTTCTTTTTAATTTAATATCATAAAACAATTAGAAATTAGAACAATATAAAAAACTCGGGCCTTTGGCCCTCGTGGGAAGGGGGAGGGGGAAGGGGAGGAGGGGAAGGGAAGGGGGGAAGGGAAGGGGGAACTTTTTTATACTCCGTATAAAAGTAGCATATTTGCTATGCAATTTAAGGGCGAGAAAGGTGAGATGGGGCGAGAATGCCTGGGGGGGGGCAATCGTCAATCAGAATACATATTTATTAAATAAAAAAAAAGAATCTTCAAGTTTTAAATATTATTAATAAATGTCAAATTGCCTAAAATTTAGAAATAAGTATTTATTAAATATTAAAAAAAAGAATGCAAAAGTTATTACAAAAAACAAGTAAATATACAAATTATTTATTTATTTTATTGCAATTATATAATATACTATCATAAAGTAGATGCATAGGCCCTTGTAGGGGAGGGCATAGGGTCATTATCAATGGTAACCTAATATACCAATTTAAAAACGAAAAAAAATTTCGATTTATACTTTGGCCAATGGTTTTTTTCAAAACACAATACTTTATTATTTCTTGAGGAAATATTTTTTTTATTCATTCTTATTTATCAACTTCTAAATTAATCAAAATTACGAAAGGAACGCAAATAGTTAATCCGTCTAAAATGTAGAAATACGTATTTTTAAATAAATATAACGTTTTTTTTATTATTATTACCCCTCTTACTAATATTTATAGATAACGATAGTTAAAACGTTTTTTTATCGCCTTACTCTGGAATGTGCCGAGTCATAATTTTAGTTAAAACGTTTTTTATTGCTTTTACTCTAGAAATGTGTCGAGTAACCGTGTTGATCATTTTTTAAGATATCGTTAACTGGACGGGTACATTAAAGAATCGCTTATTTATTTTTGTTTGTTTGTTCCCTCCCCCCTCCCACATACACACATACACATAAACGCGTAAATTTTTACCCCGGTGTAATGATCTGAAACGTCGACATTTGAAAAACGACGACGCTCAGTTGAACATTCTTATTGGTTAATATGGCATAATAACGAGTTATATGCCATATCACGTGATCTTCCTAAAAGCTCAATAGGTTAGTTTTGGCACAAAAACATGTATTTTTTTTGAAGACACTAAAATGACGACACAAAACTTTCAAAATATTTCAAGGAATTACTATGCATAATTATCTAAATTATAAATTAAAATTTAGAGAATCACTAACAAACTATCAATTTAGCCATTTAAGTATATTATCAAATCTTTTTTTTCGCATGTATTTTATAAATTTAGGTTAGATCAAGAAAATTATGAATATCAGTTTTGTCAAGCTCAAGCATTTGTATTTTCATCTCTAGTTTTGTATAAAAATGCACATAATCATTTGAAGCTTATTAAAAAATCTTTTACTTTATTAGTCTAAGTTATAAACTTTACCTTAGTTTTAAGCTAATAGACAATAAAAATAATTAATAGGATAGGCTTATAAACATAGATTAGATATAATGATGAGTGAGTATTTAAATACATTAGCTAATGATCATTATATCTGATCTATGTTTATAAGCCTATCCTTTTAATTGTAATTTTGGTAAAGCTAATTGATGAACTCAATGTTGTATTTGGTACATTTATAATAACCTAAGGGATATCTGTTGAGCTTGAGCTAATAATCATTATATCTGATCTATGTTTATAAGCCTATCCTTTTAATTGTAATTTTGGTAAAGCTAATTGATGAACTCAATATTGTATTTGGTATATTTATAATAACCTAAGGGATATCTGTTGAGCTTGAGCTAATGATCATTATATCTGATCTATGTTTATAAGCCTATCCTTTCAATTGTAATTTTGGTAAAGCTAATTGATGAACTCAATATTGTATTTGGTATATTTATAATAACCTAAAGGATATCTGTTGAGCTTGAGCTAATGATCATTATATCTGATCTATGTTTATAAGCCTATCCTTTTAATTGTAATTTTGGTAAAGCTAAATGATAAACTCAATATTGTATTTGGTACATTTATAATAACCTAAGGAATAGCTGAGTTAGTACTTGAATACATTGTGCTTGAGCAATATCCCTTAGGTTATTAAATGTACCAAATACAATATTGACTTTATAAATTATATCAGCCATTAAACATAGATCAATGATCATCAGCTCAAGCTCAAAAACACATATCAAAAGAAGTAAATGCAGAATGCTAAATATGAAAAATTTTAATCACAAATATGATAAATTTTAATTAATCTTGTAAACCATGGTTGATTATAATCAATATTTTTTGTGAATTTTATAGGTTAGTAACTAAAAACATCTGTTTTGATTGACGTTTGTCTTAGCCCATAGAAATTTAATTTCAAATTTTAAGAAAATTTTTTGATTGGCATGTCGATTTTTTTGAGCGTCGTGGAAATGGATATTACACCGGTTTATGATGTTCACGATTGTGTTGTGAGTATCACGATATAGATACGATTATTGTTTACCCTTCTTTATCGATTATTATTCGCTTCTTTCACACAGATATACTTTTTTCTTTTTGAGTAAAGATAATTCGAAAAAGATGTAAAACAAAATATATAATTAATGTTATTTCGCGGATCCTTTTATCGCGGTAGTTTTAGAAATAAATAAAATAAATATTCATCGCAGACGCTTAAATAAATGAATTAATTTATGGGTACAATTGGACAAAACAGAATTACCCTTTTTACCTCAATAAATCTTTTAGTGCTATTACGATGGATTTATTATAATGTATTCAAAAAAATATTAAACTTTTTTTCATTTTGTGGAAGGTGGGGTCCTAGAAGACCCCGGGTATCTAAACACTTATTATCTTAAAAACTATTTGATAAAAAAGAAAATCTTTACAGAGATATTTTAGGATAAATTTTTATCGAGCTACCGAAATAATAAAACCATTAAAATAACTAGCTTGGTTTGTACAGCTTTTTTTAACTGCTTGGGGGTCACCATGATCCCTCTAAACTACAGAGTGTTAATTGGATTTGATAAGCTAAGCTAGTTTAGTAGGAAAGAATGAAACACATTTTTGATATTTGTTAAAGTATAAATGTAAAAATTAACGTAAAATATTTGCTTTGATTGAAATTAAATAATGCAAATATGTTAGTAAACATATATTAAAATCAAAATAATCGCTTATTTTATATATCTCCCTAATTTTTTGTTCGACTAATGAATAGTTACAATATGACATATAACTATAAGACCCGTTTGTTATAACTAAGCACATTAATTAAAGGTCCTGCACAGGTTGGAGGGATTATGGTATACCTACCTCAGCGAATCGGTTTCATTCTTGAGGAAGGCCTTAATTTTTCGGATACTTTTTGTATTTACCTAACATTTGGGCCGAGAAGAATTCCGTGGATTCTCTAGTCCTTGTTTGGTGCCCAGCATTGTATACGTCCCAAGGGTTGTATCAGTCTTTTTTATGAATTTTCTTTAGGTGTGTGGTGCGTTAGCGGATACATTTTTAAAGGTTAAAAGACAATTCTTACTACTTTAATTTTAATATAAAATGTTGATGACACTTGTCACCACTGTGACCGCAAATCTTCACACAAATATTTTTTTATGTTGATTATGACAATTGTCACCAGTGTGACCGCAAAACACAAAAATATTTTTTCAAAATAAAATTTTGATTCACTCCCTGCATAGATGATTCATAATAAAAGATTCGAATTTACGAGAGATATATTATGATACTATTCGTTATAACGTCACAAGGTAAAAAGTTTCCACTTATTTTTATATTACTTTGATTAAAGGTTCTTTACCTAAATAAAAATACATATGATGAACATAATAAGATTATACATATATTTGCATGCCCCACTTAAAACGACCAAAACAAACCAAAAGGACAATAAAATTCTTCACCATAGTGTTTTTTTACAAAAACGCCTAAGCCCTCCCAAGAAATTCACCTAACACTAAAAGAGGCTGGGTGAGAAAAAACGCTAATAACTAAGCTTAGTATACGCTGAGAAAAACCAGCCATCCGTTTTTGCAACATAAAATACCAGCTGCAATAGTTTGATTCTGTGTATTTAAAAGTGGCGTTCTGGACAAAATATTTTTGTATGTACGAGGGATGTGATAGGTAAAAGGTAATCCTTTCTAAATTTATTAACATAAATAACACTCCCCTTTTCCCACCTTTTTACCTTACTTCGCGACGTCTTAATGTTTTACATATATCCTACCACTTCGGGAACTCATATTTTTTTCATAACTGTCTATTTGGATGCTTGTATATGCTACGCATGTCTTAACTCCTTTAGATAGCCTAAGCTAGTATTCTCTTCACCTATTTCGATTCTTTTAGTCAACTCCCGGCTCTCAAATCCAAACTCCCTCCTGCCCTTAATTCACCAGGGCTGACGAATCAGCATTGAAAGATAGTATTTACGGACTCTGGTAAAGACTTCAAAAGTATACTACAATACGATCGACGCTAACTTGCAAGACTCACCACCAGCCTAAGTTAAACAGTCATAGGAAGGAGAAGTAAAATGGGAACCACTGCTCTAGTGTAGTGCATTTTTAAAGTCTTCTTAAATATTTTAGACAACATTAAATTATTTATTCTTAAAAGTAACCTTGTTTACCATATCAGTTAAACACTGTGATGCTTGTTTTGACTTTGATTGTTTTAAATAATACATGTTTAGTCTATATCTATGACGTAGAATGTGATTGTTAATTTTAATTTATTGCATCATATTTGATTATTAAAATTATAAGCAATGTTTTGTAAGATGAGATGCTTAAATATTTTTACAAAATTCATGAAATATAAAAGCTATAAATTAACAAAATCTGAAATTCCTAAGGATGATAATAAAAATTTACGTTACTCCATTATATAGAAATCCAGGGTGAAGATCTGTAACATGAAAAGCAAGAGTGGATTTCATTTCAAGACAAGGGATTATATCACAACTGCTTTAAATAATTGATTATTTTGTTGCATTGGATTCATATCGTGCCTTCAAGATCACTATCCCTACATAAAAAGTTAAGAGGAGTGTCGCATGCTGCCTAAATCTATATCTTCATTTCCATACTATAGGTATAATTACTTTTCAAAATTTTTAAAGCTGATTATGAATTAAGCTGCAATACTACCTCTCTCAGATGATGCGTATAAGAGCTTAATCAAGAAAAGTAATCGCGATGAGGACAACGCTTTCTAAGGTGCAAAGACTACGAGCTCCCGTGCCTCCGCGCGCGGTAGAATGAGCCTTACCAGATATCAAGGTGCTTGAGACCTCGTAACAACCCCTACGCCCGCCAAAATATAAAAATACGTGGTAAAAACAGAATTACACGTGGCCAAGATAATTGGTTTTTCTCCTTAACGTTCCTCCAACAAAGTAATTAAGGGACTTCTTAACCATTACAACGTTATCCCTAATGAGCTTTTCCCCACCCCCTTCGTTTCTCAAACAGTCGTGTGCGACCTACAAACGAGTCGATCACCAGGTCCATCTTAATGACTTGCTTTTACAATGATGACACCCAAGACATATATAATCGGACCCGGATGACCTAACCAATGTCCTAAGGGAGCCTCTTTCTCCCCCTTCGTTTCTCAAAAAGTCGTGTGCGACTTAGCAAAGAAGGTGATAACCAAGCCCGCGCACGTCTTTCTAGATGACTCGCTTTTACAGCAATGACTACAAGGACATACAATCAAACCCGGATGACCTAACCATAATGTCCTAAGGAAGTGAATTTCTCCCCCTTCGTTTCTCAAACAGTCGGATGCCACTTAACAAAGATGGTGCACCAGGTCCAAGGACGTCTTTCTTGGTGACTTGCTTTTACAGCGATGACTATAAAAACGTGCACTCGGACCCGGTTGACCTAACCATGATATGGAAGCCGCTTTCTCCCCCCCCCCCCCTTCATTCCTCAAACAGTCGTGTGTGACCTAGCAAAGAAGGTGATCACTAGGTCTACATACGTCTTTCTTAATGAATTGCTATTATAGCGATGATACATTGATTAACAATCGGACACAGAGGATCGAACCACAATGTCAGGAGCTGCAATGTCAAGGAAAACGCAACCCTGACTAGCGTTAAAACTTACCGAATCTCTTTGGTGACTAAAATCCTGTATCCCAACTTTTTACGTCCATCGCTGGATTTATTAACGACAGTGTAGAACTATATTCTCACGTGATATTGCGTACATCATTGGGCCACAGCGTTTCCTACGCTACACAACTTAGAGATACGCAAAACCATATCCGAATCACACCTCAGTCGGGATTTACTCTAACGAAGTGAAACCGTTGTTGCAATTTCATAAAATCGTATCCGAATGATCCAAGCAATCCGCATCAAACACCCCTAGCGGCTAACTGTAAGTAAGCACGCCTATCTAAGGCTTTATCTTCTATGTGCCCCCTCACTCTGTAGGTCGCTTTTAAGAATATGAGCCCGAATGGACGTGGCTCGCATCAAAGCTTGGGGATTATTTTATTCCTCTAAACCGTAGAATTACGTCAAATATATTGCCAGCGTACTGGAAAATACTGGCTTCGTGACAAGGACACCTTGCATCGGATGCGGGTCCACCACTTTTTTATCGCTTCCTTAAAATTTACTTACCATATACACTCTAGGCAATCCTTTGGACGTTATTCTACGGTTTAGAGAAATTAAATGATCCCCATAAGCTTTAATGCGAGCCACGTCCATTCGCTGCTCATTAAAAGCGACGTACAGAGTGAGGAGCCACATCTGATATTAAGCCTTAAAAAGCCGTGCTTACGTCGAGTTAACCGCTGCGGGTATTTGATGTTGATTGTTTGGACCATTCGGATAGGATTTTATGAGATTGCAGCAACGGTTCTACATCGTGAGATTAGATGCCGACGGAGGGAATGTGATTCGGAGATATGGTTTTGCATATCTCTAAGATGTATAATTTTTTTAGCGTTGTGGCACAATGATGTCTGCAATATCACGTGAGAAATTTATACTACACTGTCCCTAATAAATTGAGCGATGAAACTTAAAAAGCTGGGAAACAATATTTTGGTCACCAAAAGGAGTTACGCTGGGCAGGGTTGCGTTTTTCTTAACGTTGCAGCTCTCGACATCGTGGGTTAGGTCCTACGAGTCCTACGGCAATGTAATCATCGCTGTAAAAGGAAGTCATAACGAAAGACGTGTGGACCAGGTGATCACCTTCTTTGCTAAGTCGCACACGACTGTTTGAAAAACAATGGGGGAGAAAGAGGCCTCCACATCATGATTAGGTCACCCGTGTCCGATTGTACGTCTTTGTAGTCATCGCTGTAAAAACAAGTCATCAAGAAAGACGTACGTGGACCAGGTGATCACCTTCTTTGCTAAGTCGCACACGACTGTTTGAGAAACAAAGGGGGAGAAAGAGGCCTCCACATCATTGTTAGGTCACCCGTGTCCGATTGTACGTCTTTGTAGTCATCACTGTAAAAGCAAGTCATCAAGAAAGACGTACGTAAACCTGATGACCACAGTCGTCTTCTAGGTCGCACACGATTGTTTGAAAAACGAAGGGGGAGAACCAAGCTCCCCTAGGGATAACGTTTGGTTGATACTTTTTTCCCATATGTCGCCCATGAAATACATTGTTGAGGGATCAACGTTAAGTAGAAAAACCAACTATCAACGCCACGTGCAATGCGATATTTACCTCGTGGTATATTTTAGGGATTCGGACCTAGGAGTTGTTACTAGGTCTCCAGCCTTTGGCATAAATCTTGATATCTGCTAAGGCTCATTCTACCGTTCGCCGAGGCACGGGAGCTGATAGTCTCACTATTTTAGACGTTGTCCTCATCGCGAGTACTTTTCTGGTTGAGTAAGCTGTTATGCATCTGAGAGAGGCAGTATTGCAGCTTAATTAATAATCAGCTTACAATTTTGAAAAATAATTGTACTTATAGTATGAAGATGAAGATATTGATTTAAGCAGCATGCGACACTCCTTTTAACTTGTTATATAGGGGTAGAGATCTTGAAGGCACTATATGAATCAAATGCAAACAAAATCGGTAAAAACGCATTATTCTGCCATTCAGCTTCTTCTTTCTATGATTGTTTATCACCTAGGCTGGTGGTCAGTCATGCAAGTTACCATCGATATATTGAAGTAAACTTTAGAAGTCATTACCGAAGTCCGGAAATACTATCTGTTCAATGCTGATTCGTCAGACCTATTGAAAAGTTAAGGGAGGGAGGGAGTTTGGATTTGGGAGCTGGCAGTTGACTAAAATAATCGAAATAGGTGAATAGAATACCAGCTGACATCATTTTAAGGAGTTTAGAAAAGCGTGGTATAAAAATTAATACACATAATCAAACTATTGGAGCTGGTAGCTTGTGTTGTAAGAACGGCTGGCTAGTTTTTCCCAGCGTATTGTAAGCTTAATTGTTAGCGTTTATTTAATTTTCACCAGCCTTTTTAGTGGTAAAATTTCTTGGGAGGACTTTGGGGTTTTGTGTTTTTGTAAAAACACCTAAAGCTTTTTGGGTGAATAATTTATTAACTCTTAGGTTTGGTTCTGGTCGTTTTGGGTGGGGCATGCAAATATATGAATTTTTTTATAATGTTCATCATATTTGCTGTATTTAGATTTAGATAATAAAATTTTAATTAAAGTAAAATAAAAATAAATGTAACTAAATGAAAACTTTTCACATTGTGACGTCATATTGAATAGTATCATCTAATCTATCGTAGATTATAACCAATCATTATGCATCATCTCAAGCGCGCCCGCTTGCCCCCCCCCCCCCCCATGGCAAAAATTTGAAAAAAATTTTGATTAATAACTAAATAAAATTGGTTACAATATTATAGTTTAGTTGCATAAAAGGCTTTAAGACACTTATAAAATCCTGGAAACAGAATATATACATTTAATTTTTGACAAAATGCATTGTAAAATTTCCGAATATGATTGTGAACATTGCTATGAAAAAAAACTTGGTTGGACATTTATGTCCCGTGAAAACACAACACCGCCCCAGGAAAGGGCTAACCAAGCGATTATGTTTAATATAGTAATTAAATTAATTTTTTATATATCTCAATTGTTATAATTATTATGCTTTAATTAGTTGTTACTTGAGCATATACAGACAAAACATATGCATATCTAAACCTAAAGCATAACTATCAAAATAAATATTCGCTTGGTAACTCTATTGTTCTATCATCATTTTTATGAAAATTTCTGCGAATATTTGGTAGGTCTGAGAATAGGATTTAAACTTTATTCCGAATCTCTAAGTGAGGTAACTATTATTCTACCATCATTTTTATGAAAATTTCTGACTTGATACCATATTTGAAATTATTACTATAGTCATTTGCCCACCCCCCTTTCTAATTCTGATGCTGACTAAGCGGTCCGGGTCGGGTTTAAGGTTATCTTTACCCTCATATTCAATGTTCTTCATAGATAAATTCTCTGAATTGGGTTCAACGGGTAAGTTTTAATTTACCTGAATTCTATAGTCATTTGCCTCCCCCCCCTTCCTCTTTCTAATTCCGATGCTGACTACGCGGTCCGGGTCGGGTTGGTTATATATTTATCAGTGAATAATAGACATGTCTTTTAAATTATCCCTTATATATAAATTTTATAATTAATCAGGCACACCAGCTAATGCATGCCCCAGTAAATATTTTGGGACATAATGTAATATGGTTTTACGCTTTAATAGAACCTGTTTGAAAGTAAAAATATTTGTTATATATACGTGCTATTTATTAAAATTTTAAATTTCATGTGTTACTAAAGTAGTAACAACGATACTTTTATCACAACGCTCCATTCTTATTTCCATCATAACCACATACCTATACACTTATAGTATTTTCTAGAAATAATGTATATAGATAAACAACGTTTGCCGGGTCAGCTAGTATATATATATATAATTTTTAATCTACTGATTAATAATCTCTAGATGATACCCTGTATTAATTTAAGGATATAGATAAAAACGTCTCACCTATAGTTTTTGTTTAATAAAAAGTGATGTAGATAAGTGGCGTAGCCAATGCCCCCCCCCCTCCCCTTAGCAAAAATTAAAAAAAATTAATATAAATAGAATATTAAATGAGTTAAAAATATATAGTCAGATAAAAGACTCACATAAATACTTTACAAGATTTATATTCTCTGTCAAAAACGAGTTAACCACATTTTTTTGTCTTTTTAACACCACATGCGTCAATGATCGTAGTTTTTCCATACTCAAGAGATTAGAAGCTTATTTAAAGATGTCTAGACATCGATGGAATGAAATGGCAATAACGAATCAAAAGTAATTCTTTTACTTTAGGTGAAATCTCCAAATGACAATCGCTGGGCAAATGAAAGATCAAATGACTATTTATTATAATGTTCCTCATTCAATACAGAATTAATACTTTTATCATATTTGTCTAAAGTTTTCTGCCAGAAGCCATCACGGTTTGATGACTAAATTTCCCGCCAAGGCCAGCCCAAACCCTTTAATTGCCCATTTCACTAACGCTGTACGTACAGCCGGGCCCAAAATGGCGATTTTAATATCAAGCATTAATTTTGTCTTATTTTCGAAAAATTTTGATTTAATTGTAAAATTTAAATAAATAAAAAGGTGACAAAAATAGTAGACTATAAAAAAATTTGATTATTATGGTGCCCGCTCAGGCCTACTTGAAAACCTTAATTGCGACGGTTGCCTGGCCGGCCCCTTGGCCGAGTGGACCCAGCGGCGGGCACGACATTTTGGTTGTTTAATTTTTATTTTTAATTACAAATAAATGTAAAAAAAAATTTTGTAGCTTTCCCCCCCCCCCCCTTGAGAAATCAGGTGCAGGCAGTGAATTTAAAAAAATATTTTTGTGAAGCTTTGCCGTCACACTGGGGACAATTGTCATAATCAACAGATTCTATTAAAATAATTTTGATTGAAAATAGGCTTATTATGTGACTAAAACAAGTTGTACTATTAGAAAAAATATTTGTGAGAAGATTTGCGGTCACAGTGGAGACAATTGTCATAATCAACATGAAAAAATATTTTTGTGAAGATTTGCTGTCACGTGGTGACAATCAATTCGGGAAGGGTTTAGGTTGGGCCTGTGCTTCCAAATGTTAGCGAACAAACTCAGGCTTATAATTTCATTTTAAAGGTCCCGGGATGGCACTATTTATAGTGATGGTGGGCAAATTAAGCCCGAAAGGCCTGTGCATGTGTTTGGTGCAAAGAATAGCCCTATTAGCAAAAACAGAAAAATTGGAAGGAGCTCTTTGCAAATCCTAGAATATATTATTAATATATTTTTCACCAAAAACCCATCGTAGATATTGAATTTATATAGTTTTAATTAATATTTGTTTAATCTTTGAAATAAAATGAACTCCCCCCCCACCCCCCTAAATAGGCTAATCTTGCCTCAGCCACCATCTGTATATAATCTTAATTAAATTTTGTTTTAATATTATTATTTATAACAAAAGGCAATCCTGCCTACGCCCCTGAGTAGTGGTAATAGTAGTAGTAGTTGCTGTAATCGTACATAAATATCAAAGAGCACTTATAGCTTTCCCCCCCCCCTTGAGAAATCAGGTGCAGGCAGTGAATTTAAAAAAATATTTTTGTGAAGCTTTGCCGTCACACTGGGGACAATTGTCATAATCAACAGATTCTATTAAAATAATTTTGATTGAAAATAGGCTTATTATGTGACTAAAACAAGTTGTACTATTAGAAAAAAATTTGTGAGAAGATTTGCGGTCACAGTGGAGACAATTGTCATAATCAACATGAAAAAATATTTTTGTGAAGATTTGCTGTCACGTGGTGACAATCAATTCGGGAAGGGTTTAGGTTGGGCCTGTGCTTCCAAATGTTAGCGAACAAACTCAGGCTTATAATTTCATTTTAAAGGTCCCGGGATGGCACTATTCTTAGTGATGGTGGGCAAATTAAGCTCGAAAGGCCTGTGCATGTGTTTGGTGCAAAGAATAGCCCTATTAGCAAAAACAGAAAAATTGGAAGGAGCTCTTTGCAAATCCTAGAATATATTATTAATATATTTTTCACCAAAAACCCATCGTAGATATTGAATTTATATAGTTTTAATTAATATTTGTTTAATCTTTGAAATAAAATGAACTCCCCCCCCCCACCCCCCTAAATAGGCTAGTCTTGCCTCAGCCACCATCTGTATATAATCTTAATTAAATTTTGTTTTAATATTATTATTTATAACAAAAGGCAATCCTGCCTACGCCCCTGAGTAGTGGTAATAGTAGTAGTAGTTGCTGTAATCGTACATAAATATCAAAGAGCACTTATTCTATAGCTTTAAAAAGGAAGGGAGGAGGACCTTAAGTCTGGGGCGATTTTCAATATAAAGAGTTTGGGGATAAATTAATTTTTTATACAAATTCAAAAATAAAAAAAATTTCTATTGATTCCTTTCCCCTTTGTTTATAAATCAAATTTATTATACCAAAATTTATCAATCAATTTTTAAGTAAATGACATTCAAAAACGCCAAAGTCACTGTTTTTAGCGACTCTAATAGGAAATAATTTTAAAACTTAGCTTGTGGGAAATTTGTGATTCTCGTGGAAAACTCTACCAGAATCTGCAAAAATTTAGCAGGTTGATTTTTTTTGTTGAACCATGTTATCTATCGTAGGTTTATGAGACAATTGGTAAATAAAATCACCGTTCAATAGTGGATACAGGAAACACACTTCGAACCCAAGCAACAGGTATGGGTATCCAACAACTTATAGATGCACAAACAAGCGTGACAACGCATGACGTCAACAAAGACGGAACTTTAAGATCAGGAGGGTATTCAGGGAAAGAAAAATGGATCAAGATGCTATCCTTGAAAAATACATTCAAAATCACAAAGAGTATTTAAAATACCTTAACAATATGATAAGAGTCATCTCTAAAGGGGGGAACAATAATACTTATGTAAGCATTTCTCAGGTGTGGTGAAGAAGGAGTTACCATCATGACGAACTCCTTAACAAATTATTGGTAGAAGAGCGAATTTCTAATCAATGGAAATTAAGCACGATTATACCCTTATTTAAAGGCAAAGGAGACCCAGACTATGGCAATTACAGAGGTATCAAGCTAACTTGCAGAAGCTTATGAAAAGATTCTTAATAACAAGGCTAAAAAACGGTGGTAATAACGGCTAACCAATTCGGATTTGTGGCCGCAAATCCACAATCGATCCAAGCACTAAGACAAATAATGAATAGTTATGGTGAAAAGAGATGAGGCCTATATATGGTCTTTATCGACTTGGAGAAAGCTTATGACACGGTCTCAGAAAACAAATACGGCTTATGAAAAACATCATGAGGCCCAAACTCTTGCGTTAGGACGACAGTTGGAGACTCTAACCCTTTTCGGGTTAAAATTGGATATCATCAAGAATCTGCTTTAAGTCCCTTTTTATTTAATATAATTATAGACACGATAACGAGAGACATTCAAAAGCCATCGCCATGGTGTATGCTATATGCGGATGATATAGTACTAGCGAGGAAACAAAGAAGAAAGTATTTGAAGAAGCCAAAAAGTGGTCAAAACGCTTAGCTGGATATGGGTAAAGGTCAATGATCGAAAAATAGAATACATGGAAATGAACCTTACAGGCAGCCCAGACCATCTAAAGTACTCAGAGTAGATAGGTTTACATACCTTGGCTAGATGCTACATCAAGAAGGAGGTTGCGCAACAGAAGTCAATGCCTTGATTCAAAAAGTATGGCTTAAATGGCAAAGTATATCCGGTGTAATGTGCGACAGAAAAAGATATGGTTACAGAGCAAAGCTTACAAATCCATCGTAAGACCGGTGAGACCGGTGTTACTCTATGGAAGTGAGACATAGGAATTAAACACTACTGAAGGAAAACTAGTACAAGCCTCAGAGGGTGAGAATTATAGGTTGGAGCATCGGGTAAACTAAGCTTGATTATATGACGAATGACTGTCTCATGACAAAAATGGGTATTCAACCTATGGCGGACATGATTAACGGAAATCGGCTAAGGTGGTGTGGGCATATACTAAGAAGGGACACGAATGACGTTAATCAAAATATACTGGACATGGAAGTACCGAGGAAGAGATAAAGAGGACGACCCCTGTCACGTGAAAAGGGCAAGTCGACAAAGTTATGAAAATAAAAAAGATTAGTCAAGACATGGCACTCACCCGGTAAAAATGGATAAAACTTATTAAAACAAACCCCACGACTGTGCGACCAAATAACTGGTAAAGAAGAAGATAGATGACGTATTAATTAAAATAACAAACTTGAAGACTATGTACGCGTTTTTGATTAAAACTTTTTTCATAGATGAATCACATATTTGATTAAAAAAAGTTTAGCGCGTTCATTCATATTGCTTATTAATAGTTCAAGTTCAGAATTTTGAAAGGATACAAATTTCTAGTTCGAATTCTAAATATAAGAACGGCATCCAGTTCAGTTTAGAGAAAAATGAAATATATTATTTAACTACTCAGACTGAACTAATTCTTAGCAGCTCTATATTGAAGATACTAATTGCGAAATTGATATCGCTTATTACACCTATTACTTTAATGAAACAATTACAAATATTAAAGCTTTCTTTATAAGGTTATTTTGGACAAAATAATAACTCATTTTTTGTTCTCAAATTTTTGATTTATTTTCAATCTAATAAGAATAATTCGATTTATTAGAACTAATTTAGCTAATAAATTCAGAGTTGTACAGATGCTTATGCTAAAATATATAAAATTATGTGGCATAAATCCTTGCAATAATATTAAAGATCCAAAATTCTCAATTTAATTCTCTGATGTATGATGATAATTTGTCTTGAGTGATCCACATGATATTTGGACGCCTACTAGAAAGAAGATGAAATTATTGTGATATTTGCAGTTTTCCTCATTTCTCAAATGAGAAACTATTCGAAGGGTCCTGTTTAATTTAGCAAATACATCAACCCTTGTTGGATCCTATCAAACATTTTGGCTCAGTCCCATGGCATGTTAGTAATTCGGGCATCTGGCCATCTGTGTATGCCAGTGAAATTCACGGACTTAGGAAAGCCAGCATTCTTTATTGACTGCCTGGCTGTGTGGCTCGCTTCAATAGCTCGTAGGTGCGAATCCCGCACTTATCTCTTATTTAAAGATTAAAACCATTCTGCATAAAAAAACTTGGCAAGTGTAATAAATCTCTCAGCAAATAATTAAAAATCTGAACATTAATAAAGCTTAACATTTAATAAAAAAAAACTTGGCAAATTGAATAAAAAAAATTGAAAATGGAAAAAAAAACTTTGCACTTTGAATAAAAAACTATGCAAAATAATTTATTGCCTTTTATTAATTATGGAATAATGAGGATCAAGTTGATAGTTCAATTAACAGATTAGCGATAAAGGTAGGGTGACACAAGCGATTTAAACATCGGCCTGCAACTATGCGAAGTTCCTTACTCAACACTTGAGGTTTTGTCATGGAGGGAGTAAAACCAATTGTAACTACCTCGATCCCCTTAAACAAAGTTTCCTAAAAATAGCGTTCGAAGAAAGGTAAGCTAAGGAACCTGTTTTAAGGTGGAGGGTTAAAGACTATGAGGCCGTAGCATATAAAAGTAGGCTGTCGTTGTGAGTCTAAGTTGGTAGTCAGTTATTTTAAAAAAGCTCTATGATAAAGGAGATAAAGCCTTCTCAAACATATGGACGGAGCCGATATAACCACTTTATAAGATTAAAGTGGCTTGGAATTAATGAAGGGGCTAAATTTTAAAATAGGGCGTATATCGAAAAGTCAACGAACCTTCTTTTCGATGGCGCTAAGAAAGTTGATGTTAAAAAAAATCAGGAGACTCAAGATATTTTTGGTATTAAAAAAATTTAAAATAAAAATGCCTGCTGGGGAGTTCGGCGCTTCAGGATTTGACCATGGATTCGATGCATTTAACTTCATAAATGTAAGATTACAATTTGAATCACATTTATAACGTAAAGCCTCGTTTTTATTTAATTTAAAAATTCAGGAGTTGATAGTGGATTGTTGACACTTTAAATTTTTTTTTTTATATTATTGAATAAATTTATATGTTCACATAACTTGAATCTATATTTGATATTACTCTGAATAACAATTATATTATTAGGATGCCTATTATATTCATTTAAAACAACTGACCAGTGGCGTAACCAGCGGGGGGGGGGACGGGAAATTCCCCTTCCCCCCCCCCCCCCCCCGAAAAAAAAATATTTAATGTTTAGATTTTTTTTGATGTTGAAATAATAATGTTACAAAAAAAATTTGGAAATTTTTTTCCCCCCCCCCGGGAGAAAATCCTGGCTACGCACCTGCAACTGACTTGCCAATAATTGCATATAAATGTTGAACCATGAATGTGCCTCATATTTGTTTTGTAAGTATTAATGCAATTAGTTATTAGAATAATTTGTCAGTTTATTTTTCATAATAATGAATGTTGTATATGCGCCACTTGACTGTGAAATATTAAGAGTTAAAAGCATATTACGACATTTAGAATAAGCCACAAATACATTTACTGACATCAACCTAACTGCACCTCTGCGTTTAACAATGCATCACATATTACCTAATACAAATTACTCTTTTTCTTTTAAATATTCAAAAAATTAATTTATGACTAATTTGGCCTTGACATAGACATATAGCACTTAATTTTAGCGCTGTTTTCAAAAGTATGATTCATATTTGCTTTACATAATTTGTTGGCTATTCACCAAGCTTTGACACTCTATGCAATCGAATGTGGTAAGCCTTCAATAAATTTGTCATCAAAACTTAACCTTGAGCTTATGAACATCCCCCGTTAGCCAAAGGTAAGCCTGTAGGTAATTTTTTGTAACGCAAATACGTGATTCGTTTTAAGTATAAATGACCAAACAGGATGTTCGAAATTATTGATGGGGATCCAAATGAATCGGAGATAAAGCGATAAATATATTCTATATATATAACCGCTTTGACATCCTGTCGCATCATAAATTAAAATATAGTTGTTGCCAAGTAGGCTGACACTTGCGCGTATAACGCAACTCAGACTAAAGAGTGTCACATGAGCGTTATTCATAAAATTTTATACTAAACGTTTTTTCACAAGTTAAAATTATTGTTACGGAATATAACATCTATAAACTTTATGTTATCATTACTTATACTGATATTTTTACCCGTTTTAAGCATAGCTCAATATGATGCCAATGCTCATATAAAAAATCTCATAGCTAAATTGACAAAGGCAAGCTCTCCTAACAGTGACTCTTATAATTCAAACATGTACGAGAAGGTATCCGATCCATTAGAGCAAGACATAGACGGTTCTTATGGTGCACCACAACCCGTCGTCCCAAACAGCAACAAACCTACCACTAAAAAAAATTCAAAGTATGCTCAGTACAACCTTATAACGCCACAGCGACTTTTGCGAGCAGGATTCAACGTTTTTACGACAGAAGGCGGAATATTTCGAAATGCTTTCTCTCCTTTTGAAGATGACTCAAAAAACAAGGGTCCAGTCGGATAAAAATATGTATTGAAAAAGTGACGAACTAATAATAAACTTATCCAAACCTAACATTCTACGCAATTGTATTTTGCAATTGAATTTGTAGATAATTTTTTAATCATATATATCTTTTAAATGTGATATAAAATTTTATTGATATCTCATTCTTATGTCAAAAAGAAGGAAATTATGTGTCGTCAAAATTTAAAGTATGCAAGACGACTTTTAAAACGTATTGTTAAATAAAAAGAGTGTTACTCTAATTAATTTGTGTGACCTAATATGCTATGGCATTGTTAATATAAGTGCAAGAATTTGTTTATTCAAATTGTAAGAGCAGATGATGAAATAAATATATTTTAAAAAACGCACCTAAAAGGGTATATACTATTACTTTGTTACATTAACATATATGAGTTTAAGACTTTGGGAGTATTTGTTTATTAGGTCCACCCTTCAGGAAATTTTGAAAAATAAATTATAGGCCGGGCCCAGAGTTAATTTTTTATTTTTTACATTTAGACTCATGTATTTTTTTATTGAAATAACCAATAAAGCACATTTGACTCATCTTTTTAATTTAAAATTTGTGGATTATATAATAAATTAAAGATTACAGAATATATATGATAGATTCGTTGATTTAAACATATAATATGACTTTTTAAATAATATTATAAAAACGCGTGTTTATATATAAAATAAAAATTAAAATAAATATGCGTAAATTTAAATGGTTTGTTTCCCGAGCTAGAGGGGGTTTTACTTATATCTATGCCCGGCCCGACCGCTATATTATCTTGTAGCTTTTATAAGCCTGCATGTTTTTTTGCAAAAAGCCCGTCGGAGCTCGACCCATGGGCTGGGCCGGACCGTGTAAGTCTCTAGGACAATTGGAGCTAACTTTTCCATTCAAATTCCTAACCAACAAAGCATATCTTTAATAAATTAATAAGTTTAAACCAAAATGTGCATTTAGCTTTTACGATATCAATTATCCCCTATTAGCAAAAACATTTAGTCATATTCTTATTTAGCTAATACCCCACGCACCACTCTATTGCTAGACATCCGTAAAGCCTTTCAAATCTTTTCCTTTTAAATTCACTAAGGGACTTGACGGATGACACCATATATACCATACAAACAGGATTTACTAAATTTTTATGTTTTAACTTCGGCACTTTAACGCTAATGTTTCAAATTTTTAAATGGGAATTAAACTTTAATAAAATCATGTACATTTTATTTGGTACGAAAATTATCGCTTATTAAAAATCGGAAACTTCCATTCGACCCATCACCATCAGTCTTTTCGGCGAAGGATATCTAAAATATTCAACTGATTAGCAGCATTATCTGCCAAGCTCAGTGTCACATAAGCTTTGCTAATAAAGGCGGCTGTGGTATCCGTATTGAAATCCATCTTATTTTCTTTAGTTATTTGCTAAGGCTTTTAATAGTATTCACGGTGAAACTCTTATCTCAACCGTTTTCATGTGAATTTTCTCAAACTTAAATTACATTTCACTACGTTAGGGCTCGACATCCCAGCTTTTACACGTTGTATATTATATATTTATTCAAATGTATTAAACTGAGGAATCCATTAGGCCCTTTACCAGGCATTTAAAATCTTTAAATACATGTCCTTCCCAATGTTTCCATGCTAAACACGAGGCCAATTTAGTTTAAAGTAATTAACAACATATGTCATAAATTAAATCTTGCGGTATAATATAGCACACAGCTCGATTTCATATAAAAATATTAGCGGTATATAGCATACTGATTCTAACAATTGCTATGTAAGCTACGTAAACAGCCCTGATTATAATTATTACACATTATGTTTCTTTCTTCATCTAGATGCAAAAGACCAAGAGAGTAGTCTATATAAGGTTCAACAATGAAGTGTTGAACACATTAGATCAACTATAAACAGGTTCTCAAAATAAATACTAAAGGAGGGTTAATAACTATATTATCGCAATTATAGGTTGGAGTTCAGGGGCTATAATGTATACAAAGTGAGGAGTTTGGAGGGAGAGCAAAGATACAATCAGTGAAAATATTTGGATGTAAAACTTTATGTAGTTTCATATAAAGACCAAGACAAATCATAAAAGAATAGATCCGATCGACGTCCTGGACATTTTTAGCAAGTATATCGGTGTTGCCCGTAAAACATTTGGAGGGCTTGGGGTAATGTGAGCTACTTGCAAACATAATATTACGACTATCATAGTTAGATGTCTAATGTTCGTGTCAGTTTAAATATTGAATTGAAACTTTCTATCAATTAAATTTTCTATTATTAAAAATTGTTGGCGGAATATCAAATAGCATTGCATTAGGTAATTGCTGATCCTTTGAATGTTTGATACGATATTTATTTTTGCCATTAAGTAAATGTTAATCAAATGTTACTTTATATACTAATAAAATATGCATTTGATATGAAAGATTTTAATTTATCGAAATTTAAGTAAATGATCTAACAAAAGACGTTATTATAGTAAAAAAAATGCCTTCTTGATATATATCTGATTATAATTAGTCTAATTATTGCAATTATAATGTATTTAATAATGCACTATGTATATATTATTTCCTTAACTCCCTTTTAAAAGTGCAATTCAAATAAGCTAAAAAATTTAATTTTGCGAAAAATGCGATTAACTGTTCTTTTAAAACTAAAAAATAAGAAGGCGGTGATCATTTTGTCCTTCTATCCTATGAAGTATTTAGTCCCCAGTCGTGGGGTTTTTTTAATATATTTGCTCTATCTCGATCGAATAAGAACCATACCCGATGTATCTTTTTAGTTTTATAACTTTGTCCACCTGCCCTTTCTACGTAACTCCAGGTCGTACTCTTCCTCTTCACTTCCATGTCCAATACTTTTCGATTCACATCAATTCTGTAAATTCTTAGTATATGACAATATTATCTTAGGCAATTTATATTAAGCCATATATACCGTTTTTGCCCTGAGACCCTCATTAGCTCCACCTATCATTCTCATCTCCGTGACTTTAAATAACTTTTGTTCCGTGATGTCTAAAGCCCATGTTTCACTTTCATGGAGTAACACCGGTCTTACGATGGATTTGTAACCTTTGCTCTTCAACCTTATTAACATTTTCTTGTCACATATTACACCGGATATATTTCGCCATTTAAGCCATCCTTTTTATATCTGTGCATTGACTTCTTTTGCGCAACCTCCCTCATGATGTAGCATCGGCCTGTCTATTTTTGAAACTCTAAATGTTCATCTAGCGACCGGGTGTTTGTAACGTCCATCTCCATGTATATTTTTGGTTTGATAACCTATAAGTCATATACATCTAAGCGCTTGAACATTTTTCCGCCTCGCCTCAGTACTATATCATTGCTATAAAGCATACACCAAGGAGATGGTTTATCTTTAATTATTTTCAATAAAAATGATTTTGGAACGGATCCATGATGTAATTTAATTTCACTCTAAATTTAAAGTTCCTAACTGTCATTCTGACGCAAGAATTCGATGCTTCATATATATTTTTAATAAGCCGTACGTCAAGAATATTCTGTTTTCCCAGGTACCACCACATTAAATCGCGAAGGATCATGTCATAAGCTTCCTTCAATTCGATAAAGAGCCTATATAAATTTCTTCTCTTTTCCCATATTTATCCATCAATTGTCTGAGATGATCATTACTTAATTCTTTAAAAAGGCTAACATTATTTTCCCATAAAAGCCATAACAGAGAGAAACTAAAGTCATAAATATTATTGAATATAATAACGTTAATTTTTTTAACACAAATTTATAAATTATTTGATATTTTATCAGGTAACGAGAATAAAGACAAACAAATTTAATATATAGCGCTTAAATAAGACATATTCATCAAGCGCGTAGGCAAGGGGTTTTTATATTTTTTTATCATTTTTATTTATATTAATAAAAAATAGAGAACAAAATTCCGGGTAGGGTTAAATCGATCACTATAACAAGATTTGAGCAATTATGGCCAAAAAAGATTTTTCATATAGTGTATTATAATGACACTACCTACGACGGTCCCAAATCAATGTGGAAAATGTTAAGGGTTGGTTTGAGATCGAAAACCGCTATAACCCACTTCAAAATCATGATAGTTACAAACAAAACTTTACAGCATAAATCTAGGGCATCCTCTACAAACGACGCGCATTGCATATCCTCCTGTGCAATGTAAAAAATACATTAGGGTTACTATCTGACTCACAACAAAGGGGGTTAATAAAATTAGTTGTGGATAGAATGCGAATAATATGCTGGAATGTGAGCACGTTAGCGGGAAAGAGCATCGTGGTCGCACAAAAGCTAAAAAGAAGAAAGGTTTACATAGACTGCCTACAAGAGATGAGGAGGAATAAAACCGGATCTAGGAAATTAGTAGATGGATTTTCTACAGTGGATCACTAACCCGTAGAAACGGGGTATGTAACAGTCTGAGCGAATCGTTCAAGGATTAGATAGTGGAAGTCAAGCCTTGTTCCGAAGCTCACAAAATTAGATGTATGGAATTAGAGAAAATCATAATCTTCGATTTATTGATAAAGGAAATACAAAGAGTAAGACAAAAAGAAAAGCTTACAATTGGGGCGAACTTTAAGGCCTAAGTAGAAATAAATAGCCTTGTTTTGAGACAAAATAATGGAGGCTATGGGCATGATTGGAAGAACAAGGAAGGGACAAAACTCTCCGTGTATCCAAAGCATACGATATGGCGAACGTTAACACTTAAGATCATTTTGTGAATGATAAAAGTGGAAAGCATTTTAGTCAAATTGATTATTTGCTTGGAGGATCAAACGTTGCAAAGTAATAGCGGGAGGAGAAATCGTCAGGAAACATCGTCCAATCGTTATATAATGTAAGATAAGTAATTATTAAAAGAAGAAGGGTATATGAAGCACAAATCGACGAAACGCTAAAGGATACGTCTGCGAACGAAAAATACCATCGAAAAGCCTGCTCACTCTTGGGTGCAAAAAATTTGCAAAGGAACGTAGACGACGATTGGGAGACGCTAACCAAGGACATAAAGGAAACAGCTATTCTAATAAAAAATTTGTTAAATCTTTGCTAAGGGGGGGGGGCCTTGGCTACGCCACTGGTATTGCTTAAAACATTATTTACTGAGTGGCTTGGAATTGGCAAAAAAAACTTTAAAATTTTTTATAGCCATGAGAAATTTGGGTAAAAAGCTGATGAGTTATTATGATTTGGAAAATGTTTTCCAGTTTAGTAAAAATGGTCTGTCTAGTAAAGGTGTCACAACGTTATGCAACAAAGGCAAAGGGGTAAATCAAATTTTGGTAAAACAAGTTAAAACTCATTTGCAAACAATTTTGTCAATAGACTTAAGAATAGCCGTCAGAGCCAAAAGTATATCCCTATCTTAATAATAAAAATCATCTATCTAGGCTTATTTGTATGTTTTATGATGATAGCATTTGACGACAATGTATACTATGTACCTAAATTGAGAAGTAAATTAGAATAAAAATGAGCGACAGTGAAGAAGAGACAGATGATGTTTTTAAAAGAGTTATTATTTAATATAAATATAAAAATTAGTCAAATTTTTAATAGGTGCTTGGTGATCTTGATGAAACATCGGGTGGCACATTTTATGAGGAAAATTCAATTGTCACTTTACCACTTATTTGTGTCCCTGGTGTAATATTGTTTCCCGAACAAATCCTTCCTTTAAGACTTAAGATGCCAAATATAATAAATCAAATTAAAGCTTGTATTGATGCCGAAAGAGTATTTGCTTTTGTGCCTATTAAGTAATTAAGGGTTTTCATCTTAACCTTTGAAGTGGCATTTTTTAGTTTAGGCTAGATAAAGTTGTACATTTTTTACCTATATCTATAAATATGATATATATATTATAACCTAAAATTTTAAAGGTTTTATATTTATTTTTTACTATATGTAGACAAGATTACCCTGCAAATCTAGCAGGGCAATCTGGTATTAGAAATATTTTGGCAAACATTGGCACTACTGCACAGATTATTGGTTATAGTGAGGAAAAGCATGATGCAAGTGTAAATACTGAAATGCGTTATCCAATGAGAACCAACTACCTTGGTATAAAATCCAAAGGCCATCAAAGATTTAAATTAATTAAGTCTTGGGTTAATATTGATAAGTAAGACATTCACTTTTATGTATGTATGCAAAATACCAATTGAACAATATTGTTATATTTTGAATTTTATATAGCACATTATCAGCCCAAGTAAAAATTTTGCCTGAAATATGTGATATCGATCCACTTTCTTATATAAGACCTAAATCATGGGATCATTTAGCTTTCAAAAATCATAATTCGCTTCCCAAGTGTATACCCATTTCTCAATTAATTGAAGACTTAAGTAATGATAGACCTGGTACTAGTTCTGGCTTTTTTGTTAAAGAAGATCATATAAATATTCCAGAAAAATCATCATCCCCTTATGAAACTCCCCCTGAAACAAACGGGTTAGATAGAAATGCGATGACATTGTCAGAAATATTAGGTGATCAGGTCAATTCTATTCCCGAAGTTTTGTCTACACCTAATTTCAGTGATACTCTATTCTCTCAAACCTATGCATCTCCTCTATTTGTTCAATCTTCAGCCCCTTCCCTGCCTTTAGATAATGCTGAAACCACATACACAACTAATGGTAATTTATATTTTGTTTTGCCAATATTTTTGTCATTATGCCAAACATTTAGAATTTTTATATCTAGCACATATCACACTTCTTTTATGATATGAAAATTAACACCTTTTGCAACTAGTTTTTGCATGAAACAATTAACGTTTTTTGATTAATTTATGAAGATTATTTGTAAGGCTTTCAATTTGTATGATTTATTATAACATAAAGCATATTAAACCTCATTTTCATTTTATCTCCTCATAAAAAATGGCTTTAAAACTGTTGTGAAGATGTTATATCCGTAAAATGTTTCTAAAATAGCTATATAACTTAATTCAACTTTAAAAGTGATATATTTTACTTAGATATGGAAAGCAACGATGAAGAAACCATGGGTAATGATGCAGCCATAAACATGGAACTAAATGATCTGATGACTGATGAGCTAATAAATGCGGATTTAGATAGACGAAGACGTAGAATATATCGTAGACTATTATCCTTTGTAGTTTCTCGTAGAGTCAATGAAGCTAGGCTAAATGCTGGCCCCAGGTTGGACAGAAATTTACTCAGGCCATCAGTTCTACTTCAAAATGTAAGGTAGTAAATAGGGGCGAATGAATAAAGTAAAATGATAAGGGCCTATTGGAATGATTTTTTACAACATTTTTTGCTATGTATAAGTGCTTTTTATAATTTGGTTCGCTTTTGTTCATTGGTTTTTTGGAAAAATTATAAAGAAGGCACGGTATGTTGTATACCACCAAACTGTTTAGTCTACCTCTATTTCTAGTTTAGATTAAATGGGGTATTAATTTTTATACATAAATTCACTTATTTAACAAAATCGCCTACATTTAAAATATTTACCAAGTTGACCTGTAAAATTCTAAAATATTGTTGGGTCAGGTTTGGTTTCTAAGTTTATGTGTATGGCCTAGAGATTAGCGTCATTCAAATACTTAAAAAAATGAAAATGAGAGCTTAATTATATGCCTCTCATTGTTGGCTAAAAGAATTTGCAGGGTATTCGAATAAATATATCTAACCAATTCGATCCTAACATCTCATTTTGCAAGATGCTATCAAACAAGGATGGATTATTTTGAACATTATATTTTTCTCAATATACCAGATTAAATTGAATTTTAGGATTTTGAAATAACGTCTCGACACGAACTTCAAACATGGCGACGCAAGATAAGACGAAAATTGGAAAAATTGCATTCCGCTTTACGGGATAACCGAAAGTATGATTTAAGCACTTACGGTGAAGGGGAAGGCGAGTTGTCCGAACCCGAAAGTTTTCACGAAAATCGCGCTAGTCTCGTGAGGTCCCAGGTTCGATACCCACTCTCTCCCCTCTTCACAATTCTTTGTTTTATTTGAATTAAAATTAAATATTTGACTTTGCAACTTTTACGTCTTTTTTCGGGCTTTTTTAGTAATGTGTTACGGGAAAAATATTTTTATTTACGAATAAAAATTAAATAATGATTGCTGCTTAAAAATCCGTTTGTTCAAATTGATGGTTTATTATGGCAAACTATTTTGACTTATTTATATTTGCCTAAAAATGAATATAATATTTAAAATTTAATCGCGATAACACTTCAAGTTTCCATATCAGCATTTTCTTATTGCAAATGTGTTTAGAAAATAGCTTTAAATTTTTATGTTGTGTGATCTTTTGTATATTACATGCGGTTTTATTGCGTAAAGATTAAACCAAACGATTTTATAAAAATAATTGTGTAAATGATGTTTGTTTTTAAATATTAGGTAATAAGTTTAAACCCGGTCAAGCAATCTTCAACTTTCCTCACGCATTGGCCTGCGTTCGTTTATAAACAATATGACACGGTAAAATAACTTAATTATTACATATATATGATATGCTAAAATGTAATTTATATTCATATTTTATATTGTGATTTTGTTTTCACTAAATGTGTGAGAACTTTTATACTGAATAACATTTTGTGCCCTTTAATAACTAATAAATTTCATATTATTATGTAATTGAACGCTACTTTGTGCCTTTCATAATTGAAACTTTATATTGAATTCAAGGTTATAAACATAGACCACATAGAATGCTAATCCACCATTTTGAATTTGACAATCTCTGATGTCTATCTGGAGTGTCCCTCATTCTATTTAAAAGAATATTAATGAATTTACTTTTCTCATTAGTTGATAAACAAAAAAAATGTTAATAAATTATTATTTAATAAACTGCAGATGCCACTAAATTGCTTTAACATCACATTTTTTATGAATTGTGTAAATGATATATATTTTAAAATACTGTTTTTAATATTTAACTAATTAAACAATTTTTACAAGTTTTAAAACACTTAATTAAATCACTATAATTTGTATAACCTTTCCTTATTTGTGCATATTTTAACATGGCGAAAAAACGGTACGCTTTCTAGTCTATGGTTCTTAATCATACTTTGCTTTAACATTATCAAAATACAAAAATTAGAAAAATATCAGTAAAACTAAATTAATCTTCAAGCTTCCTAAAGTATTTTTTAATATAAAGCTCAAACTGCTTATATAGAGATTTTTTATGAATACTAGCGTACCTCATACTAACGCTGTTTAAAAACATTTTAATTTACTTAGCAAATTGAGTTCCCATTATTAGGTGTGAGTATCAATGTTTGCAAAAATGTTTCGCATATTGCCACGCCTTTCTACACATGGGCGTTGCCAAAGGGAAGCCGGATGCCCCCCCCCCTGTAAATTTAAAAAATCTTTAAATTTTAATATAATTATGGCTAAAATTACGACAAAATCTCATTTTGCCCCTCCCTTTGCCCCCCCCCCCTAATTTCAATCTAGGGAAAGGCAATTCGATTGTTTAATTTTTTAACGGAAAACTTTTATAACGATCACCTAACCCTAATTTCTACGATGTCGCAGAAATGTTTGGTGCAAGCTTTGGTCAAAGAAATATTTAGGAATTGGAAGGGCATAGCTAAAACTTCTACCAGAATCCCGACCGAACCATTTCGCCTCTTTTGTTGGGTCAATAAATGCGTGCCCATTGATTATGAGCCATGCCTTAAATTGCTGGAAATAGATAACGTCGTTTCTCGTCTACGAGCCCAATTGGACATCCTCAGAAGCGTAAGCCAAATAAAATTATTAATATTGCAATTTTTTTTTTCGTAAAGCTCGATCTAGCTGGACTTTTGCATTTTAATTTGTGTAATTGTAAAACTTTTGTAAATTTTTTTGATAGATTACATAGCGAGAATTAACTTTAAAAGGGTAATTTTTGGACAACGATATGTTAAGTTTGTAAAATAATAATAAATTTTAATTGCTATGCAATTTATGGGCTCGCTTTCTGTTAAAAATGTGTTGTCCGTCCTGTTCTGTCCAACTTGGAGTTATGATGGAACCTTATGATGATGTAAAAGACTTTTTGTCTTCTGCTTAAGGACCAGCTGATGACCGCTTATTGACTTTAACTTTTCTGATTCTGCTCTCGAGCCCAAATTCCAATTATTATTTTGGTGCCGCCCCGATTGATAACTTTTATAAATTTATTTTTGCAACTCGTCGAGCTTGTTTATATGTAATTTGCGAACTTATCCCTTATGGAGCAACAACCTAGACAAGTTGCAAAAAAAAATTTACCTATAAAGCTAATCAGTCGAGCCTATAAACACTAATGTAATTTGAAAGTAAAGCCAATCAGCGGGCATTAGCTAGTGTATTTGCGAAAGCAAAATAAAAGTCTTTTACAGAAGCATAAGTCCACAGACATTAGCAACAGGTATAAGTTTCCACAGCAATTATTGAAAATTACAAGTTGGACCGGACGGACGGACAACCAAAAACCAGCCTATATATTGCATTTAGCAATTAATATATACATATATATATTTGGGTTCTGGCGAGGTCGAAAAAAGTAAAGCCAATCAGCGGGCATTAGCTAGTCTAAATGCGATTGCAAAATAAAAGCATTTTACAAAAGCATAGGCCACATCGATTGAAAATTCGTATAAGTTTTTACGGCAATTATTGACATTACTAGTTGGACAAGACAGACGGACGGACAACCAAAAGCGAGCCCATAAATTGCATGTAGCAATTAATATATTTTTGCAACTAGTCTAGCTTGTTTATATGTAATCAATAATATATGTGTGTGTGAATATAATTTAATTTGATAGTACGAAGATTTTGCTTGCAAGTATTGCGGGACTACGATATTCAATAGGAATGACGTTTTCAATCCGCCCCATAGACCGGCTAAAGCCACTTTCGTAAATCCCAGCGATAAAGCTTACGAATTCGTGACCATAAATCGCATTCAAAATACCCGAGTAGATAACGAATGGTCTAACGACTTCACCTGGTTCACGGGGTAACTATTGCCCCCCCCCCTCTTAACTTCTTATAACAAAAAATTTGTTTTTTTTAATTGTAGCTGTATTACCTAATTTAGGTGTTGTAATCTTATTTATGAAATTGAAACTCGACCAGAAGTTCAAATAAAGAGCAAGGTTTAATTATTAAAGCCGAATTTTGAGACCTTAAGTTGATATGGTTTGATGATTGGTGTTTAAATTTGTGGGGCCCTAAATTATCCAAAATTTGTTATGATTTAAAGTGTTGAATATTTGCTAGTTACTAAATGTCGTTTATTTAAAATATTAAAAGAATTAAAATTTCTGTTAAAACTGTTTTAAACAAAAATTTTAAATTTTAGGATTAGGTATATTTTTAGGGTTTTGAGTTCCAAAACTTTAGGTTATGTCTCATTATTTTATAGTTACCTTAAATGTTGTCTATTCAAAAATTGAAATAATTATAATTTCTGTTATAAAACTGTTTTAACTAAAATTTTACGCAAAAAAAATTTGTCTCCTTTCAACTACACAGGTACAGTTGGGCCGTTTTGCATTGTCGAGAATGTCACAATTTTTTGGGATGGGCATTTCACGCTGACACGTGTTCCAGCAAGCGCTCTAGCCTTCGGGATGGTCGTTCCCTGCTAAACCGAATCCCCATGTTTCGTAGATTCTCTAGTCCCCCCCATCCCAATGTCAGCCCCAAAGCTAAGGTCGTTACCTCGGCCGAACTCGAAAAATGTGCAACTTGCCCTCAAAAACTCAACGAAGTTGACCAACAACCTACCTCTTCCAAGGAAAAAGGTGTTTTTTTTCGAAAATATCGGATGGTTTAGACTAGTGTAGAGTAGTAGTGTTGTAAAAACGGCTGCTGGGTTTGTTTGGTCGACCTTTAGTTCAATTAAGACTAACGGTGACTTCAGTCTGTGTGACAAATTTCGGCTAAGTCTAGAGGTCAACCGAGAAAACACACCAAAAATTTTTGGCCTCTTTACGTTTAGTCGACTAAAACCAAAGGCCAATCAAACAAAACCTAGCCGTTTTTACGACACTAGTGTAGAAACCCGCTGACCCAAAACCCGACCCGGACCCCACATCGGGTGGGGTCGGGTTCGGGTTGAAAAAAAGAGTGACTTTGCAGTCTCTAGACTAGTGCCATTTTTAACAAATTAAAAGTTGTCATATTTAATGTACTTTTTTTACAAAGCTGAGGTCTTAGGGTTTAGATTAAGCCTAAATTTGATATATATATATATATATATATCTGAGGAGGATATGCAATTATGTTTTTCGTTAAATTGTAATTTGCCGGCAAGAAAATTTAGCTTACCATTTGTTTCCATTAGCTATTTAGTTGTAAGAAATCTATTTTACAGATTGTTAATTATGTAAACGCTCAACGAGGGGTCCTCTGAATTAACATTTGGTACAAAAATTTTGCTTCTAAAGTGTTCTCTTATTAATATCTTCGCGCCACCTAACAACAATTTTAACCCATTTTTCACGCGGAAGATCTTAAAACACTCAAATACCGAGCTATAGCTCAATCTAAAGTTTTCATTCCAACTGTAGTTTCCTGTTTCGCCACTTTTGGCAAGAAAGCATTTTTTAAATCGATAGAAAATAGTTCCCCTAAAGTGACTCACCCAGCTTTATTTTAGACCAGAAACGCGGTGTTTTAATAGCAAAATATAATTATAAATCTTTATCTGACACATACATAGCCCTTGACGAATCTTATGAATAGTTTTTTATTTATATTATTTCATGCTCGTTTATTGTATATTTATGGATAATGTTTACATAATAATAGCTTTCCAATTAAAAGAATTAGATGCGACGTTAATTTACAATAGTTATAAAAACCTCTCAACCTTTTTATACGGTATTATATTTGGAATTAATAAATAAATTGCGGTTCCGTTAATAAACATGCTAAAAAAATAGATACATATAGTCAAATTAGTCTCTAATTAAAATTGCCTATAGATGGCGCTAATTAGAGTATAACTCCTAAATGGGGTTATTTGTTATTATTATCTTTTTATACCCTGTTTTATGCTTAAATTCACGAATCCCTTAGGCGCCGAAGAGACTACTCATTGTATGGAAACTAACGCGTACCTAATACCTAAGGCGATGCGCGCGAAACCACCAGAATTATTTTACGCAATCATAAGAACGTCTATGAAGTCCTGTCCCGCTAAGGTTAGTGATCAACTCCAGACCGGATATTCTCCAGAAACTTCTTCGGATTCATTGAGTCGAGGAAATTCGGAAGATGAGCATGGGGGAGAATACCCACCAGATTTATACGACTCCAACGATGAACCGATATGAAAATAGTTTTTTTTAGCTACGAGTAGTGTTGTAAAAACGGCTGGGTTTTGTTAGGTCGGCGGCCTTTGCTATAGTCGACTGGTTTCCTAGTCGACCGACCTCTAGGTTTAGTCGAAATTAAAAACCGACCAAAAGTCAGCATTAGTCTTAGTAAAATTAAAGGTCGACCAAACAAAACCCAGCCCTTTTTACAACATTAGCTACGACGTTTTCCATAAATGTACGTTTTTGGAATATCCATTTAGTTCTGACATTGTTGGTAATTATACCTCATGTCATGGTCGCTATTCAACTCGTGAATATTTAACGCGTGATAACCTAAATTATGTATCACGTTTAATAACGGCTCTCGAGAACATTTAAAATTTAGGCATACCTTTCAGTTTCTTATAAATTGTCCATATTTATTGTGTTTTCAACTCGCCTAATAAAGTTCATTATAGATTGATTGTCTATATTTAACACAAATCAAATGGATTTTTAGTTAGAATAGGTGATTTATTTGATTTAGCTTGAATTTTGGCGTGAATTTACTCGCTTTTTTCTTCTAAGCCTCAGTTCCCAGTATATTAACACGCAAATTGGACAAACTAACACCTTTAAGCTGGTCACTTGAAGTTTATTAATAATTGTTGCTTTACATAAATATTAAAATTGTTATATAAATAAATAAAGAATTTTGATTGTATCAAAATTTATGTATCTAAATAATGGACGGCGTATTTAAAAACTCCTTCCACTGGTCCCAACAACAAATAAATGCTATTCTTTGTTTTTGGGATCACTAAACAAACTTTTTCCCAATGTCAGCTTTGTGACTTCGTTTTAATTGTTTTTCAACAAAAACCAAGATACCATTACGCGATTAATTTCTAAATGTTTCAATGAGATTTTTAACGTCCCTAACGTTTCGTTGTCCTTGAATCTTTCAAAACTAAGAATTTTCAAATATAGCGTTTTGGTTCTAAGGATATCCAGCGATTCTTACGAGTAGTGTTGTAAAAACGGCTGGGTTTTGTTAGGTCGGCGGCCTTTGCTATAGTCGACTGGTTTCCTAGTCGACCGACCTCTAGGTTTAGTCGAAATTAAAAACCGACCAAAAGTCAGCATAAGTCTTAGTAAAATTAAAGGTCGACCAAACAAAACCCAGCCCTTTTTACAACATTAGCTACGACGTTTTCCATAAATGTACGTTTTTGGAATATCCATTTAGTTCTGACATTGTTGGTAATTATACCTCATGTCATGGTCGCTATTCAACTCGTGAATATTTAACGCGTGATAACCTAAATTATGTATCACGTTTAATAACGGCTCTCGAGAACATTTAAAATTTAGGCATACCTTTCAGTTTCTTATAAATTGTCCATATTTATTGTGTTTTCAACTCGCCTAATAAAGTTCATTATAGATTGATTGTCTATATTTAACACAAATCAAATGGAATTTTTTTAGTTAGAATAGGTGATTTATTTGATTTAGCTTGAATTTTGGCGTGAATTTACTCGCTTTTTTCTTCTAAGCCTCAGTTCCCAGTATATTAACACGCAAATTGGACAAACTAACACCTTTAAGCTGGTCACTTGAAGTTTATTAATAATTGTTGCTTTACATAAATATTAAAATTGTTATATAAATAAATAAAGAATTTTGATTGTATCAAAATTTATGTATCTAAATAATGGACGGCGTATTTAAAAACTCCTTCCACTGGTCCCAACAACAAATAAATGCTATTCTTTGTTTTTGGGATCACTAAACAAACTTTTTCCCAATGTCAGCTTTGTGACTTCGTTTTAATTGTTTTTCAACAAAAACCAAGATACCATTACGCGATTAATTTCTAAATGTTTCAATGAGATTTTTAACGTCCCTAACGTTTCGTTGTCCTTGAATCTTTCAAAACTAAGAATTTTCAAATATAGCGTTTTGGTTCTAAGGATATCCAGCGATTCTTCGAAAACGAACTAAAAAGTGTATGAAAAAAATAAATGCAATATCCTTAAAATATAAAGTAGGATGGGTGTAGACAGGGGAGGGGGCTGCCCCCTCTAAATCCAAAAATTTGTTGAAATTTATTAAAATTATGGCTAAAATTTTGCAAAATGTTCATTTTGCCCCTGCCTAAATCATTATTGCTCCCCTCTAATCCCAATGCTGGCTACGCCCATGGTTACAATCATATGACTGATCAAAATCTCAATGAAAACTTTCAAAATTTGCTTGTCTTACAAATTAACTTAACCTTTAAGTTCAAATTTACTAGCATGGTGATAAAGAAAATTTAAGAAATAGAATATAATTGATTTTTAAATTAAAAAAATATTATTATCATTAATAAAAGTTCTAATAATTGCTTTTAGTGTTTCCTATTACCAATGGCCTATCGAATTACCATTGGAGTAGGTACATTTTCAGCTTATCGTTACAATAAAAAACAATTCAAAGTAACCATTTTACAAATACAATGGGAAAAAAAGTTTTGCAAATTTAAATTTATTTTTTACTTGTATCAAATAAAATTTATCATAATTAAAAATTTCTGAGTGTCCTTAGCCATCTTTTCCCAATTTAAAATGTCCTCCCATATAACTAGTCTTTGGTTTTAGTCCTTTATGTTTCGTCGGCGTCTACTAAGAAAAACATACCACTCAGGTCTGTTTATGTTTGGTCGACGACCAAACAAAACCCAGCCGTTTTTACAACGCTAAAAATAATCATTGATGTAAAATTTTTTTTTCTGCCACTTTTACATAATTTAAATCCCCAAATTATTTTTTCGTTAAAATTTTTACAAAAAAAAGAGGTTTTTTTTTATAAAACTAAAGTTAAAAAAAAAGTTTTGTTACTTCGTCGTTATAAGAGGGGTGTGATGTTTTCGTAGCCACTTGAGTTTTTCGTTTGATGATCGCGATACTATTACTAGCGGTTGGATTGGAACAATCAACGTTTTGCAGCCAAATTTTAACGAAGGGGTCGGGTAGAGTGCTATCTTTTTTGTACAAATTTTTCCCATGCATCACTAAGATTTGCAAGAATTCTGCCGGCTTTATCGTATATTCGCTCCTCTTTAAACATAAGCTTAACTTGATTTTTGGTAGCTTGGGCATATCACCACCAATTACATCGTCTAGAACATTGTTATTTAATAATTTTAAAAAAAATTACACCATTTTTCTTAGTATAAAGTTATAGAAACATGGAAAATCTTTGATTTTCATCAAGGTTAACACCCTAATAATATAAATTAAATGAAAACTTTAGTTGGATATATAGATAGATGTTGACTGATTGTACTATATAATAATGCTTCAAGTACGAACCAAAGGTAAGGAATCTAATATAAAAAAATAGCAAGAAATAAAATTTACGAGGTTAGCATTGCCACTTGGCATAAGGACTACATCCCCTGAAGTTTTTATGGTTACAAAAATACAGTTTTATCTGGGTTCTATGTATGTCAAACATTTGTAATTATATTAAATAAAGTATTCATGTCACCCATATAAAAATACTACCCAAAAACCACTAATTTTAAATTTAAAAACCTACAAAGCATTCACTATAAAGTCATTTTAATATAAGATTGTGAACCAGGAAAAGTTTAACGTGCTTTTTAACGTAAGTTAACTATCAAGGCAATCCAATTGCAATAAAATGACAAAATTAATGTTAATAAGATATAACATGGGCGTAGCCAGAATTGGAATTAGAGGGGGGGGCAATGATGATTTAGGGAGGGGCAAAATGATCATTTTTTGAAATTTTAGCTCTAATTTAAATGAATTTCACCCAAATTTTTGGATTTAGAGGGGGCAGCCGCCCCTGCCTGCCCCCCCCCCTTGGCTCCGCCCATGAGATATAAGGCGCAAAGATCATTAAAATATATACCACGCGTAAATATCCTCGGTACTGTTTCCTCAATTGGCTGGTTAATATGGGATGGGACGAGAGTTTTAATGCTGGCATCTTTAAGTTTTACATTGACTTTCATCCGTATATCAAGATATGGCATCAACTCTTCTATATAATTTTTGTTAAAATCATCATTTCCCACTGAACGAGGTTCCCTGAGATTTAACCTTTAAATTGATAAAATCTTATATTATTTGTCGAACATAAGGTTAAATTTAATATGCAAAAATTGCTTTTAGCTCGGTTTATTATCCAGTAAAACGCCTACAAAGAATCTAAATACCATACAATCAAATTTAATTTTAAAATACGTTTTCTCAGAATTAGTATGCATATTGCACACTCAGCTTTTTTAAATATCTAACCCTAGTTTAGACAACCAAAAAATGTAAAAACTGTCCATTTTTCCACAAATTGCATTCAATATTCTAATGTATTGGGGGTAGAGAACTGCACGGATTACCCGAAACCCAACCAGGGTTGGAAATTTTAAAATGCTTTCGGGTCAGGTTCGAGTTGAAAAAAATGCTTTCGGGTCGGGTTCGGGTTGAAAAAAGGTGACTTTGCAGTTATTCTGCAATTAGGGGGTTTAATACCCCGTTAAACCTGACAAACGAAGTATCATCATGATGGTTCACATCCTCGAAATTTGATTCTTCCTTCTGGTCGCGCAATACGGGATGAAAAAATGTCAAAACTAAAGGACTCTGACTAACTTCGGGGGCCATATTGAAAAGTACTTGAGCGAATCTTTTCACCAGGGGCAATCCTCGCGTAGCCATTTGCAAGCGTTTATGCCTGTGGTAAGATATGGCGCTACTCGTCGAGGGAGCTAATGTGAAATAATGTTTGAAAAAAAAATGAAAATGTGTAGCCTTTTTTAGGAAAGTTATTTTACTTAAAATGCCATTTAATAATGAAAAATGTTCGATGATGTTGTTTTAAACTTTTGCTTATTGAGTTTCTTTCGTATGATTTTGAAGCGGGCGGGTCAAATGCGATATATAAATGCTTAAGGTTACAAAAAGTGTCGACTTTAATCTAAAATTAAGACTAACCCTAACTAGATATCTACAGATAACACAATAAAAACTTAAAACAGAATATTATTTAAGCATGGATTTTAAAGTACGTTAGCTAATACACTTACTTCCAAACAAATTATAAAAATTTCCGTCTTAAAACTACGTAGTAAATTAATGATGCAAAAAACCAATACTTAAGGAGTGAACAATACACAGATACACTATCCAAAAAATGCTATTTTTGCTCAACATTTTTTACATTTACCCCTCAAAACATAATCATGCATACAGCCCTGAACTGACCGCCCGAAGCCCCAGCAGGCCCGAGCAAAAATTAATAAAATAATCGGGCCTTGGGCTCGAGTCGCGCTGATGGAGCAGTCCGAAGCCATTATAAAGTTAAAATAATTATTTACAAAAATAAAAAAGAATTTCGAGCTCCGGCTGGGCTTGGGCCGAAGAAATCCCTTTTTGCAGGGCTTTAGTCATGCATAGTAGTGTTGTAAAAACGGCTTGGTTTTGTTTGGTCGACCTTTGGTTTAACTAAGACTAAGGGTCGACTCGACTATGGTCTGTTTTTCAAATTTCGACTAAGCCTAGTGGTCGGCTAAGAAAAATAGATAAAAAAAATTGGTGTGTTTAAGCTTAGTCGATCGAAACCAAACGCGACCAAACAAAACACAGCCGCTTTTACAACACTAATGCATAGTAATAACTAGAATTGCTAACTTTCTTCAACTCCAGCTACCATCTGCTCGAGTTTCTGCTCGATCCTTGAGCATTTTTATAAGCTACTGTTCTGCCTAGTGCACCGAACAGCGAGCACATATTGTGCTAACGCGCATATTAAGCAACTCCTCAGTGTGCGTGCTCGGGTCTTGAGTTTGAAGAAAGTTAGCAATTTAACAATCTAGTAATAACATACGAAAAAAATGTATCCTACTCGATGTAAATTCTCAGATAACCATGGGCGTAGCCATCATTGGATTTAGAGGGGGACAATAATGATTTGGGGGGGGGGGGGGGGGGAATGAACATTTTTTTAAGATTTTAGCAATAAAATTTCAACGATTTTTTGGATTAAGAGGGGGTCAGCCGCACCTCCCCGCCCGCCCCCCTTGTTTACGCCCATGCAAATAACTAGTTACCGGTAGTATGGGAAGTTGTAGGACAATCTCCAGGCGGCAAGTTGAGATTCAAATTGAAATTCAGTTTGCTTCCAGGTGTCGTAAATAGCGATGAAGGCAGCGATGGAAATTGGGCTAGGGCGTAGGTTTTAACCAATTTGCTTCGCAATTCACAAAATTCGCCGTAAGTTCTATAAACTTTACAAGGGGCCACGCTTTGACTATATTCGACGCGGCAGGCATAAACCTAAAAGATACATATATACATTAGTGTTGTAAAAACTGCTGGGTTTTGTTTGGTCGACCTCATGTTTTACTAAGATTAACGGTCGCTCCTGGTCTGTTTTTTTAAATTTCGAATAAGCCTAGCTTATAAAGTTTCATATAATATGATAATTTATAATATTGTTAAATATTAAAAGTTTGCCTTTTATAGCTTATAAAGTTTCACATAATTGATTGGTGTTTTTTAGTCGCACAAAAAGACCAAAGATTTTTTGGTCAAACCCGCGGTCTGTTTATGTTTAGTCGACTAAACCCAAAAGTCGACCAAACGAAACCCAGCCGTTTTTACAATACTAAAATATTTATAATCATTCAAATCCTAAACTGCAATGATAGGAGCATAAAAGTTTAATCTTAATAGATTGTTGAACCTCTAAATCCACGGTTCAATAAGAAATATCAGCCGGCAAACTGTTTGCAGATTCTGGTAGAGTTTTGGCGGTGAACACGAATAAATTTTTTATGTTTTCCTATGCCCATACGTCAAAGACTCATTAAATACGTGAATCTAATTAATTTCATGTTGTAAAAACGGCTGGGTTTTGTTTAGTCGAACTTACGATTTTAGGAGAGGTTTTTTGGTCGGTTTTTATTACTCGACCTCTAAGCTCAGTCGAAATTTAAAAAAAGACAAAAATCGGCCGTGAGTCTTAGTTGAACCAAAAGTCGACCAGATAAAACCCAGCCGTAAGTGTTGAATATAAGTGATATTTGTTTATTTTAATTTACTTCCCATAAGTTCAACTTCGTTTTGCCCCAAAAACTTTTAAACCATTAGTTACCGTTTAAACCGCATAGGCATTGATAAATTAAAAAATGCCGTTCTTACTTTTTCTAACCAATCAAAAAGTTATATATTACGTATAATTTTTCCAGGTCGTACAACTTTTGTATGCCTTCGATCGCGACATTTTTGATATTTTCGCCTTTGTCCGTCCTAGTGAGCGGGTTATAAGTAAATGAAAATTTGGAGCTATCTTTAAGTGTCGGGGCTATTTCGTTTTTATTGGCGTCTTTTGATTGCATCAGACCGTGAATGAAGAAATTGAATTGTGTGAACTTGGAGGAGAGACTTTCCTTGATTAATCTATATGTAAAAAAAAAATAATGGAATGCTAAAATGTTTAATATATTTTTAGCGGATAGACGTTTATTTTTAAAAATAATTGTGTTTGATACATGCTAAAATATATAGGATTAATGAGCAGGTATAGAAGCATGGATTGAAATTGAATCGGGGTCAAAGTAGCAGAATGATGAAAAAGTGGCAGAAAAACATTTTTTTAACTTATCAATACATTAGAATTAAATCTCAAATTGGGAGGGAATTTGATGTGCAAATACCTATCCTAAAACGGCAACCTAAAACCCTAACCCTCCTGAATATGTTAGTTCTGACCAATCTTGATCAGTTCTGACCAATATGGCTGCTATTTTTCTGCTACTTTGACCGGGTGCATGGTTTTTTTTGTTTTATAAGAAATTTTTAAGGAATTGGCTACCCTCTATTGTTAATTAAAACAAAGCGAGTTTTGGCCTATTAAAACAATTTATAACATTTAGTATGATAAGAGAGTTCCTATGACTTCAAATGCTTATTTCAAGATATTTAACGTTCAACCTTGTAGAACCAAAAACACTACATTTTTATAACACAAATTATTAATTTACAAAATTCAAATGTATATAATTTTAGTTTTTCGAAATAAAAAAAGTTTTAAAATTAAAATAAAAGTGATTTTATTAGCACTTTGTAAAACGAACGGTAGCTTGCGTTTCGCTTAGATCCAAAGCCAAAGTTTTTCGCAAAAAATCAACAGATCCTGAAGGCACACCGGGTATTCTTGCAAGTTCCATCTATTGTAATTCATATAAAGCTTAGATATTATTATAATTATTCAATATTTTTTTTTGCATTTAGCGCGCATATTCCTGGTTTGGACATAAAATTTTACAGCGATTACATATTATATTAGCTAACATTGTATAAATTTTATTACTTGTTATAAAAACACAAGTCTACGAATATTATTTTCGAATTTAGTTAATTCGAAGTAGAATTCGAAGTAGAAACATTATAAAGGCGAATAAAAATGATAAAAATGGGAAATATACAAAATATAAAAGCGGGTAAGAAATAAAAATAAGTAAATGATAATTCGAACGCGTCGCATGTATCATCCGTTAAAAGCGGTCAGCTGTCGGCCAGGGATTTAAAATTATGCTTTGTGATTAGAATACCTATATTATTCCAAATCTCAATCAGACCAATAATTGTGCTAGAGAATTTTGCGCTGAATAATAATATGTTTCTTGTTTTTTTTCAAAAGGTCCAGTTTTTTAGATAAACGAGGTTGAAGGTGCAAAAAATGCCGTGAGAAAAGATATTATTGTTCAGCGAAAAATTCTCAATCAGAATTATAGGTTCGATTGCGGGGTGGTTTCTTTGACGACCTGTGAATTTTGAAAACAATTTACTGCATAAATGGCGGTTCACTTAAATGCTTTAACTTTACAGCAGATCATATATAACAAATAACCTCGAAATTAAAGAATTCAGCTATAAAATTTAACTTTTTAGGCACATAATTTATATATTTTTTGAAGTTATAAATACAAATTTAAACTCGGACACTTACGATTTTCATCATAATGAGCAGTTTGCTACCGTTAATTCTGAGGATGTTATAGGCTTCGCAGCAAGTGTCGATAAAATTTTGGAATTTAGTGCCACCTTGGGTGCCTTGATTAATGACGTAAGCCATGTCCGGAGTCAATACAAAGGGGACTCGATCTCTTAATTTAATACAATGATTTCGTTTTCATAAATAATTATTTATTTTTAAAACAAATATTGATTGATGCAACAAGAGTGTTTGATTAGTATTTTTCAAAAAAAACTAAGAAAGCAATAGGGAAAATAAACTATTCTTCATTAAAAACCATTGGCGAAATAATAGAAATTTTAAATTCACGCAAAAACCTTATATAATCATTAGTTAGTTTGAACTAATGCTTTTTAATACATTCATTTTTCACATTTTGCGCGATTGAACGATATCTACAATAAAACCAGCTAGTTGAGATAGTTGGATCAACAACTAAATGTAGTTAAATATATATAAAAACAATTCACACATTACAATCCAATGTAGGTGCAGTTTTGCCTCAGGTTGATGCTTAAACTTTAACCGCTAACCTGACCTATGGCAAAGCACGTTTGCCAGATTAAAAATAACCATAAATAACTTTAAAATAGCTATTTTTTGAACTTTTTAATAGTAGGCTTAATTAATAAACTTGTATACCCAAATCGCTATATAATTGATCTCGTTAATTCGATTTAATGTTTATAATTTCAAATCAATAATTCGAGAAAAGTTTCTAGGAACCCCACCAAACTTATCAAATACGTTAAAATCAGGAAAGTTCAAGCCACTCTGTAAGAAAGTAAATTTTATTAATTATTCCAGACTTCATGAGCCCATTCTCGAACAAACAAATAAGGGGTGTTTATAGTAGTGTTGTAAAAACGGCTGGGTTTAGTTTGGTCGACCTATGGTTTAACTTAGACTAACGGTCGATTCTGGCCTGTTTTTAAAATTTCGACTAAGCCTAGTGGTCGATTAAGAAAAACGGGCCAAAAAATCTTCGGTCTGTGCGTGTTTAGTCGACTAAAAAACGAAGGCCGACCAAACAAAACCCAGCCGTTTTTACAACACTACTGCAGCAATCCGACTCAAAAAGACCATATATAAACCCAACTATCTCCTACGAATAAAATGATTATATTATAAAGTAATTACCTTTTAACATTTCCAAACATTTGAGAATCGCCCAAAAATTTCCCAAAATCAATGTGAATCAAATGGCCCGTCCTTTTTATCATGATGTTGTCGTTATGCCTGTCGCATATGCCCAGCACGTAAGTTGCCACACAGTAGCCCGCGCACGAGCGACTGAAACTACCAATAGCCTATAGGGGCAACAACGTGTTAAAAACCGATGGTAGAACCTTAGTATTTTTCTAATCTAAAATCCCTGAAAATATTTGAGGGGAAAAAAACGATGTAAAACTATACAAAAAAGTCGAAATAAGCAAGGGTCTTCATTAATTTGCGAGGAATTATTTAGCCAGTTTAGCAATTATCCGATATATAGCAACAACCTAGACAAGTTGCAAATAGAAATTTACGTATATAGCTAATCAGTCGAGCCTACAAACAATAATGTAATTTGGGCTCAGGCGAGGTCGAAAAAAGAAGAGCCAATCAACCGTCAATAGCTAGTGTATTTGCGAAAGCGAAATAAAAAGCTTTTACAAAAGCATAGGTCCACAGCCATTCAAAACCGGTAAAAGTTTCCACGGCAATTTTGAAAAAATTACAAGTTGGACAGGACGGATGGACAACCAAAAAGGACCCATAAATCGCATATCAATTCATTTAAGATGGGCTTAAAGATGGGCGTAGCCAGCATAGGAATTAAAGGGGGGGGGGGGCAATAATGATTTAGGGAGGGGCAAAATCAACATTGTTTAACATGTTAGCCATAATTTAATAAATTTCATCAAATATTTTGATTTAAAGGGGGAAAGCCGCCCGTCCCTGCCCACTCCCCCTTGGCTACGTTGACTCTAAGGGTTATTAAAGCTCTGTTTGAAAGGCCCATAAAAAACACGATGTTTTAAAGATGTAGATATAATTTATTCACTTATAAATATTAAAAAATAAAATGTATTGTCTTAGTTGGTTGAATAAACCTTTTTAAAGTCCAACTCTTGGGTATTGTACTTTTGGAGCCATTCGTATATGCACTGACTTTTAAAGGAACCGGACAGACCGTGGTTCATTTGTATGTTCCGAAGCGTTTCGGCTTCGTGAATGTATTCGATAACACCTTAAACAACATTAACGAATCAACCTTGGGAAATGACAATGAAAATTTATATATTTAAAAAAAAAATGGCTCAATCTAAAATAATATAAAAAAACGAGAATTTTTATAAAATTTATTAAACTCTTAATGTCTTATAAATTGATATGAGTTATCTTTGTGATTATTTAAGCACGCACGCTTAATTAAAAAACGATTATAAACAAATAAAAGTTTTAAGGTATGTAGTAAAAAGATGGGTTTTATTTGAATCCTAAATAGAAAATTACAAAACGCCAAGTATTTTATTAACAAGCTCTAAGTTCAGTATGCCAAGTATTTTTATTAAAATGCAAAGTATTATAGAAAATTCCAACAACAACAAAAAATCGACAATGCTAAGTTTTTTGTTAAAATGCTCAGTTTGATTGATAATAATTCAAAATATTGGTCTATCTGCTGTGTACTACCTTCGGAGTCGGTGAGGGGTAGGCACTTAAAGGTAACCATATCGAGGTCCAAATTATGCGATAGCCATAGGCGATCCATCATTTTGATCATTTGCAGGGATAGTTGGTCCTGTCTCAAATCATCGCCTGCCTAACGATGACATAATTTTGGTTTTTCACTTAAAAAGGATCAAAACCTTACACACATTTTCAACTAAATCACAAATATTTATTGAAAATTAATAAATTATAACAATGCGAAAAATAACCTTAAAGATTTTCACTAATATAATAGATCTTTCTATTCATGGGCGTAGCCAGCATTGGAATTAGAGAGGGCAATAATGATTTAAAAAGGGGCAAAATAAAAATTTTTCAAAAAATTTAAGCCATAATTTTAATAAATTTCAACCAATTTTTGAATTTAAAGGGGGCAGTCGCCCCTCCCTGCCCCCCCCCTTGCCTACGCGCAAACCAATATGTCTTTTTTTGTTGCATGTTTGTATATGTGACTCCACCTTCGTACAAATATAAACTTTTTAATTATTGGGGAAAAAACTACCTTATAAATCATGATGTAGGGGTCCTGAAGGGGTTCGGATACCGGTAATTGTGAAGTCAAGGCGTTCTCGAATACGAGTTTGAGGGGGAAATTTTTGGATTTATAAAAAGTTGAGCCACCGATGCTCGGGTCTAGCGCTAGTCTAGAGACCTCGAACCCTGGCTCCAGAGGGAGTCTAAATTTCGTGATACCCCTTTCGAAATAGGTTTGGTTGAACCGAGCTAAGCGGTTTTTGAGGAATGAGGTACAAGCTTGCCAATCTTCCTTAACTAAGCCCCGCTTTAGGCTAGCTCCCAGGCCGGGCAAATCGGCCCGCAAAAAGCTATACGTCTTAACGAAGGACTCCTTAAAGTTTTGGCCCCTAAGGGTTAGCAATAGTAACAGGGCGTGATAGGCTAAGGCTTGGGCTTCGAGCTCACCAATTTGGAGCCAGGAAACCAAGGTCCATCCCAGGGACGTGGCAAACTCGAGGTCGGCCCGGGCTCGGGTCAAGAGCAATTGCAAGAGACCACACGTGGCGTAGATGTGGGCTAAGGGTCCGACCTTAGAGTTTGAAACTTGGAATTTAGGTACTGACCAATGCGTTTCGGCCACGCACAGTAAAGTCACTAGTTGTGGTAAATGAAATATTAGAGTGTCCGTATCGCATCGATCCAAATTGCTAATGGCGAGCCATCTGACCTTTTGGTCGGGGAAGCTGTAAACGTGTTGTGGAAATAATCATTTTCAAATGCGAGACAAAAAATTGTGCGGAATGTAGCTTTTTTAAAACAATATAAGTTTAGAAAGTTTAAACTAAAAGAAATTCACCTTAAAATTTAATTTATAAACAACGCTCCCTTTGAAGTACGGCAAAAATTTGTATCAAGGACTAGTTGCATTAGAGATTGCATGGGTGACCCGAAACCCGACTCGACCTATTAAGAATTTTAAAATGCGTTCGGGTCGGGTCGGGTTCGGGTTAAAAAAAGTACTTTGCAGTTTTCTAAGTTGCATAGTGCAACTTTTTCCAAAAAATTCATTTCTTAAAGATCATTCTCCAAAATATCACGTGGCTGCAACTGTTTAACACTATAAACTCCCTGAAATTTCTCAAAGTAACAATATCCCATGAGCCGAGTATTAAAAAAGTCAAAAAAATATAAATAGTCCTTTGTAGACGGTTTACTCGGGTAAGAGCATGTACATGCAGGTGTATACGTCTAGGACGGGACACTTGATCACCACGTCGTCGTCGCCATTTTGAAATGTGCAGAAAGAGTCGTGCCAAAGGGGGACCCTGTGAAAAAGGTTATCGTAGATATGGATTAAATTGCTCCAAGCCCAAGAATGCGAAGATTTAATGAGGAGTGGAATGGACGTCGAAGGAGGGTAATTACGGGCTAGGTATTCTCTCTTGTCCCATACCCTTTCTCTCTCGTCCGAAGTCAGGGGCAGTAATGCCCCTTGTTTTTTCACGGCTTCCCTCAATTCCACCATACTACCGCAATCTAGGTTCGATTCGGACTGCCCTGTACAGAATGAGCAAGGATCAGCATTAATGTGCGGCCAATTATCGAGTCAGTTTCGCCGCAAAATTAGCCGATATATACAAAAAATACCTGTTTTTGGCCACCCGGTGTGTCGTTTTATATTGATCATTTTTAAGTAGATTTATATTCTTTGAAAGGTTTTAGCCTTGATCACCTATTTTAATGTGTTCTTTTATTTAAATTAATTGTCAATAATTCAGTGGTATGTTGTAAACAGGGAGACTATGATTGTTAGCATAGACTAATAAAACCATAGTCTGCCGAACAGCTGATTTTTACTATTAAAATCATTCGGACACCATTATATCTGCCACCTTAAAGGAAAAACTCCACAACGGGTATAATTATAATTCCCCGCAGTATAATATTTATGAAAATAAATAGGAATATTGGCTTCATATATAAATTTAAAAAAAGTAAGATAGAACACTAAATTATGTTGAGTCTATTGTTTGATTACAATTTCCCTCAAAATGGCGCTTTACATACTTGCTGAGAAAATATCAGCTGTTCGGCAGTCTATGGTTTTATTAGTCTATGGATATATAGCAACAACCTAGACAAGTTGCCAAAAGGAATTCATTAATAAAGGTAATCAGTCGGGCACAAAAACAATAATGGAATTTAAGCTCGGGGGTGGTCGAAAAATTAAATCCAATCAGAGGTCATTAGGTAGTGGATTAGCGAGAGCAAAATAAAAGACTTTTACAGAAGCATAAGTTCACGGCCATTAAAAACTCGTATAAGTTTCCACGGCATTTATCGAAAAATTACAAGTTGGACAGGCAGGACGGACGGACAACCAAAAGCGAGTCCATAAATTGCATAGCAATTAATAAAAATTCTAAGTTTCATACAGTTATGATAGCTTAATGATTTTATAGTTATAGATAAAAGTGTTAAACGAAAGCTGATGCAATTCCTAGGAGATTCTCAAGAGAGATTTGAAGCCTAGAGTTTACCGAACATACAGATATAATTCCAAAAACATAAGATGAGTCTAATATAGCCATCGGTCTCAATTTAAAGTACAAAACGTTACAAGCTTTTTACAACGCCTTCTTTAAGATATTTACCCCCAACTAATAGCAGGGTCGAGCTTCTATTAAACTTCTAAAAAGGCGAATATAAAAATCAGGCGTTATACAAGATAATTAAAGAGATATTTAAAAATTTAGCCTGAGGACCATTGTTAACAGTCATAGCAAAAAAATAGTAGTTCTGAAACTTAAAATTCCGGCTGAAGTCAATCCTAATCAGAGTTAAGATTTGTTAAGCCCGAATCCAGCCCGATCCAATTTTATAACTTAATTGCCCGTACGAGCCCTCCTAAACCCTCCTGATTATCCGTCAGGCCAGTACGAAATGATAATTATTAATAATCATTTTGTCATATTTTGTAAAAACTTTTAATTATAAATTCTCGATTTTGGATAAGAACTGTGCTAAGTAAATATTATACGATCGGTTAAAAAGATGTCAAATTAATTAATACGAATTTTTTATTATGTTTTATACCCGCTCTTATATTTTTCCCATTTTAACACTCCGTTTTTATAATGTTCTCACGTCAAATAAACAATTAAAGAAAGAAAAAAAAGTTAATAAGCTACATGAAGCATCTAGCCTTAAGTTCGAAATGCCCGAATCGTGTTAGTCACTTCCAGGGCCGACCCAAAGTCTAAATATACATGGTCGGACGGCGATGATCGGACCACGGCCCGGGTCTGGTATGTGATTCAGATACCAGGAATAACATGAATTTACCCAATTTTTCAATATGATATCCACTTGGATCATCTTTTTCATCGCGACATTTTTGCTGGAAATCGTCTTCAAACGTTAATAAAAGACCTTGGCCCGATTCCTTCGCAACTTCGAGGTGGGGGGGATTAGTTTGTGAGGGGACGCTGGTCGGAAAGATAATCTCTACGTCAGCTGATTTAAACGACGTCACCTCGAAATGTAACATGACGCCGGTGGGACTGACCGGAATTTTTCCCATTTTTCTCGGGCAATCAATCAAATCGGATAAACAGCTGATCGCTAACGAGCTACCACCCAGAGCCCCCAGCAAAGTAATCATGTGATTGCCACGCCTAAACAGCTGGTACTTCGAACGCTCCGCGTGGAAAAGGGCAAAATTAGAGGTTAAGAGGTTTGAGCCTGCAACGGCATTAGACTGGCTGAGTAGAAATATGAGTTTAACGGATTACACTAATAATACAGCATTTATTGGAAATGTTTAGAAAGGCACTTACCAAAATTAATAGTGTCGGAATCATCTTACTAATTCATAAAAATAGTTTTTTTAATGGCGGGGGGGGGGTGAAATTTTTAATCAATTTTATATTTAAAAAAGTATTCTATAAAAAGGCAAAAAAGATATGTATATCGCAATTGAGGCAATATGCTTAAAACCCCTCCTATGAGATGCCAAATAATTTAATAAAGCAAGGCTACCCTCATACAGAATGCTGTTTGGTCGACCTTCGGTTTTAATCGACTAAACATAAACAGGCCAGAGTTGTTAGTTTTAGTTGAACCGAAGCTCGGCCAAACAAAACCCAGCCCTTTTTACAACACTAAATAGAAAGAGATAACTATGCATTATTCTAAACATTTCTAAAGATAAATATTGTTCGTAAAACGAATTCTAACTAAATTTAATTTGATACAACACTGCTGCTGACGGATCTAACATTCAACTAGGGATGGGCAAGTTTTTACAATTCTAAGTAGTGTCGTAAAAAAGGTCTGAATTTTGTTTAGTCGACCATTGGTTCAACTGAGACTGAAGGTCGATTCTGGTCTATTTTTCAAATTTCGGCTAAGTCTAGGGCTCAACTAAGAAAAACAGACCAAAAGTTTGGCTCTGGTTTGTTTATACTTAGTCGACTAAACCCAAAGATCAACCCAACAAAACAAATTCCAAATCTCCGATTTCAATCTTGAACGACTTACTACAAAGGGTGCGTGGGGTTGGTTTGATACCCAGTTTTAACTCTAACTTCCAATGAATAATCATCCCCACCCCCAATCAGGTCGGGAGGGTCTGGGGGAGGGGCATTAGTAAAGTTTGGGTTGAGGCAAAATTTGAGATAACTTTCTCGAGGCAACATGGCTATACGCGTTTCGAATGAGATTTCATAGCGCAGCGCCACTTTGCCCTTTGAGACCGCTTGGCCGGGGTCTAATGTTTGGTTCGGCGAGCCATCTTCGTTTTTAAAATATATTTTTTTCGCCTCTAATACGGCTAAGCCATGGCATAAACTAACTTCCAAGAAAGAGCCTTGACCGTAGGCGCTAAAATTGGGAATGTTTTGGAGGGATTGTACCTTTTTAAAATGCAAAAAAAATAATATTTATAAAAATACGTAAACGTAGAGTCAGTATCAGTGAATCACTAAAACAAAGCTTCAGTGAATATAATTTTTTTGATGGTTTTAAAGGATATTTTCACAAAAACAAGGTTACATATATAAGTGTAACACAAGAAAAAAAATATGTTGGTTAAATACAAAGACCTCTATTATTATCTTTAAAATAGGCAGTCTTTAAATAAGAAATATGTGCTAATTTATGGTCTCGCTTTATGATGTAAAAGTTTAATGAAACTACAAAAACATTCTTTATTTTGGACTAAGGTCAAAAATGTTTTTTATAATTTTATTACGTCTAAATGAGTTGGTTCTGACTAAGTTCAATTGCTCGAACAACCTACTAAAAAATGTGAACTTACTGTTAGACTAAAATAGTCTGTAACTTCCATAGTCGTAATTATCTCCTTAGTCTTGGTTTCACTTTCATTGAGGCATAGATTATATGTGGTATCATAGAAAATATCAATTAGACACATATTCAAGTCATTAACAATAGATTTTTTGACAAAGTTTACACATTCCAAAATTTCAATCTCGTTTGGGACGTAATGGGGTTGACATATATGCAATAACTTTTGACGTGCATCATAAAGATCATTAGTTTCAACATTTGCTCCTAAAAGTGTGAGTGCTGCTTTTAAAGCTTGATCTAAAGCTCTTGCTAAGGAATAAAGGTTTGCACCAGATGCCTGATTTGATTGTATTAAGAGCTTTCCACATATATCATTTAGGGTTTTAATTATAATTTCGACTGATTCTGGTGGTATTGAGTCATTAGGGTTCATAGTTTTTAAAATTTGTTTATGTGATTCAACGAGTTCCGATATCATTATGTCCAATTTTATTATTTCTTTGCTTAGTTGTGAATGAATGGAAAAAAGAAATGGGTACTCTTGATTTAGACAAATTTCATAAAGCTTAATCTTTTGCTCATTATGAGCAACCTTTAGAGAATTTGTGTTTAGTTTGTCGAGTGAAAACTGTATGTCATTTCCTAATTTAAGGCTATTTTGAACATATTCAAACAGAATAATTGGTGTTGTTGCTAAATTAAAATTTGTTGAATTTAGACTATAATCATAGATATAAAAATCCAAAATGTCTAGTTTGCCCTTCACCCTAAGAGCATAAACTTGTGGCACAATGGTATTTTCTATTTTACTGGGGTCATAATCCTTAAAGATATTAAGAGGTGAAATCTGCTCAGTATCTTCATCATTAAAAGATAAGGCTTGTTCAATTATATGAGACACACTATTTGAGCCTATAAAATTTAAAATGCATTAAATGACTTAATATTATTTTATAAAGATATATATAATTTACACATACCACTGCAAGTAAAAATGACTTTGTCAAATTCATTTAACCACACAATAACCCTGAAGGTTGTATTTCCATATAAATTTTGGTAAAATATACAATCATTTTTAGGGGCAGATAAATAAGTATATTCTAAAAAAATATTGCTGTCCAAGTTTGATGTCTCAAACAAAAATTTAAAGTTAGCAGATTCCTTATTTCCATATGTTACACAGTTATGTATAATTGCTGCAAAAAAAGTATTGAGAATGTTTGAATCCTGGTCTACTGAATCATTCTTTACAATTTCTATATTTTGCTTTGAACAATCAATGGCAGTTGTAACCAGGTTTTTTACTTCAAAATCATTATTAGTTTCAGAATTCTAAAAAACCCAACAAATATTTTTGATTTTAAAACAAAAACATTATAAATTATCAGCATGTACTAAAAAATTTATAACTCAAATAATTAAATCAATTATTAGAATCTTAAGTTACGTGATTATCTTCCGAAATCTTATCACGATCAAACTGATTGATATCAATTTGTTTATAAGTTTCCTTTCTCAATATAGGGTCAAAATGATAGAGAAGATTATGTAAAGGCGACTCATTTAAATCAATAAGATCGCCTTCCCAACTCATATCATATGGTTGTAAATGTTATCCAAAAGATAATGTTTAGTAAAATCGTAAACAGGTGTGAATTTTACCTTAATTTTGAAGTGACAATTCATTTACAAAACCTAGAGTAATAAACGATAGGCCTTTTTTAATTGCTTATTTTGAAAACTTTTACTTTTTTTAAATTTGTTCATGTTTACCGTATATAGATCCAAATTTCTAATATAGAAATCAATGACTAATCATAAATTGAAATAATTAAAAGTTAAAATTATTGGGTGGCCCATCAACTTGCCGAGGACATTAAATTCGGCGAGATGGTTTTCGGCGAGTTGATAGGGCACCAAATTATTGTTCTTCGCTTGTAAAGGGCTTGCCTTAGAACCTTCAAGGTGATCAAATGAGCTTACGTGAATGTGAGCTAAAACCTTTTGAGCATCGTGCTTTTCCATTAATTCCTTTATTAGCATAGTATTAAACAAAAGAAAAATTATAGAACATGTAGGGTCTTAAAATATTTTTAATGAGCAATATCGTGTATTTATCAGTTTGAAGTTAAGTGATTTTACCAACTTTTTCAACACTTTTAGATTTAAATACATTGGTTATCAAATATAGACATCTTCCGTTAGGTGTTAATACTTAAAAATAAAACTAATTTACTAAATACAATTTATGATTTAACATTTTGAACATACGCAATAATTCAATAAAGAGAGGGACTTAATTTAGACATTTTTGGCTAAAAAAATAAAGCCACAACACACTATTAGAACGCTTAATAATATTTAATTACTTCAATACGAAAAAAATCAAAAATTTATATAGGCTTTATGAAACTTTTTGAGTAATGGAAACCCTATCTCCAAGTGACTAATATTTTTAAAATGTTTTTGCTAAAATAGGCAACCAGAGCTACTGGTTGATGATTTAATGTTTAAATTTAATATACGTGTGCTAAACTTTGAAATGATTTACACTTCAAATGTCTTCCAAATGTATCAAATGTTGTGAATGTGAATGTGCACAATTTACCTTTAATGATCAATCCCAAAATAAATTCTTCCTCTTAATCTTAGAAACTATTTGAAAACAGGAATTAATAAAATTTGGGGAATGAAATTTTTTTTGATTATTTACACCAAGTTCAAAATATAAAAATAAAAAGAGTGTAAATTTAGGATGGCTACTTAAATATCATGCGTTAAGTGTAAGGGTATATTAAAAAAGTTTAAAATAAAATAAATTATTGCTATTTCTAAATTTATTATGTGCACTCACGTGTTGGATATCGCCGTGCTAAATATAATTCGCACCCGATAAGCAGGATAGCGGTCATAAAGCACATATGGACTCTACATATCTCATGCAAACAAAACAATTAGTTTTACACAGATCATAAACTAAGGGGAGATGAGGGATATTAGCATAATCACAGCAAATACCAACGCATTATTTAAATTAGAGTAGGATAAGATCTATTTAAACTTCAAGCTATGGTACATTAGTGAATACACCATCATGCTCAGACTCTCTATTTTAGGTTACATTTACCTTAGACCTTTGAACAAATATTAGATAACTTTTAACCTTTTTTTATTGTTATAATTAGACCAAAATAACTGCTCAAATGTCCCGATTAGAACAAATTGTCATCATCAACTTTAAATTTTGGATAATATATAGCTTATAATTTATAATATGACTTTAAATGTTTATATTGCTAGAAGAGTTAAGGACATACCCTCAATTATGGTCAATATTTTTAAACCATGAGTCTCAATTATGGCCCTGACCGAAGATCGCAAGCTCAAAAAAATAAGCCCTCATGGAGTCAAGTATTTTTTATCTCGATAGTTTCTTCCTGTTTAGAATCTTATTGAAAAGATGAGTTGGCTTTTCTGTTTAAATAAGCAGACGATCCCGTCTTTCTCAATATTTCCATGCATTTTTATTAGAACAATAATAGCAATTTTTATCGCAATTTTAAATATTTTTTGAATTCCTTGTCTCTTTTTAAAGAGTAGGAAGGATGAATGAAGACATATTACCAATATAACCTTTTTTAATATTCTTATATTTTTTTGTGGTATTTTTAACTTGTATTATAATCAGATATATATGAATAAAATTTGAAAAGATAAGAAACGCAGAGACTATATTAAGGCCTTTCATTCTCAAGCATGTCTAAAAAAACTTTTAATACTTATTATAGAGAGCAGCTGTTTCAATATTTAAACATAATTTTAAGCAGCATCAGGTAAAAAGGGTTTTGAGAAAGTAACAGATAACTTTATGTTTACTAAATGAAAGATTTTAATAATGAAGATATTCGGATACTGTGCTACATCATCGTAAATGCGTATATTTATTTTACTTGGATTAATGCATGGGAAGAATTCTGGCTATTTAATATGAAATTTATTGTTCTCATACTAATCAACAAGTTCAGAGATTTATAAGATGTACTTTTTAACCTATATTTTAAATTATTTAAAAACTATAAAAATGTTTTTGTGTTTATCATAAATGGAAATAAACAATTTATTTGCTTTAAAGCCAGTCGTTTTCTTTATAAAATTTGTCAAAATAATTAGGTTTTAACAGAATTTAGCTTAAAGTGCTAACAAAAAATGTGCATTTTATAAACAAAGCTGTAAAAATAAGCTAGTTTTCATTATTTATTTAAACAATATTAAAACAAAATAACAATCGCTTAAGCTTATAGTATACCCTGGCAAGCACCAATCTTTTACGATATTACGAATATACAATTAATAAATATGGGTTATTGCTAATCGAAATTAGGGATGTATCCAATTAATCCTGGTGCATTGTTGGTATAGATTCGTGTTTAGGTGCAAGTTTTTTTTTCGTCTTAATTCTCCTTTTACCAACATTTGGCCTAACCGATTTAGACATTTCTTTACTTCCATCATTGTTTGGTTCAACATAGTTGGATCTTATTTTAGTGGTAACAATCTCCTTTTTGGGTTTCCATTGACGAAACTGCTCACGTGTTACATTCCTCGATAAAACTTTCCATAGATGATAATGGAAACACGTAGTTATGACATAGCATATGACCGAGGCACTCGTTGGTATACCCATAGCCTATAAAGTAAAGGTTTATCAATTTATTATTAAGTTGATAAATATAATGGTCATAATTGTAAAGCATCTAATTTTAAGACATGCAGAAGGGAAGGAAATATATGAGAGTGATGTTATTACTGCACTTTTATGAGCATGGCGTCCCCTCGCAACAAAGCTACCTCTCTTATTTCCCTCAAAATTAACAAGCGTGCGACGAAAAAAGGCGTCATGTCACGTGCTGCCTTGTCGATTCATTTCACGAATAAGCCCGGCTGAACGGATAAGACGCGGTGAATGGCCATATTTATTTTGTCAGCCTAAGTATAGGGTAAGGGTGAAAAGGAAATACAAACAAAATTATATAGCATAGTTTTATGGTTTATAAAAATGTTACGAGGCTACGGTGATAAACACAACTTTGATGCGGACATTTAATCACAACGACGGATGTATATGAAAGCAACAAATTTAAAATAATAAAGATGCCAAATTTTTTTATTATTGCTGTTATTTGGGGAGGGACTGGTCAAATATTATATACTTAACCCCTCATCTCAACTTAATCATTGCCATTTATCATCTGCCTGTGATTAGCTCATATATTCATGCAGCAATAATATGTCATTCTGTTGAAGAATCGCCATCTGTACGTTTTTAACACAAAGCATGCGAGAAACAGAAAAGACAAAAGCTCTAAAGAGGAAGCATATAAGGCAATAACTATATAATCGTCACACTAAAGCATATAGCGTTAATACAGTTAATCCAAAACAGAAATTAATAAAAAAAATAAGTTACCTCGTTGGCGGTATATATAAGTTCGACGAGTTGCTGTGTGTAGTAATCTAACCAAGCAAATATATTTAAATTAGCAAGTTTCCGATCAAAAAGATGAATAAAGTAATAGGATTACCGAATATTTCGAGGGTAAACATTTTATTATCCTTTTCAGCCTTGCACTTTTTCACTTGATTTAAATGTAGTGTCGTCTATATTAACAAAAACATTAATGTACGTTCCATTGACCATAGATGACCATGTGCTTTTAGACTCATATAAAATTAAATTAGACCTGTGCTTCGGGAAAGGCGATTGAAATGCCATTGATCGATACATCAAGATCCCCTAGTTGGTCAGAGTATAAACTTCCAATTTGAAAATGACCTCCAATTTGTGAATCTTACAATATCAAATTTCGTTGTAAATATAACGCTTGTAAAAATTTACCTTTGATGCTACCTTTCTTATCAGCCACTCTTTCCATGATGTGTTTTATGGATTCGTACAATTCGCGACACTATTTATATATTTCAACTAAATTAATAGCCTAGAATAATGTCTGTGAAATGCTTTCTATAAATGCTAAACGTTAACTGTTGGAATCAAGATTTGTGATGCATTAAATAAGGACGATGGACGGGACCAACCATCTAATTAAAAGTAGGGGTGTGCACGGATCAATCCGATCCGTCCAAACTCGGATCAGATCGGATCAACATTTTAATTTTAGAAGTCGGATCGGATCAACATTTTATTTTAGTCGGATCGGATCGAATTTTCAAATTTAAAATAAACAGTAATAAGTTCTCATTAATTAAATTAAAAATTTTTAGTATACCTTTTCATAATTATCTTTGCATTCTTTTTTTAATTTACCATTTCTGATGCCCAATATCACCTCTCACCTAACTTACCCTAATATATTTATCAGTATTTCCCTAGCGTTTTTCCCTAGCTAGACTTTCTTGTTTGGCAAGAAAGGAGCTAGTGTCAATGATAAATAGCATCTCCCGTTTCCTTTTTAGCACACGCATCATCTCAACTCAACTCCGAAAATTATAAATCACAATCTCCCCTTTCCTTAAAGCAGACGCGTCGCTCCTTTCCCCGAATTAAACCAGAAAATTCAGATTCTTTATTATTTTTATATGATAATATGGAATTAGTCAAATAAAATTTTATATTTATTTCAGGTCTATTAAAATTGCTATACCTTATTTTTATGTATTTTAAATTTAATCATCAATAAAAAGTTCTGTTCGTAAAAATTTCGGATCGGATCGTATTTAGATTTTAAAAAACTCGGATCGGATCGGATCGTATTTAGATTTTAAAAAACTCGGATCGGATCGGATGGATATAAAAATTTTCAAAAACCCCTCGGATCGGATCGGATCAAAAAAATTTGATCCGTGCACACCTCTAATTAAAAGTATGAATAAACGGGTCAAGCTTTTAATTACATTGTTTAGTAAACCTTATATTCTATAAATTCTAATATATTAATTTGTTGGTAATAAAGATTTCATTAAAATTGCAAAACTGATATATTTTACACGGATATGTTTGTAAAAGCTAGTACTTTTCTGGTATAGAATTTTTGAAGATATGTTTTAGCACCGCATTTCCACCAGAGACACAAAACTTTGCTCCTAGGACTTAAGGTCATATTAATGAGTTTGTCATACCAAAGTCGATCTATGATTTCGCCTTTGGACGTCCTAAAGACAATAGCATCCTCGCAGACCTTAAAAAATAAACATGTCATAAGACTCGTGAATATTAAATATTTGCAATTACCTCCATAATCATGCTATCAGCAGAAGGATCGATACCAGATCGTACTGTAAATGACATTTTACGAATTTGACGACTGGCTGGCACTAATAACGGAATTTCGTTTCCTTCCTTAAAATAGTACAAATTTAATTTAACAAGTATTTATTGTTAAGATATTAGAGATATACGTAAAATTTATATATATTAATCATTAATTTAAACATTCCATCTATAAGATTAATCTATTTTAAGATTAATTTTTTAATTGAGCATAGTTCTTTTCCTCCAAAGCTTAATCGAAGAATTTTGTTATAGTAACCTGATAATTAATTATCAATATCTTGTAAAAAAGTGATATATTTAGTTAACGCCGCAAATGCATTAGGGCTTAGATTTAAATACTTAAATCAAAGGCTGATAGTTGACTACATTAAGCTGTATCATGATAAGATAAGGTTCACAATTTTAACAATTTTATCATAAATTTTTCTTTATAAAAGTCCCATAAATTCGTAAACAAAAACTAATTCGCACTCTTAAATAACATGAAATCAAAAAAAACGGTACCAAATTGTTTATCTGATCGAGAAGTTTGTTAACGGCCTGACTGTATTTAAGTCCGACGTGAGATTTGGCTAAGAGCCTCCTAACTTTGTGGCATATGTCGCGTTTGTTAACCTTCATCATAACCATAAATGCTACCAGGTTGAGAAGTTGAATGGCAAGTAGATTATCTTCTTCCAATTCCATCCTCTTTTTGTCGACGTCGGCTAGAGATGCATATCTATGTATAATCGAAATGTTTATTACATTTTTATCTTAAAGCAATAATACTATTAAACAAAGCGGATTTAATTGATAATCAAGGGCATTATCTCAAATACAATCACATTATCCTATAAAGCGCTTTTATTAAGTTAAGATTAAGTATCGGATATAAAGCACTTTAGTTTCCATCTCACCTTTTGTTCAGAGCGTTAATTTTGGGATAATATAAAAGTATATCAAATAAGATAACCTGGTTAGAACCTTTTTCATATTATAACACTTGATCACAGTGTTATACTGACCTAAGCATCATTTCGGAGGGACCTAAATCCAATCCTATCATATCTCTCTCTTGAGTCACGGCGTCCATAAATATGTCCTCCCAAAATTGGGATTGATCCCACAGCCTTGACCTGTCCTTCCCTAATAACAACAAACCTTCATATTAATTTTATGTTTGATACAAATGTCTAATATCTAAACGTTTTCAGATTCAAAGTTTTAAAAGTTTGACTATTATGGAGTGCAAGAGTTAAAAAGATAGCTCTCGTTATAATTACCCAGTAGGGTTTCGTAAAGGTACTCCTGATCTTTCAAAATAGGATTGGGATTTGGTTCAATGCTATCAGTCGACAACCGTGCATTTTGTGACATTGGTCTCGTGCTTATCCTCTTCCGGCTATCATCGGCCATATCTAAGGCACTGTTAGCGGCATTGGATATGGTTGATGACAATTTTGAACCTATGCTTGATAACTGAACCGAACATTATCGCAATTAAAATTATAGTAAAATTGAAGTGATAAGCAAATTTATGATGTAAACATAAGCTTGAAGACTTATATAAAAAAGAAATATTTTTGACTTAATGCTGCATCAAGAGTGAGGCATCGCAAAGATTCAAAAAGGATCATTTAAATGGTGAAGTATATTAGGGATAATGTGTACCAAGCCAATATGGCAGAAGAGCAAGGTTACAAATCTATCCAAGGACCAGTGGTGGTCAAATGATTATCTCGATATTATGCTTAATTTTTGGATTCAGTTTTATCCAAATTAAACTTCGAATTTTAATATAAACATAGAGATATTTTCCTGTATTACTTTTGCTTAAAAACAAAAAAATAACATTAATTACAAAACTTTAAATTTTTCAATATATTATTATTTAAAGTTATCCTTTTTGTAAAATTTTCTAAACCTGTGATTACGTTTTTATAAATTGCGCTCATAATAATAAAATCCAACAATATTGCCGTTTTAATCTCTAAAACATAAATTGTGAAATTATTTAGCACTGATGCATTAATAGTTTTTGGTCATTGATATCGCTCGCTGTTACTGTTACATATTAAGCTTAAAAGATAAGTGAATTTAATTAATATTAAATTGTAAAGTCTAATGTATAAGCTTTTGTTTAGACCAAAAAAGCTGATAGCCATTAAGTGCTATTAAAAGTATAATTATAAACCAATATAAATGCGCCTTGAGATAAACGGTTAATAGATTAACTAACTTTTTCGTATGTTTTTCCTGGGTCCATAAAGGTTGAACAAGTTGTTTTAAAATTTTCAATTATATGATTTTCCATCCCCTCATTCTCTCCTATAAACATGTTATGACAGAGTTAGATGATTTTATTCAAGCATGTCATAGAGTTCTTACCTAGAGAGGATGTATGGTTAAGTAGGACAGTTTTTTTGTGAGAATCCTGTAAAAATGTATTCATAAGTTTGGGTTGATAGCATCTTTTAATTAAATTAAAGTCAATCGAAATTAAAATAGTAATGATGAAGCATTTTTATCAAAATTTCACTGAGTAGATATTTTTTAATGGCCCTTTAAAATATGCCGAGCTTTATATAACAAAAATACTATTTTTGTTAGATAGTATAAGGTCAACATTACACAATTATATGCTTGTTTATATGGAAGGGTTGAATTAAATAACACAAAGTAATAAATTCAAAGTTGTTGGGATTATAGTTGAGTAATACAGTTCCGATAAGTCATAAATGACCTTATTAAGTGATTTACGTTTAAACACTTGCAATTACCGAATATCCTTGAGCCACGTTGCTGCTCCTTCTTCGTATGGATTTTACAACGTCATCATGAGGTGGTTGTGACGTCATCTGTGATGTCAAACAATAGTAATGAGTGTTCATAATCTCCAGCATTTGGTAGGCGCTGGCCATTCCCCCTATACCGTAATTTGAATACGTGTGCTCGAATCCAGATAGGCAGCATTTTAGCACCGAGGCGAAGCCCTTCCAAACCGGACGGGATAGTGCCTTTAATAAATTATATAAATAATTGATTGATTTATAAATCAATCGATATTTTTCAATCAATGAGTTACTTAATACATCAGACAATGTTAAATTCCTTAATATACGTAATAAAAGTTTTATAAAATTGCCGTAGCCCACTCTTTCTTACAACGTGTGGTATGGTTAGAGTTAGTTCTGTGCAATCTTTCGTTTTATCATTTGTTGTAGAAGCTTCCGTTCTGACACCGTTCCCTACCCTAGCATTTCGATTTAAGCGGTTTACCATGTACAATCGACAAGATTCATCTTGTAGCAATGTCCTGAATTTGGATACTTTTAACCAACCTACACCTTGTCCCTTTGTGACCGAGTCCAATATTTCGTTCAAGTATTGCTGAATATCGCTAAATAATATATAATAGTTTGTGTCATATCAAAAATTTAAACACTAAAAAATCAGATATAATTGAGAAAGTATGATTTGAAAATTAAGTTTTGCGTACTTTGGTTGGTTCGTTTTATCCATATTGGCACGTGCCCAAAAAGAGGTTGAAGATCTCCTGGGATCGTTGCCAGACCCCAATAATATGGATGATGAGGATTTGGCTGATTCCTCACCCGTCGATAAAAGTCTAGGTCTATTACTTATTCCAGCATTCCCTCCTCTAGGAATAGTATTTCGAGCGGTGCTCTTTCGTTCCCTTAGACTATTGCTGTAAAAACGTTCGCCTTTACCAACAATAGATCCTAAGTGGTTTCAACATTTTCAAAATATATTGAATTGGTATAATGATTTTGCCCTATTAGATGATTAAGGAGCGATTAAACGGGATGGCAATCTGTCTATTATATGAATCTATAGCACACGGTAATGATATAAAGTAGGCAAGGAGTTCAGAAAGGCAGTTAATATTTTGAGAACGAACGGACAAAAGAGATAATGTGTACATTAATTTTATTTACCATAAATGTTCTGAGCCTTCGATTTACTCAGTCTACCATTTCCAGTCCCATATTGCAAATTGGCACCATATGGTAGTATATCTTCAAGCGGAACCTTAAAAGTATTAATTAGTTTAAACAAACACATCTATTATGACATATTTTATAAATCGGCTAACCGCTCCAAATATGTTGCAAAATGTATTCATCTGTTGAAATGTTTACGACTGCACTTAATTGATATTCGCTTTATTTTAATTTATGTGTCAGCTAAGATATTGTTTATTAATGGCTATGCAATTTATAAGCGCACTTTTGATTGTCCGTCCGTCTTAATATTTCTATAATTATTTAGTCTCATCGTTTGCAAATAGGTTATCGCAGGATTTAATTTATAAAACTCATATAACGTTTGTTTACTTCTTCCTGCGTTTTGAACCAAAACGTCTTGCTGTAATAATCGAACAAGCGACGGGGTAAACGAAAGTTATTCATGGTGGAAGAAAAATGCCGGATGAGGCGATCACCAACATCCTCCAGGTCATCTTCAAAACCACATTGATCCACGACCCCTACAATGGCTGTTGCGGGCGTTACTTCACGCGACGTGAGAAAAGGTAAAGGATGTTTGGAATTTCTTAAGCCTATTGCCTGATTTGATATTGGGGAGGCCCTGTATTTATTTTATGATATAATCAACGAATGTCTGGATTTAACTTTAAAATTAAAAAAGAACAGAGGACTTTAAAAAAATGCTATTAAAAGATTGGTTTGCGTCCCCAAGTGATTAAGCAAGCAATGGCTTTGTTTGTGCTATCATCGTAAACATTTTAGAAATTTATTATTATTCCGAACCCTTTTGTTCTTAATTCATAACGTTATTCATAAAATAAATTATATTCGCTAATTATACATTATTAGCTGGCTATATTTATTGTAGTAAATTATAATTTACAAAACTAAAGTGATTTAGAATCTCATTAATAAATCAAAGTTGATAAATGCATCTAATATCCTTTTGCTCTTTTCACTGGTTGCTGGAAGATTTCATGTGATTTATTATATATATAATAATTTGTTACAAATATTATATTAATCATGTCACCTGTCATCATTTGACGCCATGATGGGTGTCGAATCGCAGGATAAGCGAATATCTGATGAAGTGTTAGTCAACGATGATTGTCCTTCATCCGTTAAACTCTATCATAAATTAAAATATTAAGTTGCTGTAGGAAAACATAAATGAAATAACTTTTTTCAAGCCTTTATAATTTATAAAATATTTAGAAGTATTTTTAACTAAATATCTTGAAATAATAATCAAATCTTGTTATGTCATTACTTAAATACATAATAGCAACTCGAAAATGTGTATATACTTTTAAAAAGTCATTCAGACATCAATAGGAAGAGTATAAGGAATGAAAATGTTTAGAAAGTTATCAACATATGCATGTGTAAGCTTCAAAAATGATAATCAAGAGATAAATATTGTAGAATTTCACGCGTTATTTTGAATTTAAAATATTCTTAATAGAACTAAATTATGCACAAATTCCAAAACTTTTATACTTCTCCGCTTTTGACGGCATCTCCTCTATCCTGACAATGGTGATTGTAGTAGTAATAAAATTCTTTTCCAACCGCTGAACCCGTAGTCATTGGTGATAGTTGACTAGATACTTCATCTCTCTCCGAATGAGCATCGTCATTTTCCGTAGAATAATCTGTAGGAATTGAACTGGAATCACCACTCGAAGTTTCCTTAAATCCTCTCCCCTATCAATACATCCACAAAATACATTTTTAATATATTTAAAGCGCTCTGACGAGACTTTTTATATATATGCACACAAAGTATCTGCCTTATAAATGAATCGGGGTCAAACGTTATAACGACACTAATTATAAAACACCTAAAAACACCAACCCCAACCCTATTATAGAGTACCCTAATTTTGAATTGATACCTTCAGATCTACCTAAATTAAAAGCTTATATCATAATTTTTATTGAGATTTTTAGGTATTTTAGGTGTTTTTTAATTAGTGTCTTTATAACGTTTGACTTGGTACGCTTATGAATATGGAGATCGCGGGGTTTAGTCAACGACAGATATTAATGTTATTTTCTGAGTCATGAATTCATTCAACGAATTCTACGCTTTCCTTATTAATATTGCAATAAGTGGAAATATTTAAAATAGATAAAATTTTTGACTCAAGCGACCCTAATCAAAGGGATAATTCAAAACTTTTTATAAAAAATAAATGATGCATTGTAAACGTAACATACATTTCGTGTTAATTGCTCCTTCATAACATTAGCAATTATGAGCCTCGCAAATTTTTTATAATATCAACTCAAGTATTATTCATAAAATCTTTACCCCGACTTGTAAAAATCTATTGTCGCCTTTAAGACCAAGATTATTGATTTGTTCACGTCCCTTTGTTCCCATATCATCTTCTCTGGCACTGGAGCCTCTGGCAGCAATCTTGAGTTCTTCCTCTGAAGGCATTCTTAGTTGTGTAGGGGCTTTATATATTTGATCTTCGTTACAGAGCGTATACGAGCTATGGGCCTGAGGGGACCTCGTTACCACACTAGGGGGTGGCACTCGACCCCTTTCACCTTTAAAATAGTTTATCACTGTTAAAATAATTAAGGTCACCTCTAATCATCATCATTATACATATTTTAAAATTCTAAAAAGTCTATAATATTAGTAATCACTTGAGGTATTGATGGTAGATGAGATACTTTCGTTGGAATAAGAATATGATGAACTGGTATTACTAGAATCGCTTTCACTGCCCTCTATTAAAATTTTTGTATTTTTTAATTCTAAGACACATATTTTTAATAATATAATGGCGTAAAAATTATTAACATTTTAAATATATAATCAAGCATAGCTAAGAAAAATTTCGAAATTTTAGTAATTTTTGCAAACAAATATTTTAAAAATCACTCAAATTCATTAGCTTTGCAAACCATTTTCGCTCCTGCTATCTCCGAGGGGTGGATTGGCTGGTAAACGAAGTAAATTGATGGCACTTGATTCTTTATGGAAGCCCGTTGGACAAAGTACTTTATGCAATATGTGACCAAGTGTGGGAGACGAATACCTTCGAGTCGAAAGCTGAGTTTTTTCCACCACCTCACCATCTAAAATTAACAAAATAATTAACAATATAACCTCCTTTCCAACTTTCTTTATGTTACAAAGACTATGCCTTATCTCATAAGTAGCATAAATTAAGCAGCATTAAATTTTATAGCAATCACTAAATCAGTAAAAATGTAAAAGTTTAAGTATTTTATGATGTTAAAATAAATAATAAATTTCAATTATTTCTTTTATTAATATTTACAACAATCTTTTTATAATTAGGTCCATTTATCTAAACTAAATGAGATAATAAGGCAATACTCACGAGATTGTAAAATATGCAATGTTTTAGAAATATTTTGCAACCTTTCTTCTCATTTTCCAAGATCATTACATAAAATAATTTTTGTACTTAGAAACCGATCGATAAAATGTTAGGGCAATATGCAGGGCCAAACGAATCTATGTCAAGACAAAATATGATTTGTCCTGTCCTCTCCATCGTGTTACGTCACTTACTTGCAAGTCAAATTTTTCAACCCGAACCCGACCTGAAAGCATTTTAAAATTTTCAACCCCGTCAGGTTTTGGGTCGTGAAGACCTCTAACGTCCCTTCCACCTCTACTCTTAATAACAATTGTCCTGAGCCGTGTTCACATAGCAAAGTGAGTTCAAATTATATGCTAAAAAATTACCTTGGATAATAAACTCTTCCGTAGATGAATAGTGGTTTTCATCGGTAGATAGAGCGCTAAATTTGATTGGGATTAGTGAATCGCTAAACCATTTAGCTTTGTCTCCAATTATGGCAGGATCAGTGATTCCTATCTTAACCCTTTGATAGGCTGCGTTGCTGGGTGACAATGACCATTCGGAAAAATATTCAAACGCCTACAAAATTCATTCGTGTTATACACATATAGTATTTTTATGAGGAGATTTATTTTTTTAGCTTTAGTTAAGACCAGAATTTATTAATTGCTATGCAATTTATGGGCTCGTTTTTTGTTGTCCGTCCGTTGTCCGTCCGTCTGTCTGTCTGTCCGTTACCCTCCCTATCTATTTGCATTGGGTATATTAGGTTATCGATTTTTTAAATTAATGCATGAGAAAGAGGTGCCCCACCCCTCATCTCTATCTCCCCCGCTGTGTTATTTTTAAAATTAATGCATAAGAGGTGCCCCACCCCTCATCTCTATCTCCCTCGGTGTGTTATATATAAGATTTGTTAAATTATCTATTATATAATAAACATAAATAAAAGTTGTTTACTTTTAATTGCTATGCAATTTAACTAGTTTTTTAGTTAGAATCCCGGAGTTTTTTTTGACTCTTATGATTGTTCTTGTTACTAACATTGATAATAAGAATTTTTGGCCGTCCGCTGGCTGCTGACCAATGAAAAAAATGACCATTGGCCAAAATGTGAATCGAAATTATTTTTTTCGTTTTTTTTTGACTATTATGATTGTTCCTGTTACTACCATTGCTATTATGACTTTTTGGCCGTCCGCTGGCTCCTGACCGATGGAAAAAATGACCATTGGCCAAAATGTGAATCGAAAATATTTTTTTCGTTTTTTTTTGACTATTATGATTGTTCCTGTTCCTACCATTGCTATTATCACTTTTTGGCCGTCCGCTGGCTGCTGACCAATGGAATAAAATGACCATTGGCCAAAATGTGATTCGAAAACTTTTTTTTCGTTTTTTTTGACTATTATGAATTTATATCCACTTTTACCGTGTCCTGGCTGCTGACCAATGGAAAAAAATGACCATTGGCCAAAATGTGATTTGAAAATTTTTTTTTCGTTTTTTTTACTCTTATAAATTCATATCCACTTTTACCGTGTCCTGGCTGCTGACTAATGGAAAAAAATGACCATTGGCCAAAGTGAGCATCAAAATTTTTTTTTCCATTTTTTTGGCTATCATTGACTTATAGAGTATCTGTTGGTACTGACCAATAGAGAAAAAGTGACCATTGGCCAAATTTTTGATTTTTTTAATTAAAAATTGTTCAAATTCAACAAAACATTTCTCCCAACAATTCTGCAAATTCTTAACATTGTGTTGTTTTATAATATAATGTTTGTTAGACCCATAATCAATAAAAACTAATGTAATACGCAACTAGATGCAAACACTAAATCTAACCCTAACCCTTGCCTATATTACATTTTGCCTATATCATTTTGCCTATAATGTAAACTTTGTATAAATAATTAATTAATCATTAGGCATTTAATACCCCCCTATAGGCATTCTCGCCCCTTCCCACCTTTCTCGCCCATAAATTGCATAGCAAATATGATACATTTATACAAAGTACAGATGAGTCGTCCCTCCTTCCCTTCCCCTCTTCCCTTCCCTTCCCTTCTCCCCCTTCCCACGAGGGCCGAAGGCCCGAGTTTTATTGTTATGCAACGAGTTTTATTGCATTTATGCGATGTGATTTAGAGTAATTGACCACTTGTAGCTACCAAATATTATCGCTTAATATGAATTAAACTCCAAGCTCGTCAGTAGTAATTATCTATTTTATTATTATAAAATTTTCTTACTTTTATGAATTTTTGGGCCTGTTTTAAATCACAAATATTAACCACATTATTTGCATTAAAAACAGTCTAAAGTTATACTTAGATATCATATTATTAACTTATTAATCCTTTATGAGGAATTCTATAATTCGTGCAACAGGAGACCAGCCTCAAAGAACAAAATAAAATTAAAATAAAATGTGGACGATAGTTAATAGGAATTTTACTCAGAGTTCAGAATCTTTTAAGATCTTCAACTATTTTAACAAATGTTATAAAATTTGTTTTATTTTAAAAAAAGGCAGATTACCTGTGTTTTTGCCAATTCAAAGAGAAATCTTGTGGGTCGCGGACGCGAACGCATGAAACTATTGATTTGAAATGCGACAACAGGCCTCGGGTATAGCCTCAAGATATGACAATGCTCTTCGAAGTTAGCAAACATATTGGGAGAATCGAAAAATTTGACCTTTTTACAAAAATAAAAGTCTTTTATAATAAAATGCTTTTTTAATTCTAATTTTACTATTTTATAACAGATATTGCAAACAAATTTATAATTTACAATGATAAATTTAAGTAAATTTCAGTTTAAAGCTCAAAATATATGTGATTTTTTATTCTTTAAGTCTTTACGTTTTAAAAAACACATGTTTAATACAAAAGCAGGAATAATTAGTATATAAATTGGTAGAGTCAGTTTGTATCATGTTTATTAGCGCCACAATAAGCATCCAACAATTTTATTTTATCATTATAAAAGATTTTTTGACATGCCTAATAAAGAAAACATATATAAATGCCATTATGACCCCTTCATTTTTATAACATCAAAAAAATGCAACTTTCCTTTGGGTTGGCTAACGTGCGTCCCTGCTTATAGTCAATTTAAAAATAAATTATCACAAGGAAAACAAGAGAGATTAATATTTTAGATTACCAATATAAACTAATCAATAATCAACAAGACATTAATTAGTGTTAAAAATAGTGTAAACAATTACGAATCTTTGTGAATTTTTTTTTGAGTTTGAACACCAAATAAAATTACTAGTGTATTTTAGCCAACATTTAGTCATGGTCTATGCAAGTCAATAAAAAGCAATGATTTTGTTTGTTTTTATTAATTCTGTGAACCATAGCAATCCTTGTAGCCATATCAACCGAATCGACATCGTTCCCGTATTTGAGGACACTCTCATTTCCAATGTTCAAATTGTTTAATCCCAGATCGCCGAGACGAGTTTCCTGGGTGTGATCCGTTATATTGTTGATTTGATGAGATCTCGTTAATCCACTCGAGGAGTTACTTTTCGATCTATGGTCCCCAAAAGTTGGAGTGGCTTGGGGTGGGAGCACGCTCATGCTATAAAGAGCCTAAAGAAAGGAATTTATTAATCAGTGATTGTATGAATGGAAGATAGAACCTGCATCAGATGATTTCGGAGGACGGTACCCTCGGGTTCGGGAAAAGGTGGCAAATCGAAACCTTGTGGTCCTGTCACCTAAAACATAATAAGATTCACATATAAGTAGGCATGTGATGCAAAAATAGGAGCATAAATGTACTTTGTTAGCGTCCAAATCGACCAGCCAAACATCTTTGGGTATTGCCACGTTTCTCTTGGCCGAGAAAAAGCTAGATGGCACACCGATGATAAAAGGGGTAGGGGCTAAAAGGAGCTAAACGAATTTATAAATTATTTGAGAAATGTCAATTATATAAACTTGTTGCCTCGAATTTTTAAGGCAAAAAAAATAAAGTATCGAAATGTTTAATTAAAAAATATAGCAAAGTTACGGTAAACTTTATTTCATTTTTAATATATTTTATTATTTTTCTAATATTATTTTGTGATTATAAGTTATTAAGACTGTTAGGTGTATGAAGACTTACTTGTTCCGAATCCCGGAGTGTTATGGGCAAAAGTGGGATTACAGGAAACATGTATTCTAGCGGGTATATCATGGAAACCAGAGCCATAACACTCATGGTTAGAGCGTTGTGATCGCGAGATTGCATTATTATCTACGTAATTTAGATTGAATTTAACAGTAAACAAATGTATATATATCATGCAAGTGTTCTGGGTGAAATAAACATAAAAACGGTTAGAGCCAAGTGTGGACCTATGATATCTCTATACACAACATTTCTCTATTTGCATTAAAAATAAATACTAATTGCTATGCAATTTATGAGCTCGTTTTTAATTGTCCGTCCGTCCGTCCTGTCCAACTTGTAATTTTTGGCAATAATTGCCGTGGAAACTTGTACAGGTTTTTAATGACTGAGGACTTTAATACGAATATTATCAATTGCTAGGCAATTTATGTTACTTAAAACAAAATAAACTAAATGTATAAAAAAAAAAATTTTAAGTTAATATTTATAAAAATATGTTTTTAATGGATAAAAATGAGTGATAACTTTTTGTTCTAGCATTATGCAGGTGAGAACTTGGAGACAAGTGTCAATGCCCAATAGTTCTAATGGTAAGTGAAGCGGAAAATCTACAAGGGAAAATCTGGTGGAATCTGGGAGTGCGAATAGCAGCCCTCGTGGATAAAAATGTTTTGGCAATATCTCCAGCTAAAAAAATTATTATTCTTGTACAATTATATTTAAATTTTTTTATTTTTATATATTTTTTATACCTAGATATTAAAACTAATTTTATTCTATAATTTTTAATTCCTAAAAAATTAGGAATTAATTTTGCAAAAAGCTTAAACGCATGTCACATTGATGATTTAATTATTATATTTAGCTTTTATCACGTATTAATTTATAGCGCAAAACTATTTATTCAAGGCCCCTCCGCTTGCTCGAAACTGACCATTCTATGGGATACAAAATGAATTAACTTGAATGAGAGCTGTGTTAAGATTAACCTTGCTCAATAAAACATTATATCTTATAATAAGAAATGAGACAGCTCAAAAATAATATATACGCGCAAAGTAATTTTAGAAATTCATGCTAATCTATGTTGACTAACCTAAGCAAAAACAATGAAACTTACGATTTAGATTTAATAAAAGTAACATATGGAACGATATCTGAAGCATTTAAGCATGGGCGTTCCCAGGGGGAGGGAGGAAGGGAGGGGCGGCTGCCCCCCTCTAAATCCAAAAAATCTTTAAAATTTAATATAATTATGGTTTAAATTTTAAGAAATGTTCATTTTTCCCCTCCCTAAATCATCCCCTCTAATTCAAATGCTGGCTCCGCCCATGGATTTAAGGCTTGTTAAGAAAAGTAAATTACTCGATGCTCTCTTTGATGACCTTCGTATCCTATTGATTTTTTCTTAAATTCAATTTAATCTTAATTCAATTTGGTGCCTTAATGTTAACTAATAGCCGACTTTTTTGAAAATTTTACCTTATTTATTTATTTATTTATTTATTTATTTATTTATTTATTTATTTATTTATTTATTTATTTATTTATTTATTTATTTATTTATTTATTTATTTATTTATTTATTTATTTATTTATTTATTTATTTATTTATTTATTTATTTATTTATTTATTTATTTATTTATTTATTTATTTATTTATTTATTTAATTTATTTAATTTATATGCGTATGTATATATTTGTTTACTTCTATAATTAAATAACGCACGTTCTTTCATAATCTCTATAAAGTAAACCTTAGGGAATGTGATAATATTAGTAAGAGATCCGAAGGTTGCAGCCAACTGCTATATTTAATTATTATCAATGTCAATATTTGACCTTCCGCTAAACATTCGGTCTAACATCATTGTTTATATTTCATATTAAATCAGTCTTGACCCTCTAAGTTTTCATCTCATTATTCTGTTTTATCTTGTTATTAATAATTTTAAAATGTATCTTTTTTATCTAATAAATGATTTATCTTTAATTTTTGATGCATTTCTTTTTATATATGTTTTATGTATTTAATTTATAATATCGTTAAATTTTCGAATTTTAACAAATAAACGTTTCAAAACACACATTTGATTGAAGGTCGAATTTTGATGTTGCTTTTTCAAATAGTGAAACATATAGCATAAGCCTAACTTAAAATCTACAAAATTATTTTAATTTAAACTCTAAACAGCACGAATTTAAGCTTTTATAGATTATAAAATTCAACTTTATTCTATTTTTAGATAATAATTATTATTAGGTATGTATAATAAGAAGCGATCATAAAATACCTCTACTCTAGTTCGACCAGGTATGGGCACAGGGGCGCTTAAAAGCCGCAAAATCCAAGATTCAACTATCATCGCCACTTCTAGTATGGCTGGATTAATTAGAGATTTTGAAGACTGATCCATTATTAAATCCCACAAACTTTGATCGGAGAGACTGTAAATTATTAAAATAAAATTGAATCACTTTATTTTATGTAAAAGAGCCATATATACGTCTTTCTTTAGACAGTTTAAAAGCTATTTTTTGAAAATTGCCTAAAATGATGAAAAGTGTTATATATTAAGAACACAAGCTTAATAAATAAATAGAATATTTTCTGATAAAAGACAAAGTTTAGCTAATAATTGTCTTCGTGAGCCTCTAAAAACTATATTTTAAAATAACGATAACTAATATATGCTTTCAATAATTTTTTCCCCAGTTTATCTAAACCTTATAATCTCAAATATTATCAAATATCTACCAGCTTCATATTAATTTTTTTATTTTAATAATTTTTGATAAAATATAACAGCAAAATAATCAATAATTATGAAGGAAGGGCAAAATGGTAATTTTTTGAAATTTTAGCCATAATTTCTAATCAATTTTAAAGATTTTTTAGATTTAAAGAGGGCAGCCGCCCCTCTCTGCCTCCCCCTGGCTACGCCCATGAGCATCACTATTACAGTATATAATGCAAGCTTAACATTGCGTCTAAACGTAATATTAATTTGTGAAAGAACTGGATTAATTAGGGCAATTGTGCAGCCTTTGAAAATCAATAGATGGATTAAATGTCATATCGACCCTACGTTTGGTGGCCCATATTCACATATGCCTGATATGTATATATATATAAAATGGCTAATTTTGTTCGACAATAGACGAGATCATTAAATATTAATTTAAAGCTATTGTTTGGTCAAGTCCATTAATATATATATAATTTAACCCAATTAATTGATTGTTTATACCTTTCCAACTATTCTTCGATATTTATTTTTTTCATTTTGAGAAAAGAGAATGTTTTATTGTTGTGAACACAAATAAAAGGTTTTTAGATTTAAAATTTTAACTTTTAATTCTGTCTTTGCAAAACGATTTTAGAAATTAACTATATTATCAATTTCAATAGATAAAAGCAATCTGAGAATATGCAATCCTTGCCCACAATTTTGAATCTAAACAACAACTAAATTGTTATGGGTACCCCACACGAAAGTTACCAACTATCTTACTTATATGTCCAGAGTATAGAAAAATAGACTACGTTAAAACACCTTTGCCAATAGTAATAAAATCCATAAATGCAATTTTTGCGCTTTTCAATTACTTTGAGCTTAAATTGACATCGATTTTTCACATGGCAAGACGTTAAAGAAAAAAATATAAGGCCGCGGGCTTAAAGAAAAAATCATTGCTTCGGCTTTTATTGGTTTTAATTAATTTTGTGTTTTTTAACTAAAAGAACTAGTCTATTTAGACAAGAATTTACGCTTAAATTACCTTGTCCGAGAGGAGAGAAAATTAATGATGAAAGTAGGCATACAAGACATATGCAGTTTTAATGAATAAGCTCATTTATATTGTAGCCATTGATTATAACGTAAATGCCATTAACTCTACATTATTTAACATTAAAGCAATTCATGGGCGTAGCCAGCATAGGAATTAGGGAGGGGCAAAATGATCATTTTCTGAAATTTTAGCCCCAATTTTAATAAACTTCAACAAATTTTTGGATTTAGAGGGCCCCCCCCCCCTAGTTACGCCCATGGGGCAATAAGAGAAATCATTATACATTTATCATTATTATATCAGTAAAGAATTATGCGATTTATTGCAGTTTCCAGATTACTTAAAATCTGTTTTATTTAAAAAAATTAGGTTTAAAATTAAGTCCAATAACCAAAAGTTACGAAAAATTATAAATTTATATAAAGTAAAAAATATATATTAATTTCACAAAATTTACTCGGTATATTTATTGTTGGATTTATTGGCCTTGCAATGTTTGTCACAATAAGCTTGACAGGAATCTATAATCCTTCTCAAGCAAGTTAAACAATCTCGAAAAGTTGAAAAAAATGGGTGGTGACTCAAGAGGCACAATGATGTAAGACTACTGTGAATCATTCCATCGTGAGTTCGATCCTCAGCCTCTTCCTTCGCGTAAAAATTTTTTAAACAAATTTTTTGAAAACAAAAAGTAGTTATTCTTAAAAGTTTAACGCTTTATATTTATTAAATGTGTTGTTTTAATAAAGGCATTTTAAACAATTAATGGTATCTTTTATTTTTAAAATTGAATTTGTAAAGTTAATTTTTTAATAAATGATTATTTACTTTTGTTTCGGTCTCATTTTCTTCATCAATGTTTAACTGCCTTGGTATATTCTTCTTGTCCTTGTGTCTTCTCGATCCTATGCGCATAATATTATTCACGTATATAATAAATTTAATAAAACTCTTTTAATATATTGATTAAACGTTTGGAATTTTCCGTAAAATTGTTTTAAATTAAGCAACTATATTACAAAAAATATATATTATTGAGTTAAAGAATAATTAATTTTGACCAAAAAATCATATAAAGCAAGGAGTCTATGGCTAGCAATTATTTTAGCTATAATGAAGCCTTAGCTCAAATATAGCAGATTTATAATTTATTGACGCTGATTTATTAAAGGCATTTTCCTTCCCGGAATTTTAATTTGAATACTTATAATAATGTAAATATTATTTTTATATTGAAAAATGCATCAAATAAATGCTAATCTAGTTTTAAAAAAGTTAAAAGTTTTTTAGGATTTTAACTTTTTATATCAAATTTATATTTTTTGCAAAGAAAAGATCATGTTTAAAATAGATCAAATGCTTGTTTAAGAGTGAAATGTTTTAAGGGTTAAATTGAGGCTTCGATCAATGTTAGAACGTTATAATCGAATCTTTTGGCACCTATAATAAAAAGCATTAATTGAGACTTGTCCTTTAATTTAACACTCATTTTTGACTTAAAAGCTGACTATCTAACGAAACTTCACACCGTGACACAGTGTGTAAAAATTAAATAAGAATTATTCCCGTCAATCACTTCCATTACAAATTTTAAATGAATAGTCAGCTTCTCACCATGATAATTTTTAAAGAATCTTATATTTAATATTAGGTACCATGACAAGTTCAATATTCATTAAGAATATCAAAAGGCTAACAATGTAAAATGGCCTATGATAAACTTCCAAATTTTTAAAAGCTCACATATAAATCAAACTTACGCGATTTATTGTAGCCACACGATTTGGAAGAACGTAAGTTATCATGCGAATGACCAGATGATATTTTTCGATGCAGATAAAAATTGACACAAATCCCAAACCTAGTACGTCCACTATCCTTATCCGTCAACGTAAATACGAAAGAACCCTGATCCCGGCCAGTTCGGTTTTCAGGAACCGTTCCTACGGATGAACCAGAACTTGAGGTAATAGTGACTCTTCCAGAATTGTTCAATCTGCTACGACGCGAGCAATAACAGCCTTCAGGCTGAGTGAAATATACGACGTCGGGCGAGAGCGCGAAATCGGGATGATCAACAGCAGGGTAACGTCTCAACAATTTTGGATCGACTACTCTGATGGAATCATTGCTTTCGGACCCGGTATCTACTGACTCGGTATCCGGTCCGATTGAATCGCAATTGAAATCTCGAGTTCCAACTATGACCAAATAATCAACCAAACGTGGACATAGGTAACCGGTGTCGTTGAAGTTCATAGAAGGAGTTCAAACAAATGTCACTTTTCTCAGCAAAGCCTTTAGGATGATGTGAGTGTGAGTATCAATCTAAATGCTTGTCAACATTATAAAAAGGGTAGCATGTGAGGGCAATAAAGTATTTAAGACGCGAAAATCCATAATAATATATGGTTTGCATGCCCCCTTTATGGCTAAGATAAATGTGTATGTGTGTGTTTGTGTCTCGATATATCGATTTTCATTCGGACGTTCTACCCCTCACCTCTTACTCAGGCTATCACCGGCCACGCCCTTCGATCCTACACTCAGAGGCCTAATATTGATTTTTTGCATACATAAAACATCCTTAAAACTCGCTTAATTAATCTATCCTCACCCATTTTAAGCCTTATATCTATCCCCCTCTCTCTTAAAATTAAGTGTTCTTAAGTGAATATTTGGTGGCTGTAATAATCATTGCCTCGACTGGTTTTAACATTGGTCCATGACGCGCGAGACACCTTAAATCATTGGTAAATGGTCACGTATAACTCGAAGGACGTCACCACTTGGTTGGGAAAACGTACATTGCTCAGTTCATAAGAGTGCCATGCCATTATATATGAACCGTTCCACGAAATGTTATTGCCTGATTATGCAATTCACATTTATAATTGAATTTTCTCGGGAACCGGTCAAAGGAGCACAGAAATAGCATCGAAACTCGTCATCATGATTGCTCAGGATGAAATTAACATATTGTCTTAGCACAAAATATTTTATATTAACATGCCCTAGTAAAATCATAACAAGTAAATATATGGGGTAGGGTAAGTGTTAGGGCTAGGGTTTGGGTTATAATAACAAAGTGTGCTCCTTTCCTGATGAGCTCTGATGAGCTCATTTGACCCCCACTTAATTTTCTCCATGCATAAATGTTTAATGTTTCACGCATTTGTCTTTGATAAATTATAAACAATATATATTTATCAAAAAACACAACCATAGTCAAACTTTGGTTATTGATTACCAATACTATATATATGTAAAGTTTATCATCAACGAATGGCAAGATAATAAATTGAGTATTTAATCATTTCATTGATCCAACCCTTACATTTGTTTATACAATAGAAATTTGACTTAAAATTTAGTTTTTATATAAAATTGAAAAGCAATGAAGTTATAATTTATAAAACCCCGATATGCTGACCAACCTGATAATGTATTAGCAAGTCATTTATATCACAGAACATTTGAAACTCATTCCGCTATTTTTGGACTTATAAACTTTATTGACTTTTATAAAATACTTCTAAGCTTTCGATTTTGCGATTGACCAACATGAGTTCAGCCCACGAGATCAAAACTAATAATAAACAATTAAGAGATTAGTGCATTTTTATTGCTCATAATAGGATTTTATTGATTGCTATGCAATTTATGGGCTCACTTTCCATTATCCGATGTCTTGTCAGCATCTTCGTGTCACGCACCGAATGCTTGTCACGCACCAAAAGTCTTGTCACGTTGTTTATTTGTAATTTTTTAAATTGATTTAACTAGTTTGTGGGTTCGAATCCTGGGGAGGCCAAATTTTTTTATTTTTTTAAACTATTTGTTCTTGTTAATACCATCGATAATAAGACTTTTTGGCCGTCCGCAAGCTGCTGACCAATGGAACAATTTAGCACCTGCAAATTTTTGGGGTATACTTACGATACCTGTGACATTTTTAGATGCGCGGTAGTAACAGGCAATAGCGGAGCTATTGCATGTCGCTGCTAGTTTCGTCGTAAGCATTTTTAAAATTTTCCATTAATAAAGTTAGTTTTTAAATTTTTTTAATTGTTACTTTTTATTACTGTATTATTAATTGCTATGCAAATTTTAATTGATTTTATGCAATCCTAGCAATTATCTCAATTTATATAATATGCCTATTCATTTTGCTTAGTAATTTCTGGGTTTTATGCTACTTTCTTTGACGCTAATAAATTAGTACAGGGTTAACCTAAGTAAAAGAAAAAACTTTATAGCCATATAGCCATAGATTGAGTCAAGGCGAGTTTATTTAGCTTTTGCCAATATTTTTATTTGCTATGCAATCCCAACATAAATTGCATAGCAAATATTCTTTGTTTATACGTAGTTTAAAAGAGTAATAGATGTGTATGAGGATGTTAAGCAAAGATAAGTAAAATAGTAATTAAAAAAAGATAATAAAAAAATAATAAAAATAAAAACAGGGACTGTCATTGGCTAAATGTGGGTCTGGGGGCGGAGCCCCCAGGAGACGGGGATTGGGGGCGGAGCCCCAAACGGGAGACTGGGGGCTCCGCCCCCACAGGGGGTTTGGGGGCGAAGCCCCCAAGGGGGTCTGGGGGCGAAGCCCCAAAGGGGGTCTGGGGGCGAAGCCCCAAAGGGGGTCTGGGGGCGAAGCCCCCAAGGGGGTCTGGAAACGAAGCCCCCCGTTACGCCCGAAGGGCTTATTTCAACAAAGGCTGTCTTAGTTTGTCCATATGTTTAAGTTATGGTCCTCTATATATTTTATATCTGTCTCGTCATATCTTTTATTCTAAGACTGGATATCACCTAGGCTTGTGGTGAGTCCTTATATTCAACAATATAAATGGCTTTTAAAAATCTATATTTTTATGCTTCATCTATCATTTTAACAAAATTAAAGGTTAATTTTTCTTTAATTATCTTACAAAGTTTAAGAACGCTCTATAATTAGTTCAAATCAATCTGTATTTGTTCAAGACAATTTGGACTAGCCTGACAAGTGTTATTATCTTATAAAAACATGTTTTAGAGTTTTAAAATTTAAAACATATTTTTAAATTATAATGTGATTTGCGGTACGTTTTGATACCTATTGAATAAAGGCAGTAGTGACGAGTTTCGTAAAGTTGAACTTTGAAAATAAACCTACTGGGAATTGTCGCGTATATTTATAATTTATTCGAATCAATAAAAACTTCCCCCCTTTGAGTCTCTGATTTGATAAATAAATCAAAAGGCATTTAAGATTAGTATTTTTGATTAATCTAAAGCTTAGAATTTAATAGTCCAACTAACGACATTCTCTTTAATAAATTTATTCTGTTAAATCTGATTTTGCCGTGGATGAAGATGTATACGTATCGGGAAATAAATACCAAATTATGAAGAAATATACTTTAATCTGTTATATTCTGAAAAGACGAAAGAAAGAAAGAGAAGTTGTTGGCCAACTGTTATGTCCTGTATAAGGAGGAGAAGGCGTATCGTGGTCAATCGTTATGCTCGGGGGCTTCCGTAACTTCCGGATTTGGGGTGTTAGTGTCATATTTGCAAAACCTCGGTTATATTCGGGGGGAAGTTTAGACAAGGATTAAATTCATGAATTTTATTCCGTTTATTTTCGAATCGATAATAAGTATAGACAATAATTTATTCGATCTTTTCATTCGGTATAAGTCGCGTCAAATTATAATTATCGTGGGGATTTTAGAAGGGAATTTCGCAGGGCACTGATTAGTTAAATAATTTATTAATCAATTTTCAGTGTATTCATGGGCTTTTATATCGTTAAGGTTTTCTAACCCCGGCCTGTTCATGTTATTATTATATTTACTTTTCCTTATATGGAAAAACTATTAAGTTTAACTTATCTATTTTTACATCTTTCGAACCTTTCCGGTCTTATTTTAATCACCATGAGGATACAATATTCAATCCCCTACACAAATATCTCCACTCTTAAAACACCTGCTCCCTTAATCTTAACTTTTACTTCTACTAAAACATCATTCCTTTATTCTAATTTTGACAGCTATTCCACCTGGAGCATTCCCTTCTTTAGATGTATTGGTAATAAGCAATAAAAAGCAGCCTTATTCTATCTTTGGCATTCCTCATCCATTAATTAATACTTAACCTTTACATCACTACTTAAAGGACTACTAAGGCAGGGGCAAATAGGGGGTGGGGTGAGATATTTAGGGTTCGTCGTACGGATACGACAATTAACCCTCGAGAGTATTCCTAAAAATCCCGAACGCGAGAGTATTCGTGAGGTATAACTCTATCCCATTTTTAAACTTCTTATAACTTTTAAAGCATTCCTTTAAAACCTTTGAAATTTTAAACATATGTTTATAAAGGTCTTAAGATTGATGGTATAAATTTTGATATAAATCTAATCAACATTACAAAACTTATTAACAATTTTCTGGACCCCAATTTTTATTTTGGTTATTTTAGAGCTTCCCCTTATTTTACCTCTTGACATCATATACCTTAAAATAAATCAAAATAAACGTGATTTTTAATTAAAAGAATGTTCAAAATGTATTAAAAACACAAATTGTAAAAGATATCTTCATATAAAAAAAATACATACATTTTTTCATATAGAAAAAAACTTACGTGAGAGTATTCGTGGGGTATAACAGAACCCCACGAGCCAAAAAAGCTCTATATTTTAAAAAGTATTAAGCCACAACCTATGAAATTTTCACCTAACCTAGTTCTTGATAAAATATTAAGCTACTGAAAAGGCCAGATTCATTAGATTTAAGTTGCGTTTTATATTTAAATTTATAATTTGCGTGGGGTACCAAAATACCCCACGAACACTCTCGAGGGTTAAGTATAACAAAAGGGAAACGTTTGCGAGAAAATTAAGCATCAAAGAAGTGTTTTACACATCCTTATATAATCGCGAACTAATCGAAATAATACATTAAGTCAATTAATATTTAGTGGTGAATCCGCGAGCTATATGTGATAGGTCAATTAACGTCACGAGTTATATAAGGTAATTTAAATGAGTCAATTAAAGTATCGAAGTAGACTTAAGTAAAATGCCGCGAGCAAACCATTAAATATCATTGGTTACTACATACTCTGTTTGAACCCTAACTGGAATTTAATTAATTTAATTTTTTATGGATATTATCAAAGGACTGCCAAATTTTCAGTTATATAAGGCTTTCATATTCCCATTTTATGGGAGCTTATTGTTTAACTTTAATTGATTAGCCCTCCTTTAAAAGATTTTTCGTGTCTGTTATAAAGTTATAAACTAACTTACGTTAAGTTTTAACGAAGTTTAATACTTGGATAATGCTAATTTCTATATTTAATTACGGCATCTCGCTAAATCAACCTATATTAAATTGCTTATTGGAGTGATTATGCATACAAAATAGACATGAACGCAGCCTTCGTCAATACCCATAATTGCCAACTTGTGGGTCAATATCGATCATATAACAAAAGTTGGATAAGCGTTATGAGGTATTTTCAAAAATGCTAATAGATTAAGACACTAACAAAATAAAATGGAAACTCGGCGAAAATCGAGTTTCGAAAAATCTTTGACACACTCAAATATTAGAAATGTATTAGCGTATAGAATAAAAGTTAGGATATATAATATATTCCCCCAAAGCCACGTTTAAATTTGAAAGATTACTCAATGTCTTTAAAGCAAACTAAATTATTACTCAAAATGTTCATTGAAACACAAAATAAATGTTAGTATATAGAAAAGCTTTCGTTGCAGCATTTCGAAGCGAACCCCTTAAGATATAAGATACTACTATGCCCAAAGATTATATTATGAATTGCGAAAATAAAAATATAAAACATTATTTTAAAGGTAGCTTTTTTAAACTTCCTGCTATATCAAGTCTACAAATGGATATAATCTTTTCCCAGTTTAATTAATCTGCTTTAAGCACTTCCAAAACTGTATTGAAATTTTACATTTTGAATTAATTTCTGAAATAATTTAATAATTTTCTGAAAATACATTTAATTTTACCTAAGATATCTTATATTTTATTGATAACAATAACAATTCGACAGAATTCTAATTGCTGACTCTTTTAAATTTTATTAGACAAAGAACCTAGTCTACTAACAAGGATAATAGGGAATAAAAATCTGGTACAGGGACAAATTTTTCAAGTAGTGCAATTTTATTCAATATGTTAGAAGAGAAGGAATTTGTATTTGGAATAAAGCTCAATTAGGATTCAGTTTCATGGCCATTTCTTAGATACAAATTTCAAATCATATATGAACTTCATCGTTATAAATAACAACTTGGACCTAAAACCTTTTACGACCAATCCGAAGTTATATCTTTTCTATCATCACCTTAAGTCATCTGTTGAACATTCATACATTATGATGATCATATGTAAAAAATTTAAAAATTATAAAGCGGTATTAAGGCTTACTCCCAATAATGATTTGCAAGCGCAATTTTCAACATTTAAAGTAAGTTATTTAAATTTACATTCTTTATTTAAGCTTATAGTTTTCCGATTTGCAAATAAAACTATTAGAGGATGATAAGCGTACGCAAGATCTGTCACATCAAAATTTAATCTTTGGAAAATCATTTAGTGATCACATGTTAAGTGTTAAATGGACAAACGAAAATGGATGGGAAATACCTGAAATTATTCCATATTCTATTCTATCATTTGCACCATCAATCAAAGCTTTACATTATGCAATTCAGTTATTTGATGGCCTCAAGGCCTATAGAGGACCAGATGATAAAATTCGTTTATTTAGACCAGAACTCAATGTAGAAAGAATATTAAAGGGGACTCGTAGATTATGTTTGCCAGTAAGATATTAAACTTTACGATAGAAAAGTTTAATTGCTCTTATATGACTAGGAATTTGATAGTCAAGAATTTATAAAATGTTTAAAAGCTCTGGTCAATATTGATAAAATTTGGGTCCCAAAATCTGACCTAAATAGCCTCAATTCTCTTTATATAAGACCAACATATCTTGGAACAGAAGTAACTTAAAAAACTTTGATACTAAAACTTAATATTCAGCCAACATTGGGTGTAGCTGCTTCTACGCAGGCCCATTTGTTTGTTATAACTTCCCCGGTCGGTTCATATTTTTCATCAAACATAACTTCAATTAAATTATACGTTGATCCAGATCATGTGAGAGCTTGGCCAGGAGGTGTGGGTGACATTAAACTTGGATCGTGAGTCTCATTAGATTTTTTACATATTTTCACATTCTTATATTTAATTTTTTTATCAATTGTTATAAAAAATGGGCATATGGTGTACTCTTGTTATGTCTAGCAAAAACTTTGACTACAATTATGTATGTACGTAAGGTTATTTTTATGCGCGTACCCAGGTTTTGATTCCGGGGGGGGGGCAAAACGTTTAAAAGTTCATTTAGAGGGGGCAAAACATAAATTTTTTTAATTTTTCAATGTTTTTGCATTGAAATTTTTTTCCTTGTAAATTAAGGGGAGGAGCAGCCGCCACCCCCCCCCCTGGGTACGCCCATGGTTATTTTACTCATCATCCTTTGTCTGGGATGTACTGATTTCATCATCAACATTCTTATCTCTTGCACAGCCAGTAAGTAGTGTTAAAAAAAGTAAAAACATTTGGAATTACATAAATTACAGTTGCTGTTTATTAAAAATTCTAAGATGAATCGTGTTTCTTTTCTCACTTTTTTATACTCCTTTATTCATAAACATAATCTTTTCTACCTCTTAAATTTTACCCCAACTTCTAATTTATAAAATGGAATTCGAATTTGAATTAAACCAACTAATGACATTGCATCATAATGAGCCACACCCACTAGGTTTTAGCGAATAACGAGAGTTGGCACCATTCCAAGGCCACCACTCCCCTTAGTTCGCGCCGTCTCCCCCGCCCTTCTATTCTATCACCTGATTTTATCGTTATGTATCTGGTGATATATAGTAATTTAATTTGTATTATAAAATTTTAGAAAAGAAAAGAAACAAATGAAAATTAAATAGTGCGAGACTAATTTTAATTTTATTTTTTTGGGTAAAAATATTATATTATTTAATAAAATTATTAAAATTCAAAAGAATTAATGATATCGGATTTAAAAGAAGCAAAAATTACTTTATTTGTGTTAATACCTCTTTATATTTGAAACATAAAATATTATGATAAAATGGGGTAAAAAATGCTAAATTAAAATATATTTGTTTCAGGCATATTTATATTTTTTAGAATTAATTCCTAAGAACTAATTTATATAAATTGGTTAAAATTGTCGCAAAGATGAATATTCTGATTTAACATTATTTTGCGGGCTGAACCTGTCCCCAGGGCGTAGCCAATGGGGACGGGGGCGGTTGCCCTTTTTAAATCCAAAAATTTGTTAAAATTTATTAAATAATAGCTAGAATTTCATAAAATATATTGCCTCCCTCTAATTCCATGCTGGCTACGCCCACTCCCATCCCTATTTATTTTATGCACTTCAGATTTGATTAAATATATTTTTTGCATCAAATATTGAAGTTATTTTATAAACAAACCTACTGCCATAACCATAAGCTCTGTTTTTGGTTACTCTATTAACCCCCGTCTTAATACACGATTCAACTTCAAAGCGCCATATTTTTTTGTCCAAATATGCGATTTACATGTCGTGGAATCAACAATTTTAGGTAAGTTACATGTGAATATGCATTAGGGCTTGTCTATCGGATTCAGATTCAAATTGCGCGAATTTATCTTTGTCAACTATCCTATTCAATTTCATGGTTCAAACTTTGTTTTAATTATTAATATTTTGTTTTTAGATAGTTAAAAACGTTTTTTTGTTTATTTCAACTCTGGAGATTAATCGCTGTTATGTTATGCGTCTGAAACGTAAATCTGCTCTCAATTCGAAGTTGGGCTATGTTATAACCCGTACAACGATTTTTGCGGCGCAGCAAAATCCCATATTAAGACAAGCCCTTAGTAAGCGTAATTAAAGGATAAATATTTGTTTTATGAGCAAAAACACAAAAACAAATTAAAAATGACGTGACGCTAGTATTAAGACGCGGCTATGTTTTAGCATGCATTCGCTTTTTTAATCTAGATTCAAAATCGCGTAGTTTACAATAAAGTTTGTTTTTCATCATCACAAAAGTAAGAAAAAAATATACATAAAACTCGGGCCCTCGTGGGAGGGGGGAAGGGGAGGAGGGGACGACTCATCTATACTCCGTATAAACGTAGCATATTTGCTATGCAATTTATGGGCGAGAAAGGAGGGAAGGGGCGAGAATGCCTATAGGGGGGGTATAAAATGCAAGATTATTAGTTAATTATTAATTTATACAAATATTTAAAAAGTTAAATGGTATTAACAAGAACAATATATTAATTAAATTTAAAAAAAATAAAAAAATTTGCCCTCTCCGGGTATCGAACCTACAATTAAGAACGTTGGACGTACGGGGAAGGAGGCGGGCAACGAGCGAGCCCATAAATTGCATAGCACTCGTGCATTTTGGAATTATAGTTTATGAAATAAGTAATGCTGTAAAAACGACTGGGTTTTGTTTGGTCGACCATTCGACTAAGGAAAATAGCCGTGGGCGTAGCTGGCGTTGGAATTAAAGGGGGCAATAATAATTTAGGGAGGAGCAAAATGATCATTTTTTGACATTTTAGTAAATTAAAAAAAATTGGATTATATCTTAGATTAGACACGAAATATTTTTGTATATGATTAGTAATTCTATGTCATGGTTGGAACGATATTTTGGTCATCCTATTTAATCACGATCATTCAAGGTAAAATTTTAAATTGTAAAAATAAAACAATATCAAAAATTAAAAGATGCATCGTTTTATTAATTGCTTTATTGATAATATTAATTGCTTTATTGATAACTGGTTTACATAACATGCCAAAAATTTTAAAGTTGATTTTAATGAGTTTATAAGGCACTAGTTAAATCCCAAATTTGTCCATAAATCACGCATTGACGGTAAGCAGTAAATTAGATTTTTGGTGTGAAAAAAATTAATTTGATTAGAAAGTTATTTATAAAATATGAAACATTTATGAAATTTAAAATATATGAATACCTGAGTGAAAAAAATTGTTACGATTTAAAAAATCGAACCCTACAATCTTTCATTTTATACAGTTAATGGGTTTTTAAACATTTTTAGATAAATTTCATGTTTCAACGCTGAAAGCTGTCAAAATCCAATTACAGAAAGCGTTTATTAAAAGAGTGATTTAAAGAGTCTATTATATTTCTACTAGTTTTTTACACAAATTTATATAGTAAAGTTAATAATAAATAGAGGCATAGGCCCTTAGTCATTATATATGAAAGACCCTAAAGGCAAGGTCGGCAGAATGATAGATTCAATTGTTGCCGGTCATATGGTGGTGTATAAAATATAGATTCATCGATTAATTTCAAGCCCAAATCGCAATTTGACTTATGAATAGATATTAGGAAGAGTAGTGGGGGGAATATCAATAATGCCAAGTCAGCGGTGGGCTGATAAGAGGGTAAGATAGGGGTAGGGTAATAAAATGTAGTTTAACCTTGGCATATAAAATAGGGAGGGGGGGGAGGGTATCTTTTGATAGAATTATCGATTTTAAGAAGACACGATTGGAATTAAACTAATAATGTCATATCGGCAAATTAAATAATTTTAAGCTTTAGAATGAATAAAAAACGTTCTATATAGAGGACTGATATAGTTAAGCTTAGTAAAGGCTAGCTAAAACCAAAAAGATATTTAAAAATAATTCTTTTCATAAGATTAAATCTCTCAATCATTAACTTATTATACAATGCTTTTAAACATCTTGTTTCCAAAGGGTTGCAAATACAAAATTTAAACCCGAACCAGGAGCGAATTTATCTAACTTTTGCCCCAAAACTCACCCTTTTTTCTTGTCGGGTCAGCAGGAAAAATTACCTCAAAATAAATATTTAATTAAGGGGGAAGGGGGGGGGTAAATTTTATGTCAAGGTTCGATTAAACAAAACTTAATAAATTAATAAAATCTCACTTTGGCCAATGGTAATTTTTTTTATTGGTCAGTACCAAGAGACGGTCTATAAATACATCCGAATCAAAAAAAAACGAAAAAAAAATTCGCAACACACTTTGGCCAATGGTCATTTTTTTCCATTGGTCAGTAACAAGAGACGGTTTATAAATACATACGAGTCGAAAAAAACGAGAGAAAAAAAATTCGATTCACACTTTGGCCAATGGTGATTTTTTTCATTGGTCAGTAGCCAGCGGACGGCAAAAAGTCGTATTATCAAGGGTATTAACATAAACAATATATTAATTTAATTTTCAAAAAAAATAAAAATTTTGCCCTCTCCGGGATTCAAACTAGAGGTGTGCACGGATCAAATTTTTTTGATCCGATCCGATCCGAGGGGTTTTGAAAAATTTTATATCCATCCGATCCGATCCGAAATTTCAAATTAAAATTTTAAGGACAGAACTTTTTATTGATGATTAAATTCAAAATACATATAAATAAGGTATAGCAATTTTAATAGACCTGAAATAAATATAAAATTTTATTTGACTAATTCCATATTATCATATAAAAATAATAAAGAATCTAAATTTTCTGGTTTAATTCGCGTTCTTCTTTCTTCTAATGTTCTTCCAGCCACCGAGAAATTTCTTTCCGAATTGGTAGAGGTAGCAGGTCCAGGTATAGCTAAAACTTTATTTGCCAGCTTATAAAGCCTTGGCAGGACTGTTTGATATGAACCCCACCATTTCAGCAAATCTTTTTTTGAATCATATTTGCAATCTCATTTTTTAACGAAAGGTAAATTGTGATTTCATCGAGGGCTTTATCCCAATTCCAACACCCCCCCCCCCATTATTTTTTCCCCTCAAGTCGGCGTGACTCACACCAGACAATACCCCTGCTGCACCATGGAGATTGCTTCTAAGAAAGAAGGCAAGGCAAGTTACATCACTCATGATTACCCGAAATCAAGAGGGAAAGGAGCTACGCGTGTGCTTTAAGGAAAGGGGAGAGTGATTGATGATTTTCGGAGGTGAGTTGAAATGAAATAGAAAGAGATGCGTGTCTTGTCTACTACGTCTAGCTAGGGAAAAACGCTAGGGAAATACTGATAAATATATTAGGGTAAGTAAGGGGTGAGGAGGTGGTATTGGGCCTCAAAAATGGTAAAGTAAAAAAAGAATGCAAAAATAATTATGGAAAGGTATACTAAAAATTATTAATTTAATTATTATTGTTTATTTTAAATTTGAAAATCCGATCCGACCCGACTAAAATAAAATGTTGATCCGATCCGATCCGACTTCCAAAATTAAAATGTTGATCCGATCCGTCCTATTCCGAGTTCGGACGGATCGGATGTCGGATCGGATTGATCCGTGCACACCTCTAATTCAAACCCACATTAGTAGAGGCATAGGCTTTTGTAGGGGCGGGGCACAGGGACTCATATCAGTAGAGGCATAGGCCCTTGTAGGGGAGGGCATAGGGTAATTATCAATGTTAACCTAATATACCAATTCAAAAATGGAAAAAATTTTGATTTATTTGGCCAATGGTCATTTTTTTCATTGGTCAGTAGCCAGCGGACGGCCAAAAAGTCACATTATCAATGGTATAAACAAAAACAAAATATTAATTTAATTTAAAAAAAAAATAAAAATTTTGCCCTCGCAGGGATTCGAACCCACATCAGTAGAGGCATAGGCTTTTGTAGGGGCACAGGGACCCATATCAATAGAAGCATAGGCCCTTCTAGGGGAGGGCACAGGGTAATTATCAATGTTAACCTATTCAAAAACGAAAAAAAATTTCGATTTATACTTTGGCCAATGATCATTTTTTTCATTGGTCAGTAGCCAGTGGACGGTCAAAAAGTCATATTAATGGTATTAACAAGAACAATATATTAATTTAATTTAAAAAAAAATAAAAAGTTTGCCCTCTCCGGGATTCGAACCAGCAATTAAGAATTTGCCCTCGCCGGGATTTGAACCCACATCAGTAGAGGCATAGGCTTTTGTAGGGGCACAGAGACCCATATCAGTAGAGGCATAGGCCCTTGTAGGGGAGGGCATAGGGTAATTATTAATGTTAACCTAATATACCAATTCAAAAACGGAAAAAAATTTGATTTATTTGGCCAATGGTCATTTTTTTCACTGGTCAGGAGCCAGCGGGCGGTCAAAAAGTCATATTATCAATGGTATTAACATGAACAAAATATTAATTTCATTTAAAAAAAAATTTGTCCTCTCCTGGGCTTGAACTCGAACCTCCAGGTCAGAAACCTGGCGCCAATAACTTGGTGGACGGACGGACAACAAAAAACGAGCCCATAAATTGCATAGCAATTAACATATTAAAACGAGGAAATTTTAGATGAGATAGCGGTGTTAGCCTTTCTCGATCCAAATTTTGTAAAGCTTTGCTACTTCTGGATGAGATTTTTCTAAATTAAGAAAATAAAGGTCTGTTACATTTGATAAAAAATTATTTCCTTGATAAATGGTACGGGCTGATTTTTTTGGTTATGCTTTCGTTAAAAAAATCAAATTTTTACTTTTTCAAAAATGTGTCACCCCTGCTGTAGGACTAGTGTGTTAAACTAGGCCATTTTAATTATTAATTGCTATGCAATTTATGAGCTCGCTTTTGGTTGTCCTTCCGCCCGTCCTGTCCATCTTGTAATTTTTAATAATTGCTCTAGCAATTTATAAGGGTTTATAACGGCTGTGGACTTAGAACCTTTGTAAAAGACTTTTATTTTGCCTCGCAAATAGACTAGCTAATGACCGCTGGTTGGCTTTAATTTTTTCGACCTCGCCCGAGCCAAAATTAGGGGGCCGGGGCTAGTCGTAGCCCGGGGTTACTATTATCTTTGTAATTATTTTTAAAAATAATAATGATATATGATTAAAATTTAAACCATATGTGTATGTTATTATAAGGTCTAAGTAAAAAAAAATTTTGTTTGGAAAAAATAAAATTTAAAATTTTTATAAAGAAAAACGATTTTTTGGGGCTATTAGTAGCCTTGACAAAATTTTGTATTTTGCACATAAAATTTTTTGCTTTATATTTTGGACTAATTTAAGTTTTATCTTATAAAGGGATATTTTTTAAAAAACCGCCTATTGATTAAATTTTTATTCGCAAAATGTTAAATTATTAATTGTTCATAAAAATAGGGGTCGGGGCTAGTCGGAGAGGGGCTAGTTATAGCCATTTTTCATTGGGCCTTACAATGACAAATTTAAAAAACAAAAATCTTGTTTATAATTCAACTTAGTGTAATTTAGAATAGAAATAGACTATAATTATATTTTAAAAAACGACTAAAAGTTTTTTTATATTGTAGAATCTGTCTTTTAAGTATCCTTGAGTCAGATTGTCATCTTGACCCTTTTTTATTTTTATCATATAAAATACAAACATATTACATTCAAAATGTTTTTTATAATGTAACAATATTTTTATGGATTTGAGTTTGCATACACTATTAAGAAGTCAAAACGTCAAGGTTAATCTATCCCCCTGAACATAGCTATAACTAACCCCGGGCACTTTTGAAATTTCTAGGATTTTTGATTTTTTTAAACTCAATTTATGAAAAAACTATAAGCACTTTTATCTCAATTTTTTCTCTTACAGTAGAAATAGACTATAAAAATGTATTCCAATAAAAAAATATAAAAAACTTTATTAGTTTTTTTTAAAACGTAATTTAATTTTCCCGGTCTCCTCTGCATTATTGTTTATGGGCCCGACTGATTACTTTTATATGTAAATTTCTTCTGTCAACTTACCTTGGTTTTGTTGCTTTTTGCGAAACTGGCTTCATAATTCCCTTTAAATTAATGATGACCCTTGCTTACTTCCACTTGTCTCCGATTAAATTACCCTCTTAAATTATATTATTAAAATGTAATTATTTTAATTGCGTCGGATTATATTTTTAACCTTTATAAATATAGAATTTATCCTTCATTTTAGCATTATATGAGCCATTTTTATGATGGCCCCCCAAATGTTAAGACAAAATATTCAATGTAATCTTAACTCGTAACTTATATGATTAAACTGATTTTTTTAAGTTAAATTGCATAAGTACTATTAAATAATATGAATTTTTGTTTTTTAAAATATTTATAATTACGAATTTTGATCCATAGAAATTATGCCCCAACTGTGTACCTGCAAAAGATGGCGTTAGAAAAGGGTTGTCATCAAGTGTTATGGGTTTACGGGCCTCAGCACGAGATAACAGAAGTTGGGACTATGAACATATTTATGCTGTGGCAGAACGAAGACGGAAGTAAAATATATGTGAATTAGTAAACTATTAAAAATATTTTTTTTTTATAACTTTGTTCAAACTAAAATTTTAATTTAACACGTGGTTGTATAATTTCTAGGGGGTTTATTACTATATTTGATTGATTATATGATGATAAATAGCATGGGCAATTCAATTTTTTTAAAATTAATATTATAATTTTGCCCCTCCCTATATCATTATTGCCTCCCTCTAATTCCATTGTTGTCTATATGATAAAAAGTTTTAATTGATCTACTGACCAGTTTTTTAACGTTAAAATCATAAAATAGATTTAGTTTGCTTGGTTCATATGTTGGACGGATTTTGACAAGTTTGATTTTCTATGTGTATATGTTATAAATTTGGATTATTTCTAATTTTCATCTTTTTATTTGTCTTTTTCAAGAATTCTATAATTTGCTTAGAATTGGAACTTATAACAGCCCCTTTGAACGGTCTCATATTGCCAGGCATTACAAGGCGCAGCATCCTAGAGATAGCAAGGAAATGGGTAAAACATTAATTTACAGCCTCAATATTTTCTGTAAATGAAGATGACACTAATGGCCAAATAATGGATTTATAAAATTAACCGGCAAAATGTTTGCAGATTCTGATAAAGTGTTCCGCGGTGAACACAAATATATTTTTAGTTTTTCCCCCATACGTCAACTTTTTCACATATTTGCTGTCAAAGTAGCTAAAAACGACGATTTAATCGGTAAAATTTTAGTTTGATTAATTTGATTTATAAATAAAGGGGAGAGAAATCCTTTAATAAATTTTTTTATCCTTGCCCTATTAATTTTTAATATATATTTAAAATTAACTTATCTCCATGAGCGTAGGCAGGGGGGCTAAATGACGAAAAAAAAATTTTCCAACGCAAAAACCCTTATAAATTAAAAAATTATGTTTTGTCCCCCTTCCCTAATTGAACTTTTAAACGTTTCGCCCCCCCCCCTTCCTAATCCAAAACCTGGCTACGCCCATGAGCGTAAGTATAAATGGCAAAGCCATTACCAGCATGTCAAAAAGTATGGTAGTCGGCATTAAATAAATCAAGTTAAAAACTGGGATTAGTGTTTTTCATCGTCCAATCTTTATTACTAAGCATTACATGTAAAAAAACCAATTTATAAGCTTAATATTATATAAACCATCAATGACAAAAAATATTATTAAAGTATTATAAATAAATAGCTAGTTTTTTACGTAGTTAATTATATTTAACAATTATTTGGAAATAAACTTTTATCGATTAAAAAAGAATTAATTTGTTTAAAAACAATGTAAATTTTACTTATTACAAGTAATAAACATCTTAAGTTATTATCAACCGTCTCTTATTATTTTGCTTGATTATTAAGAGTTTTAATTCATTTAAAATAATTTTGCTTTAAATTAATTAGAGTTAGAAACATATGGGGCGAAAACGATTTGAATACTATAGTATTCTATCTACCCCGGTTAAAAATAATTTGTAAATTAAATGAGACCGATTGAATATATTAAAACACTTAAAACTTAATCATCATGAAATAAATTTTTATAAAAAGGTAGAAAAAATCAAATAAATTGTTTGGAAAACCCTAAAAAAAATCTTATTTAGGCATGACACATTAAAGTCGCAGCGCAGCCCCCAAAAATTGAATATTTTTACATAAATTATAGTCAATAATGGATTATTTTGTCTTTCACGGCTTAGATATGAAGTATCCTTAAACAGGGTAGTCGTGGGGTATGAATCGGGGTCAAAGTAGAATGATGAAAAGGTAGCAGAAAAATATTTTTTTAGATTATCAATATATTAGAATTAAATCTCAAGTGGGGAGGGAATTTGATGTGCAAATAACCCTAACCCTAACCTAAAACACTAACCCTAACCCTCCTGAATATGTTAAGTCCTGACCAATCTTGATCAGTTCTGACCAATTTGGCTGCTATTTTTTTGCTACTTTGACCGGGTGCCGTGGGGTAGGTATACAACTAGTCAATTCATCATTTTACATGTAACGCTTTACTGCAATGAAACTCAAAAAAAAGGGGCGGCTTAGTTAGACTTAGAGTACATTCTGTATTCTGATCATAGACTAGAATCTAGATAGACTGCTTATCAACGCACAAAAAGTATACCATTTTTCCGCCATCTTGAGAGGCACCCTTTGTATGCCCTGGAAAATAGAATAATATTATTTTATTGATATTAATCCCAATTAATACACACGTATTTATGAAAACCACATGGGCGTAGCCAGCATTGGAATTAGAGGGGGACAATAATGATTTAGGGAGAGGCAAAATTAGCATTTTTTGAAATTCTAGCCATAATTTTAACAAATTTAAATAACTTTTTTAATATAGAGGGAGGCAGCCGCCCCTCTCTGCCCCCCCCCCTTGGCTACGCCCATGCTTATCACTATCTTTTTACATTGGCAAATACTCCAGACTTAAGTAAGTGCTTGTTGTTGCTTATCTACTATTACTAGAACTCTCCTTTTAAATTAAACAACGGACCGGGCCTGGATGGGCCGTAATATAACTTAACGGGCTCGGGCCGAGCCTAGATATACGTAAGGCCCATTAAAAGCCCGTTGCAAAATCAATTACAATTTTATTTGTGTTTTATAAAGTTTAAACGAAGCTTTGTTTTTATAATGTTTCAGTTTATAATTATATTTGATATTTATTAGATAAAAAAGGGTTTAATGGATTCCTCCTCCCCCCCCCCTCTTTATTTATAAATCGAATTTATGCAATTAAAACTTTACCGATTAATCTGCAAGTTATCGACGTTTTAAAACGCCCGCTGTTTTTAGCAACTTTGACAGCAAATATTTTAAAAACTTGACATATAGGGGAAAAAATAAAAATATATATACGTGTCACCGCGAAAAACTATGTCAAAATCTGCAAAACGTTTGTCGGTTAATTTTTCTTGTAGAACCTTTTAATTATAAAGTAATTTTGTCAAATTTTGGTAAATAGTTGGTTTACAAAGCGACATATAAGTTGCTCTATAAAAGATGAGGCTGAAACAATTGAATTAGATCAATGTCTTAAAAAAAATTGCTTTCGCAAAATCTGTATGCTATAGACACGTGGATTTCTTACCGCTTAAAAAGTGATTTGTAACCGTAGATAATTCAAATCAATAAATCAGGGAGTAGTATAATAAAAATCAGAATAACTTATCGAATTAATTGCACAGCACGCCCCGTTTTAAATATTATTAAATATGTCTTTAGTAATGCATACCAAGCATTAATCGAACATTTTGACCAAAGTTGGTCAACTAGTTAAGTGTTATCACATACCTCTCAAGATATTTTTTAGATGGATGATTTATTATAATTTTTAAATGTTATCTAAAAATTTACATTAACATGTCAAAGGCTACGATAAAATGTTTCATGATTTTTTGATTATTTAATGAGAAGAGCGGGTCGGACAAAATTTTATAAGAACGGATATCGGGGTTTTCTTGCTTTAAAAACATATTGAGGGACAGAATGGGCACGGCTTATAATAGATATCCTTTTAAAATCCCCTGTTTTTTTTTGGCGATTTTGGCGTTAATGTTACTAAAATTGGCAAAATTTGACTATACTGCAGCGTTTATTAGCTATATGTAGAGGCCTGCAGGGTCACCCGAACCCGACCCGAGGGTTTGGGTTAAAAAATTTCGGGTCGGGTTGAAAATTTTAGAATGCATTCGGGTCGGGTTGGATTTATAGAGTCGGATCAAAGGATATGAATCTTACATTACAAAATGAACGAAACGTATTTGTTAAATTAATGCTATTATCTCTAATTTTTGTAAAACAAAAACGAATTGTATAACTAATTATAATCATTCATTCATATAATAAATTCCTTTTTCTATTTTTTTAATTCGTTTAATTTGGAGGCAAATTTAAATTTAAAGCTGAATCACGAAAGTTAAAATATTAACAAATGAGTATTTCTTATTGTTTATAGTCTATAGAATAAATTATAAATTCAACTACATAAAGATATAATTAAATATTCAATTTAAGAAGGTCAAATTTATAGTGTTTCGATCTCGTCTCGGTCTCGAAAACAAAATCTCGTCTCGGGAGCGATTAGGAAAATCTCGTCTCGGTCTAGAAAAATCTCGATCTCGTCTCGACGAGAATTCACGTCTCGTCTCAACTTTTTTAAAAAATATATACTGAATAAAAATTTCTCCTGTTTTATTGAAAATATTTAAAAAGTGTTAAAAAATTCAAATGGCAAATTTTTATATTTTTAAAAAAACTTTAATACACTTTTCAAAGATTTTGCGACACGACATCTCATTGACAATATAAAGATATGAATTAATTCATAAAGATAACATTTTCTATGGAAAGTGCAGAGTAAAAGACTATAATAAATTTGAAGTATAAAAAATTAAATGTGATTGTTCTAGCAAATTATAACATTTGTATCAAATTCTCTGTTTTTGTCAACTATAAATAGACTTAATAATACGTTCGCTTATAGTTGACTTAGTTGCATAATTGAGCAAATTGAGACCCTTTATTAACCCTGGATAGAGTTTCTTAATAGACTAAGTCTATTGTTTTACCAATCAATAATATGCCATAGTGTTTATTGCATGTTTACTATAGCGTTATAAACCATAAAGTGCGACTGACTTTTAATGATAATATTATTGTTTACAGAATTGATAACTAGATGCACACATCAAAACGTTGTAAACAACAATAAAAGCAGCATTATTATAGGATTAAGAAGATAAGGGTTTAAACTTTAAATTCCACGTATTTAAATTTATGACAGAAATCATTATAATCAAATTTATATTCTAAATAATTACCTTCCAATTCCAACTAACTTTGCCATATAGTTATTTATCGAATACAGTATAGGTTCGTGTATTTATTTTATATTGCACAATTATGGAAATATAATAAGTTTAAATGCACTTGCCAACCCAGCGTATAATGTGAAAAGAAATTCAGATGGCAAAACTATGTATTCACATTGGCAAAACTATGTATTCACATAATGTCTAATTCAAAAATTTGGGAGGTATACTATTAGTTGAAGCATAAACACTTTTAAAAAATCCATGATTTAGATTTAATCTATTACGGTGTCATAAATACTCTATTGTACTTTTGAAATCGTTCGGCGGGTGCTCAAAAATCTAGAGCCACTTATTCAAACTGATAGACTACCAATTTATAATTACCGCATTATGCAGGATGAGTAACTTTAAATTATAAATATGCTTTAGTAATATTTACTATTCCATCAGAACTCATTCTAAGCCTAAAATTTTTCATTTAATAATGCTATGGATACAAATATGTGATAAAGATATTATAAAATCATTAACATACCCTATGGGTTAACCTTACTTAGGTAAATGATCGCCAAATTTTAAATTTTTTGCAAAAATATATAGGAATTTATCAAATATATTCCATACATATTGATTGACACTTAATACCTTAAATGTGAATCATGCAAATTAAAATACACAATAATTTGCTAAAATCTAACGTCAATAAGAAGTCAAGATCTCGCCGAAAAAATCTCGTCTCGATCTCGACTCCATTTTTAAAATTCTCGTCTCGGTTTTTCGAGACGAGACCGAGATTTTCTCGGTTTTTCCGCATCACTACAAATTTACGCCCCGAAATTGTAGACGCCACAATATTTATACACTTAATTATAGTAAATCAATTTAATAAATTTATTAATCAAATTTTGTATGATCATTTATGTCGAATTAATTTTTCATCCTCAAATTTTTCTACTTGATCGGGTCCGGGTTGAAATTTTAAAACGCTTTCGGGTCGGGTTCGGGTTGAAATTTTAAAACGCTTTCGGGTCGGGTCGGGGTCGAGTTGAAAATTTAAAAACGCTTTCGGGTCGGGTTCGGGTTGAAAAAAAGTGACTTTGCAGGCCTCTAGCTACATGTGCCTGTAATAAACGTCAAATGTCGATACATTATTAATTTTATCGTCAAAAACCAAGTCTTTTATTTAAGTTAAATATCCATTTCATCATTATAATGTTTGTTTGAATGAAATGTGATAACTGAAATTCGATTTATTTTCCTTATTAGAACCAATGTTTGGTGTCAGAAAGGACTTATACCATGGGAGATTTGATAAAAGGCCTCAAGGAAAAAAGGGTTGGTACAACACCATATGAAATTTTTAGCTTTTAACTTTATTCATTTGCAAATTAAATGGAAAATTCATTTTTAAGGTAAAAGAGTTTTTTGGTTCGGGAACAGCTTGCGTGATTACCCCCGTTAGTAGTATCCTTTTCAAAAATGTCAAATACGAATTGCCTACCATGTCGCAACCCGACCCTCTCTATCAAAAATTGACCAACGAACTTTCTGGAATTTTTGTAAGAAATAATAATTTAAAATTTATTTGAAAATCATCATTTTACCATTAATTTTAAGTCGTTATTATTTGTTTACAACTAACTTTTTTACTAAATTGTCTGGCAAGGGAATATCTGTTTTACGTAAAATTATATTGTAGTGTTGTAAAAGCGGCTGGGTACCAAAGATTTTTTGGTCTGTTTTTCTAAGTCGCATTAATAGACCAACGGTTTTTTGGTCAGTTTATGTTTAGTCGACTAAAACCAAAGGGCGACCAAACAATAACCAGCCGTTTTTACAACACTATTACATAGTAAATGTAAGTTTATTTAGGGTTTAATCTTCATGTGGAACTAATTTTAGAGATTTATTATTTTTATTGTGTTTTTTTATTGATTTAGTCAGGAAAAATTCAGAGCTCGTGGACATGTGAAATATGAAGTTTACAAATTTAGACAACTCTAATTTTATTTATTTCCATTAAAATTAAGTCAATCTATATTTCTATTCTTTCCGTGCATTAGTATTAAAAACATCTTCCACTTTTTCCCCCAATTGAGTATTGTGAAAACAATGTAGCACATCAAAAACATTGTATTACATCTGCTCTAAACCGATGTTTCTTATCAATTCTTTCCAGAATTATTATATAAATCGTATTTATTTTAATATACAAATTGAAAATGTTTGTTTACTTAACTAATGTTATTAAACTTTTAATTTCATTCGAGTTTTGTTAGTAAGTGACAGCATTATCGTTTCTGTTAAATAAAGGTTCTTTTTCACTGATTCTCTGTTTATGGTGTGCTTAGATGAAGGGTTGGATATTTAAAACACATTTTTATTATTTACTTCGTTCAAATTTCCCTAACTATGTATTTTATAGTTAGTGTGTGGGAAGTTGAATTATACTTACTTTATCAGTTTCTAAAAGCTTGAGGGCCTAATTTAAATTGTTCTCATTAATAATTAATATATTTGTTATATAAGCTGTCAATATAACCTTTTATTAACCCTTTTTAATATTTTAATCTAACCACGTTTTATATCGCATTATATGAATATATACAATTCTTATAGCCAGCATCAAGAAAGATAAGAAAAGTTTCATCTCTAACAAATTAAATGACGCCGAACAGCCTGCGCGTTCTAACAACACCCATTCCTTATATAAAATACTAAAAACTCTAATCACAAATTCTCCAATAACAACTACCACTCGATACAAAACAATAATTGCAATCCCAACGACTCTTTGAACTAAACTAAGGCATGGGAACAACATTCGCTCAATCCTAACCATACCAATTCCATTTCCCATATTTACTTAGATTTTATCAATAACTTCAAATGTCCTCCCACCTCTGATATTAGTGATGATCCACCGACCTTAGGCGAAATAAAGTCCGCAGTAAAATCTCTCAAACTTCATAAAGCCCCAGGATGAAATTACAGCCGAGCCCCTTAAGGCTGACATTAATCTTTCATCCAAACTCCTACACTCTCTCTTCTCCAAAATCTGGATCCAGGAGTCCACTCCCCAAACATGGTCCACAGGCCTGTTTAGTAAAATCTACAAAAAAGGAGCTTCTATCCCTGACAATTATAGAGGGATCACTATAATAAATAACATATCTAAAATCTTCATAAAAATCATAGACGGATTTACTTCTTTATCGACAATAACCTAAAGACCAATCAGGCGGGTTTTCGCAAGTCCAAAACAACAACTGAACACATTCTAATCCTTAAAAACTTTATCGACATTTCTTCTAAAGCAAAAACTCCTCTAATCCTGACTTTTGTTGACTTCCATAAAGCCTTCGACTCACTCTCTCACATGGGAAACCTTATGCCTCATTGGTATCCCCAAAAAAATCATTAGACTTATATTCTACTTCTATAAAGACATGAAAGTGGTCGTCAAACATCTGCACCACCGCTCCAACCCTATCTTAGTCAATTCTGGAGTTAGGCAGGGGTGCCCACTCTCACCTCTTCTATTCATTACTGCCATGGACCTCATAATAAAGAGATCGACACTTTCATTTGATGGTATCAACTTGGGTGACCAAAAGATATCATCCCTTTTATTCGTAGACGATCTATGCATATTCTCCGACTCTATCTACAGAACTCAGAACTTCATAGACAGATTCACCACGGAGACCCAGAAAACGGGTCTGATGATCAACCCTAACAAATCCAATATCCTTTCAGTCAATGTACCTCTTCTATTAAAACCCGTTCTCATTGATAATACTCTAGTCCTCATCTCAGATTCAATAAAATATCTTGGAGTAACTTTCTCCCCCGACACATACTCCCTTCTAGACATCTCTAATAAAATAAATAAAGCCCTACAAATTCTACTCGTGCTACTCTATATGGAAGTTGCATGAACTGGCCCTACCAACCCGCCTCCGCATGTTCAAAACCACTATCTTACCCATTCTACTCTATGGTTGTGAAACATGGTCACTCAAAGGTCCAACTCTCAGAACTGCCCAAACAAAACTCAACAAAATGCTAAAGATAGTAGCAACGTTAACCTCTGGACCCTTAAAATCCCTCCCATCAAAAACATAATTATTTCTCGGAAATGTAACTTTCTGGTACATCAGTCTAGACGGAGTGTATTAACATATGTCTGAAATCTATTCTATGGAGACCCCCTCAAGTACGAAACCTTTAATGCAGAGTAGTTGGATATACCAAACCTTTCAACTCTCAATCACGATTTGAACTTCCCTATAATGCAAGACAGGACGGGGTGGAAAGCCTTCTCATCTTCCCACTTTCCCAAGCCGTACCTTCCCGTGACGAGATAACTACTACTTCGTTCGTACCTATCGCCACATCCTGATCACTCTGTCAAAGGGAATATTGTATTTATTTTAATTTATATATATATATATATATATATATATATAACTCGGGCCTTCGGCCCTCGTGGGAAGGGGGAGAAGGGAAGAAGAGGGGAAGGGAAGGGGGGACGACTCATCTGTACTTTGTATAAATGTATCATATTTGCTATGCAATTTATGGGCGAGAAAGGTGGGAAGGGGCGAGAATGCCTATAGGGGGGTATTAAATGCCTAATGATTAATTAATTATTTATACAAATTTTCCATTATAGGCAAAATGTAATATAGGCAAGGGTTAGGGTTAGATTTAGTGTTTGCATCTAGTTGCGTTTGCGTATTACATTAGTTTTTATGGCCTTTATTGATTATGGGTCTAACAAACATTATATTATAAAACAACACAATGTTAAGAATTTGCAGAATTGTTGGGAAAAATTTTTTGTTGAATTTGAACAATTTTTAATTAAAAAAATCAAAAATTTGGCCAATGGTCACTTTTTCTCCATTGGTCAGTACCATCAGATACTCTATAAGTCAATGATGGCCAAAAAAACGGAAAAAAAATTTTGATGCTCACTTTGGCCAATGGTCATTTTTTTCCATTGGTCAGCAGCCAGGACACGGTAAAAGTGGATATAAATTCATAAGAGTAAAAAAAAAACGAAAAAAAAATTTTCGAATCACATTTTGGCCAATGGTCATTTTTTTCCATTGGTCAGCAGCCAGGACACGGTAAAAGTGATTTTGGCCAATGGTCATTTTATTCCATTGGTCAGCAGCCAGCGGACGGCCAAGAAGTCATAATAGCAATGGTAGGAACAGGAACAATCATAATAGTCAAAAAAAACGAAAAAAAAGTTTTCGATTCACATTTTGGCCAATGGTCATTTTTTCCATCGGTCAGGAGCCAGCGGACGGCCAAAAAGTCATAAAAGCAATGGTAGTAACAGGAACAATCATAATAGTCAAAAAAAACGAAAAAATAAACTCGGATTCACATTTTGGCCAATGGTCATTTTTTTCATTGGTCAGCAGCCAACGGACGGCCAAAAAGTCTTATTATCAATGATAGTAACAAGAACAATCATAAGAGTCAAAAAAAACTCCGGGATTCTAACCCAAAAACTAGTTAAATTGCATAGCAATTAAAAGTAAACAAGTTTAATTTATGTTTATTATATAACATTGGTCAGCAGCCAGCGGACGGCCAAAAAGTCATAATAGCAATGGTAGAAACAGGAACAATCATAATAGTCAAAAAAAACGAAAAAAATAAACTCGGATTCACATTTTGGCCAATGGTCATTTTTTTCATTGGTCAGGAGCCAGCGGACGGCCAAAAAGTCTTATTATCAATGATAGTAACAAGAACAATCATAAGAGTCAAAAAAACTCCGGGATTCTAACCCCAAAACTAGTTAAATTGCATAGCAATTAAAAAGTAAACAACTTTTATTTATGTTTATTATATAACTAGTAAATTGCATAGCATTAAAAGTAAACAACTTTTATCTATGTTTATTATATAATAGATAATTTAACAAATCTTATATATAACACACCGAGGGAGATAGAGATGAGGGGTGGGGCACCTCTTATGCATTAATTTAAAAAATAACACAGCGAGGGAGATAGAGATGAGGGGTGGGGCACCTCTTTCTCATGCATTAATTTAAAAAAGCGATAACCTAATATACCCAATGCAAATAGATAGGGAGGGTAACGGACGGACAACAAAAAACGAGCCCATAAATTGCATAGCAATTAATATTACTACTAACGTACTAAACCATTTTTTATATGTACATATACTGACACACTAACCACTAATCTACTAACAAATGAACACGTAACTTCTGGTTATCGTGGCCCGAGATGCACCGCGTAGGTGTCAGATGGGACTCAATCTTAGCTTGCCGATTTAGCTATGCTCTTGTATGTCATCGGGGCAAATACATACTTACCTACGACGTGCTCGTGTGGGTATTTTCCCAAAATACAATGGGACAAAATACAAATAGCTTGAAACGGTTTCAAGATCTTATAATGCATATGCATTTAACAGACCAATCAGATAGCTGCGCATTTTAATAATGCGCATGCGTATGCATTTAACAATTATTGCTGCACTATGAAACGGGAACCGGTCAAAGGAGCACAGAAATAGGAGTGAAACTCGTCATGGTTGCTCAGGATGAATTTAACATATTATCTTAGCACAAAATATTTTATATTAACATGTCCTAGTGAAATCATAACAAGTAAATATATGGGTTAGGGTAAGTGTTAGGGTTTGGGTTATAATAACAAAGTGTGCTCCTTTCCTGATGAGCTCCTTTGACCCCCACTCCTATAAAACTTTAAGGGACAGGGTTAAGGTTTAGAATAGTGTTTTAGGTTAGGGTTAGGATTAGATGCACATCAAATTCCCTCCCCATTTGAGATTTAATTTTCCGTGATATTAAGTGTGGCATTTTGGACTGTAACCATTATATTTTGTCTCATTGAATTTTGGGCATGCATCCTCGTGTGAAAAAAGTGGAGGGTTGGCGTCAGGTCGAAAACCGGCTCTAAATACCGGCCATGGCTACGCCTACCATTTATTTTAGTAAGCGCAACCTTTTGAAAAATGCGTTTCTTATAATTACCATCACGAACATGTTCGGTAATTTGTTTGTTTACGTGTAAAGAATAGCCATTTGTAAAACAACATGGATGACAAATGTAAAAAACATACAATAAGTGTGTAATTACTTATAAATAGTTGTTTTAATCTAAAATTTAGGTAATGTAATTATCTAAAAATTGGAATTCAAATCAAAGTTTTATGTAATTAATTTTGCAAAATAATTTATGCAATTTTTTTAAGTTTCAAGTTAAATGAATATCAAAACAATTAAATTTAAATGTCTTGCACTATATAATATAAAAATGAGAATTGTATATATCTCTAGGTTCTTATTTAATTTTATTAATAAAGCTAACCTTATTCAAAATGTATAGATCACTTTAGTTAATTTTAACACAGATGGAAGAGTTTTTGCACTATCTATATATATAAAGTAAAGTGTATGTATATATGTATGTAAGGGCTAAATTCTGAAACTACCGGTCCGAATCGCGCGAAAATTTACCCCTAGGTTTCCAGGGCGGCCAGGGGTAAAATAGCTTTTTCAGAATCCTAAAATTCCTTTTAGTTTTCGAGATATTGGGTTTTATGCGTTTTGACGTTCAATAAAATGTCAATCAAACGCACCTCCTCTCGTTCGTTGAAAATTTGAATATACAGACAGTTCTGTAGTAAAAGTGTATCACTTATAGTAGTTTGTAAAACGTAATCTTTTCTTAACGGTGACAACATAAAATTTATGAATTAAATTTTTTAAACGTCATCTTTTCTTAACGGTGACAATATAAAATTTATGAATTAAATTTCTTAAACGTCATCTTTTTTTAACGGTGACAAGACAACATAAAATTTATGAATTAAATTTCTTAAACGTCATCTTTTCTTAACGGTGACAACATAAAATTTATGAATTAACCTGAAATAAATAAAATTATAGATTATTTGAGAATATATATAGGTGAAGAAGATAAATATTTCTCATTATCATTAAATGAGATATTTTAAATGAGAAAGATGAAAGTATATATAATTTAAATGTAATATAAAATAGTCAAACGTTGATTATTCTGAGTAAATGCTATTTATATATAAATGTCATTATTTATCTATCATTAATTTTTATTAAATGAGATATTTAAATGAGAATAAATTCTGAAACTACCGGCCCGATTCGCGCGAAACTTTACCCTTAGGTTCTCAGGGCGGCTAGGTGTAAAATAGCTTTTTCAGATTGCTAAAATTCCTTTTAGTTTTAAAAATATCGGACATTTCTCGGCCTTTTGGTTTTAAAAAAGGGCTAAATTCTGAAACTTCAGATCCGATTCGAGCGAAAATTTAGCCGTAGATGCCCAGATAGGCCAGGGGTAAAATAGCTTTTTCAGACTCCTAAAATACCTTTTTGTTTTAAAAATATCTGACATTTCCCGTCCAGTTTCATTTATAGCAGCATATACAATAATGACGTCATACATACAAAGCTGAAGTTTTCTCGAATTAGATATTTAAAAGTATAATAAAAATGTTACAGTATACGGTTAAAATTATTGGGGTTTAACAGACTATTTAAATTTAATAAATAAAATTTAAATTATGCAGTTTTTGTCATTATTATCACGTGGTCGATCATAGAAGCATATTTTTAATAATTATCCATCCTTCAATTAATTATTTTATTATATTAAAGAAAATTGTATTTCAAATAAATCAGCTAACTAGAAAAATAAAATAATGCTATTATTGTATAATAAGTAACAGCATTAATAAGCAATTTTTTCAAAAACATTTAATTTTAGTCGGATTTGATGACTAAAACAGAATTTGCATTTGGTTTGTCTTATTATATAAATATATACTAAAAATAGTGGGTTCATAAAATGATTCGGACCTTTCACATTATAAATTATTTCATATATGACCCCATTTTAGATAAGTCTTATTAATAGCTTATACTTAATTAACCACTTAAGGACTGAGCGAAAGCAACGCTTGGCCGGGCACAGCTAGTATAATATAAAAATGAGAATTGTATATATGTCTAAGTTCTTATTTAACTTTATTGATAAAGCTGACCTTATTAAAAATGTATAGATCATTTTAGTAAATTTTAACACAGATGGAAGAGTTTTTGCACTATATAATATAAAAATGAGAATTGTATATATGTCTAGGTTCTTATTTAACTTTATTGATAAAGCTGACCTTATTAAAAATGTATAGATCATTTTAGTAAATTTTAACACAGATGGAAGAGTTTTTCCCCTATATAATATAAAAATGAGAATTGTATATATGTCTAGGTTCTTATTTAACTTTATTGATAAATCTGACCTTTAATAAAAATTAATACAATAATAAATTGATAAAAGACTGTAATAAATAATTTAGTATAAAATGCATCTTTTATTAACCATAAATTATAATATCAAAATGTATACATCATTTTAATAAATTTGGGAATTTTAACACAGGTGGAAGAGTTTTTTGCACTTCAATAGGTTTGCTTTTCTGCTTAAAGATTAAACCTAAAAAAATTGTATAATATAATTAATATATATTAATTTAGTGTCCTTTTTCAATCTACCATTGCCTTTCCTAAACTTTGGAGGCAATTTAATAGACTTATTTTTTAGAAAAGGCTGTTGAGAATCACTAACATCATAATTATTAGTAACTATGTTGGATTGACTACATCTTAATTATGAAATTAAAAAACTTAAGTTACTTGCAGCCATTCTGAAAATGTCAGGGACTCTACGTTCTAACATATTAGCTTTGAAATGTTCAATACCAATGAAATACATATCAAACAACTTATCATCCATCTCACATGCTATGGAATTTAATTCTGAAGTTATGGGCTGGAATTTTTTGTACTTTTGGACAATGATCTTTCAATTGTAGGCACATTGTCAATTTGAATGATAACCTCATTTTCAGAATCCACATTAATTGGCCCAGATTTTACCCATCTCTCTGGGCATAATTTAGTGTCAAAGTATTCAATGTTGTTAAATTTCCTTGCCTTAAAGTGGTGACAACAAGGCAACAATATGCTGCTTTAAAAGCCACATGAGCATGTGGTTTCTGTAATATTAAATTGCTCCCCATTAACTAGAAAACTATTATCTGATATGTGTGAGAAATCCAAACATTTTGATAAGTTGATTTGTTCCAAAACAATTTTAAAAGCATATTTGGTTAGCTTTCTCCTAAATTTGTATTCACATGAGTTTACAGAAAATAAGATAGCCTCTTGAATTGCGCTATTTAATGGCGATGGCTACACCTACCATTCATTTTAGTAAGCGCAACCTTTTGAAAAATGCGTTTCTTATACTTACCATTTTCCGATCAACAAATGATAGGTTTTATTATGTCGTTGTTTACAATCTAAACTGGTCGCTGGACGACCGAAATATCTAAACCCATTTCCACCCTCGCATTTTATCAAGTCTAAATGGTCGCTGGACGACCGAAATATCTAAACCCATTTCCACCCTCGCATTTTATCAATCCTAAACTACCATTATTGGAAACTAATTTTATAAATTATAATGGTTTGATAGTACATAAATACATTCAATATACTTGTGGTAAAAGTAAGAAATTATACTTTGGTCGCTGGGCGACCGAAATATCTAAACCCATTTCCACCCTCGCATTTTATCAATCCTAAACTACCATTATTGGAAACTAATTTTATAAATAGTATAATGTAATGAAGGAATAGGTTAGACATCGTAAATTTAGAGGTAGGTATGGATGTGTGTGTTAATAGTTTAAAAATTGACCAGGGTGGTGTTGATTTCTAGCTTGAATCGGTCGATTAAAACGCTTTTTGCTAATTGTATTTCTATGGTCGTACCTAGAGTTGTTAAATTGCTAACTTGTTTCAACTCCAGCTACAATTTGCTCGAGTTTCTGCCCGACCCTCGAGCATTTTTATATGCTACTGTTCTGCCTAGTGCAGCGAGCACATATTGTGCTAACACGCATATTAAGCAACTCAGTGTGCGTGCTCGCGTCTAGAGTTGAAGCAAGTTAGCAATTTAACAACTCTAGTTGTATCCCGCTCTGTAAAGGACGGTCGGGTTGTCTTGATGAATGCTATGTTTATTCTTTAAAGAGTGTTCGGTTGCGGCGGAGTGGCTTACATCGAGATAGGTAATAAGCTGGATCATAAAGGGCACGATAGACTTAGGTACAAATTGGCTAAGATAAGGGAGAAGAGAAATCACAATGTCGGAGTACATAAAATGAAATATGAGAGTCAAACCTTATTCAAGCCGAAGGATGTGATGAAAAAGTGAAAAGGATATTGAAAGTAACTTATGAATGTTGCAAATGACAAAAACTCTCTTTCCGATAATGAGGCAAACATAGGTATGGCTGAACTCTTTCAGGAGGCTTAGGGTATGTTAGAAAGATATGATAAGGATAGGATTATCATTTAGATTATTATTACATTATGGTTACGTTATTTGTATTTATTCTTCGTTACCCAATTATTGTGGTCTTTATCGTATCCGAAGATACGAGGATATCTTCCCCCCCCCCATGTCCTTTATAAAAAGAAACGCCACCGCTCACTATACGTGGTACGTATGTTACTTTTTCTTTCCCCCATGCCCCCTGACACAAGAGGTTAATTTATTGTAACATCTGTGTACTGAATATATACATAGAACTTTATTCCTTTACATTCAATTCCTAGTACGCGTATGTTACCCCCCCCCCCCGACGCGCTTATACGTTTGTGTTATTTATTTCTTCCCATATATGATTGTTTATCAACATGAATACGGATGAGTGATTTGTAATAAGGAGATTGATACACAATATAATAATTCTTGTAATAAAATAGATTGGCGAAATGTAGAGCGGTAAAGTTATCTTTATTTAGTGGCTTTAAGCCCGGCCATCCCACAACAATATTTCCCCCTATCCTTCCTTTAAATTCCCCCAATTAATTCCTAATAATTCTTCCTTCAAATATTTGTAAATCGTGTTCCGCCCGGAATCCTTTTTTATTTATTCCGCGCCTCAGGAATTCGATTGTCTTTAAGTCTTACCTTATATTTTAGGATTATAATCATCTTTAGAAATCCAATTTATTTCATTTTATTCGAATTATTACGCGACTAATATGTTGCCCATTAGAATACCACGCGCGATGGTAAGCGATTGAGGGAATAAGTCAGAAAAGATTGAATATATTCTTAGAACAAAAGAAACGCGGAGGGAGATATATGTGGGGAGACACGTGACCACAACATGGAAACACGCGTATGTATTACTACGCGTCTAACAAATCAAAACGAGAGAGATAATGAGGGAAATACTCGTGTTAGCAAATCACTATAATAAATCGCGGAGAGAGCGATGGGGGGAGAGGGACTACGCGTATACATTAAGATGCTTCTAACTAATCAATAAGAGAGATGATGATGCTGAGGGAGGGGGTTTTGTGTGTGTATGTGGAAATACATATAATTCTGTACATCCGTGGTACAACATTCTAAACCAAGAGAATAAATTTCCCGAACGCACCTTCAAGCATAACTGCCTTGCCAGCGCAGCTGGTCTTACTACGCGTAATTAATCGAGGAGATAGATGAGGGGGGGGGGAACATGTATGGTAGACTACACAACAATGGGAGTCATTGTACCGCAATGAGAGATTGTGCATAATAGACTGTGGTTGCGTTGCGCCTGCGCGCAACCACAACAGGGCACAAGTGGGAAAGATGCAAGAATGAAAAGCTAATGGATCAGATGGAGTTTCTATGAAAGATTACCACCATGACAAACCTTTTAAAAAATTTTTGGTAAAAGAGAAAAGAGCTAATTTCCAATCAATGGAGAGCAATCATGATAATACCCTTTAACGGGGACCCTAAGGAGTGTGACGGTATGGAAAAAATCTTAGTAACTGCTAATGAGCTAGGTAGACATATCAGCTAACTAATTCGAATTTGTGTCCGGCAAATCCAAATGCGAGAAGTTCTTCACACTAAATCAAATGGTAAGTAAATATTGAGATAGGAGAAGAAATTTACATGTGGTTAGTGTTGCGATCTCGTCTCGGTCTCGAAAGCAAAATCTCGTCTCGGGAGCGATTATGAAAATCTCGTCTCGTCTCGGTTTATAAAAGTCTCGATATCGTCTCGACGAAATTCTCGTGTCGTCTCGACTTTTTTAAAAAAATATATACGGAATAAAAATTTCTCCTGTTTTATTATAAATATTTAAAAAGTTTTAAAAAATCCAAATGGCAAATTTTTTTTTTAAACTTTAATACACAAACTTTTCAAAGATTTAACGGGACACGACATCTCATTGACAATATAAAAAATGATTTAATTGATAAAGATAACATTTTCTATGGAAATTGCAGACTAAAAGACTATAAATAAATGTGAAGTATAGAAAAGTAAATTTAATTGTTCTATCAAATTATAATATTTGTATCAAATTCACTGTTTTTGTCAACTATAAATAAACTTAATAATATGTTCACTTATAGTTCACTTAGTTGCATAATTGAGTCAATTGAGACCCTTTATTAACCCTGGCTAAAGCTTCTTTATAGACTAAGTCTATTGTTACCATCATCAATTATATCCCATAGTGTTTATTGCATGTTTACTATAGCGATAAACCATAAAGTGCGAGTGACTTTTAAGGATAATATTATTATTTACAGAATTGATAATTAGATGCACATATCAAGTTGTAAAAACAACAGTAAAAGCAGCATTATTATAGGATTAAGAAGATAAGGTTTTAAACTTTAAATTGCACGTATTTAAATTTATGACAGTAATCATTATAATCAAACTTTTATTCCAAATAATTACCTTCCTCCAATCTAATCTAACTAACTTTGCCATTAAATAGTTATTTATCGAATACAGTATAGGTTCGTGTATTTATTTTATATTGCACCATTATGGAAAGTAATAAATTTAAATGCACCTGCCAACCCAGCGTATAATGTGAAAAGTAATGCATATGACAAAACTATCTATTCACATTATGTCTTATTAAAATTCAAAAATTTGGGAGGTATACTATTAGTTGAAGCATAAAATCTTCTAAATTGATGATTTAGATTTAATCTATTACGGTGTCATTAAATACTCTATTGTACTTTTGAAATCGTTAGGCGGGTGCTCAAAAATCAAGAGCCACTTTAGAGCTTGTTTAATTATTCAAACTGATGGACCACCAATTTATAATTACCGCTTATGCAGGATGAGTAACTGCAAAATACAAATATGCTTTAATAATATTTACTATTCCATCAGAACTCATTCTAAGCCTAAAATTTGTAATATTTATTAATGCTATGGATACAAATATGTGATAAAGATAATATAAAATTATTAACATACACTACGGGTAACACTACCAACGACGGTCCCAAGTCCGTGTGAAAAAAGTGGAGGGTTGGCGTCAGGTCGGAAGCCGGCTGTAAAAAGCAACTCCAAACAACATGGCAGCTTCAAATACGAACTTATACCAGAATGCTAGGGCGTCCTCCCCAAACGACGCGCATGGCATCATCCGCCCGTGCAATGTGAAAAGTATACAAGGGTTACCGCCTCACTCACAACGAAGGCGGTTAAGGAATCTAGTTGTCGAACGGACAAGAGTGGCCAGCTGGAATGTGGGCACGCTGACGGGGAAGAGCATCGAGGTTGCGCAGATGCTAAAAAGGCGAAGGATACACATAGCGTGTCTACAAGAAACGCGGTGGCATGGAACAAAAGCCAGGGAGCTAGGAGATGGTTACAAGCTATACTACTCGGGTTCCCCATCACGGAAGAACGGGGTCGGTATAGTGCTTAGCGATTCCTTTAAGGACAAGGTAGTCGAAGTCAAACGATGCTCGGATAGATTGATGTGCATAAAGCTGGCGGATCAAGGCGGCCTTGTCAATGTTATTTGTGCGTATTCGCCCCAGGTTGGATGTTCCGAAAATGAGAAGGACGAATTCTATGAAAAAATACGCTACGTGAAGCCTGACGAGAATCTCATCATCGGAGCAGACTTTAATGGGCACGTTGGGAAAGAAAGAGGCGTGTACGAACGAAATCACGGCGGGCATGGCTATGGGTTGAAGAATAAAGAGGGAGAGAAGTTACTACAGATGGCGCAAGCTTACGATATGGCCATTGTGAATACCTTCTTTCAGAAGCGTACCGAACATTTAGCGACGTACAGCAGTGGGAATCACCTTACACAGGTCGACTACATCCTAGTGAAGCGCAAAAATTTGTGGCAAGTTAAAGATTGCAAGGTTATACCGGAGAAAGAAATCGCCAAGCAACATCGGCCAGTTGTCCTCGATATAACAAGAAAGATTTTTCCCGAAAGGAGAAAAGTCTACACACTAAGGACAAAGTACGAAAAGCTTAAGGATGATCGCGCAAATGAAATGTTTCACGCTCGAGCAACTCCGCTCTTGAAGGTTGCAGGCTTGGGGGGCGACATTAACAAAAGGTGGGACACCGTTGCAAATGTTCTAAAGGAAACGGCCTTTCAAATCTTGGGACGAACTAAGGGCGGCAGAGCTCACAAGCGTGAACTATGGTGGTGGAATGACCGGTCAAAGAGGCTATAGAAGAAAAGAAGGCGTTGTACCTACGATGGTACAAAACGAAGAAAGGAGAAAACTACGTGGCATATCGTGAAGCGAAACGCAAAGCTAAGATAGCGGTTGCGATAGCGAAGAACGAGGCTTACACCGATATGGCAAACAAGCTCGATACCAAGGGCGGCGACATAGTCATGTATAAACTCGCAAAGATCAGGGAGAAAAAAAGTCGAGATGTCGGGACACTGAAAGTCATTAAAAGCGAAGAGGGACGAACGTTGTGCAAACCAAAGGAAGTCATCAAAAGATGGAAAGATTATTTCCAAAATATGATGAACAAAGCAAATGATAGAAGACCGCTAGAGAGGGTGGAACCGAACTCGAACTTGGTTTTACCATTGCAGGCTTATGAAGTAGGAGCGCAACTAACGAAGATGCGGAAAAGGAATGCGCTAGGTCCCGATGATTTACCGATCGAAGCTTGGCTTGGGTGTAAAGGAGAAGGAATCGACATAATGACAGGCCTATTTAACGCTATGCTGTATGAGAGTCGTATCCCTGACCAATGGAGGGAAAGTACGATCATACCCATATACAAAGGCAAAGGAGACGCGCAGGAATGTGGCAACTTTAGAGGTATCAAGTTGACCTGTCACTCACTAAAACTACTAGAAAGGGTGCTAGTGAAAAGGCTCAATGACTAAGTTTGTCTCTCGCCCAATCAGTTTGGATTCGTGGCCGGTAAATCAACGATGGATCCAATCTTTGCGTTGAAGCAGACGATGGAAAAATATGGCGACATAAGAAAGAACTTACACATGGTCTTCATCGATTTAGAAAAGGCCTACGATACGGTTCCGAGAGACTTAATATGGTGGTCCCTTAGAGCCAGAAATATACCCGAAGAATATGTTCGACTTATCAAGGAAATGTATAATGGCGCGGTTGCATCTGTTAGGACTACCGTAGGAGAAACGAAACCCTTCCGAATAATGATTGGACTACATCAAGGGTCAGCGTTAAGCCCATTCTTGTTTAATCTAATTATGGATACAATAACAAAGACTTGCACAAGCCAGCCCCTTGGACTATGCTAGCCGATGATATTGTCCTATGCGATGAAACAAGAGAAGGGGTTTTTCATCAGGCGAAAAAATGGTCAGAACGTTTTTCGGAAGTCGGTCTAAAGGTCAGCGAGAAGAAAACGGTTTACATGCAAATGATGGGCGGTAGTCCGCAAATGCACAAAAATGACGGTCCAATGTACACGGAGGTTGATAAGTTCACATATCTTGGCTCGCTATTACATCAAGAGGGAGCATGTACCGCCGAAGTCCATTCTCGGATCAAGAAAGCATGGCTCAAGTGGCGCAGCATCTCCGGTGTCATGTGTGACAAAAAGATACCAATTTGGTTGAAAAGCAAGGCGTACAAAACCATCGTGCGACCGGTCTTGCTTTACGGGAGCGAAATATGGGCTGTGACCACCGCGGAGGAGAAACTCTTGCAAGCCACGGAAATGAGAACGGTGCGATGGAGCTTAGGCTACACCAAGCTGGATCGCATGACGAACGAATCCTTGATGACAAAGATGGGTATACAAGCGACGAAGGACTTCTTAAGAGAAAATCGGCTGCGGTGGTACGGCCATGTATTACGAAGAGACGAGGACGATGTCACACGGCGAACGCTGGAGATGGACGTGCCTGGAAGAAGAGGAAGGGGCAGACCACGTGCCACCTGGAAACGACTGGTCAAAAGGATATGGACGTCAAACAGATGGAAATTGGCATGGCATGTACGCGACTCAGATGGAAGAGGCTGCTAAAAACCTACCCCACGTCTGTGGGATTTTCAACACGATAAAGAAGAAGAAGATTAACATACACTACGGGTCAACCTTATTTAGGTACATGTTTACTAAATTTTAAATTTTTTGCAAAAATATATAATATTTACTACACTTAGGAATTTTTTTAATATCAAATATATTCCATACATAATTTACACTTAATACCTTAAATGTAAATCATGCAAACTAAAATACACAATAATTTACAAAAATCTAACGACCAACAAAAAGTCGAGATCTCGCCGAAAAAATCTCGTCTCGTCTTGACATCAAAATTCTCGTCTCGATCTCGACTCCATTTTTCAAATTCTCGTCTCGTCTCGGTTTTTCGAGACGAGACCTAGATTTTTCTCGGTTTTTCCGCATCACTACACGTGGTCTTTTAACTTGGATAAAGCTCATTGCACCGTCTTGCGATTTGATATGGTGGTGCGTGAAAAGCCTAAGTATCTCAGATGCATATGTAAGATTTATGAAAAATATTTATGAAACCTCAAATTTTTGCGTCAGAACAATAGTTGGGGACACTAAGCATTTCCAGGTTGAAATTGAATTACACCAAAGATCAGCTCTAAGCCCCTTATTACTTAATTAAATTATGGACATGATAACGAGACACATCCAAAAACCATCTTTTTGGTCTTCGCTATATGCTGGTGATATAGTATAGTACTATGAAAAGAGACAAAGGAGAAAATATAGTAAAAATGCTCAAAGCGAAAGAGGGTATGATGAACGGCTGAATAACTAATTTAAATCATTTACATACCATGGCTATATGCTTTATCAAGAAGAAGGTTGTGTAAAAGAAGTCAATGTACGGATCCAAAAAGATGGCTTGGCGAAGTGAATCTGGTATAATGTGAACATGAAGATGGTGAAAAAACAATGCCTATAAATCCATGGTAAGACCCTGTTACTAAAGTTGTTAAATTGCTAGCGTGAGCAATGCTCACTATGTGCTTTGCTCGAGTACGCACACTGAGTTGTTTTAAGCGCGTTAGCACAATCTGTGCTTGCTATTCTGCACTAGGCAGAACAGTAGCATATAAAAATGCTCGAGAGGCGAGTCGGAGCAGCAAAATCTGTTCAAGCATTGAGCAGATTGTCCGAGCAGAAACCAAGCATATAGCAGATTTAGTATAAGGATTTACTACGAGTTAGTAACTTTAAAAATTTGCTCATATTATATATCCTAAAGTGGGGGACGCCGAGGGTCCGACTTGGAGTTCGTTTTTTTGTTTTGTTACATGCGCCTAGTTTTGGGGTATTGTTTTTACAAAACTCATCTATACTTCGTATAAACGTACATTTGCTATGCAATTTATGGGCGAGATAGGTGGGAAGGGGCGAGAATGCCTATGCGGGGGGAGGGGGCAATGGTCAACAATACTGGTACAGCGTTATAATTGTTTTTTTACATAAACTATTTTCATATTAATAATAATAAGTTTGCCGTTACAACACTTGTTTCGAATTTCCACTAATTTATTTAGAATTCCAATTAATATATTCCATAAGAAAAACATGGAATTAAAAACGATCTATTAAACTTATTAATTTATTTTGAACTAAAGACGCGACAATAATTTGTTTCATCCAAAGGTTTTGGTCCTCCCCCCCCCCAAAAGGGAAGGACTATATCTAATTGAGGATTTCTAAAGTCCCGATTTAATATTTTATTTAATGACTACGCGACACAAAATAAAATTATATTTTTTATCAATGCCAATATCGAACGATCGGGTATATATAATATTAATTATCACTCAATCATTATTCTTGGCACATTTCCAAAGTAAAGTTTTTCTAGTTAAGGCTATGACTCAGTACATAAAATTAGAACTTGAGTAACAGGGTAATAAAAAAAGGAATAGGGAAGGGGGAATAGAAACATGATTCAACATAAACAGGAGTAGATTAACGTCATAAACAAACGTACAGTAACATATTAAACAGGGGTTATCTGTCGTGACTCATTAGTCATCCGATAAGTAATAATAATCGTAGCATATAAGTATACGAGGAAATAAACAAACAAAAACAAAATCAAATAAGCTAATAATCAATCGTGTACTACGCGTAAAGTAATAAAAATAAGTAATAATAATTCAGGGAAAGGGAAACACCACAAATTTAAATAAATAAAGTGTTCATAAATATTTTATTGCAGTTTATTATTACAAAAATATAGCTTTTTATACAAAAAAAACTAAGTTATCATTTTGCATTTTATACTTTACTAGCTGACCCGGCAAACGTTGTTTTGCCATATTAAAAATATTTAAAAAAAAATTTTAATAAGAAACTTTAAAACTACCAAAAAAAAATTTAAAAACTCAACTAAACGAAAAATAACAAATAATTGATATTTTTAAGGGTGGTTAAAAACACAAAATTTTACCTCAATAATGTTCGAATTTAAATTTTCATGAAGCAATTTTTTTAAGTCAAATTTACCTATAATCATGGGCGTAGCCAGGTTTTGGATTAGGGGGGGGGGCAAAACGTTTAAAAGTTCAATTAGAGGGGGGCAATACATAAATTTTTTAAATTTTTCAATGTTTTTGCATTGAAAAAAATTTGGTTTCGCAAATTAGGGGGGGGGGGGGGCAGCCGAGGATTTCAATACAAAAACCCTTAAAAATTAAAAAAAAATTATGTTTTGCCCCACCCCCTAATTAGCCAGGCAGGCGGGGGCAGGGGGCGCGACTGCCCCCCCCCTATTTGAACTTAACTCCAATTAATACAGATGCTTATTAGCGAATTTACACAAAAATAAAAGATCACTATGGAAATCGTCAAATCTAACACGATTTCCATACACGGATCAATGCCATCCAGTTAGATTTTAACGCGTTTTCTTTTTAATATTTTATTTACCAATGTATTTTACCCATGTGATTATTCGAATAAACTACTATTTGTTTAAAAAAAAAATTGTTTTGGTAAAATAAAATTTAAATTACGGTTGCATGAAAATTTTTGGATAGTCGAGACCTTTTTTTTTTTTGCTCTCAGGAAAATTGTTGGGTAGTCAAGACCTTTTTTTTAATCTGCCCCCCCCCTTAATTCAAAACCTGGCTACGCCCACCCATGGATATATCAACATTTATTGGCACTTTGTTAAAAGTATTTTTATTTTTCTCCTTGTTTAACGTGCAAAAAATGATAAAATTAGATTTTTTAATTTATTTAGCCACGCAGGAGGGGGGGGACATGACCGTCCTATAATAATAATAATAATTGAAGCAAAAAATGGCTTTGATAGTGCGTAAAAAGTTTTCATTTTCCGCAACACATGCCTACTGCATTTATCACCAGACTACCTACACGATAGATAGGATAAGATACGCAGCAGTACGTGATGAGGGCAGGGCGTTTGATTGACGTGCGATACAACGTCAAAACGCATAAAACCCAATATCTCGAAAACTACTGGACCGATTTGGCTGGAACATATCTTAAAACACGCTCCGGAGTGTGGGGAATAAACTGTGAAATTTTGAGCCAAATCGGTCCGGTAGTTCTCCAAAATTGGTGGCGCCATACATACACACATACATACACACAGTTTCATTTTTATATATAAGATTTTGAGGCATAGTTTCACTCATTCTTTGTTTATCAAATTCTAGACTAATCAAAATGGCGTATGGAAAGCAAATAGAGGATATGACCTTGGAAAAGCCAATAATCATTCTTCCAAAACGTACAACTTTAAATTGAGAGTTAAAGCGGATTCCTTTAACCTATAATACAGTTTAAATAATTATTTTTTTTATACTTTATAAATTTAAACAATTTTGGTGTAAGCGACTCATAATTTGAATTATGACTATAGACTCTATTCAAATCATGCGCATATGTATAGTATAAACAACAAAGCAACAATGAAATCGTAAATTTAACTTTATCTAGCGAGTAAAAGAATGGATTTTAGTGCGTATTAGCTGCGACGGTGAAATGAAGGTGAAAAACTTGCACTTTTTTTAGGGTTCTGTTAGTGGATAGCGATTTTAGAAGCAAAAAGGGACGGGGTAAACCCATTTGTAAAACTACATATAAATACACTTTGGCCAGTGGTCATTTTTTCCAATGGACAGCAGTCAGCAGGTCACAAAGCGTCTAAATACATAAGGGCCAAATATTAAAAAAACTAAAAAAAATTCCAAACACACTTTGGCCAGTGGTCATTTTTTCCATTGATCAGTAGCCAGCTGACGGCCAAATAGCCTCTAGTTATAATATAGAAAAAAATTCAATATACACTTTGGCCAGTTCTAATAGTCAGCAGGCAGCAGAAGGTCAAGAAGCGTCTATATGGGCCAAATATTAAAAAAATGAAAAAAAATTTTAATCACTTTGTCCAGTGGTCATTTTTTCCATTGGTCAGTAGCCAGGGCCAAAAAGCCTATATGTTTAATCTTATTAACAAGAACAATATATTATCAATGCAAAATTTAGGATAAAAAGAAAAAAATCACAAAGCAGCAAATATACAATTAAAATAGCAATTAACCAAATTAATAATTTTGGCCTTTAGCCGGGGTCAAATAAAGTAGAGCAACGGTCATCATTAATTTGCAGGGAATTTTTTAGCCAATTTCGCAAGCATCCGTAATAAAGCAACCTAATTGTCAAAAAAGTTCACAAAACAGCCAATATAAATATCTATAAACCAGAATTTTGGCCTCTGGCCGGGGTCAGATAAAGTAGAAGTAAGCAACGGTCATCATAATTTGCTGACAATCATCATTTAGCCAGTTTCGCAATTATCCGATATATAGCAACAACCTAGACAAGTTGCCTAAAGAAATTTATGTATAAAGCTAATCAGTCGGGCACAGCAACAACAATGGATATTGGGCTCGGGCGAGGTCAAAAAAATTAAAGCCAACCAGCGGTCATAAGCTAGTCTATTTGCAAAAGCCAAATAAAAGTCTTCTGCAGAAGCATAAGTCTACAGCCATTAAAAATCTCCACGGCAATTATGCAAAAATTACGAGTTGGACAACAGACGGACAACGAAAAGCGAGCCCATAAATTGCATAGCAATTAATAGAATTAAATTAGAAAATTAAAATTAGCTAATACCCTCTCTTTGACTTCATTTGGCTCTTGTCAAACACCTATTTAGCGCTTTCTTCATGGTCCTAGCCAAGATTGGAACTGGAGGTGTGCAAAAATGCTTTAGGGAGGGGCAAAATAATATTTTTTTTAATTTAAACCATAATTAAATTGAATTTTAATAGAAAATGTAGGCTTAGAGGGAGGCGGCCGCTCCTCCCTGCCACCCCCTGGCTACGCCCATGGCTTCCCTTTATACCTGGCTGAACAAGGCTACCAAATAGAAATTAAAAAACTTTATATTTTAAAGTGATCAAAAGCAAAAGCCTACTAACAACTCGGTTGATAACCAAAAGTCCTCATTTCAGCAGGCTCATTCATCTATTTTTTATTTTTGTAGTAACATATTCATGAGGTTCTTAACTTAAAATATCATATCTTTAGAGATATTTGTGAAGAGAGGGCGGGAGGACATTATTTCGTGATCAGGGAAGCCATGGGTAAAAAGTTTCGGGAGCTAATGTCAACATTTCTAAAATGTACAATGCTTTAGTAAACAAATAGTAAAAGTTCTTGGTTAAGAACTTTAAAGATTACGAAAATAATTATAATTCCGATTTGGGGTATTTTTCAGAAAACCTTAAACTTGGCCCTTGGGTTTAGTTTAACGTATAATCCAACGTCAATCGGCTGTTTTTGCAAAAACTAAACTCCGAAAAAATGATGAAAAAGCATGGATCTTCTCCAACGCACTATTGATGAACACTAAATAACACACGTATCGTGAAATAAATGGATCCATCCAAAAATCTCTACACAGAAATCGTATGGAAAAAAAATCAATAAATTTTCTGCGTGTTTCGATGAATCCGATCACAAAAATCGAAAGATGCGAGAGAGAAGTAGGCCAGGAATTCCTAATAAGCACATGGTGTGTTCCTTTGCATCCTGCTCTCTTTACGATACAATCCTCTTTCTCTATCTGCGCAAAATATCTTTTACTTATATTATTTTTTTAAAATCCACACTTTCCCCACCCCCTAGTCTTATTATTTGTAAACAACTTTGCAAACTATTACACCCCTTGTTTTGTTTATACTTTTTTCAAAGAAATATAAGCCAGGAGGGGGTGGGGGGTAGTGTGTGATGATTGGTAAATGAATAAAAAATATTTTTGATGCCCGCTGCATCCAGCCGTTGGCGACCTAATAACCTTACAGCGTAAAGAATATATATACAAGTAGAGATCTTTTGTTGTGCGCTATAAAATTCGATATATGAATGACTTTGTTTAATCCCCTAGCACCCGCCCCCCCCCCTACATGACTTAATTTATTAATGCACTCATTAGCTTCGTCATATCCATGGTCATCTTCCCCCCGTGAAATTTATGCGCTTTCTACTAACTAAGGAGGACTGACGACCTCAGTTGCTCTTGCCTTGCTTGATTTAACTTTGACAAATGAACATAAATTAAGCGTTCAAAAGTGTGTTTTATTTGTCAGCTGTTTGAAACATTAAATCATTTTGTCGTGAGTTTTTTCTTTATGGTTGAGAATTTTTATTGGGTGTAGCCAGCATTGGAATTAGTGGGGGGGGGGGCAATAATGATTTAGGGACGGGGGTAAAATGATCATTTTTTGAAATTTTAGCCATAATTTTAATAAATTTCAACAAATTTTCGGATTTAGAGGAAGGCAGCCGCCCCTTCCCCTGACTATGCCCATGGAATCTTTAATGAATTTAAACGATATAAATATTGAAAATGAATCACAAGTGTAATAATTTATTTATTGAAAAACTGATAGTTTAGCTTATAGTTTGATAGGATTAAATAAAATGCACCCAATTTTGGGTGGGTGCGGAAAGTAAGTATGGAAACAACTTAAAAAATTTATTTGCCCCCCAACCAAATTTTACATTGTCGCGTTCAGGTGAATGACATCAAACATCCCCCGACGGTGATTATATGGGTTGAACCCAATAATATTGGATATGCACTAAAACATTAAATTATTATTTCATTATTATAAATTCTAAAAATATTAAATTTCAAATGTTTTCCTTAATTACGACTTGGACATAGCCGAGTATAAATGAGTAAGGGCGAGATACAAAATAATAATTAAAAAATATCGTTTCAAACTCTCTTTGGGCCAGTCAGAGAGCCTTTCTTAACTGAAAAATTCCTGGCTACGCCCATGCAAGGTATGATTAAAGCTTTTTGGAAGTCATTTAAAAATGGCAACCGACAGTTTCCACATTAACTGCGTAAATTTATTATGATAATTTACAATTTATGTAAAATAATTGTATCCACTAGGTGCAGCATTGCACACTAGAAACCTGTTGTTACGCGACTAGCGATGCAAAAGGTGTCAATACTTGATAGTTTATAAGGCTAACTGTACAATGCTTATTCTATTCAGGGAAGGGGGGGGGGTCTCCTTCTAAGCTGTGTCCCGCTCCCGTTAATAATAATAATTATATACATATGCGTAGGACATTCATCATAAACGGTGGGCCGGCCATTTTGTGTTACTACATCCTAGTATGTATATGTATGTGTAGAGAGAGAGGACACTTTATAATGGACATTTTACCAGTTTTATCATTACCTCATCGCATGCTGAGGTCAAATTGTTGACATTTGTCGCTAAAAACACATCCGAAATTATTCCAAATTCTATATTGAAAATAAGGTAAGACCATTCTTTATATGAGATTTTTTAAATGATTCATCCGCATGTTTTCTATTTATTTGAATGGGAAAAAATTCTAGTTTTTTTTGGAAATTATAATTTTGATAAATTTATTGGTAAATGATATTTTTAATTCATTTGTTTAACAAATAACAATAATATGATTTATAATTTTTTTCATATCCATTATTCGTCTAGGTATTTGCTTGCAATATTTTTACCAGATAGATAGACCCATTTTATTTTATTTCATGAGGCTCTAAACTAAGCAATTATTTTTAATTTAAACCATATTTAAGCATTAATCCGTGTTGGAAGTTAAATTAAGTTAACTAGCAATAGGAAAAGGTGCAGGATCAGTTGTTTATCTCCTGTACGGATTGTTTGTACTCGGTACTAAAAGTATTTGGCTCGGGTCTAGTTAAAACGCCCAACCCAAAGCCTGAGCCTGGCCCGAATCAGAGATAAATGTTTAATTTAATATAACAATTTAAACATAAATAAAGGTGGTGTGATCATGGGCGTAGCCAGGGGGAAGCATAGAGGGGCGGTTGACCCCCCCCTCTAAATCAGATTTTTTTTTAAAATCTCATATAAATATGGTTAAAATTTCAAAAAGTCAATTTGCCTTCATAATTGCCCCCCTCCAGTTTCAGTCCTGGCTACGCCCATGGGTGTGATAATTTTTTAGGACTAATTAACTAATCGATTCTCGAAATTTATAAACGCCTCCGTAGATTTTTGCTTTAATTATAGATCCAGTCACCTATCTCCCAAACAGAAAAAGAATCTCCTTAATTAAAAATAATAAAGTTAAAGCACTATTTTAAATTTTAGATTAAATATTTATCATCGTTTATATGGCATGGCGAAATTTCATTTACTTAATACATTTTCATTATTAGCTTTAATTATACGTTTTCTCGCAAATTTAATTTGCCAGGTATATGGACATGTTTTTTTCAAATTTACATAAGTCACATGTTACATTATAAGGATAAAGGTATGCCTGCATGGGCGTAGCCAAGGAGGGGCAACTACCCCCTGGTCCAAAAATTTGTCGAAATTTATTAAAAATATGGCTGAAATTTCAAAAGAATGATAATTTGGCCCATCTCTAAGTCATTATTACCCCCTCCTCCCTCTGATTTCAATGGTGGCTACGCCCATGGATGCCTCATTAATAATGGATAAAAAAATTAGTATTTAATAAAAGTCTAGACGCTTCCCAAACTGTCCTGCCCGATCGATTTACCAATATAACAAACACAGAAACAACATCATTTAGAGAAAAAATTCCAATTTCATTATCACATAATATTACACGTTCCCATATTTTTTAGACATAGCCGAGCCATTTCCCTTGTAACGGAGAGCCGGGCGTTAAATATTTGCGTAAATACACAAACATCATACACACACCTTGCCTACAATACCACAATCCGCGCAGAGCATTACGTTCCGTCGTAAGGACAAGCAAAAAAAATAAACAAACATTCATTTAGTATATTCTCTATCGAGAAGATTCTAAGGAATTCTCTCCATCGAGATTTTGGTAAAAGAAGATTTCTAATATAATATATTTGACAGAACTAACAGGCGCTCGCCCCCTCCTACTTCTACAGCAACAACCCTCTCTCACAGAAATTCCTCCTTCGAATCGCTATAAAATTTGTTCGACTAATCAATAAAAAAAGAAGTAGATATTATACTACACATCAGAAGTTATTGAATCAAAGCTTGCCTTCTTACCCTATCCACCAATAGTAGCATCTTTCGGGGAAAAAACTTTGCTTCAAATCAACTCCTTATCCACTTTGTTGATTCCGTAACACATACAATTCTACAATTCTTATATCATAAACTTATATAAGTATGCCACCTTTTAAAGCAGTTGAACATCCGAAATGTCCAAAATGCGGAAAATCCGTATATGCGGCTGAAGATCGACTTGCTGGAGGATATCACTGGCACAAATTTTGCTTTAAATGCGGTAAAACTTTCAACAATCATTTATTTATTCACTTTAAAAAAATATTATTTACTCGATGAATTTCATTATTTTTAGTTTTAAATGTCGCGATACGTTTAGATCTATTTTTAAGAGATTTATTCAGGGAAGCATAAGAGGGCGTTAAAAAATAATTATATATCTTCTTACATATATTGTTTAAGAGACATAACGATTATATATAGTTTTAAACTTCGAAAGAAATTTATTTCAATTTTTTTATGTTTTAGAATATTTGCAAGATTAATGAATGTAACCTTTGTTAAAATCAAATTTGTTTCAATTTAATTTCTTTTTTTTACAGTATTTCATTTTGTTCCATATTAGAGATAAAAGATTTGCAATAATATAATACCAAAAATATAATTACCAGTAAAAATGGGTAAATTTACATTATTTTTAACTTGGATAGTTTTTTCCCCAAATATATTTTGTTTCACAAATATGTATTTTTACATGTTTTAACCATATTAAATCAAAATTCGATTATTAATTTGAGTTGAACCAGCATGGGCGTAGCCAGCATTTGGATTAGAGGGGGGCAATATGATTTAGGGAGGGGCAAATGGATCATTTTTTGAAATTTTAGCCATAATTGTAATATATTTTGACAAATTTTTGGATTTAGAGGGGGGCAGCCGCCCCTCCCTGCCCCCCCCCTTTGGCTACGCCCATGTGAACCAGGCTTTTGTTAATTTTAATCTTCCTAGTCCAATTTAACCTTACTTTCTATCAATGTCGCAGTGGCCACTTTTGACACAACTATGTTATTTTTTTAAGGATTTCTAAGCTTTACATAAAAATATGTGCCAAAATGCAAAAAATATAATCAAAATTTACAATATACTTTTTATAAATAATGCATCTCATCTTTTTCAATTTAATCACAAGCATTGTTACACTGGTTTTTATTTGGAAAATACTTTGATCATTACAATTTTTATGGCCCATTAAAATTAATTTATGGTCCATGAAAAATTCGGTAAAGTTTCACCCGAACAAAAAAAGGTTGTAGCTTTTCTAAATTTAATCCGAGAAAGATTACTATTACTATACAATTCAACGTGCCAATTTTTTGTTTATCAGAGTTCAGCCATAATAAAACTCAAATTACTGATGTTGTATGGCAAAACTGAGTTTTACAAATAAAACTTGGGTAATGTTTTTCTGTTTTCTAAAATGAACCTCATCTTGTTTACTTTGGATGTGAGAGCTAGGTTAACAGCTGCTTAAAATCTAAATGGATCAAGCGAGGGGGTAGAAAATATAAAAAATACTTCGAGATTTTGTATCTATGATAAATGAGTGGAAATTTCTGTAAACCATAAAGCCACAAAAATTTATGTTTTACTCTGATTTACAATAAAAGTCATAAATTTTAGTTTTTTATATAATTATTTATCTACAATATTTAGTTAATTAGAGTTTTACAACTTAAAAGTCAGTTTTACATCGACATGTTTAAGTTTTTATAAGAGGTTATTTATATTTCCAAATAATTTTTCCAAGCTATTTTTGTAATTAAATCGAGGAATCTAGCTTTTTTCTTTTTTTGTTAAAAGGAACTTAAGTTTTACGGCCTTCATTCTTTTTCCCCCTTGTTGCCATTTTAAGCCGTAACTCATGGGACTCGGGGTCGAGGACAGTTAAATGTAATTTAAAGACTTAGTATACTTCCTATATTTACAATAATTAAATGTTTCTCGTAATTTGACCAATATCTTATTTTTTAATATATCAATTTTAACTACATTTGATGAACATCTTAAAATCAATCTTGTACTATTATTAACTATACATTAGCTTTGTTTTTGAAACTTTTATAATTTATTTATTTACAACATTTCGTGCTTTTAATGTTAAATTGGTCAAATTATTTTTCAACTTTTTAATAACAAAACATAGCCATTTCATTATCTATCTTAAATATTGTCTCGTGAGGCATTTATTAGTATTTCAGTAACTAAACCATTTGTTTTCTACAACTTCAAACAACTAAGCTAAAATCAGCGTAGTTTAAACTTTTACTTAATGCCGCTCAGAATTTTGTATTTTAAAATAAAACTAAAAATTGATATTTATTGTTAGATTTGTGTAACAAAATGTTGGAAAGTACCAACGTGACCGAACATGAAGGCAAACTGTATTGCAAGCAATGCCACGCCCGCAAATTTGGGCCCAAAGGCTATGGTTTCGGGGGAGGGGCTGGAGCCCTCAGTATGGATACTGGAACCCATTTAGGAAATTACGAAGGATGTGAAATGACGTATAAATTTATTAAATCACTTTTTAAATAGACTTTTACATGATAAAATTAAAAAATATTTTATTTTTTACCTACTTTGATTATCACAAATATTTCCCCTATTTCATAATATCGTGTTGTGCCTGTGCCAACTAGTGTTCTAAAAACGGCTGGGTTTTGTTTGGTCAATCGAAACCCAGCCGTTTTCCAACACTAGTGCCGACCTTTATTCATTTAACTAAGTGGGCTTCCAATAGTACCTTTTTAAACAAATTTACGGATTATTTTAATGCATGGTTTTATTGAGATTTTCGCTTTTCTATCAATTACTTACATTTATATAGGTGCTTCATTGAATAAAGTTTAACATGGGTGTAGTCAAAGGCAGCTTGGAATTAGAGGGGGGGGGCAATATGATTTAGGGAGGGGCAAAATAAACATTTTTCGAAATTTTAAGGTCATAATTTTAATAAATTTCAACAAACTTATTAATTTAGAGGGGGGCAGCCGTCCCTCCCTGCCCCCCTTGGCTACGCCCATGAAATTAAATCAATAATTTCAAAAACAAAATTATTTTACGCAACTTTTCGTCTAATTCTTAGAAATGTCCCACAATCACATTTGGGCAAAGAAGCTCCCCCATCCTCCGCACCTGCAGGTTCTGAAGTATGTAGACGTTGCGGTAAACCGGTCTATTTTGCTGAAAAAGTTATCGGAGCTGGAATGGTATTATATTTTTATTTGTTTATAAAAATATTTATTTATTTTTTATATTGCTTTTTATTTATTTACAAAAAAAAATATAAATAAATGTATTTGTTTGTTTGTTTGTTTCTAGCCATGGCACAAAAATTGTTTCAAATGCGCTAAATGCAGTAAAGCCCTCGACTCTACCACTCTGGCTGAAAACGAAGGCGAAATCTATTGCAAATGTAAATATATACCCATAAATTGCATAGCAATTAATAATAATAATACCCATTTTTAAATTATCCCATTTAGACCTTGTTTTTACGACAAAATAATTCTTTAATTTTCTCAAAATTCATAATTCCATTTAATTAGAAAGTATTCTGGTTTGCGAAAGTGATGATTTAAATACCTAAATCTTTTGCTAGAAATAAAATGAAAAGTTTAAATTTAGTAGTTTTAAAGTAATAGGATTATTGTTTTTTATAATGATGGAATTAACATTGCAATTGTCAGTTTTTTTTAACCAGAAGGACACCTAGTTTTCTAAGGTCTAAACGCGACCAAACCTATTAAAGACATATAAAATATAACTCTATATTAACTTATTTACCTTTGTTAATTTTAAAGGAAAACTATTTTTATTTTTTTTTAATTTTACTTTTAGCGTGTTACGGAAGCTTATTCGGACCCAAAGGTGTTGGATTTGGGGTGGGAGCTGGAGTCCTTAGCACTAAATGAAGCGGAGAAACCAAAGCATTGAAAACTTCTAACGGTTACAATCATAACATAATGTATACAATTTAAACGATTCGACTACAATCAATAATGATATCACATTGCTACACCACAATCTCATACCCCCCCCCCCCCCCATGTACCTTCTAAATCAATAAATGCAAAAAAAATTGAAATTTTCCCTTCCTTAACTCTCTCAAAACTTCAAATTTGCTTTAAATATCTCACAAAAATCACATTTTCCCCCCGATTTATTGTATAATACGAGCAGCATATATATATATCCACGTATATAGTTGACAAATTTGACACAAATAGTAATTGATTTCTAATTATTATTATTATAATCCCTGAAATAAATTTATTTACCCTTAAGCGCGTACAGCAATTGTTGAAAATTTTCTTATCGTTTTTTCTTTAAAGTATCTCTAAGTTTTGCGCTTACTTTGTTAATGATTTTATTTCATACAATTACAAACTCTCTACCGTATGTATCAATATAACCCTAATAAAGTTATGCGTCTTACCAATGCTTCTGTAGGAATTTACTCTAATGATTAAATAAAATATAATATTTTAACATGCTATAATATATATAGATGTTAATTTTTTAGGTTATTTCTTTTAATTTTACCAAATATTTCATTTTTTAAGGGTATAGTAAAAATTTAGAACGTGAATATTCTAATGACTTGAATTAAAATGAATGCTTTGATATATGAGTTTAATTTTCAATGTCTATTTAATATCCATAGTATTAATATTCTACAACAAATCGACTATTAGCAGTGGATCAGGTTTTTATTTTATAAATGCATTTATTAGTTTGGAGGTAGTTAAGAAATTTTGAATTTTAATAATAATTGTTTACGTTTACTAGATCAATTAAGTTTTATATAAATTAAATCGTTTCGTTGACATATATGCCTTAGTATCAAAGTAACGCAATTACAATTTTATTGTGTAAAAAATGGGGTATGTTTAAGCTCTTGTCAAGATAGTTGTCATTTTTCCTTGGAATCTATAACAATATTTAAAAAAATAGTGAAATTTATAATAATTTTGTGATTTTGGGAATGATTTTATCAATTCAATTTTAGTAAAAGTAAAAATCCCCATGAATTTATTTTTTTTAATATGGTAGCCGTAGACTCAAAAAGTTATATTAAAAAGAGACACAATTACAGCTAAAAATTAATATTAATATTATCTAGTTGCTAAATGCAAAACCTATGAGGACGTCGAAAGTTCCCTATTTATTTTATCATGCAACGAGGTGGAGACAGCTGAAGAATGGACCGAGGGGGTCACTCCTTTACGGGGTAATTTAAAAGTCAAAACCAAACTCGCTTTGGGTTTAGAGCTATTGCAATCACCCTACTTCGGAAATCTGACCTGTAATTTACCGCAAAAAATCACGAATTTGCCCTTGTCTGACTTTCTATCATTTACCTTGTCCGGTATTAACTTGTCTACTCCTTTATGTGACACTTTTCTGTCACCCCTACCAAAACTAGTGTCGCTCAATTTATCCGATTGTCAACTAACCGTTTTACCAGCTGTCCTTTTGTCACCTCTGACCGGACTTAAGGTATTGGACTTGAGTTCAAATCGCATAGTTTCCCTACCTCCTAACTTCTTCAAACCATGTCCCTCTTTGTCAGAGTTGTTGCTTGATGGTAACAAAGAATTAAGATCCGTTCCTACAAGAGGACAATTGGGATCACTGGTAAAGTTGGGATTAACGCATTGTAATTTTGATTACGAATCCTTGCTCGGCTTACGGCTAGGTGCTAAATTACGAGAACTTTACTTGGCGGAAAATAGCATAGCCTACCTACCCGATCACATAACTGATGCCCTTGCTAGCGGACAATTGAGGGGCTTTACAATTTATAACAACAACTTAGCTTGCGATTGCCAAAATGCACATTTCCTTAAGAGTTTTAAAACTTGGATTATAAACAAATTGGTACACAAGTATATTTATCAATTAAGACACTGTTATCATGGGCGTAACCAGGGGGTCGCAGGGAGGGGCGGCTGACCCCTTCTAAATTTAAAAATTTAATTTAACTATGTTTAAAATCTCAAAAAATGATCATTTTGCCCCCTCTGATTCGAATCCTGGCTAGGCCCATGCCTGTTATGTATATGTATTACGATGTAAATGATCTTTTAATTCTTATATTTTCTAATATAAGTTTAAAATTGTTAACTTGTTTAAAAACAGAACAGAGTAAATATATTCTTTAAAAACACTTTTTAAAAATCACGACGAGGCACGCTTGTTGTAAAACTAAGTGACTTAATTCTTTAAAATTGTCATTTCAATTTCAGCTAACATAGATCCTGCTAGTAGATACTTGGCCCAAACTATCAACACTTAATATCAAAAGAATCATGGGCGTAGGCAGGGGGGGGGGCGGCCGCCTTCCCCCCTAAATGAGTTTTTTTTTAATGTAAATTTTTGTAAAAATTGGAAAAAATTAGTGTTTCGCCCCCCCCCCCCCTCCTACGCCGGATAACATTTTAATCGGTATATCTAACTTTAGACTCAGAATGCACAAAATCCTGCAAAAGGCAACCCATCGAGGGATTCGGGTATCAGTCAAACTAAGTGCTTCTCTCCGCCAGCCTTCGAAAATCAGCTGATTCTCAACATTTTAAACAGCTTTTCCACTGCCCTCTCTTGCCTTTCATTTGAATGTCCGGCCCAAAGGCCGTGTGCATGCGACTCACCCACAGATATTTATTGCACATTAACCTTCCAGGATCAGCTGCTCCAATCCGCACTCTCGAGGGTTCGGTCAAGTCGGCGATTAGATAATCTATCCATCACCTTAATTTACTTGGGCAGTCCAAACACAAGCGGCTCCTACATAGATGGTCTACCCTTTGATGAGTTAAGGCCAAAGGAATTATTTATCCAATCAGGCCCTCAAGACATTTTAACGGCCAAAACTTTAACCAAATTTTGCTCGGATCTCTCTACGTTAGTTTACGCCTACGCCATTAGCTTAACTAGCATCGATGTTTCGGCTTTTCGGAATTGCGTTAACCTCGTTAGACTTTATTTAAACGATAACTCGATAAAGTTGATAGATAAAATGACGTTCGATCCCGCCTACTTAAAACAATTGAAGATTTTGGATTTGAGTTCGAATCAATTAACGCAATTCGTAGACGTTCTCCTGCCGACAACTTTGCAGCGCTTAGATTTAAGAAATAACCCACTTGGTACCCTAGGACCCAAACCCTTCTTATCATTAAGTCAAATCTCTGTGCTGACGTGGAACTCTAACATGAAGTGCAGCTGCGCCTTAATAGGCTTTAGCCGTTGGGCCAATTTCTTAGTTGATCAGGTGGCGGGCTCAAAATTTAGGCAAGAACAAAGGACGGACTTAACTACAGCCATTTTTGGGCAAAGCGTGATCTGGTGCATGTACAAAGCCCCAACTCCAAACCCCATAATCGACCAAAAATTATTGGTCACCGAAGAAAATGTGGACCTCTACGTTTCGCTTTACAACATTTCGGAATCCATAGTGGGCCCGATTTTAAATAGATACTGCGCCAAATACTTGCTCAAACTTTGGCCTAAAAGCGCAGGTTTTCCCAAAGATTTTACGCCTCAAAATCAGCTGACGGTAACGGCTGATCCAAATAACTCCACCGTGGCAACTCAACGCACAACAACCTCGGTAATAAAAAGTGCAAATGATAGCTCACAAAAGACGGGGGGTCTTAAAACATTACAAACCAATTTGGCATACCAAAGTACTGAGGCAATGAAAACGACAAACAATATGGCCTCTTTTAAACCGCACATCGCTAAAATCCAAAATAAACCACCGTCCATATTCTTGATCCTTGCATTTGTAGCGGGTTCATTAATCCTAGCGGCAATTATAGTTATCGGTATACGATATTATTTAACTAGAAAATACGGATCTACCAGAATAATATTCCGCAAAAAAAGTTTAGTATTTACAATTTATAATAAAATTTTTTGTTGATATTATTTGTTTTTTATTTGATGTAAGAACATTAATTCTATTAGTTATCATGATTTACTGATTTAATATTGTATACTTTTCGCTAATAGATCATGTAACATCGCCGAAAGAAATCAAACCTAAGATGGGAGTTAAGGACACGCCAAACAACTCGTATATATAATCTTTTATTTTTACCTTAGAAAATTAACTAAATTCTAAATCATTTTTTTTTGCCAGGCCGGATAAAAAGTTAGATTTGCCAGAATACAAAGAATATTTTGATTATGAGCAATACCAAGAATCTGCTACTTAATTCCTTCGCCCATCGGTTCTAGCTTATTTTAATTATGTTTGATGTAATCACTTTAATGTTAAGATGTGTCCTGTTAGATTTATAATAAAAGTTATCTAAAACAATATATCTCACTTTACTGCTGTAATTATAGTTCTTAATTAAAATTTATTAAAACATGATACAAATGTATAATATTAAAAGTAATTTGGTTGCATTATATATATATATTTATTTATTTTACTTGAAGTTTCTTAATTTACATAGACTAAAAATGGCTAAATTCAAAAACATTAAAAAATATTTCTAAAAAATTATGGATTTTTTGGTGTGCAATAAATGCCGTTTGAAAGACGTTTGAGTCTTAACTGGAAGCACTGAAAATTTTCCTTGGAGCCATTTACAACTTTCTCAAACAATCTTCAACGCTCTACAAAATATGTATGTATAAAAAACGTTAAAATAACCATCAAAGTGCAGGTAAGATATTGCTAGGCGCGAAATATGCAAATTTTTTAAGCATATAAGTTAGGGTTGATTATTAATCATTTAAACCTATGGGTATATTTGGCGATTATCTTTTATAAAAAACATAGGTTTAATATCTGCCTATTATATGCAATTTTTTGAACCTTGCTGTATTTACACCATATTAATCTCAAAATTAAGCTAAATTTAAAATAAACTATATTTTGTAAATGTAAAAAACATCCCATATTAATCTCAAATTTAGACAATTTTCTTTAACATGTTTTATAAAATGAACTTGATGGCAAAAGAAAATAAATGAGTTACGTTACGAAGGGGTTTACAAAATCAATATTCACGAAAATTAATGTTTCAAACAAATAATAAAAAATTAAAAGGATCGTCTGCTTTGGGGTAGACGAATCGATGCAATAGTTCACACGTGATTAGATAATAATTACTCAGGCTATTCGACGTCGCGTTTGTTTTCGCGTCGCGGACGAACACAGAGAAGAGGGCGGGGCCGGGGGGAGCCGTGGGGGTTCAGCTGTTGTGACGTCATCATCGTCGTCGATGACGTCATCGCCGGTCCGTGCCAACAAGTAAACTTTTTTGCGACGACGAAAGGGGCGCATGCGCGTAACTACGGCCCGCGTCCTGGGTTCGGATGAGCTGGTCGACGCGCCCGTCACGTGATTTCGATCGTAAACGCTGTCGACGCCATCTTTAAAGGGAAAAAGTTATAGGAGATAGAGCTTAAGATACATTTTTACTAATAATTTTTTTTATTATATTCCAGGAGAGTAAGTGTACATATCATATATCTAAACTTAATTTTCATTCCTTTTAAAAAAATTATAAGCATCGCAATATAAAATATATTGATTGTGATTATCCGCAATTTAAGATGGGATAAATTAGAATTAGAGAATCCAATTTTTCGTGATACTTTTTTTCAAGTAACTTTAACGAAAAAATTTAACTTTTAAAAATAATTTAATTAAGCGGCTCTAATTACAATAAATAAGTTATTAAAATTATTTTCTGTTTTATAGTTCTAATAGATACTAATATGTAATTATATAGATACTAGAATAAAGTTCGCAATTGTTATCAAAAACTTAAAACAGGTGGATGGGACAGGGGTCTAAAAGCCATATTAATACCTATAAAATAGGGAGTTGGGTAAATTCAAATCTATAAAAGGTTAATTGTTTTGAATTTAATTCGGGCCGGGCTGTAAACACCAGCCCGACTGAAGCCTGGCCCTTTTTGGGCTCGGCCGGCCTATGAAGGGTCTAAGATATAGCTATATGAGTTATATACCGTGAACGAGGGATTCGTCCACGCAGGAATTGGCAGGGGCGGGTAGGGAGGGAGGACTAATCATCACTCCCCCGGAGTTTCGTCGACCCCGCCCATCGATGACGTCACGGGTGGGCGACGCTGAGGTCACGACGCTCGTGGGTGGAGGCGGGGGACGTGTGGGTGAGGACGCGACGGAAACGTAAGTCGTCGTTCCGCCACCGGGGAGCGAATCGCGACGAGGGCGTGACCAAGGGCGTTGACGGTGAGGGGTGAGAAAATCGTGGCGTCGCCGCCTTCGTTGCGTAGTCAACTGCTGTTGGTCACGTGATCCAAACAGCTGTTTTTGGTAACGTTCGAAAAAGGATGACGGCGCAGGTGCGGCGGAGGATGATGACGTGTCACCGCCTGACCGGGCGACGGCGCCATTTTTTTGTTGGATACGGGCCAGAAATCCCGATTGTAGAGAAGAAAATGGCGACTAATGTAAAAAAAAATATAAATTTGAAATTGAGTTCTTGAAACAGGGTATTTAACAAATCTAGTGTTATTATCTAGCGCGTCTTATTAGACCTACGCTGTTGAAAGGAGTAAACAGACTTAATATTAATACCATCACCATCAAAAGAATCTATGGTTAGAACCGCTTACCTAATATAAGGTAGGGAAGTCACTTTTTAAGCCGAACCCAACCCGAAAGCATTTTAAAATTTTTAAACCGAACCCGACCCGAAAGTATTATAAAATTTTCAACCCGACCCGACCAGAAAGCGATTAAATTATTTTAACCGAAACCCTCCCGAACGCGTTTCAAATTTAGCTAACACCAATTTGTCATGTATATAGCATGAACGACCCAAGAAAACAGCGGGCCCTAGATCGATAATTGGCTCCGAAAAGTGGGCTAAGGACGGAAGAAGGTTACCGAAGATTGGATCGGTAGGGAAATAAAGCAAGGATACAGCAAAATAGGGCTATAAATAACGAATTGGCCCGAGAAAGGTAGCGGAGAACTAGAACTGTCAGCAGAAGATTCCAAAATCCTTCAAAACGAAGGGCCATCCAAAAGTTGGGGCGGAAAAATGGGTCAAAAAAAAGAAGTTTCAAGGATAAAAACACAAGCCAGAAAATTAAACCTATATAAGCCCCACGAAAATCGATACACAGCAGAACGTTTCCTTCCGAACGTTTCTCTAGAATCTAAAATTTTCCCCCTTCCCGAATTTCTCGAGATCATATTCCCGTTTAAAAATATACCCCCGTACTTTATAGTTGTCTAGATTGGTAATGAAATAATTGTTTCATCAGTGTCATAATGATCGTCCCCCCAATTCACTTTCTCGCTACGCCGTTTATATATCTAGCTCGAACTTATAGTATTATCCGTCGGAATTCTGTATAATAGTCGAAACAATAAATTAATTGGACAACGTAGTTTGAGAATAACAGAACCGAAAGGTTAAAGGTCCACGAAACAGAAAAGTAGTCAGATACATCCCTCGGTTACAGGATAAAACTTACAAATATAACAGTCTCCAAAGTGAAAATAAGACACAATTAAGTATATATCTAACTAATGGCACATTCGAGTCTCAATGCCAAAATAATATACGGTTTGCACCACACCCACATTAAAAGTTCTCAAAAGAATATGAGACTAGCAATACTGTTATGGCTATTTTTTGAACACCATAATATCACTCGAGCAGACACTTCGGCGCGCCCGTTACAACACTAGTCAAATCCTAACCCAATAGAGCTTATTAAACCTACATGGGAATATAAAATTGAGTTGATTTAAACTCAAGAAAAAAACGTTTTCAACTATCAAAAAACAAAATAATAATAATTACAACAGAGTTTGACTCATGAAATTGAATCGGATATTTAGACAAAGATAAATTCGCGCGATCCGAATCTGAATCCGATATTAAGACAAGCCCTAATTTGTAATATTTGCAAAAATTTAATAAAAACCGTGAAAACTCTATTTAACATGAACTACTAATTTACCGATCTTTTAACGGTAGAAGAAGATAGCAGGGATGGGGGAGGTGGGGGTGGCAAGCCGTTGTTGATTTGATTATAGCTATACGTAGTGCCACCGCCATTGCACATTTCTACTGGTAGACCGTAAGAATAATCCAAAATAGATGTTCGATCGTCGAGCTGACACCTATCGAGACTGACGTTTTGAGCATTGACCGTGCTACGTTTACCAACTAGATTGCCACCTGTATATTCGGTGAAAACAAATAATTGAATCGCTAAATCTAACACCTCTCCCGACCTCATCTCTTCTACTAGTGTTGTGAAAACGGCTGGGTTTTGCTTGGTCAACCGCTGGTTTTAGTCGACTTAACATAAACAGACCAATGGTTTTTTGTTCTGTTATTCTTATTCGCATAAGCAGGGTCTGTTTATATTTAGTCGATTAGAACCAACGGTCGCCAAACAAAACCCAGAGAGAGAGAGATAAAGTGGAAAAATACAAATATCTCAAAAATTTCATTTTTGTCCAAGTAGTGGACACGACCCTCGGTAATTTAAGTCTCGAGGGCAGCCAATTCCTTAAACAAATATCAAAATATATTGTCCCCATTACACACGATCCCAAACAATTTGTTTGCGGCAAGCAGAAAATCACCATGGAAATTGCAAAATCCATTACAATTTCAATTCATGGCTCTATGCCCGCTCATTAATCTAATAAATGTTAGCATGTATCATACACAATTATTTGGCAATAAACCTCTCTCTATAAGTGTTTAAAAAAATGGGTTGGTTCCCATCAATTAATATTAACGCGCTAACATAGACTATAATAATACAATAAACGAGCGAACAGCTGATGATTATTAAGTAAGGAGGTATGGGGCCATGTTTCCCTTCATTTGTTAAATAATTAATTGTTAAACTTAGGGCTGAAAAGATTGTCCTTTAAATGTTCTCATTATTATTTATTATTCCATAATTTTTGCAATTTATCACTGGTCAAGTGCGCTAAACGGAAAAACCTAAATTCTAATGCAAAAATCAAATATTTTCAAAATGGCGTACCTTTAACGAGGGGTCGCCCGAGCCCGTCGAATCCCGCGTTCCCATTGGTCGATATCGCGAGGGGGCGGATGTCTCGACCGGAAGTGTAAGAACCGGTCGTTGGGGCGGGGCCTCCCCCCATGATGTCGTCTTCGTGAAGTTTGCGACGGTAGGAGGCGTAAGAGGCGGCCAAGAGGAGTGCCAGGGTCAGGGCGCCCACACAAGTCAGGATGTAGCGCCACTGGGTACCGTTCGACTTTTTAGGTCGCTTCGTACTATTCTTATCACCGCCTCCACTTGACGAGGCTGAATATATTATTTTTCAAATACAAAATTTATGGTGGGGGCAGGGTTCGAACTCGCGTTTAGAAGTTACCGATATTTGATAATTGTATCTCACCATGGGCGTAGCCAGCATTGGGATTAGAGGGAGGCAATGATGATATAGGGAGGGGCAGAATGCTAATAATTTTTTGAAATTTTAACCATTATTTTAATAAACTTCAACAAAATTTTGAATTTAGAGGGGGGCAGCCGCCCCTCCCTGCCCCCCCCCCCCCTTGACTACGCCCATGATTGTATCTCACTAATTTTAGCAATTATATGGCTCAGCTCCTTTTATTAGGCTTGATTGTAAATGGTAAGATGCACGAAATAGTTCAGTTTTATTGAGTGGGCAAAAGTAATTCAACAATGGTAAAGGCCTCTTAGGTACACTTAAAGATAATCGAAGCTCTAAAAGTCAGGTCGAATTAGTCAAACGCAACCTATTGTAAACAAATATTCACAAAATTTCAAATCACGTAAATAGTTTTAACGTGTATTTAAAAAATTAAACTAAACATTTGACAGGGAAATAGATAAATACATGAGCGTAGCCAGGGTTGGAATTAGAGGGGGGGCAAAACGTTAATTTTTGGAAATCTTAGCTATAAATAAATTTATAATAAATTTTTGAATTTAGATGGAGGCAGCCGCCGATTCCTGCCACCCCCTGGCTACGCCCATGGATAAATTTTCTATCCTATAGCATCCCGTATATTTAGGCACAAACTGATTAACACGGCATTGGTCAGCCGTTAAAAAAAGAGACTCGAAATATCTTTAAATAGTTTTTTTAATCTCATTTGATTTGCTGGTGATATTTTAGATTAATAATAATAAGTATTTCCTCTCGTTCTACCAAATTGAGTGTTATAAATAATCAATAATTAACCCCTAGTTGGTTTTACGAGTCCATATAACCCTATTCATTATTCCAAGGTATCATATAAAAAAGTCAATTAGGGATTTGAGCAAGATGTAAGCGATTTTACGATTAAAATATTGACTAAAATTTAAAATGTAAGCAGGGTTAAAATTTAAAATTTCAGGCTTTTCATAATTTGTATGTTACAAATAGTTAGCCTTCTGTGTCATGTTGACACTTAACGTCAAACTAAGGGGAAAATAGTGGAGCCCAACAAAAACATTCATACCACTATCATCTTCCCTAGTTATCCCGGGAGAGATGTTAGGGGTCAGGTCGGGGGAACGCCCTAAATCTTCTTGGTAGGGGTGAGGACGTATTGGGCGTCGAGCGTTTTCTGACGCTCCTGCTCCTATACTCCCGGGCACGCTCGAGCAATGCGCTTCGTCCGAGCGGTCAGCGCAATCTGACGCCCCATCGCAACGCCAAGCCACGGGAACGCAGTCTATGGGCCCGGAGCGGCAAGGGAAATGGTCGGGCGCGCAAGCGGCGAGCGCTGGTTTGCACGAGCGTTCGTGTTCGAGCACGAGATCCAAAGGGCAGGAGCAACGCCTGAGCGTCAACTGCGGGCCGGGCAAACAGAGGTGAGAACAATTTCCGTGCGAGTTATACAAGGCAGAGCAGGGGTTCTGCCTCAAATCGTATCTAAGTACAAGGAAATTAGTAACCATATTAATAAATAGATATATAAAATTTCAAATCGTATCTACAAGGAAATTATTTATCATATTAATAAATACCTATTATTTATATAGAATAAACCTAAGAAGCTAAAATTTTGTGTAACAAAAATGTTTAGTGATATACCACTACCTACGTATACAACATACCGGTTTCAATTTTTGTTTCTTACAAAAATTTCGTTGACATTTTTAATGTTTATGTTATAATCTAGAGTAGTAGTGTTGTAAAAACGGCTGGGTTTTGTTTGGTCAACCTTTGGTTGAACTAAAGCTAAAGGTCGAATCTGATCTGTTTTTTTTAAACTTCGACCAAGCCTAGAGGTCGACTAAGAAAAACATGTCAGTCGACTAAAAGCAAAAGTTGACCAAACAAAACCCAACCCTTTTTCCAACACTGACCTAGAGGTTTCGAACAAAAATATAGGAAAATTTGGTTAAGCAAAAATGCAAACCAAACCTTAATGCGTATGCTAAAGAGTCAATAAACCCACCCATAACAAGGTGACCAGAAACAGGGCCTGGCTCCAATTAAGTGCTAACGTGTGTAACAACTACAACAAATCACAATGCTAAACGTTTCAATCCATTCTAACTTACAAACAAAGCAACGCGAAATGATTAAACAATTCTGTATATATATATTTTTTTTTTCCACGGAATTTACCTCTGTTATCGAAAACTTTCACGAGGGCTATATATTTAGTTACAACAAAAAAAAGTGGAAAAAAAAATGATAGAAATATATATATATATTTGGAAGTTCCACTGACTCGTAACGCGATAGTTCCGAAGGTCCGTACAAGTTATGATTAATAGCTAGCAAGTAAAGGGGATGCCCTAGGCCAACAATTTCCCCGTACGTTAGCCTAACACCGGTAACCCTATCCAGCGATTCGAGCTTGCGTAAATCGGCGTCGACCCAAAGCAGGAGCGCTGCTGTAAGAGCCAAACCCCGCGGGTTCACGAGAGCCGTATCGACCAAAACTTTTCGATTTCCACCCAGTCCATCCGCGCTTTCAATTTTACCCAGACCCGAGTCGGACCAAAATATGGAGCCGGTCCCGGGGTCGCAAATCAGCGAAGTTGGCCTCTCCAAACCCGTAGCTATTATAATGGTATTTCTCGTGCCGTCCGCTTGAGCTCGCTCTATGCGACTGCTCGGGGTTGTGGTCGATGCAGTGGCGGATAGGGGAGAATGATCGGATTCACCTTGCAACGCGGCTGTGTGGTGGCGTCGTTCGTTTACCCAAAATAAGTGTCTAAATCGCGTGAAATTAACGATAACATGTTATACATACCCTTACCGCTCGCTAGGGTTGTGTAAAAAGGCTGGGTTTTGGTTGGGTATGTGATTCATATTTCCGAATTTTTAACAAAGAAGCGTTAAATGGGAAAAAGCGGTGTTTCTTTACGAGGAAAGGCACAGGAGAAAATAGATGATTGATTGCATCGCAACGTGTGTTTTTTAAAATCCCTGGAAATTAAGCACCTACATCAAACTATAGCCTCTTACGATTATATTAACTTAAGGAAACACTTTTTGGCTCAACAATCTAATCCGACCTTTGATTTAACTAAGAATAACGGTCGACTGTGGTCTGTTTTTCAAATTTCGACTAAGCCTCGTGGTCGACTAAGAAAAAGAGACCAAAAAATCTTTGGTCTGTTTATGTTTAATCGACTAAAACCGAAGGCCGACCAAACAAAACCCAGCCGTTTTTACAACACTACCGCTCGCTAAAGTTGTAAATAGTCACTGGAACAATATCTCGCTCATGATTCAATTAGATTAACATTTCAAATTTGGTACTTTACTAAGTAAATCATCGTTTGAATACTCTTATCTGATTGAGAAGGACCCCCAAAATTTTCAGCCAAATTATCAAGCACCACGGGAGTCCGTGTTGATTTATTAAGTGCCAGTGGAGTATTTATAAATAAAAAAACAAATAAAAGTAAGGAAAATTTCCCACCAAAAAAGTTAATTGCAGGGGTGATGATAAAATACAAATTTAGCGGCAACTCCTACGTTAAAAATATCATCGTATTGTTCCCACAGCAATCGCTTTATTAAAAGCGCTCTCAGAAAATGAAGGAAATTATCAAAATTTTATGCCATTGCCAAACTTTGACTAGGCGAAAAATTTTCGTTTTATTATGACTATCATTTATTTATAGCTTCAAATAAGGAATCTATTGTAGTGTTAATTGCTATGCAATTTATGGGTTGTAAAAACGGCTGGGTTTTGTTTGGTCAACATTAGGTTTAACAAAGACTTACGGCCGACTGTGGTCTGTTTTTCAAAATTCGACTAAGCCTAGTGGCCGACTAAGAGAGATTGACCAAAAATTTGGTCTATTTATGCTTAGTTGACTAAAATCAAAGGCCGACCAAACAAAATTCATCCGTTTTTGCAATACTAATCCATTGTATATAATTTATATTGGGTTGAGGAGAAAGTTCGGTAGGGTGCAACACATGTTGCATTAATTTATCGATTTTTTGCTTCTGATTAATTATATAATATTCATTAAGTAGAACTCTTTCCCCTCTACAAAACTGTGCCAATCGTGATTTTAAGAAATTTAGTTTTTTATAACTTTCGCGACGTCAAAATGGAGTATCCAAACGATAAAAATCAACATTTTCGACACCTGCTATTCTTCGCTTTTCATCGTGGTGAAAACGCTGCTGAAACAGCCCGAGACATTTGTAAAGTATACGGAGAAGGTGTCATAGTTAAGTTTACAGCACAAAAATGGTCCGCAAAGTTCAAAAATGGCGATTTTGATATCGCTGACAAGCCCCGTAGCGGAAGACCCTCGGAATTAGACGAAGAGTGTCTCAGAGCAATTTTGAAAAGACGGTCGCCAAACAAGTCGTGAATTGGCGGAAATAATGAAGTTCGATCAGAAAACCATCCTAAATCATCTTCATTCGATGGGATTTGCCGAAAAATTACGATCTTGGATCCCTCACGAGCTTAACGAAAGCCACATAGAAAATCGCCTATTGCTTCTCAACATCCCGCCCATCATCGAGTAACCCGCGGTCATAAACAGCGCTTTTTGTACCGAATCGTCACGGGAGATGAGAAATAGTGTTTGTACGTAAATTTGAAGCAAAGAAAGGAGTGGGTGGCTCCTGGAGCGACTCCAAAGCCGAGGGTCAAGCCTGACCTCCATTCAAAAAAGACCATGATCTGCGTTTGGTGGACTGGGAGGGCATTCTGCATTGGAAAATTCTGAATGCCACGGTCAACAAGAAGCTATATATATCCCAGCTACACCGCGTGAAGAGGCTATTCGACTCAAAAGACCGCATCGACAAGGCCAGACCATACTCCTTCACGACAACGCAAGGCCCCATGTTGCTTAAGTCGTAAAAGCCGCACTCCAAGAGCTCGAATGGGAGGTCCTTCAGCATCCACCATAATCTCCGGACCTTGCACCGACGGATTACCATCTTTTCCGCTCTCTCTCGAACCATATAAGGGGCGTTACCTTGGACAATGTCTCAACAATTCTTCGATACCAGACCGGCCGATTTTTGGCGTAATGGCATCAAAAAATTGATCAAAAGGTGGGAGGAGGTCGTAAACACCAACGGCGAATATATTATTGAATAAGTTATTGTTATAACAATAACTAATCTTTAAATAAAAGACTTTGATAAAAACTCTACGAACTTTTTCCTCAACCTAATACATCATTAAAATCATGAATTACAAAAAACTATTATAAATTAAGCAATGATTTAATTTTCAATTAATTAAAAATTATAATTTAGACAAATATAACTTTTTCTCGTGTTACCCTGAGATGTGATTGAAACAAAGATGGGTCGGTTTGACGCCTGGACCTTTCAAGATGGCTCCCAAAGTGGTGCCGTTATCGAGCCACGTAACCATGATAGCTTCGGTTTTGGCACAAGTCCAAATAACCTGGCGTGTCACGTGATTAATCACCATGTCTATCGGGGCGTAGGAATACAGAACCTCCCGTCCCCCGTGATTTTTTCGGGCTACACCATTTTTCCTGTTCAAATTGCTCCCAGCTTGTGAGCTTGGCATCGAATGTGAGGCTAGGAATGCTTCTACTTCCTGCAAAAAGTATTTTTTTGGACAACAACCATTTTAACAAAATTCGCTGTATAAAAGAGGTGAAGTTGGATTAGAAGGAAAAATTCAATATATGACCTAAGGTGATATAGGTATATACTAAGGGCTTGTCTTTTATCAGATTCAGATCGCGCGAATTTATGTTTGTCTATATATCCGATTCAATTTCATGGGTTAAATTCAATTGTAATTATTAGTATTTTGAATTTTGACAGTTAAAAACATTTTTCTGTTTATTAAACTTCTAAGATTAAATCTAAACTTTGCTATTACCTAAAATTGTAAAAACATATAACATTTAAGATCAGGGAAAATTTTGCATCTTACAAAATCGCTATTATGTTATGCGTCTGAAATGTAAATCTGCTGTGAATTCGAAGTTGTTAACTTTAAATGATTTAATAAAAAAAGTCGTCAAAAATGGGGTCTAACTGACCCCATGACCGAGCTCAGATTTTCTCAGGATGCTCTGTCCTTGGATCCAGTATATCATACGATCGTGGTAATCATAAGCCAAAGCCTTAAGCCCTCTAATAGGTCCGATCGGGAATGCCATGTCTATGGGCTCGCGATCTAAAGCTATGCGATATATGGAGGCATCTTGTCCCAGCAGCAAATATTGGTCCGGACCTTTAACGTATTCGAATAAATTCATATATAAATGTCACTGGTCATGGGCGTAGCCGGAAAGGGAAGGGCAGGAAGGGGCGGCTGCCCCCTCTAAATCCAAAAAATCTTTAAAATTATGGCTAAAATTTCGTTAAATAATCATTTTGCCCCTCCATAAATCATTATTTCCCCCCTATAATCCAATTCTAACTACGCCCATGTCACTTGTAACCAAAGATTTACGAGATTTTACTAAAAATTTTGTAAAAATGGCAGTTAAAAGCCTAGCATAAGCTCTAACTTAACCCATTTATTAATGTTGTAAATACGACGGGGTTTTGTTTAGTCGACCTTAACTAACTATTAAATCTGGTCTGTTTTTGAAATAAAAACCACGGGTAGACCAAACAAAACCCAGCCGCTTTTACAACACCACCTTTCCTTATAACTAATCGAAAACCCCCAGAAATTATAATATCAATTTTCCCGGTTAAAAATGTTCAATAAATCATAATAAATCAGGCAAATACTTATGATAATCCTCTTTTAGTTACAAGTAATTATATAAAAACTCTGGTAAAAAAAGCTTTTGAGCGGTTAGGAGTTTTCTAAAATCGAGTCACTTATAAGTTTGTATGCCATACAAGCCTTATTGGTAGTGTTGTAAAAACGGCTGGGTTTTGTTTAATCAACAAAACATAAACAGACCGGAAACCTATGATCGGCTATGTTCATTCGACTCAACCCAAGGGTCGACCAAACAAAACCCACCCGTTTTTCCAACACTAGTTATTAGCAGTACTTACCAACACAGGAAGTTCCATCGGTGGAGAGATTAAAATGCGTGCTACACGTACATTGGTAGGGTTGTTTCCCATTTCGGATCGGCACACAAATTTGGTCACACCCAGCTGTTACGTTGCTTGAATTCGAAGAAGATTTTTGACAAATATCAACACGACTTAGATCTCCTATAATCGTTTTATAGTAACATTTTATTGAAACAACAGTGATAATCATAATTCCCATGGGAGCCAGGGGGCCAGGGAGAGGCGGCTGCCCCCCCCTCTAAATCCAAAAATTAATATAATGGATCATTATTGCCCCCCTAAAATAATGCTGGCTACGCCCATGATAAATTACTATTTAATCAACTAATAGTATCTACTACTCTTTATATCATTCATTATAAACCCATTGAGTCCGGACACTATTTTTTAAACGTCCCTTCTTTTAAAAAAAAATAAGCCAATTAAAGGTTATTTACATCTTAAGCTTTACTAAAAAAACTAATTTGATAATATCCAAAGGTCTCGAAGTATGCAAAGTTCTAGAGTAAATATGATGTTTTCGCATATGATAAATATAATTTATTAAAATTTAAACATATATCTTTACCTATTATCTAAAACTTAAAAAAAATCCAATAATTTAAGCTAATTTTAATATACAATCAGCTTAAAGTTTTAAAAGGAATTACGGGGTTGTCTGGAGGTATGGTAAACTTTGAGGTCTATGACATAATCCAAACCCGACAAGAAAGGGCTCTGAGTCGAACCCGGACCCGAGCCCGGACTTAGGGTCTTAATGGTTTGGGCAGACCAATCAGACCAATACAGGGTCGGACCCGAGGTATTTGGGTATAAAGCTAGACCGAACGGATGTGATTTATCGCTTAAATTGAATTGCGTGCCACCACCAATCAATTCGATAACGGGCTTAATCGGGCCCAAATTTATTGATTGATTTTGATCGATGATCGGAAGTTTGAGAGTCAATATGGCTCTGTTATCCAAATCGATCCAGTATAGCTGTCCCGACCCGTAATCTATCGTTAGGGCGTTAGCTCGTCCTGGGTGTGTGGGTTGGCCCTTGGCATTCAGCAAATTTCTAATAAAAGAAAAAGCCATTTAGAAAAACTTAATATTTTCCCCAAGTTATTCCTTAAATTAAGATTACACGTAGATGGCATAGATAAGAATAAAATTTTATACATGCTAAAATATATTATTATAGATTAATGAGCAGGCATATAGCCATGGATCGAAATTGTATTGGAATTTACAATTTCCATGGTGAATTTCTACTTTAAAACGCTTAAAAATTTGTAAAAAAAATTTACTTTTTCAAATTTTGCGTAATGAAAAGATTAGCAGATGGGAAATGTAAGGCGTCAGGTGGAGGAGACAAATAGGTAGATTGAGATGAAACCAAAATTCTCCGGTAGCTTCCATCCAAATTTGAGAATTCGATAGCGGGATTCGGGCCCCAAGTGCTCCAATACAATAATCTATGATTCCAGAGATATAGTTGAAATAAATTACAAAATTCATTTTCAAAACTAATTCAATGTTATTTATTCAATTATTTTTGGGTTAATTCGTAAATAAAATCACACTAACATGATATAACATTTATTAATAAATCGGTATGGCCTTAAGAAACTTTTAAACCCTAAAAAGTCCAATTTTTAAAACGTTCAAACAATAATAATTTCTTTAAAGTAAGGATCGGAAATTAAAATTTCTGGGAAATCTATAACGATATCACTGCTAAAAATTAAAAGAAAAATTATTTCGGGTGAGGAGTTTAGTTATAGAATCGGACCGGGCCGGGTTCCGGCAGAAAATTTTAACAAATCTCTTCTGGTATGGATCATAGATGAAAAATTCTGAGTATCAAGTTTGGGGAGCTAATATTACGAAATGATTAAATTATAGCTTGCTTAAAGTTTGTGGTAGTCACTGTTTTTTTTTAATTTAACCAAAGGAGTGTTGGTAATGAGTGTATCAGTTAATTCATACACAAAACTAGAATTTACAAATATTATAATAATACATTCTTTACTGTTCTCTGATCCACCACACACAACCGCATTAATTGTGTTAATTCATTCAGCGGTTATAATTAATAGCTATGCAATTTATGGGCTCGTTTTTTGTTGTCCGTTAGTCCGTTGTCTGTCCGTCCGTCCGTTACCCTCCCTATCTATTTGCATTGGGTATATTAGGTTATCGCTTTTTTAAATTAATGCATGAGAAAGAGGTGCCCCACCCCTCATCTCTATCTCCCTCGCTGTGTTATGTTTTAAATTAATGCATAAGAGGTGCCCCATCCCTCATCTCTATCTCCCTCGGTGTGTTATATATAAGATTTGTTAAATTATCTATAATATAATAAACATAGATAAAAGTTGTTTACTTTTAATGCTATGCAATTTAACTAGTTATATAATAAACATAAATAAAAGTTGTTTACTTCTAATTGCTATGCAATTTAACTAGTTTTGGGGTTAGAATCCCGGAGTTTTTTTAGACTCTTATGATTGTTCTTGTTACTATCATTGATAATAAGAATTTTTGGCCGTCCGCTGGCTGCTGACCAATGAAAAAAATGACCATTGGCCAAAATGTGAATCGAAATTATTTTTTTCGTTTTTTTTGATTATTATGATTGTTCCTGTTTCTACCATTGCTATTATGACTTTTTGGCCGTCCGCTGGCTGCTGACCAATGTTATATAATAAACATAAATAAAAGTTGTTTACTTCTAATTGCTATGCAATTTAACTAGTTTTTGGGTTAGAATCCCGGAGTTTTTTTGACTCTTATGATTGTTCTTGTTACTATCATTGATAATAAGACTTTTTGGCCGTCCGTTGGCTGCTGACCAATGAAAAAAATGACCATTGGCCAAAATGTGAATCCGAGTTTATTTTTTCGTTTTTTTTTACTATTATGATTGTCCTGTTACTACCATTGCTATTATGACTTTTTGGCCGTCCGCTGGCTCCTGACCGATGGAAAAAATGACCATTGGCCAAAATGTGAATCGAAATTATTTTTTTCGTTTTTTTTGACTATTATGATTGTTCCTGTTCCTACCATTGCTATTATGACTTTTTGGCCGTCCGCTGGCTGCTGACCAATGGAATAAAATGACCATTGGCCAAAATGTGATTCGAAAACTTTTTTTTCGTTTTTTTTTTACTATTATGAATTTATATCCGCTTTACCGTGTCCTGGCTGCTGACCAATGGAAAAAAATGACCATTGGCCAAAATGTGATTCGAAAATTTTTTTTTTCGTTTTTTTTACTCTTATGAATGTATATCCACTTTTACCGTGTGCTGGCTGCTGACCAATGGAAAAAAATGACCATTGGCCAAAGTGAGCATCAAAATTTTTTTTTCCGTTTTTTTTTGGCTATCATTGACTTATAGAGTATCTGTTGGTACTGACCAATAGAGAAAAAGTGACCATTGGCCAAATTTTTGATTTTTTTAATTAAAAATTGTTCAAATTCAACAAAAAATTTCTCCCAACAATTCTGCAAATTCTTAACATTGTGTTGTTTTATAATATAATGTTTGTTAGACCCATAATCACTAAAGGCCATAAAAACTAATGTAATACGCAACTAGATGCAAACACTAAATCTAACCCTAACCCTTGCCTTACATTTTGCCTATAATGGAAAATTTGTGTAAATAATTAATTAATCATTAGGCATTTAATACCCCCCTGTAAGCATTCTCGCCCCTTCCCACCTTTCTCGCCCATAAATTGCATAGCAAATATGATACATTTATACGAAGTACAGATGAGTCGTCCCCCCTTCCCTTCCCCTCTTCCCTTCCCTTCTCCCCCTTCCCACGAGGGCCGAAGGCCCGAGTTTATTTAATATTAATCAATTAAACACAAGAACCCTCTATCAGCAGGGTTGGATCTGTAAAAAAAAATTTACCCATTGGCAGGGTCGACGGCCAAGCTTCGAGGATTGATGAGATTTTTCCAAATCACGACCTTGCGGTAAGTACCATCAATTGCACGCGCCATCTCCACTCTATTGGTCCCCATGTCGGACCAATACAAATTGCCCCCCAGCCAATCCAATGCCAAACTGCCCGGCAACTCCAAGCCCGTTTTCACGATGGTTCTCACCGAGGAACCGTTCAAGAAAGCGCGATTTATCGTCTAGGAAATTAAAAAAGCATTAATATATAAATAAGCAACGGTGTGGGCTTTAATTTGCGGGGAATTATTTAGCCAGTTTCGCAAACATCCGTTATAAAGCAACAACGTAGAAAAACTGTCAGCAAATATTAATAGCTATCAACCAGATTTTGGCCTCTGGCCGGGGTCAGATAAAGTAAAAGTAAGCAAACATAATAATTTGCTGGGAATCATTTATCCTCATAATTATCCGATATATAGCAACAACCTAGACGAGTTGCCCGTAGAAATTTACGTAGAAAAATAATCGGTCAGGCACAAGAACAATAATGGATATTGGGCTCGGGCGAGGTCAAAAAAATTAAAGCCAACCAGCGGTCATTAGCTAGTCTATTTGCGAAAGCGAAAGGCATAAGTCCGCAGCCATTAAAAACCCGTATAAGTTTCTATGGCAATTATTCAAAAATTACAAGTTGGACTCGATAGGACAACCAAAAGCGAGCCCATAAGTTGCATAGCAAATAATCATTAATTACATAGGTAATTTAATCTTAAGCATTACTACGATTTAATTTTCATTCAAAGTATCAGATTGGTAAAATAAATTTTAAAAGGTATAATAAATATAAAATTTTTTAACTTTTTTACGGATTAATAAACTATAAACTCAATTCTAAACTATAAAAGTTTACAAATTTTTTAAATAAATCTTTAAAGATCAGTTTAAAGGGTTACTTTAGAATCGATATCTGTCCAAAATATAGCACCGTTATAAACGTCAATTTCAATGGCACTGGCTTGTTTTGTAGAAATGTCACTATCATCAGGACTCACGTGCGATATTTCTTCCCCGTGTAATGGATCTTTGCCACCTTATTGATAAAAAATATTTACATTATAATATTAAAATAATATATATATGGCTTCGTTTTTTAATATTTCGATTTAAATAGCATTTTTAATTAATTTTTAAATCAATAAAAATATTTAGCATCGTCCTTAATGTCATTAAAAAGATTAATTATTACATTCAAACCATGGCTCACCATTAGAGGTCAGATTTGTTTAAATTTTTCTGCTTGAATTTTTACCAATAGTTTTGTTATATACTTGTAGATATTTTAAATTTACTTCTCAATTTTTGCGATAGTAAGAAGTACGATTAATAAATATTATACAATCAAAAAAGTGAAAAGAAAATACAGCAAAGCTATAAAAAAATCTCTTAATGCCCAAATTGCCCGATTCTTGTTATATTGCCCGCCCAAAAGTATAGTTTTTCGACAGTTGCCCTATTCCAGGTATGTGGTGTATACAGTTCTTTAAATATTTGAAGCACTTTGGAAAACTTAAAGATATGGACGTAACCCATAAAAAACAAAAAGTTGTGGTTAAAGTATAAAAATATTTCCACATAAAACCAGGGATAAAACGTACGGCGGAGTTACTTAAAATTTCAAAAATACTCCGAACTTAACGATTCCATCATTTTATCCAATTGCGACAACTACTAAACTATCTAAAAAATCGGGGAAACAAATTTCTTTACTCTTCCATCAAAATCGGCATTGCTATTTGTAGTATAATTCAATAGCCATATCAGAATGGTTTCCAAATATTTATGATACTTAACTTTTTTTACTTATTTCTTTCATCTTCACAAAATATCTATTTTTTAAATAATAATAAACTTATTTATTCGGGAAAAAGGGCTTGATATACTTTTACAAAATTAGGGTAAATTGTCAGATTCTAAGCAGGGGGTCAGAGAAATAGATACATTTTTGGCCTAAAAGTTAGTGGCCCACACCAACAAAAATGCGCAAAAAATTAAGAATCAAGGCCCAGAAAAAGGACAATTTTAAACTTTTATCGAGAGATTGAGCTGAGGTTGGAGGAGGAGGGTACTTATTGGGTGAAAACGTTTGTTGTCTAGGTTGACTGGTGCCCAATGATATTTTGATCACTTGCCGTTGTCGCGAAAAGAGCAAAAATGCTTGGGGTAAAATGCAAGTTTTTTGATCTAACATGAGTTCCATATCTTCGGGACAAGCACATGTAGCACGATCCGTGGCTGGCCCATAAAGGCCGGGCGAGTGGGCAGAAGGTATAGCAAAACAGTAATGGCTACAACCGGCGTTAGCGTTAGAACATTTATTGGACCCTATGTTTCCCATATAAAAATTGTGATAAATTACAAAAATATACACTTTATACAACGTAATAATTGTAAAACGGCTGGGTTGTTTGGTCGACCTAAACAGATCTATTATAGTCGACTAACATCAACAGACCAAAATTTTTTTTTATATTTCGAAAAGGGCTGAAAAAATAAAAATTATATTTTAAATAAAATTTATCACTTTTCGATGAAAAAAATCTTGGACTTCTCTTCACTACTCTCAAGGTTTGTGCAAAAATATTTTAATTTTTTTCTTTTGGTCTGTTGATGTTAGTCGACTAAAATCAAAGGTCCACCAAACAAAACTCAGCCGTTTTAACAGTACTAAGTGTAGGTAAAGGAAGAAGCATTATAGACGAAATAATTGTTGACGCGTGTTTTGATTAAATCCAGGCGCTATAAAAAAATTTCACTACAATTTTAACATTAAAATTTCAAATAAACTGGTACATTTCAATTTGGGTGGATTGAGGTTAAAAAACCAAGAAAATAAACGCTGTCAACTTCTAAATAAAACCAAAATTTAGAAAATAATGCTTCATCCAACCCCATGTGAACCAAAAAAAATCACAGTGTTATAGACACCCCTAATTTCACAATAAAAAACTTAATTTATCCCCTTTTCTAGTGTAACAATTTTTTTATCGTTTTAAAATACTAAAAACGTCTTCTTAACCATAAAATCTCGACAGAAAAACCAACCTTTATATCCACGCAAAGAATCTACTGCCTTGAGACCCATCAAGTCCGGTAATTGATCTATGATAATACGTCGATCTTTTCCATCCAATTTAGTGGCTCTCTCTATAGATCTCCTCTGCCAATCGGTCCAATACAAGTGATCCCCTAGCCGATAAACACACGCACATTATAAAAGTGCGCCAAAAAACAAATGTTTTCTTTAATATTTTGCCTAAAATTGTAAAAAACAAAAAGTTAACATTTATCAGAATCAGAAAATAATTACTTTGAAATCACGATGGCATAGAGCATGTTTCATATCAGTAATTATAATAAAACGTTATATCGAGGTTGGTTTGTTCAAAAAATAACAAAAGGTTTACTAAACCTGTGAAAATACGTGGGCCCTGTTTGTTCATTAATTTAGTATACGCCACTAATTTCAACTTACTTTAAGAAAAAAAGGCCCCATTCTTAATTACGGGAGATAGAAAATCATGTATTCTATGAACTTCTTTTCGAATCGGCGTAATAGCCTTTAGAGATCAACTGATTTGACAAAATACAGCACGCGCGCTTTTATGAATAATGAATGCCGCGAGAATTGCCCACATTGCACACTTTCATCATATATTTTAGTTTAAATTTTAACTACTAAAAAAAGTTATCAAATCCTAGTTTCTAAACTCATTTTTCTAGTTAAAAAAAAAGGTTTTTAAGGGGAAAATAAAAAGTTTTAGTAAAGGCAAGCCTCACCTAGCATGCTAAACCCGAAACTGTGGGGAATTTGGGTTGATACTATAACTTTCCGCCCCGTTCCATCGGAATTAACGGATTCGATCCTATCTCGTAAAGCATCGTTCCAATAGATTTTGGGATTTTTCCAGAATAATCCTTGATCGGGTCGATAATCAAAATCCACTATTAAGCCGTTAGGCCATCCCAAATCTCCCCTAACCACTAGCTCCCTGTGAGTACCATCTAGCCAGGCGCGCTCCAACTTGGGCGTGTCGCCCCAATCAGACCAATACATATACCTGAGAGAAAGTGGTAAAAAATGTATCAGTTATTATTCGCAAAAAATAGACATTTTCTCTAATGTAGTCTTCCAATTAGTATCATTAGTAGGTTATTTTGTAATTATTTTTTGATGGCCTCGAAATGTGTATTCGATTAGCGAGGTTGTTAAACAATTAAGTTTTAACTCTATATACACGTTTGTGTTAACATTTATCGTTTTCCCCTTGTGAATGAACATACTATATTTTATCGATCAAACTTTATAATCATTTGAACCGTTGTTAAAAGAGGGTTTTGTTTATTGTTGTAGTCTTACTACACGAGTATTGCCTTCCCTCCACCCTTATCTATCTTCACGATTAATTACGCAGCAAAACCAGCTGCGCTGTGAAGGAGAGCACGGGGTATTGATTCTGTGAACTCACACACACACCAAAACCCCCTCATCATCTCTCTCTTATTTATTAATGTATACGAGTAGTCCCTCTCCCCCCCTATTGATCGCTATGCGATATATATAGTTAACAAGATTTATTTGTCGACGCGCAATAATACATCACATGTATAGTGTAGATATCAATCCGCGTGTGTTGATTGGCAGAGATTTTCCTTTGTTCGGATATAATTAATATTTATTCCTACGTTTCGCTAATATCTTTCTTAATATCTCGCGGTTCTATGGGGACTATTATATTATAAATAAAGGATAAATTATGAGTAAAGTAATTGTAAGGTAAGAAACAAACATTGTCTTTATAATAATAAATCTAATAACCATCTTAATTATACGTAATTCTGTTTAATTAATTCTTTGAAACTTTGGTTATTACAGTGGTGTCAGAAGAAATGGATACATTTGAATTTAATAAGCTTTAAATATGAAAAGATAATGTTTATTGTGTTTATTTATTTTATTTTTGGTTGGTGTAATGTTGATCCAGAAATATTAGGAGTAAAATATAAAGAATGCAACGATTTGGATTGCTATTTTAACGTTAATTTTTGGGTATTAAGAAGAGTATGGCAATACTTTTAATTTTTAAATACGATGAGTATGGTAGTATTTTGAAACTTTATAAATTAGTGGTTAAGTCCCAATAGAATCGCGCGAAGGTAAATTTTTCATAATGCATGTTTTATTCCTTCAAATTTTTCACTTTTGCTTTTTCGAATGGAATTTTTTTGATTCATCATCCGCTTGGTCCTTGATTGATCAGCTGGTATCTGACAGTGCGATAATAGAGCGCCGAGAGTATGTGATTCCGGTGCGTGGACGCTATTGCGGTTCTGGAAAATTCTGTCGGTACCTGCTGGTGGACAAGATGACGCAGTGGTATTTAACGTGTAGGACGAGGTTTCGGATATTAATGTATTTTTGCATGAGCGCACGTGTATCCCAGAAGCGAATTAATTAGTTTTTCGACGTAAATCGTCGGTACATCTTCGGATGTGGCGCCTACGGGTGCGACGTCTACGGACGTGTTTAATTAATTTGGAGGCTTATTGCCTGTTATGACCTGTTTTTTTGGCTTATGCCCTATCACCTTTATATTAGGTTTGATGAGGTCGAGTTTTCTGGGTGGGCGAATTGCCCCTGCGCATGATTGATTAATTGGTTGGAGTTAATTACCTCGCATGTACGAAGGGAAGTTAATACCATCGTTGTCAGGTCCAAGGTTACCGTTATGGAGTTCATAGCTCCAGGTGATTATGGTAGGCGGAGTTGCATTTTATGTGAGATACGCCTGATGACTTTTTTTTGACAGTCGCTGATGCCTATGTCGGCGCCGATAGCTGACATGTGGAATAGCGACGTCACTAATAATTTAACGGAAATATCGTACGCTTTGGGTCGAGAGGCTAGCAGCTCTTATGGAAAAGCAGCCTAGACGACTTAGAGTGTCTAAGATGTTTCTGTCTCGCTCTATTGGGGAAATCAAAGAAACGACTTTGGGTTGCGTTTAACGAAAAACAATTGGGTGAAGTATCCCGAACCCAACAACGCCCGGATACATTGACAAAACCCTCTCCCCCTAGCAAGCTTGAAGGGTATGGCGCGTGTCAATTTTTACGGCCAACGACGAAATCAAATCGGAAGGCCGAATCCGAAAAACGATCCTGGAGACGTTCAATACAAATCGATTCGTACGTCCGAACAAAGGACAGCGGTCAAAAACTCAAATCCGACGACCGTGCTTAGGAGTCAACAATCGGGTCGGAGGAGGTTATCGTGAAGGGTATGGTGTTGTAGTCTTACTACACGAGTATTGCCTTCCCTCCACCCTTATCTATCTTCACGATTAATTACGCAGCAAAACCAGCTGCGCTGTGAAGGAGAGCACGGGGTATTGATTCTGTGAACTCACACACACACCAAAACCCCCTCATCATCTCTCTCTTATTTATTAATATATACGCGTAGTCCCTCTCCCCCCCTATTGATCGCTATGCGATATATTATAGTTAACAAGATTTATTTGTCGACGCGCAATAATACATCACATGTATAGTGTAGATATCAATCCGCGTGTGTTGATTGGCAGAGATTTTCCTTTGTTCGGATATAATTAATATTTATTCCTACGTTTCGCTAATATCTTTCTTAATATCTCGCGGTTCTATGGGGACGATTATATTATAAATAAAGGATAAATTATGAGTAAAGTAATTGTAAGGTAAGAAACAAACATTGTCTTTATAATAATAAATCTAATAACCATCTTAATTATACGTAATTCTGTTTAATTAATTCTTTGAAACTTTGGTTATTACATTTATGTATATCTATCATATTCAAATTCAGTTCAACAACTTCATTCCAATATAAAATTTGATAGTAATATAAGCCTTATCTTTGGCTCTCTTTAGAAAGATTTAAAATATATCACATCACCAAGACAGAGCTAAATAGCCGATCACCCCTCATCCAATCTCCAAAAAAGCTCTAACTACGTATGACAAACAGCTGTAGGGAATTAATGTGGTTGCATTTCAACAGCTGGTAGTGGTAATTCACGTGGTTCAATATTAATGTAAAAAATGGTTTAAGAAACTGCACACCAGCATAAGTGACAAACAGTCGTAGATAAAAAAAAAACTTTAAAGGACTTATTTAATGTTTCCTACCCATTGATGGGATCTAAGGCAATTCCACGAGGTTGATCAAGGTTTTTGTCCACTATGACAAGTCTAGAGGAGCCATTTAGCTTGGAAACTTGTATGCAATCTAACCCAGCGTCAGTCCAATACAGGTTTCGGGCTATCCAATCAACCGCTATGCCATCCGGGCTTATGATTTCCCGATCGATTATCGTGGAGTGATCTAATGCCAAATAACGATGTTATATAATTTCTCGTTACAAAAATCAAAAGATTCCATAATTATCGCTAATTTATCTTCTCAAATTAAGTTTAGGGTAACTGAATCTTACTAATTAGAACTCATGCTTTTGACAACCTCGAAACTAATTCATAACTTTCAATCTACCATTTCACCATAGGCTAGCCAGGGGGTGGCTTGCCCCTCTCTTAATCGATAAATTCTTTAAAATTTATTAAAATTATGGTTAAAATCTCAAAAATTATCATTTTGCCCCTCCCTAACATTATTGCCCCCTTCCTCTAAATGCAATCTTGGCTGTGCCCATGTATTTCACCAAGAGATATATAGCCTAACTATTCAAAAGTGGGTTTAAGATAAATCGCGTAAAAAAAGTCGTTATCGCCAAGTATTTTATCATTCCCCAATTTATCTCTGATCCATGGGCGTAGCCAGCAATAGAATTGAGGGGGGCAATAATGATTAAAGGAAGGGCAAAATGAACATTTTTCAAAATTTTAGCAATATTTAAAAATTCTTCAACAATTTTTTGGATTTAGAGGGGGGCAGCCGCCTCTCCCTGCCCCCCCCCCTTAGATACACCCATGCTCTCATCTCTTCAATAAATATCATCACACGAATTGACAAAGTTCGTAATAAACTTATGTGCGCATTAGTTACCCGAACCGTCCACTTTGAAACGCCTAATGGCCTTGAGGACCGTATCGGACCAATAAATATGGCCTTGGGCTGGGTCGTAATCGATAGCTATGGCATTTTTGATTCCTTCACCCTCTACGGGGATGATAACGTCGTTGTGATCACTGGTGTCTAGGGAAATTACTCTGATATCGGTACGTCGAGCGAGTAAAAGCATTCTCTCAAAACCTGTGAAAAATTGATCAGATTTATCAATAAATCAATCGATATGTGGTTAGTGTGCGAACGTAAATGAAATGCTTATAATAGTTTTTGCGCTTTAAATTTAGGTACACTTGTGTTGTAAAAAGGGCTGGGTTTTGTTAAGGCGACCTTTGGTTTTATACTAATACTAACGGTCGCTTGTAGTCTGTTGACTAAACCGAGGTCGGCTAAAAAAGCAAACCAAGCTTCGGTCTGTTTATGTTAAGTCGCGTATAATTAAAGGTCGCCCAAACAAAACTCAGCCGTTTTTAAAATCTAGTAGGTTCTCATTATATTGATGTCGCATATGAGAGCGCGATATTTAGATGCGTATACGCTAATGTTGTTAAAAGACCTGGGTTTTGTTTAGTCGGGATGTTAATCGACTAAACAAAAACGCTTGGCCTGATTTTCTTAGTTGACCCTTGGGCATAGTCGAGATTTGAAAAAGAGACCAGCCGATTATTGTCTAATTTTGTTAGGTGGACGTTACAGCTCTTTTATACTAGAATCTACAATAGGCTAAGCACTTTTCATTTATCTAAAGATCTGAAAATTTTCTAAGTTTAAATTCCTCCATCGTAAGTAATTGTCCGAATACGGGATGTTTTTTAACCCTGTGAAATTAATATTATTATCATTAAAGACTTATAAACATTTAACAATACGAATACAATTTAATATAAAACATTGCAAAAACATCAATAAATTGATGTGTTCCAATGGTCTTTTCGTTTAATCTTTGATTTTAAAAAGTATTTGCTTTATTTAGAGACTCCATAGAATTTATCTCATTACTTTGAAAAAACGTAGTTATCTGACATTGAAGAGTGAGTAAAAAACCTTTTAATAACCTACAGCCTTCGAACTTAACAAAAAGCTTAAAATAAACCATGTGTATTAATATTTATAATCAAAATACACATATTTTAATATGCAAGTTCAATAGAAAAAGCAATTTTTTGAGAAATCACTTCATTATTACGCTACAATATATCAATAAATATCGCATTAGTAAAATAACAATCCTTTATCTATCGGAATATATTGCATTACCATTGGCGCAAGTTTGATTGTCAGCCAGCAATTTGATGCCCGTGGGACAGGCACAAGTGTAATGGGGTGCCCAGGGGGTCATCAAGCATAGGTGAGAACATCCAGCTCCAGTTAGTGGGCAACTATTAGGACCTAGGGGGGATAAAACAAGAAGCTGAACTAATAACAGTGATAAATTTGCATATCTTTGAATACAAAGGACGTTAATATATTGAATATATATATTAATATAGACGAGTTGCCAAGAGAAATTTCATTTTTCGTATTGAGCCCCCAACTAAAGCCTGAATTTTTGAAACATGCTCAATGCGATCGTGATTTAAAAGTAATAATTTTCCAGATTCTGATAAATTTTAACTTTTTTTCATGGAAGTCACGCCTGGAATCGAAAATTTTCAGGGGTGCGTAAAAAATCTTTAGCGCCATCTTAGCCAAATTTATATAAATCTTTGACATCAATTAAACACAGATTTAAAATACATTATCACATTATTCAGGACGAAATCTTTTCTCGGCCCAAAAACAACAAAGACTGAAGATGCGCTTACAAATGGGTTGAGCCGTGGGCCCGTAAACGTGAATGTCCATGGGCGAATAAAGACCAGAAACCAGAGTGCTTCTAACAATGGCAGACCCTCCTGCTTTGGGTTGTAGCCCTGAAGAACAAGAATGTATGCTTCGCGTATTCCAATCGGTCCAATATATAGTTCCCGGTTCCACGGTTACCGCGAAGGGATGGGGTAGTTGACTACCCCCCTGTACGTGGAATAAAAATAAGGTATGTTGGGTTAAACATCATGGGCGTAGTCAGCATTGGAATTAGGGGGGGGGGGGGGCAAAATGATAATGTTTTGAAATTTTAGCCATGATTTTAAAGAATTCCCCTTCCTGCCCCCCCCCTTGGCTACGCCCATGTTAAAACATTAAATAAAATGTAGGCGCCTATATAACTACTAAATAAGCAGAAAAGAAAGAATGATTTTACGTTAATAACAAACTAGAAATAGTTATCTATTAAAACAAACTCAAAAAATTTTAATTGACGTTAATATGGAAATCTTAATTCGCTATAGTCTAATAGATAAGTTAGGGTATATACTTAATACTTTTTAGGCCCTAGTAGTAGAACGAGATTAAGTATAAAAAAACGGCTAATGTTGTAAACTGTTTTTCTTAGTCGCATAAACAGAACAAAAGTTTTCGGTCAACTCTTTGGTCTGTTTGTGTTTAGTCGACTATCGACCAAACAAAACCCAGCTGCTTTTAGCACGCTAAATTCGGCTATGTATGGCGGCAATACGAGCATAGATTAATAAAAAAAAATAAAACAAACTAGCGATCAGCTGATAGCTATTTAGTAAGGAGGTAGACCCTCATGTCTGAGGCATACATTAACAAAATAACGCTGGTCACTTCGTCTAACGTATCGGAAAGATAAGCTTTTAATAGCGCTCTTATTATGCTTTCTCACTATAACTTTCACAATTTTTCACCGCCCAAGTGCGCATTTCGAGAAAATCTCATCAAAAATGGGGAGCCCCTGAGTTACTTAATAAATTTAGCTGCAAAAAACAGCTGTTTGTCCGTCATCGATCGTATTATTCATGACCGAGGGGTAGGGGGCAATAATGATTTAGGGAGGGGCAAAATGATCATTTTTACAAATTTTAGCCCAAATTTTAATGAAATTCAAGAAATATTTAGATTTAGAGGGGGACACTGCCCCCCCCCTTGACTACGCTCATAATAGAAACCTGCAAGATTGAACGCCTATCGGAGCCATCTATTTCCACACTAGCTACGTAGCTGAGTTTAGCGTCCAGCCAAAATAATCGGCCCGACTGATAATCGATACAAAGGCCGGTTGGGTAATAGGTTCGAGTGCTAACTATCGATCTTCGACTCGATTCAGTTCCATCCATAGAGGCCCGTTCAATTTTCGGTATTTCTCCCCACACCGTCCAAAAGAGGTAACTTAAAAGAATGAAGTTTATTACGAGTATATTTAAAGTTTATGTATGTATAAAACCCCCCCCCCCCAAAAAAAAAAAAATTGTACACAAATTTTTTAATTTTCCAAGTCAAACTCTAAGTGTGAGTGTAAAAAGGTATTAAAATGTATAAAAACTATGCTTAGAGGGACTACAAATAAATATCCTGACTATTATACCTTTTAGAATAAATTGAGATAATATACCACGTGAGTGAGAGGAGATATTATACATTTATTGTATTGAAAAAAGCAGAGTTAAATATTATTTGTCAACGATTTTTGCATCATAAATATGTCGTTAAATAAACTTTAAAAAACCCACCTTGACATTCTAAATTAATTCCTGTAGAATTTGCCATAAATTTAGTTGTGTAGAAATTTAGGATAATTTTTATTTTACAGTGCAAAAATTTTGAAATATTAACCCAAGAGATACCAGTAAAAATAATTATTGAGTCCAGTTAACATAAATTAAGAGAAAATAATTATTAATCACTTAATCGAAAACAGTAATTAGATTCAAGAGCAATCTTAATCCATTTGATATGGCAGATAGGTAACAATCTAAATTTTTATAAATCCAAAAACCCTAATAATGTAGACATGAAAAATACCAAAAAACTAAAAAGCCCATAATCTTGAATTGTAAAAAAACTTTAAAGAATCTTGTATGGCTTAGAAAAGTTATAATGATAAATTAATTAATACTTAAAATCTTATATTTCAATTATTCAAATAAAGAATAAAAATTTTAATAATAGTTTTGGTAAGTACCCATTAAAAGGGTCTAAGGCCAGAGCTAAGGGTTGTTCCAGATTACGCCAGTAGAGTATTTTTCTAAAAGTTCCCTCAAAATTTGAAACTTCTATCCGACCTGTACTAGAATCGCTCCAATATATATTTCTCCGAGGCCAATCGCATGCCAAACCTTCTGGACTTTCTATACCCAAACTGGCTACAGTTTTTACTTCTGTCAACTGAGATCCTATCTTCTAACAAAAAAAGATACTCTAGAGTTGATTAATTTGCAATGTAAAATAATTTTATTTTAAAAAATAGAAATTTTAGGATAAGTTTTACAACTATTATCCTTTATCAAAATTAGCTAAAGCATGTGACAAATATGGCAATTAAACCTTAAGTTAAACATAAAAAGGTAATTTTATAAATTTTTCCTATGGTTATGTTAAATTTTTTTGCTAAACAGAGCAATTAATATATAAAAAGAAATAAAAAGAGTAACACATATCAGACCATAAAGATTGAAAAAGTTTGTCTTAAAATATACATATTGTTTGGTTCATGAGGAACATAATAATATTCCCAAGCTCCAATCAATAGATTATTACTACTTACAACATAATTACAGATGATTTTATTATATTAATATAGGATATATATTAATACATATATCTGTTGAATATCTACATTAATTGACAATTTAAAATGTTTTGTTATTTATTAGAAATTCATATAAAAAAGCACATGCTTTGTTAAATTTTGTAAACAGAACATATTTAAAAAACTTTTACATTCTGGTTAATGAGTTGAGCTCTACGAATGGCTCCTTGTCCAACATCAGTCCAAAAAACTAGCTTTTCTTTATAATAAAAATCCAAGGCAACCACATCATCTAGCCCATCAATCAATATGGTGGTATTATAGGGAGCAGCTTTTTCAATCAATCTTATATCTTTACGATTGGCTAAGATCAAATAGCTTTGGTTTGAAGATTTTACCACTAAATAATAAAAGCATTTTTAAACATGTAATAAAAAGTAAAACTGTCCAAACAAATTGCTTTGATTACATTTTAAACTAATGCAGATGATCAGAATTTAATTTTAAAAAATGGTTGACATAAAAATATAAGGAATACAATAATACACTATAACATACCAAATTGAATAAGGTTAAACACAAATATTTGAAATATTCTATGAGCCATGATTAAATACTGAAGAGTTAATCAAACATTTTTTAATCACAGTGCAGATAATCTTTCAAAATTACCAGACTTATATTTTACATATTCATGTTCACGGCATTTACGTACAAAGTACAATAAATTTTTCAATTAACAACCATCCAGGCGCGTAGCCAGGATTTTCTCAAGGGGGAGGAAAAATTCAAAAAAAAATTCGACACTTTTATATATAATGTAACAAAATTCGCGTACAATATATGCGAAAATTCAAGGCGCCATATAACCAGCTTTGAAAAAATCTCTTCTCTTCATTAATCAGAGCATTTACTATCACTTCACTTTTATACCTTAAAAAAGGACATGGACCTTATGCAAGTTATTCAACTGGCAAAAAATATTATTATTTAGGTAAAATTAAATAATGCCAGGAACCAAAGTAAAATTATCTGAGTTTGATCTGAAAAAATTCTCAAGTTGCTTATAAGCAAAGTTATAATTAATAAAGTTAGGAACTCATATAGTAACTAGTAATATACAATAGACTATAAATCAAGCTTTTGTTGAATTACATATGTTGCTATAACTGTGTCTACTGTCTAGTACTTATATATTTAAGTATAATTAGTTACATACAATAGGGTCTAATTATAATTAATCTATTAAAACAATAGCTTTTAATAAATTATATGAATTGCGATAACTATGTCTAGTACTTATATACCTTAAATATAATTAGTAATATACAATAGGATCTAATTAATCTATTAAAATAATAGCTTTTGATAAATTATATGAATTGCTATTAATTAACTATGTCTAGTACTTATATACTTTAAATATAAATAGTAATATACAATATGGTATAATTAATCTATTAAAATAATGGCTTTTGATAAATTATATGAATTGCTATAACTATGTTTAGAAATATTTACAAATCAATAAAAATTGCAAATTAGTAATATATGTGCATGTGGTTAGAGACCTGCAAAATCGATTTCGGAAATTAAAAATAATTTCATAAGGGGGGGGGGGGGGGCATGGCAGGTATAGATCTGATAATAATATATAAACTGTTTACTTGACATTTATCAGTATAGCTAAATGAACAATGTTTAGATAAAAAAACAACAAGTTTTTCATAATTTACAATCAATGGTGGAAAATTATAATGGTGGAGTGCAAGTTTTTAGTCTAAAATAAAATTCGAACAACTGAATGTATTTATTATGTTTCCAGGCTTTTATAAGTGTCTCAAAATCTTTTATGCAACTAAACTATAATATTTTAACCTATTTGATCTAATTATTAATCAAAAAAATTTAAAATTTTGGTCAAGGGGGTAGAAAAGTCCCAATTTCCACCCCCTTGGCTACGCACCTGCATACCACTGAGCTATTAACATCATGCGCGTAGCCAGCATTTCCATTAGAGGGGAGCAATAATGATTTAGGGAAGGGCAAACTGAAGGGGGGCGAAACGGTTAAAAGTTCAATTAGGGAGGGGCAAAACAAAAAAAATATTAATTTGTAAAGGTTTTTTTTACATTGGAATTTTTTTTTCGTCATTCAGAGGGGGGGGGGGGGGGAGGGGAGGGCGAGTTATTGATAAAATAAATGTGGAATGCAAAATATTTAAATTAAAGTCATGCACTTAATTAAATTTATATTAAAATAAGTCGTAGTTAGATGGTGAGATAGGGCAAAAAAATATTTTTTCACAGAGAAAAGGTGGTGGCGCACAAAAGATGTATTTTAATATCTAATAAACAATTAAAAAAATTATTCCCAGTGTTAGCGCCGTGCTATAGCTCTAGCGCATTTAAGTGCTATCGGCTATAGCTTTAGCGCCTCAAGCCTCCCATCTCCTATAGCTTATAGCACCTCAAACCTCCCATCTCCCATAGCTCTAGCGCCTCAAACCTCCCATCTCCTATAGCACTTAAAGTGACTATGTGCTAGTAGACATAGCGTATATAATAAGCTACTCCCATCAGGGGGGAGATGCTAAGCGCGCTAGTGCTAAGCGCTTTCCCATCACTAGTTTTAGCTTTGGAGGGGACCAGCCGGATCTCCCTGCCCCTCTTCATAGCTACGCCCATGATTAACATTGATTAAATAAAAGAACATATAAAAAGTGATTTCAAGACTTACACTTTACAAAGAATATAAATCTATTTTAAAAACAACACAGGTGTGGGCGAAAACATGAGGATTTAACAATAGCCTTAACCCATAGGAATTAAAATAAATTTAAAAAGTGTGTTTAGACTCTTAATGATGTTAAATGAAAGTATAAACTTTTTGCTAATTTGGGAGAATCAGAAGTTTAATTTTCAAAGGCACCTGAGATAATGTTGCTGCTCTAAATGTGTGATATGATGCAAAGTAAAAAATTGCTTTATTAAGAAACTAACTAATGATTACAATGGCAGCCAAATATTAATATGTTTATTTTCTTAAATGAATATCCCGTGGAGTCTAGAGAGCTAAAGCTCCCTAGAATCAAATGCTAGTTTCATTCTTACCCCCTCCCCCCCCCCCCCTTCGTTCCATCCAAATATTACTTTTTATAGTTCTATAGAAGCTTTAATTCATATTCTACTAATATTGCGATATAGGATATATCTTAGATGTCTAAAATTTATAATAACTGCTTCATGATTTAAATAAGAGTGTAGATATTAATTCGCTTTTTATTACCATCAATGGTTGGTTCTAAATCATTTTATATATGGCTCTTGTTTTATATAGTTTATATGAACGTTTTTTTACCATCATATTTCAACATATGTTCTAAATTGGACAAGAGTTATCTTAAACAATATTGTTTTTTAGGAAAATTTTATTATTTATTCGTAAGAAAATTTAATAAATTGCTAATTCCTTGGTTAGGTAAAAAATACTATAATTAGCCATAAGCGTAGCCAGGTTTTGGATTAGGGGGGGGGGGGGGGTGGCAAAAGGGTTTAAAAGTTCAAGTAGAGGGGGGCAATACATAATTTTTTTTAATTTTTCAAAGTTTTTGTATTGAAAAAAAAAATTTCCGTAACCCCTGCCCCCCCCCTGGCTACGCCCATGTAATTACCTAACAAGCCAATTTAGATTTTAATTTAAATAAATTATATGATTTCCAATTTCATGAGCTTGTAATGTAATTCACTCTCATCTTTATTGATTAAAAATATTAAAAAATAGCAATTAATATATCAATGAGAAATCAATCTTATTAAGGAAAATCTATTTGTTTTAAAGATGCAATTATTTTTTCCCTCTCACTTAATCTAACATTATATTGTGTCAATTCATCTAACATACATTTAATACTATATATTTTCCAATATAAATTTAAATCAAGAAGCAATTAACTCTAGGTTATACTTTTTTTATCCACTTCATACAATTGAATAGTCATTATTGCCAAATTGCAATCTAGTAGTTTTTAACTTATTATTTGCCTAACCTATATAATAGTAATTTAAAGTTAAAGTCAAGTTATTATCCAAAACAAATTAATATCTATAAATAGTATCCATAATGACTGTATAAAAAACAAGCATCTATATAAATATAATATGCAATCAATCAATTTGTTTTATTAAATCTAAATGTTGATCCAGGCACATAATTCTCATCTATTCTTATTCTACATTCAACTTTTATGGGTATAATTAAATTGATCTTGAAACTCCTCATGTAAATAATAGGTACCGAATTCACTATTAGTTAACTGTTTAAGTAAGAGTGTTCAACAAATAACTGGCACTGAGCCCTTTGTTGAAACACAATCTTATGCAAAGAACACAACTAGAAGGAAGAGCATAATAAAACCTCCGAAAAATATACAATACTATTTTTATCCAAGTAAATAATAAATATCCATATTCATACAAAATGTTCGTACAATGATATTAATTTTATTTATTACATAAAATTCTACAATTCTTTGCTTGACTTTTCTTTATATATATACTAGCTGACCCGGCAAACGTTGTTTTGCTATATACATTATTTCTAGAAAATACTATAAGTGTATGGGTTGGTTATGAATAATAAAATGATTAATTGAAGGATGGATAATTATTAAAAATATGCCTCTATGATCGACCACGTGATAATAATGGCAAAAATTGCTGAAATTTAAATTTTATTTATTTAATTTAAATAGTTTGTTAAACCCCAATAATTTTGACCGTATACTGTAACATTTTTATTATACTTTTAAATATCTAATTCGAGAAAACTTCAGCCTTGTATGTATGACGTCATTATTGTATATGATGCTATAATTGAAACTGCTGGCCGGGAAATGTCCGATATTTTTAAAACGAAAAGGTATTTTAGGATTCTGCAAAAGCTATATTAGACCTGGCCGCCCTGGGAACCTACGGGTAAAGTTTCGCGCAAATCGGGCCGGTAGTTTCAGAATTTAGCCCTTATCCACATACATACATACACTTTACTTTATATATATAGATTCTATATAGGTATAGTAAATATTTATCAAAACAGCTTTATTTTGTCCCTAATTTAAAAAGCATTTGCATTTTACAAAACAAAATGGGCGTAGCCGGGGGAGGCAAGGAGTGGCGAAATGTAATGTAATCAAGTCTAAAATTTGAAAAATTATCATTTTGACCCTCCCTAAATCATTCTTGTCCCCCTCTAGTTTCAAGCTTGGCTACGCCCGTGCAAAACAATATTGTATGCAATTAATTTCAGTAAAAAATGGATGTTTTCTTGTAGGTGGAATTGTGATTAGTAGGTAAAACGCGCGCTTTTGCAAAAAATAAAGTTCAATTCCCTTTAAAATAAAACTAAATTAAAATGAGTAATCAAATTTGATTTTACAAAATACATACATCAAGGTACATGAGCCTAGTTAATTAGAATTAAAAGGGAGGGGAGGGGAGTTAATTAAATAGAGGCTTTAAATTTAAAATTTTGAACATTTTTCAATTGAGGGGGGTGGAGGCAGCTGCCCATCCCTTGCTCCCCCCCCCCCACCCCCATACTAATATATAATGTTTTTTCTTATAGAAATGGGCGTAACCAGGATTGGAACTAAGAGGGGGAGATAATGCTTTAGGGAGGGGCAAAATAATGATTTTTTGAAATTGAAGCCATAATTGAGTTAATTTTTTTTGCAATTTTTGGTTATAGAGGGGGAAAGCCGCCCCTCCCTGCCTCACCCTGGCTATGCTCATGCCATTAGTAGTAGTGGTTTAACATAGTTTACATTGCCGAATATATAAAATGCCTTGGTAGAAGAATATCATTTTCCACTAATAAAATTAACTTAACTTTATTAAATAGAGTCAGTGTAAGATGTTTTTTGCGTCTTATAGTAAAATTAATATCTTTAGCTAGAACCCTGCTTGGACAACACTAGACCCAAGCCGGTCCCAGCCTTTCCCCACTTTAAAAACATCGGGCCAGGCTCAGGCCCAAGGGCCTCAGTTACGACAGCTTTCTTATAACGATACTAATTCTCTTTAAAAATTTATGTATTTATAAACTTTAAGTCTCGATAACTTGGACAATATATTTAAGTTAAGATAAGCCGTTTATATGTTGTATAGCGAGAGTCATTTACGACCTGCAAGGGTTGCCCCAAACCTGACTTAGACCCTACCTCGGGTCGGGTCCGGGTTGAAAATTTTGAAATGTCTTTGGGTCGGGTCGGGTTCGGGTCCAAAATAAGTAACTTTGTAGGTCTTTAATTTGCGTTTAAAACGCTTTTATGTTAAAACTTATACCTATATATTTTTTATTTCTACACAACTTTCATCCTTTCCCTAGGTGCGTATCAAGAGTACGAAAATCGATATGGAGATAATTCTGAAGGTTGGATCTCATTCAATCTAACTAAGCTGATATCCAGTTTAAAGAGCAAAACTTTTAGCCTTCACTTTTTCCTAGCCCTAGATTGTGAGGATCATGACGATATTAATCCGCCACAGCAGAATTATAAAATAATCCTCAGTCATTTACGGGTTGTAAATAATGAAAGTAGACTTTATTTTTTACAAAATGTCACCTTAACGCCTTGTTGGGACGATTCTTACGTTAAGTTTGATATGAGTAATTTTGTGAAAAAACAAAATTTAAAAAAATATCTCTCTTTGGGAGTAGAAATTTTACCGGTGAGAAATGATATGCCGGAATTGGAATTGAAAAAATCTTACTTGCATTTTAAAGATGTCAAAAGTTCGGGAAAAAAGAAAAGTTGAGAAAATTGCTACGATACCTATACAATTGTTAGTCATTTTATTTTACTTTATAACCATGCTCTATAAGAATAAATCGAATGTTCAGTAAATTATGTAATATTTGCATTAAAATAATAATAATTTAAATTATATACATAGTTCAGATATTTTATATGCGATTTGAATATATATAAATAGGTACTTTTGTTCAAGGAGAAAAATCTTTATTTTTAGCCCTATAGGTTTAATAAATTGATTTCATGTGATTAAGATTTATGGTGTTAAGTGAAATTATTGGAATTAGAGACCTACAAAGGGCCTGTTTGATCAATCGGTTTGCCCATAAAAATTTAAAAGCCCGGGCCCAGCCCGGGGCTGTATAAAAAAATTTAGGTCACTTTTTTTGATTTTAAATTTTTACCAAAAATATAATTTCTAGTCTCAGACGTCTTATTTATTTTAAGTGGCGAACTCTAAGGGTCTGTCTAAAAATGCGATATAACTTCAAGCGCGCCATAATTTTTATGGAAGCATTCCTCGGATGTCGTAAGAAAGTTGGCGCCACCATGACGAACCTCCTTATAAAAAATATTGGAACAAGAACGAATTCCTAATCAATAGAGATCAAGCATGATTATACCCTTATTTCAAAGCAAAGGAGACCCTCACCATTGTGGCAATTTAAGAGGTATCAAGCTAACTTGCCACTCCTTGAAGCTTGTGGAAAGGATCTTAGTAACAAGGCTCAAAAAACAAGGTGGAAATATCCGCTATCCAAGGCAAATCCACAGTCGACCCAAGGCAAATCCACAATCGACCCAATCTTCGCAAAAAGATGGATAAATATGGTGAAAAGAGAAGAGACCTACATATGGTATTTATCAACTTGGAGAAAGCTTATGACACGGTCCCTCGAGATTTAATATGGTGGTGCCTGAGGAAACAAAATATCCCTGACGCATATATACGGCTTATGAAAAATATTTAAGAAGCCTCAAACTCTTGCGTTAGGACGACAGTTGGAGACTCTAAACCTTTTCGGGTTAAATTGAATTAAATCTAGGATCTGCTTTAAGTCCCTTTTTATTTAATATAATTATAGACACCACAACGAGAGACGTTCAAAAGCCATCGCCATGGTGTATGCTATATGCCCATAATATAGTACTATGCGAAGAAACAAAGGATAAAGTTTTCGAAGAAACCGAAAAGTGGTCAAAGCGCTTACCTGGATATGGTTTAAAGGCAAACTAACGGTATACAAGGAAATGAACGTTACAGGCAGCCCATCGCTGGATGACCATCTAAAGTACCCAAAAGTAGTCAGGTTTACATACCTCGGCTTGATGCTAAATCAAGAGGGAGGTTGCGCAACAGAAGTCAATGCCCGGATCTGAAAAGGATGGCTTAAATGGCGAAATATATCCGGTGTAATGTGCGACAAGAAAATGCCTATATGGTTGAAGAGCAAAGCTTATAAATCCATCGTAAGACCGGTGTTACTTTACGGAAGTGAAATATAGGCATTAAACACCACGGAAGGAAAGCTATTACAAGCCACAGAGATGAGAATTATGCGCTGGAGCTGGGGTATACTAAGCTCGATCATATGACGAATGACTTTCTTATGACAAAAATGGGTATTCAACCTATGGCGGACATGATTAACGAAATCGGCTAAAGTGGTATGGGCATATACTAAGAAGGGACACGAATGACGTAAATGTAAAAGTACTGGACATGGAGGTATCGGGGAAGAGAGGAAGGACAACCCCGTGTCACGTGGAAAGGGCAAGTTGATAAAATTATGGAAGTCAAGATATGGCATGATCCGATCAAGATGGAAGAAACTTATTCAAACAAACCCCACGCACGACTGTGGGACCAAATAACTGATAAAGAAGAAGAAAACATGATTCAAATTTAGGGATACAATTTCTTTATTTATCATTTTACTCTATTAGTATACTTTGAAATAATCGATTTGAAGAAAAAAATATCTTTTATGGACAAAGACATGATTCTGGCGAGTTTTATAATATAATGACAACTATTTTAAAGGATGGTAAGCTATTTTTTAATTATAGGGTTTAGTAATCAATCGTGCTACCTATTTAGTAGTCCTGGTTGAAGGTCGAATGCGTCCTGACGGTTCATCGCTAGTCCCATGGGAAAATGGTCTCCTTTTAAAGTGGGATTTTACATGCATAGACCTATTTGCCCCCTCTAATCTTAATTATGACCCCATGGCCCTCGCCGAAGAACGCAAGCTCCAAAAATACAAGGCCCTTTTGGACTCTAGTATTTTTATCCCAATAGTTTCCTCCTGTTCAGGATCCTATGGAAAAATGGCGTTGGCTTTATTCAAAGAAATAGGCAGGCGATCCCCTCCCTCCAAATATTCCCCCGCATTTTAATTAAAACAATCAATAGCCATCTTAATTGCAAAATTTGATTTCAAATCTTTTTTGGATTCCTGGCCTCTTCTAAAAGAGGAAGATGAAAACATATTACTCATATAATGTTTTTTTAATATCATTATTATATATTTGTACCATTTAATATTATGTTTAAATATATATCAATAAACAAATTTTATCTTAAAAAAAAAAAAAATTTAAAGGATGGTAAGCTATTTTTTAATTATAGGGTTTAGTAATCGTACTACCTATTTAGTAGTCCTGGTTTATTGTCAAACAAATAAAATAGCGTATGACCAATGGACGTATCCGCGGTATAAGGTTATTTAATTGAATCGGTAGGATAATGATATTTTGGATATAAAGGTAGACGTTGGACGATGGGTGGGGGGAAATATCAGTGCGGAAATAAGTGAGATTGGGTGATGTGTCTGGATTTCGGAGATAGTTGCAACAGGACAAACGAGTTCTAAGTAAAAAAAAAATATGATTATTGCAGGGTAAAAATCCAGCCTTATATACCCTGTTGATGTACTGCACTTCTCAATTAGCATGAGGCATGCCTTTTACATATTCGTCTGCTTCTAATTAGTGCCTTAAACAAACCATTAATTAGAAATGTCCCGCAGACGTTTCTCACCCATTTTCACATCACTAATTAAATTACATTTTAAACACACCACTAATTACTTGAAACATTATTCCCACCACTAATTAGATTACTTCCAAAACTAATTGGCCATATACAACAATTCCCACCACTAATGAGATTACTTCAAAAAATTAATTGGCCATTCACAACAACTAGGATGCAACAAAGCACCTTCTGTTATGTCTTAACTCATATTGAAAAGGATATAAATAATTCAAATGTTAAAGTTGTATGGATATCTCCAGCTGATGGTAATTTTAAGGTATATAAAATTAATAATTTAACCTTAATCTGCAATTTAGATATTTGAGAACGGGAGAATGTTTTAGGAAATTGGCCTTTTCATTAAGAATATCAAGAAGTGTAATAGCCTATATAGTAAATGAAGTTAGTGAATCTATAACAAATATAATGAAGATTCATATACCTATACCCAATAATGAAAAGTGGACAAAAGTAGGCATTATTCAATATGAAATAAATTATTCTTTAGATTGCAAAGATTATGGTGACACATAAATTTCCCTAATTGTTTGAAACAACAAAAGTTGGAAGTCGTTATTACATTTATAAGGGATACCGTACCATTCAATTGTATTGATGGCTGTCTCAGATGCTAAATATATATTTAATTATATTGATGTAAGAGCCACATGTCAAAGTGATGGAGGGGTTTAAAAAGATTCCCTGTATAGAAAAATATGAGAAAATAGAAATTTTTACCCCTAACACTTTTTTAACTAATAGTCATATAAAAGTCCCATAGGCAATCTGCTCAATGATTTTTCTGCTTCGACACGTCTCTCGAGCATTTTTATATGCTACCGTTCTGCCTAGTGAACCGAACAGCGAGCACTCATTGTGCGAACGAACATATTAAACAGCACAGTGTGCGTGCTAGAGCAAAGCACATAGTGAGCATTGTTCACGCGAGCAATTTAATTACTCTACTTGATAGTCCTATAACGACTAGGCCCAAAAAGGCTGAAAAAATAATCCAAGCTAGTCGTATTTTGCATAATATACTTATAGATAAGGACTTGCTTGTTCATGATAATAATATGAATGATAACCAAATTCAAACTACACAATTATTACCTGAGAACAAACAATCATCTCAGAGTGCTCGAGACATCAAAAAATTATTATGTCAATATTTTAACTATCATCTTTTATCATGGCATTTAAACTATTACAAATTTTTTTGACTTGTTTATTGTGTACAATATCCTCTTAATAGTTATTAATATTATGGTTGTCTTAATGTTTAGGGTTGTCATGTTTAGTAAACAACGATAATTTATATTTAAAATAAATTAATAAATTAGAGGTTTTGTAGTATTATTATTGTAATGTATTGTACCGCGATATACGCAAGCACATGTGATATAATTTGAATAAAAGACCTATTTCCAAAACACAACAAATGGCGACGAGGATGGGATCCGAACCCACGCGGGAAAATCCCAATGGATTATCTGTTACTTGCATATTTTGGAATTAATTATATTAAAGAAATTAAAAATTATTTATACCCTAAATCCCTGGACTCATCTACATGGAAGGAAATTCACAAGGCTTGTTTAGCTTTATTTAAACCAATGGAGTCAGAATTTACTTCCAGGTCAAGATTCATTCAAATGAAACGGTTAGAAGGAGAAACAATAATGTTATTTGCTCAAAGATTAAAAGAAGTAGAATATCCAACTTTAAAGGTGATATAGACGAAAGGATCAGAGATCAATTCATTGCAGGGTGTCAAGTAACAAAGTTAGATGTTGAATTACGTACGCACTTTCCCAATACAATAAATTCAGGTAACAAATATAACTTTTAGACAAGTCTTTGATTTAGCAATGACATTAGAAAACACAGAACAAGAGGTAAATTATGATATTAATAAAGTACAAAATAACTATACGAGGGGTTTTTATAAGAATCACAGTTGTTACCGCTGCGGGAGGTCCCACTTATATACAAATTGTCCAGCAATCTATGCCACTTGTGATAAACGCAAGAAAATAGGACATTTTGCAAGGGCTTGTAAAGGTAAACCTATTTATAATATTCAGGGTGGAAATGGATATGGAAGTTCAGAAGACAATTCAATTAATCAAGTTAGAGGAGTAGGGGTTAATAGAGCTACTATGATGGCACGTTTGAATGATATTCCATATTGTCTTGAATAAGATACCGGAGCACAGGTATCAGTTATTAACAAGAAGATATGGAACCAAGTGGGCAGTCCCAAGTTAAGACAAACTAATAACCTAACCGCGTATGGTCAAAAGACGCTAGATGTTATGGGGGAAGTGATTATTAAAGTGGAAGGTGGAGAAAAGGTTAAGAAGTCACCTGCAATTGTCACTAAAAGCGGGGATGTACCGTTGTTTGGGTTACCTTGGATTTTAGAATTCGGTTTGGAGATTCCGAAATGTGTCAGGATTAACAAATCTACAAGGAGGTCAACACAATTCGTAGCAGATTAAATAATTTAATTAAAGAATTTTCAGAAAATTTGGATAACAGGCACGGAGAAATCAATATCAATCCAGTTCATCTAAATGTAAAAACAGATGCATCAGGTAAAATAATTCCTGCCCGTCGTGTTCCCTTTCCCTTAAGACAACCGATTGAGATGAAGCTTGAAAGATTGGTTGCGACTAACATAATTGAAAAAGTGGACCCTACTAAAACTAAAATTGAATTGGCTATACCAACTGTAAATGTGAGAAAAAACAATGGTAATTTGTGGAGATTGCAAAAATACCTTAAATGAGCAAGGAAATGCACATCACAGAAAAAATGCATTCATTTCTGATCAAAATCAACAAAGGGAATTTCAAAATGATCAAATTTCTAAGTCAGACCAAAATGGCGGAGATGACGGGTTCTCTAAAAGGGAAACCATAAATACAACAAAAAAAGATGATGATGAACGAAAATTGTTCATTGGCGGGATTAGCTGAAAAACTACAGAAAATGATCTTAAAACTTACCTCACCAAATTTGGTAACGCAATTGATGCTAATATTAAGACGGATCCTCACACAGGGAATTCACGAGGATTTGGCTTTGTTTTATTTGAAACCGTTAAAGCTGTTGAAAATTTAATTGCATCTGGGCCTCATGTTATTAATGGTAAACAAATTGATCCTAAAAGAGCTAAAAGTAGACCTGGTAGGGAGCTTTTACGCACCACCACAGAAGATGAGATAAAAGCTATTTTTGATAAATATGGCAATATTGAAAAAAAATTGAGCAGCCTTTTGATAAAGTAAAGAATCAAAAAAGAAAATGTTGCTTTCTTGCATATGATAATCCAGAAATTGTGCAGGAAAACGGTAAGAACTCTAAAATGGTCATTAAAGGCAAAGAATGGGATGAAAAAAAGGCTACACCATGCAGCAAAGCACCTCAGCAAGCCAGTCAAATAAATTACAACCAAGCCAATGCTGGTTGGAATCAAAACTCTTCCTACCATCAAGGTTATGGTGGCAACAATTACGTCAAGTATGATTATTCGGCCGATATACGAGTTCAAGACCCATATATTGTGGAAGAGGAGGGTGAAGAAAACGTTAGAAACGCAGGGCACCGCTGAGATTAATCGAGGAAATGTAATGTCTGTCAACAAAAGGGGGACAAATGTAGTATTATTATTGTAATGTATTGTACCGCGATATACGCAAGCACATGTGATATAATTTGAATAAAAGACTTATTTCCAAAACACAACAGGTTTGTTAATATTTTAAAGAAGATTATAATAACCCCTTTTAGAAGTGCCGTAAACAGTGGCGTAGAAAAGGGGGGGGGGGGGGGGGGGTTGGGGTTGAAACCCCTCTTAAAAAATTATTTTGCTTTACCTAATAAATATTTTAAAATTAGTGCCATGCAATTATTTAAATAAGCTTTTAAGAAACACGGGTTTTTTCGCTTAAATGTCCAAAATTTTCCTTGTGGTTATAAAAAAGTTTCCGCCATCTTTTATGAATTCCTCTAATACTATGAATAAAAGAAAGGTACTAAGCTTGACATCTGGGTCAAAAAAATAATTAACGAAAAAGATATTAATTGCAGCTCAAAATCTAAACCTGAATTGTACGACCTTTAAATAAATTCAAATTATATGCTTTTGGTCATTAGCAAAGATTTCATTCCCTCTACAACCGAGTCCATCTCAACAAAGAACATAAATATTTATGATATAAAAATTTTTTTGAAAAAAAATATAGACAATATGGAAAGGATTAAAGTTATTAATATAATTTGGAAGCCTGATTTAGAATATGCCTTTCCTAAGGGTAAACGGAATTTGAAATTCAATTATACCTGGATGAGACAATACTATGGGTGGCATATTCTGAGTCTCTTCACGGGCCTTTTGTAAATTCTGTGTATTTATGGGCAAAAAACTGGTGGATATGGATTTCACCAGGAATTAAAAGCCCTAATTACACGTCCATTCCAAAAATGAAAAAATGCTTTGGAAGTTTTCAAAGCTCATGCTTCTGCTAAATATCATAAGCACTCAATTGAAACTTTTAATTCATTGGAGAATATTTATGCCAATAAAAAAGAACAATTTGTAATTTATTATCAGAAGAAAATAGGATAAATATATATAAATTAAGACAAGCACTCATTGTTATAATTGAAACAATCATCTTCTGTGGAAAACAAGGGATTCCTCTCAGAGGTATAAAATGTATAAACATCTAATTAATTTTTAAAAAGGTCATATAGATTATGGTGCTTTACCACTTAGAGTTCAAAGAAACATAGACACTAATCAAGGGAATTTTAGAAAACTCTTACTATTTCTATCAAACCATAGTGATAAAGTTTGCCAGGCTTTAAAAGATTGCCCTTCATATTTAAAATGAAATTATTGGCATAATTTCACACATGATTCAATCCAAAATTGTAGAAGAAGTAAATAATGCTCCTTTTTTGCAATATTAGCAGATGAGACTGCTGATATTTCTACCCATGAACAATTGTCTTTAGTTGTTCGGTATTTGAATGTAAAATCAACACCTATAAGTGTGAAAGAGCACTTTTTATTATATGTAATTATAAAGGATATGACTGGAAGAGGCCTCTCTGAAGTCATCTTAAAGGCTTTACAATATCTCAAAATAAATACAACAAAACTGAGAGGGCAAGTTATGATGGTGCTCCAGTCATGAGTGGGTTGAAAAATGGTGTTCAAACTAGGGGTTTGTCCCGAACCCGAGTAAAACCCGATGTTTTACAGAACCCGAACCCATTTTTAAAAATACCCTCAAAACCCGAACCCGATAAATACAAAAAAGGTTCGGGTTCGGGTTTTTAATTCAAAAATATATTGTGAATTGAATATCTCAGTTTTCTCTACCAAGACAATGTAACGAGAACCATACGATTGTAATTTCAATATTTTTATGTTTCCGGCATTTTTCATTCATTAATCGATACTAATTATCTCAAGAATTATTTGTAAGTATTATATAGATAATTGATATAATACAATTTCCTGAACTCGAACCTTACCCAAACTCAATTCCTTAAACCGAACACGAACCCGATTTTATTTTGGGCGGGTTCAAACACATATTAGAAATATTTATCCCACAACAATTTATATTCATTGTTCTGCGCATGTCTTAAATATTGGTATTGCAGATTCTTGAAAATTTAACAATTCGAATTGTATAGGTAATTATGTTTTTCTAATATTTTTTTCAATTAATAGGGATTGTTAAAAAATTAAGTTCCATGTACAGAAGCTATAATTAATGAGAATTTAATCACGTAGATAATTTATTGTACTAATTTCTTAAAATTGTATCATATGACATTTATAATATATTTCTTATATGAATATGATTGTATTACTTTATATGTAAAAATAAACTATTACTTTTTATGATTTGGATTTCAAACCCCCCCCCCCCCCCAAATAAAAATTTCAATCTACGCCCCTGGCCGTAAACAACTTTAAAGTATCCTCTAATTAGCGCCATCTATAGGCAATTTTAATTAGAGACTAATTTGACTATATATCTCACTATCTTTTTTAGCATTTAGAATGTGACTCGAAAAGGGTAACAGACATATAACCGCTTCGCTTTTATTAGAGCTCATTGGTATGCCATAATTAATTCTCTTATCACATTCTAAGCGAGATAGGTATATACAGGGGCGTACGCATGATTTTATTTTTTTTTTTGGGGGGGGGGGTTTCAAATTTTTTCTTCCAATATCGAAAAAATTTATAAGAATATTTTTATGCAATTGGATTAAAGATCTATACATGGGCGTAGCCAGGGGGGGCCGCCCCCCCCCTAAATGACAAAAAAATGTTCAATGCAAAAATATTGAGGCGTCTACAATTTCGGGGCGTAAATTTGACCTTCTTAAATTAAATATTAAATTATATCTTTATGTAGTTGAATTTATAATTTACTCTATAGACTATAAACAATAATAAATACTCATTTGTTAATATTTTACCTTTCGTGACTCAGCTTTAAATTTAAATTTGCCTCCAAAATTAAACGAGTTAAAAAAATAGAAAAGGAAATTGATTATATGAATGAATGATTATAATTAGTTTTACAATTCGATATTGTTTTACAAAAATTATAGATAATAGCATTAATTTAACAAATACGTTTCGTTCATTTTGTAATGTAAGATTCATATCCTTTGACCCTACTCTATAAATCCAACCAGACCCGACCCGGCCCGAATGCATTCTAAAATTTTTAGTCGGGTCGGGTTCGGGTTTCGGGTCACCCGTGCAGGCCTCTTGCAGTCTATCTAGTCTAGGGCTCTAGCTTAGTTACTTTTAGAAATACCACAAAAAATTTATAAAAATAAAAAATGTTAAACATTAACTTGTTTTTACGAGTGCGGGTCTGATGCTGCGTAATTTTTATATGCGGGCTGGGTGCGAGCCGAAAATATATATTTATGCAAATACGGGCCGGGCCTGAGCCTAATTTCGGCCCATGCAGGTCTCTAATATGTACTAATAAAAGCAACGTTCACACAAAATGAAATTTAACTTCTGGTACAATCAAAACTTAGAATGAGATCGCTGATTAAATCGGCAAGTGCTTCGAATCTTAATATTAGGAACTGTATAACCATGACTCTTATTATTAAAGTAAAGCGAATAATGAGTTGTCACAATTCTAAATCCCTCCTTAGTATTATTGCATAGTAAAATGTAAAAAATCTAGTTGTCGCTTTTGTTGCGAAAAATATCGATTTTTGATAAGAACGCGTCATAATGACTGCAACTTCCTGTGTCATTTAATTTTATGCTGGCTCATTTATATTTATGTTCATCAATACATTATTGAGAGGAAACTTTAAAGATTCTAAAAATTCTAAAGATTTAAAACACAACTTCGTTGAAGTTAGAAAAAAATAGAGGAGAAGGGAGGCGCGCACCCTTCCTTTGCCCCCCCCCCCCAGGCTATCACCATATTATTTATTTGTGTACAAAAATAGCATCACGCTAAAGTCAAATTATTGAAATGTTTGCAAAATTAAATCTTTATATTAAATGCGTCGCAATTATAAAATTTTGTAAGTGATTAAAATAAAAGTGTATTTAACACTGGCCAATGCTATTTTAATTTTATAGCACACAATCAATATCGACATGGGGGTAGCCAGCATTGGAATTAGAGGGGGGGGGGCAATAATGATTTAGGGCAAGGCAAAATGATCATTTTTTGAAATTTTAGCCATAATTTTAATAAAATTCAACAAATTTTTGGATTTAGAGGGGGGCAGCCGCCCCTCTCTGCCCCCCCCCCCCTCCTTGGCTACGCCCATGAATATTGATCATAAGCTTGCTATTTATTATAAAAATTGGCTCATTTCTAAGCTCACAAAAAAAAAAGATTTATGAATAAAATTATGGTTGCCGCGTTAACAACCTATTTAGTGGTTAAGTAGACATAAATTTCAGCTGTTGCAACTCTTAACCTTGTTTCACAACTCTGATTTATTGAGGGCCCTAAATTTGCTAAGTTAAATCAAGGAATTTTGATGTGCATTTTGTTTGCTGGATGACAGTCCAGGTCAAGGCCAATTCTATTTCACGGTCGGCTTAAAAGGTTTATTTTTAAAGAATAGTTGAACAAAATATTTTGGTTAAGACACTTATTTCGAAAATAATTAACTAGTTAAATGCGTAAATCTATAAAAAAAATTCAAATTTATAATATACAAAATGTGAGTGAATATTATTAAATTTCTTAATTTGTAAATTGTGGGTAGTGTAGTGTCGTAATAAAAATTATATTGTACTTTCATATCCTAATGTATGGACGTGGCCAGGGGGAGACAGGGAGGGAAAACTCAACCCCCCCCCCCCCAAAAAAAAATAAATATCCTGGTCACGCCCATGTTATGCAAAAGTTTTTAATAGTATCATAATAACTATGAAAATAATGGTAAATTTTAGAATAACTTTAGACTAAAGATCATGGGCGTATTTTTGATTCGGGGGGGGGGGGCTAAATGGTTAAAAGTTTAATTAGGGGGGGGGACATAAATATTTTTTAATTTTTAAGGGTTTTTGCATTAAAAAATTTTTTTTTCGTCATTTAGGGGGGGGGGGGGCGCCCCCCCCCCCGGCTACGCCCATGCTAAAGATCGTTTTGCCAGTTTGTTTGCTATGTTATTATATTAAGAAAGAATTTTAAAAATTCCATGTAGAGCAGTTTAGGTTCTCACAGCATGTGGAAGTAATTCATGGTAGTTCCAATTAATAGTTTCCATATGGTCCTCATTAGAAAACTGCAGGTTTTTGCTTTTAATTCAGGATTTTTCTGCAAATCCACACATAACTTGCTATATTCTAGATATTTTTTGGCCTGGATATATGGGAATAAACTAGGCCGTGCCCCAGCAGGATTAATTAATACATTCTCCTCTTATTAATGATCCAATATGGTATTGCAATTGGGTTAGACAAATTTATCTAGTAACACCATTAATAGGATGAAGAAAAATTACTTAGGGACATAGGCTTAGCCGGGGGGGGGGGGCAGGGAGGGGCGGCTGCCCCGCTCTAAATCCAAAAATTTATTAAAATTATGGCTAAAATTTCAAAAAATGTTCATTTTGCCCCTCCTAAAATCAATTATTGCCCCTCTATATTTCCAATGCTGGCTGCGCCCATGATAACAACAAGGGTATATAAATTTTTATAAATCGCCGTGAATATTTAATTTGAAAGCTAATAAAAGTAATCTGTATAATATTGAAGGAAATATCTATTCGTTTTTATAAAAAATTTAGCATATATATTGTTTGAAATTTCTAAAAACACCTCACGGTCAAGACCCAATAGAATTTTTGGCCCAATTTTTAGTTGACCGGGTGAGGTGAGCAATGCATTTCCACCTATTTTAATTTCTATGCAATTTATGGCCTTTTAAACTATTTTGACATCAATATCCTATAAATTTATTGATAAAGGAGTTCAAATATAGGCTTAGGATCTATATCAACATAAGATTTTTATATAAAAAGTTGATCGATTTTTCATTTTTATCCCTACATTCTTTGTTGACGTTTTTTTTTGATTTTAAACGTGTAATTTTTAGGTGTAATAAACTTTGAAAATATAAATGATGTGGTTGTAGCTACATTTTTTAGCCTGTAAATTTCTGCATTATTGGAATAATAAGTAAAATTTATAGTTTTTTTTTATCTTAATATATTTTTTATTCAAATGGTATAAAAAAATAATATTTACGACTTATGCCTGATATAAAACCCATAAATTGCATAACAACTAAAATGTTAGCTATCAAACAACCGTTTATCGGTTAAATGTACCAGACAAATATATTAGGATGCACCATACAAGCACTTTATCGGACAAAGTTTTTTCACGTCAATTATCCTCCACCCCCCCCCCCCCCCCCATTTCTAAATTGATGGGCTGTGATCGATCCACCACCCTGAGGGGTTGAGGCGTACGTGACGTCATCATAAGCTTCGCGTTATACACACAACTTAAGGAGAGAGAGAGGGGGGAGAGGTATATTGATAAGAGGGGGGGGGGAGAGGGAAAAGATAATATAATCACCTGACCGACAAAATATGCTAAACAGCACACCAGTAGCACGCACTACTATACTACTACCACATACATACAGCTCTCCTATTATTTTTATTACGAAAAGGCAGTGGAGTCTCATAAAAATACACTTGTTTTCTTCTTATACCTACCAACTCTTATCCCGATTTACTATAAATAAAAATCATCATTGGAAAAAATTGGAGAATATTATTATTCCACATGGATTGGTCTTTTTCTGGATGTGGTTTTCTCGGAGTTTATCATATAGGTGCCGCTAGTTGCCTTAAAGAATATTCACCCCAATTGGTTGGACGCATTTATGGGGCTTCAGGGGGTGCCCTAGCAGGGTGTTGCTTGCTATGCAACAGCTGTTTGGGTTAGTTCACATTTTACAATGATAAATTTCATTAAATTGACTTCTTAAACTTGTTTTTCGTTACTTTTTTTGATGAAACTTTAGCAATATAACTAAATCAGAGTTAAATGATATGTATTCGCCAAATTTTGTCGTTATTTATTGAATATAACAAAACTTTTAACTGTTTTTTTAGGCGAAGCAACTAGCAAATTGTTAAATTTGGTGGCAAAAGCTCGTTCCAGAAGTTTGGGCCCATTTCATCCCAGCTTTAATTTGAACAAAGTTTTACGGCACGAATTACATGGCGTCTTACCCAAAAATGCTCACGAATTAGCTTCGGGTCGTCTATTCGTATCTTTAACCCGAGTTTCGGATGCCAAAAACGTTCTAATTTCTCAATTCGACACTAAAGATGACCTGATTGACGTAATTTTTCCATTTTTTTTGTTTCAAATTTAAATTATTTATCTTATTATTAAAAATTATTTTTAATTTTTATTAATTGTTATGTTTTATTTAGGCTCTTTTATGCAGTTCCTTTATTCCCTTTTACTGCGGATTTATTCCTCCAACCTACAAAGGAATCGTGAGTTTTTGAATTTTTTTATTCCAAACAAATTTTAGCCAGGTGGCAGGCTTGTGTTTATTAATAGCACTCAGATGATTATCATCAGGTGATGTTGACCGTGTAAATAAACAACTTATAATGTGTATAGAGTTAGCTGCCAAATATAAAGTTTTACACTTACTTTGATTATGTAAAAGTAATTTATATTAAATTATTAATTATTTTAAGTTTATGTAACATTTGTTTGTTTTTATTTTACTCTAAAATTTATTATAAAATTTGCAAAAAATTAACAAAACTAACTTCTTTTACGTTTTGGCAAACTCCTCACATTTCCAGCTTGGAGGTGTGGCCTTAACATCTGCACCACATTCAAATTAAGGAATTCACTTGCCAAATTTTGTTAAAAATTAACAACACAGCGTGACTTAGCTAAACGAAAGTAAGAGGGGGGGCAGGGAGGGGCGGCTGCCCCCCTCTTAATCTAAAAATCGGTTGAAATTTATTAAAATATGGCTTAAAATTCAATAAATAATCATTTTGCCCCTCCCTAAATCATTATTACCCCCTCCCCCCCCCCCTCTAATTCCAATCCTGGCTACTACGCCCATGGTTAGGAAATTTAAAAATGTAGGATTAAAACCAGGGGGAAAACGTTTTCAAAGATAGTGCTGAAAGTTTTTTAACATGGTTTTGGGGGTGTGTTTTATTGCATTTAATTTATCATCATACATACCAGCCCAGCCAGCCCATAAAGAAACACGCGGTGGGGTGTTGAGTTCAATGAATATTTAATCTCCTTCTCTCTACTTCTACTACCCTGTTTTAAATACATCCACCCCATTACAAGCTTTTAGTCAGTTTTTTTACGATTTAAAGCCCTTCGGCCAGAACAAAATCGGAGTTTACATGGGCTTATCAAGGGGGGGGGCCCTCTAAATTTAAATTTGTTGAAATTTATAAAAATTATGACTAAAATTTAAAAAATGATCATTGTGCCCCTCCTTAAATAGTTATTGCCCCCCCCCCCTCTAATTGCAATGCTGGCTACGCCCATGTATAATTCATTAGCAATAGCGGAATGTTTTCCCAATAATTACAATTTTTTAATTATCTCACCTTCACAAATTATTTAATTTTTTTTGTAAAAATAATAAATGATTGGACAACATTATAATTATTTATGATTTTGAAAATATTTACCCTCCTTACCACATCGAGATTTTATGATTTATTTAAAATATTCATCTTTTTTGTTCCGTGGTTTTATCTGACGTTTTTTGCATTCCTTTTGCGCAAAATATGTTAATTGTAAATTTAAGGAATAAAATTTAATTTAATGGTTCTGGTAAAGGGGGGGGGGGGGGACGGGGTGGAATGCACTCTAGCATAGCAATCATGGGCGTAGCCAGGTTGTGGATTAGGGGGGGGGGCAAAACGTTTAAAAGTTCAATTAGAGGTGGGCAAAACATATTTTTTTTAATTTTTCAAAGCTTTTGCATTGAAAATTTTTTTTCGAGAATATAGGGGGGGGGCAGCCGCCCCCTCCCCCTCCTGGCTACGCCCATGATAGCAATTAAAATATTGTTAGCCCTTATTGAATAGAGGATAGTGAGTGAGAGAGGTAGCATAAAATTATGAAGGACACTTAAAAATTGAGAACACTCTCTCTCTCGCTCTTAAACATATTATCGATTTGTACTGTTGTAAAACTAGCACGAGCGAGCCATTGTGTGAAGTCAATAATTTTCCAATATATTTTTTACCAACTATCATGGGCCTAGCCAAGGGGGGTAAGAAGTGGCCACTGCACCCCCCCCCTCTAAATCTAAAAATTTGTTGAAGTTTTTCAAAATTTTGGCAAAAATTTAAAAAAATGTACATTATGCCCCTCCCTAAATCATTATTGCCCCCCCCCCCCTATAATTCCAATGCTGGCTAACTATCTAAATATCAATCTTTTGGCCAAAATTGTTTATTCTGATTTCTGTGTATGGGTCTTTTATTAATTGAATTAAATTTTTATAAAAATAACTATAGTTTGAGAAGATATATTTTTTGGGAGCGAGACCGTCCCCAAAATTATTTTAAGAGAGCGGGTGAGGCTTTAAAATCATCATTTTTACATTCAATGGAGATGGACACTTGAAATTTGATTTAAAAAAAACGTGTATTTCGAAAATGTATTCACTCTCGATTGTAGTGCTGTAAAAACGGCTGGGTTTTGTTTGATCGACCTTTGCTGCAACTAAGACTAACGAAACGACGATCGACTTTGGTTTGTTTTGCAAATTTCAACTAAGCCTAGAGGTCATGGGGTAGGGGGTAGGGGTTAGGGAGGGGCGACTGCCCCCCCCCCTTTTAATCCAAAGAATCTTTTAAAATTTCGCATAATTATGGTTAAAATTTCCAAAAAAAATATTTAGCCCCTCCCTAAATCAATATTGCCCCCCCCCCCCCCCGTTAAATTCAATTCTGGCTACGCTAAAGGTGTATCAAGAAAAACAAATCAAAAAACCAACTAGAGGTCGACCGAACAAATCCAAGGTCTTTTCTTTTTACAACACAACTCTCGATTGATGTAACATCACAAAAAATAGCATGTAATTCTACTCTGCCTCTACGTCATCATTTAAACCTAGCAAACACACGACGTTAACCTTAATAAGATTAATTGTAGATAAAAAAAAACTTGACGTATCTCATCAAACTTCAACCAAAAAAGTCTCTTTTTGTTAAGGAGGACGGGAAGGGAAGGTTATAGCATACATACATCATCGTTTGATTCACAAATTTTCTTGTTTCGCGAAGAGTTTATATTAAAAATAACACTAGTTGTTGTTGTACCTATAAAAACTAAATCTCCATTAAAAATTGCATTATAAGTAAGGATTACCATCATAAGTGTAGTTTAAAACTGGCAAAAAAGTAAAAATTCTTTATCGTGATAAAAATTGCTAATAAGCCTTTTTAGACCGCTCTCTGTGTTAGCGGCTCAAATAGAGAGGTATTTTTAACTAAGTTTAATGCAACAAATTAGCAAAACAAAATGCATTGAAATTAAAGTTGCTCGTTGTGTAAAATTTTAATTTTTCGCCCAAACAACTGTCTTTCTTTTCTTGATTCCGGAAAGATCATATTTCATAAAGTTTCATCATGTATTTGAGATGAGCTAAGCAATTTTATTCTTCCTCCTATCTTTGCTTCGTATTACTCATGGTGTTGGTGGTATTATAAAAACTCGCTTGCTTCGTGTCTTCTTCATTTTTATGTTGCTAGCAAGTAGCAACACACACACACCTGTCTAGTCTCAACTCGAGGGGGGGGGAGACCGGGTTAGGTGAGCTCTTTATAATTAGGGTTGTTAGGGTTTAATTATTCGAGAGCACGCACAAAAGCTTTTTAAAGGTTCTAACATTGTCTGCTGTCTATTGTTGTGTATGTGACATTTTACAATTTCTTAGTATTCACTGAAGGATACATTAATTTTTTTTTATTTACACAAGCTATAATATAAGGGTAGCACATATTGAATAGCATAAGCATAACCAGGGGCGTAACCGGCATTTGAGTTATGGGGGGGGGCAATAATGATTTAGGGAGGGACAAAATGATCATTTCAATTTTAACAAATTTTTGGATTTGAGGGGGGCAACCGCCCCCCCTTGTATAATAAGTTAGGGTAAGTGAAGGCAAAAATATAAGTGTTTCTGGAACATTGGTTCGGTCGGGCTCTGTTGCAAAAATCATAACGTATTGGATATAAGTTAAAATTGCTAAAAAAACATTATGTTTATGATTACGTCTTAGGCATATTTATTCGCTTTAAACATATAACATTAACAATACACTTTTTTGTAAAAATTTAGGCGCGAATGTATCAGAAATTTTGTTTCTTTTTTGCAAATTAAAGCGATATCTAGATGGCGGTATTACGGACAATCAACCGATTTTCGATGAAAATACCATCACTATATCCCCTTTCGCGGGCGAACAGGACATTTGCCCGATGGATAATTCTCACAGCTTTTTTTGTTTCGACATAACGAACACCAACGTCCAAATAAATTCGGCGTAATTTTATTTTGCCAAACCCCATAACACTCTTTTTTCTTAATTTTTTTTTTAAATTAGTCATTTTTACACTTTTTTAAATGTCACAACACTTTTTCATAATGAAACTTTAATCTTAGCAAACACAAATGTTTTCTCAAATTATTACTTTTTAAATTTAATATTTAAACATTTTTTTACATTTTAATTCTCGTTAGTAACATGTATCGGCTGTGTTGCGCCCTCTTCCCCCCACAACCAGAAGTCTTGAACGACGTGTGCAAACAGGGATTTGACGACGCCCTCCGATTTTTACAACGAAAGAGTGAGTCTATTTCTTATCTTACTGTACAGTAGAGTTGTTAAATTGCTAGCACGCACACTGAGTTGCTTAATATGCGCGTTAGCACAATATGTGCTCGCTGTTCGGTGCACTGGGCAGAGCAGTAGCATATAAAAATGCTCGAGGGCCGAGCAGAAACTCGAGCAGATGGTGGTAGCTGGAGTTGAAGCAAGTTAGCAATTTAACAACTCTACTGTTTAATAGAATCCAAATTATAAAATTTTACTTCGAAATGACATGAATAATAGGCATGGGCGTCTAGGATTGACGATTAATGATTTAGGGACAAAATTTTAGAAATTTTAGCTATAATTATATCAAGTTGAGGAATTTTTGGATTTAGAGGCGAGCAGCCGCCCCCCCTGGCTACGCCCATTGTAATAGGTAGGTATGGGCGTACCCAAGGGTTATGTCCTATCCTGACTGCGCTAAAATAGAAGTTAACTAGTCTCAATACATCACAAAGCAGAACTAATATTGTCACAATAAATTAGGCCCACAACAAAATAGATTGGTTTTTTAACTTTAAATTATATATAATGTTCATGCAAAACGATTTTCAGTAGATGCATTTTTTTCTATCCGATTTATAATTATCGATTTTGAGTAGAGGTCAATCTGAAAGTTAAATTATTAATCTTGATCGGGTTCGGGGCACCCGTGCAGGATTCTACCCTCAATTTCAAGAAAAGAATATAATATGGCATACTTTCTTTCCTAAATTGTTTTAATAGTTTATAAGAGGTATTCTAAAACTAGCGCTTTTGGACATTTCACATATAGTTGTGTGTGATGTAGATTTATTGGCTACGACAACTTGAGCGATCTCGAAAACACAAGTTTTCATTCGGAGAGCGTTATAATATTTATGAAATTGGGGTCACCTGGACCCATTTAACTCCGCTCAGTAAGGGCTATCTATCGCGATTTTTAAGTTTATACCAATATTTCTCGTCCCTGTATTTTACAGGTCTCATGTCGTGCATAAGATGTCTCAGCGTGAAAGCCAAACTCCGCGTGGATCAGATCAAAGATCGCAAAAGGGGTTTCGTAACCCGACGTCGAAGTTGGTTGGAAAAAACGAAGGCGGCTATAGCCCTGATTCCGGCCCCGCCTTTGCGCCCAGCCATTTTGGATAGCGGGGCGGCTGATTATCAACAACTCCTACCCCCACCCATCTCATGCACCAATCGTCTAATCATAAATTCTGCCCAGATTTCGCTTTCGGCCCAAACGCCGGTCCCGAAAACGTTGAAGAAACACAAACACGGGAACGGGCGTTGTAGAGATTGCCGAGTTCCCCTGGTCCAACAAGAGTTGGACGAGTTGACTAAAGGCGAAAGCGGAGGCAAACGCTCCACTATTGCCACGTCATCGAGCAGTTTAAGCCAACCCCGAACCCGATCCGAACCGAATACTCCTTTGAAACGAGCGAATTCCGAAGATGCACTTATGACCGATAATATGGACATTAGTGACGCGGCCATCGAGGCAGCTTTCATAAAATCTCTCCCCGTCGCCGTTTCCAATGGTAATTTTCAATGCCTTTTTTGTCATAAATCTTCATTTCTTTGTGATACTCATGGGCGTAGCCAAGGGGGTGGCAGGGAGGGGCGGCTGCCCCCTCTAAATCCAAAATTTTATTAAAATTATGGCTAAAAAAATGATCATTTTGCCCCTCCCGAAATCATTATTGCCGCCCTCTAATTACAATGCTGGCTACGCCCATGAATAAGTATACAGGGATTTCGTTATTTGATATGTGCACAATTATAGGAAAGTTACGTAGTAGATTATTTGTAATTTTTGTATGGTTCTTTTTAAAAAGTAAAGAAATGCTTGTTTATGAAGCTAATCTGCTGTTTTTGAATGTGCCGATGCTGAATAGGACTACAGTGACAATGAATAAAGTCATCGGTGACCAAAACAATAATAAAAGTGTGAAGACTCCGAGGGAATGGCATCTATATTTTTTTTTTTATTATTGAATAGACCTTAAGCTTGCAATTGCTAATTATCCGATTTTAATTTGTTTCAATTAAAATTTTTTGTTTGATGATAATAAAGCATCCAGGCCAAGTTTATATCATATTTTAGATTAGCCATATATAATTGTAAATATCATTTTTTTATATTATAGCTTTTAAGGTGGCTTGTGAAAATATGGACAAGGGCTTACTCAATCTACTACTCAAACTACCACCCATTAAATTATTTGCCTACTACGTTAATGTGTGCCTCTTTCCAGTCGATATGTTCTTACACTTGAGCTTAAGGTTATACATTTTGCAGAAATTCATCAAAATGTCAAATCGTATAATCAGAAAATCAAAATATTTTGATTACGCTTAATTGATGTTCTCTAAAATTTTGATTAATTTTAAATTTATAAATTTTTGCCTTTTCCGTGCTCATAGATTTTTCGACTGGATACCCTATCTGCTGGGCGATATGGCGTGGATATTTAGCCATTTCATTCCCTTGCTCCGATTATTTCTCAAAAAAATTTACGACTCTAAACAAGAAGCTAAAGCCAGGTGGGTACACATCAATCTTACATAAGCCTTTTTATTACGTTATAATATTCTTTACTTTTAATTCGTGAATTTAATTTAATTTGGATGCTTCTAGTTTGTCTTGCGAAATCGACGTGTCCCAAATGAACTTTTACCAGGACTACAAAGAGGCTGTTGAAGCCGATATCCAAGATTTTGAGGAATCCAACGCGACAGAAGTTACGGCGGCGATTAAAAGCAACGAACATCCAACTAAGATGACCACCGACTCGAAGCAACTAGAAGAGATTTCTCACATTGCTAAGGAATGTGCCAGCCTAGACTTGAATGATGCTGCACCCGTCAAAAGTGTCGGTCGTCAGAAAAATGTTAATTTCGCCCTTTCCCTCAAATGGCCCAAACTAATTGATCGACGCCTTTTAACCAATCGACGTTCTTCTTGGTATGGTACGGGAATTACCTCAACAACCCCCGAAGACGAAAATCGATTGGCTAAAAGCAAAGTCAACGGTGCCGAAAAGATTCACCATTCGAGTCACCCCTGTCTATCAGATCCACTACAGCAATCGGTAGACGATAAATATAAATTCTTGCTATTAAAGTTATTATTATACATAACATGATTCATAGGCGTAGCCAGGTGGGCAGGGAGGGGCGGCTGCTTCCCTGTAAATTCAAAAATTTGTTGAAGTTTAGGAGAATTATGGCTAAAATTTCAAAAAACAATCCTTTTGCCCCTCCCCAAATCATTATTGCCCACCTCTAATCCCAAGGCTGGCTACGCCCATGTTATCATACATCCTGAATTAAAGTCCGAGCCTTCTTGTACAGTTGCTTAGTCTTAGATATACATTGTTGATGGGTCCCAATTTATGTTTTGTTATAGCCGGACCGGTCACTTGGAATTGCTTCGTATGACAAACAAGCCTAAGTTTATAAACGTTTACATTGAGGGTAACTTATTTCGCTCAGGGGTGGCAGTTATTATAATGGGGCTAGCTAGTGTTGTAAAAAGACTTGGGTTTTGTTTGATTGACCTTTGGTTCAACTAAGACTAATGGTCGACTCTGTTTTGTTTTTCGAATTTCGACTAAGCCTAGTGGTTGGCCAAGAAAAACAAACCAAAACCATTGGTCTGTATATGTTTAGTCGGGACCGGGTCAAAATAGCAGAAAAAAAACAGCAGAATTGGTCAGAACTGGTCAGATCAAGATTGGTCAGGAGGGTTAAGGTTTGGGTTAGTGTTTTAGGTCAGCGTTTTAGGTTAGGGTCAGGGTTAGGATTAGATGCACATCAAATTCCCTCCCCATTTGAGATTTAATTCTAATATATTGATTATCTAAAATCTTGTTCTGACCAGTTCTGACCAATTCTGCTGTTTTTTTCTGCTATTTTGACCCCGATTCGTTTAGTCGACTAAAACCAAAGGTCGCTTGAACAAAATCCGGGTTTTTACAACACTAGGGCTAGCACCAGCATCATACTTTAATGACCACTAATCTATGTTTGTTTAAGCTGGAGATGTCTTCTTTTAAAATATGTGTAGAACACGTCTTAATTGGATTTTTCTTTGATTAATTGTGCGCTAGGGGCAAGAGCTAGACAAGCAACAAGATCCAATTCTCGGGAAAAATGAAGCCATCATGTCATACTACTACGATGATAATAAAGGCAACCTGAAGATAACGGAAATCTACGATGTCACAAATAAAGACCTGCCAGTGCATCAACTGCAAAATCTTACTTTTTAACTTTGGGAAAACATTTTCGCTTTTGTACTAAAGAAGGACCTAATCGATATTTCAATGTTTCTAAAACCTGCTTGTTTACGTACTTCTAGTTTTTTTTCTCCATCATTAATTATATATGATTTTATACTGCCTAACCCCATACATAACACGCACACACAATACAATTATTACGATATTTTTTGAGCGAAAACGCTTAACACGTTATTTATTTACATGAAGGTCGTTGCTTAGAAACTTGTATACCATATTTCACTTGATGCGTTTGTATAATCCCTTGTAATGCATTATTTATAACTTTAATTCGCACATATGCATACAAGTATACATTCATGTATTGGAAATTTTAATATTTATTTTTACATTGTTTGTTCGTATACGTCTTCATATTGTGCTCTACGTAAAGGTCAAGTGAAATAAACGTGTAGAATCTTAGTAGAATCTTACAGGTGCTTTTTATTATTTTAAATCAACAAGAATGTTTCTTTTACTAAGTTGCAATATTACGAGTCGTTAGTAGAATCCGTGTTCATACTTTATGACTTCCGGCTCATTTTGATTTGTCCTAATTTTGTAGCGGAAAATAATAACTAAACGAAATAGTAAAAATCTATGTAATGATCCTATTGAGATCTATTTTTTTTATAGATGTTTGTCACACTTGGTGGTCAGTTGTTTCAAGTAGTTATACCATGTATCCCGCAATTACACCAGCTTCGCGTTAGCTCGTACCTTTTCAAGTTCATATCTACTTTATGTTTCTATGTCAGCTAAGGTCTCTTTCTCTTTCGCTTTTCCTGATACGATTTGTCATGTGACTTTACTCCCGTCTCTCCAAACCATACCATTTCGATCTTCTTACAACCAACTTTCTTTGAATCGGAACTATATTCAATTTATCTGTTGATTACTTATGTGATCCTTCTTACTTATTCCCAAGATCCATCTTAATGTCCGCATCTCCATTGTATCCAAGCTTTGCTCTTCCTTTGTCTTAATTGCCCATGTGTTCGATTCAGACATTACCGTAAGTACAATAAAGGTGTTATATAATCGACTTTTCAATTTGAACCACTTAACTCCCTGAATTTCAGCCAACATGCGTTTATTCTTGACTTAATTTCGCTTTTCACACCCCCCATCACATTGTACCCTAGAGCCAAGATATTTGAAATCCTTCCTAGTGCTTTAACACCAGTCATCGATTTGCAGGTGTGTTGATTTGTATTCACTTTCCGACTCCAAGCATACATATTCAGTTTTATCTCGGTTGACCCTAAGGCCTTTGCTTTCAATTCGATCCATCCACGCATTTACCTGCTCTGATCACATTTGAGCCTGCGCACAGCATTGTATCATCCGCAAAGAGCATTGCCCAAGGTGATTCGCGATTCCTAAGTTATTGAATCATTTTATGAAGAGCAATAGACTTAGTGCCGATCGTGATTGCACACCGAGACTGAATCCCTTTGATGTACCACTGGATGTCCGTACTTTGGTTTTTGCGTTACTATACATATCCATATTAACATTTATTTAGCATCAATGGCACCATTGAAACTCAGACTATCCCAGAGCAACTGCCTTGGACATGGGCGTACCCAGGTTTTGAATTAGGGGGGGGGAGCAAAATGTTTAAAAGTTTATTTAAAGGGGGGAAAAACATAATTTTTTTTTAATTTTTCAATGTTTTTGCATTGAAATTTTTTTTTCTCTCGTAATTTAGGGGGGGGGGGGCCCTGGGTACGCCCATAGCTTTGGAATTTTATCGAAAATATTCTCAAGATCATTGAAACACATGTGGAGATATTTCTGTTTTTCCTTATATAAATTCATAAATCACCTGAGACCATGTATTGCATCTGAAGTTGACTTTTCAGGCATGATCCCAAATTGTCGTTCATCTAATGAGATTATTTTTCTGTCTTGCTTCTATGACTTTTTCTCACACCTTCTTTGCATAACTCGTTATCTTTATCCTTCGATAGTTATTATTGCACACTTGTGCATTTCCCTTCATTTTATAGATTTGTAAAAAATAGCTTTTCCTCCATTCATCAGGCATTCTACCACTTGCAAGTATTTTGTTAAACAGCTATGCAAGTAAATGTACTCCTAAGGGCCTTAGCGTTTTTAAACCTTTCATAGGTATATTATAACGTCCCACCGCTCTACACATGATCATCTTTTTTATCACCTGGTCAACTTCTTCTGTCACTTCTAACTCTGGGTCATACTCACAGTTCTTGCTTTTGTAATGTTCCTAAAGTCCATTTTATAATTCTTTTTAATATTTTTCCCAATGGTCTTTGATTTGGTGGTATAGATAGAGTACAACACATCTCGTTACTGATCATACCGTTTTACTAAGTTATATCACATGTCGTTTGCATTCTGATGATAATCTATCTGCAACCGTTTGATTGCTGTAAACATCATTCGAGTTTGATAACCGGAACCATTTGATTTTCCAATTTAGTCTCTTCGGCTTTTGTGTTTTAGTTTTGGAGATGACATAGTTTTTCACAACAAGTCTGGGTTGAGTTGCAATAGCCTGACCTGGTTAGCCTTACAATTGCGTACATTTTTCAATTTCTTTCTTGGTTGTAAGAGAAGTCGATCTGCTAAGACCGATTTCCACTTTACATTATCAGGTGATTTAAATTCTTTTTGAAAAAAATATTTGTCATAGCCAAATCAAATGCCTCGTCAATTTTCAATATAACTTCGCTTTAATTGTTTCTCGACCCGTCTCCATTTCTACCATGGTACTGTTCAAATCCTTCTCCTATTTTGGCAATGTGACCGTTCATGCCGCTCATTTTATGACTATACCGGCGTAACGTACGAAAATGACGAACGTTAGAGAATAGCGAACGTCAATTGCGAATTGCTATTCGTTTAAAACACGAAATAATAAATTTTTCGTTATATCACTTGTTATTCGCAAGAAGTGGATTGGGTGGGGATTTCGGAAAAAGCACTGTAGATTGTGACGATCCCATTGCTATACCATCTTCTTCTTCTTCTTTATCAGTTATTTGGTCCCACATTCGTGGGGTTTGTTTTGATAAGCTTCTTCCATCTTGACCGGGTGAGTGCCATGTCTTGACTAATCTCGTTAGTTTTACAAACTTAGTCGACTTGCCCTTTCCACGTGACACGGGGTGGTCCTCTCCCTCTCTTCCCCGGTACCTCCATGTCCAGTACTTTTCGATTTACGTCATCCGTGTCCCTTCTTAGTATATGCCTATACCACCTTAGCCGATTTTTGTTAATCATGTCCGCCATAGGTTGAATGCCCATTTTTGTCATGAGAATGTCATTCGTCATATGATCGAGCTTATTATATCCCAAGCTCCACCGTATCATTCTCATCTCTGTGGCTTGTAATAGCTTTCCTTCCGTGGTGTTTAATGCCCATGTTTCACTTCCATAGAGTAACACCGGTCTTACGATGGATTTGTAAGCTTTGCTCATCAACCATATTGACATTTTCTTGTCGCACATTACACCGGATATACTTCGCCATTTTAGCCATCCTTTTTGGATCCGGGCATTGACTTCTGCTGCGCAACCTCCCTCTTGATGTAACATCGATCGATAACAAAAACTCGGGCCTTCGGCCCTCGTGGGGGGGAGAAGGGAAGGGGAAGGGGAGGAGGGGAAGGGGAGGAGGGGAAGGGAAGGGGGGACGACTCATCTATACTCCGTATAAATGTATCATATTTGCTATGCAATTTATGGGCGAGAAAGGTGGGAAGGGACGAGAATGCCTATAGGGGGGTATTAAATGCCTAATGATTAATTAATTATTTATACAAATTTTCCATTTATAGGCAAAATTTAATATAGGCAAAATGTAATATAGGCAAGGGTTAGGGTTAGATTTAGTGTTTGCATCTAGTTGCGTATTACATTAGTTTTTATGGCCTTTAGTGATTATGGGTCTAACAAACATTATATTATAAAACATCACAATGTTAAGAATTTGCAGAATTGTTGGGAGAAATTTTTTGTTGAATTTGAACAATTTTTAATTAAAAAAATCAAAAATTTAGCCAATGGTCATTTTTTCTCCATTGGTCAGTACCAACTAGCCAAAAAAACGGAAAAAAAAATTTTGATGCTCACTTTGGCCAATGGTCATTTTTTTCCATTGGTCAGCAGCCAGCACACGGTAAAAGTGGATATGAATTCATAAGAGTAAAAAACGAAAAAAAATTTTCGAAACACATTTTGGCCAATGGTAGTTTTTTTTCATTGGTCAGCAGCCAGGACACGGTAAAAGTGGATATAAATTCATAATAGTCAAAAAAAACGAAAAAAAAATTTTCGAATCACATTTTGGCCAATGGTCATTTTATTCCATTTGTCAGCAGCCAGCGGACGGCCAAAAAGTCATAATAGCTTTCATATCCAAGCGTTTTTATGTGATATGATTAAAAACTTGTTGGACCCAGAATAACTTGGGAAGAATATTCGTGGCAGGATTAAATTGATGAAAAGGGGGATAGGTCATTTAGAATATATTGGGGAGTTTTTTAGAGATATATTGGGGAGACTTTTCTGGATGATAGGGGGCCGGGGAAAACCAACCTTCTCCCCGGTAAAATGTCGTATTATTAAACTAAAATCTCTCTGTGTATAAACTTTATTTCTATTACACAAATACAACCAAGAATAAATTAATTAATATCTAAAAGATATCCCCGTACTATCATAATGACTCAGGCATATTATCAGTGATACACAATCATATATGGGGATAAAATAAATAATATCAGCGCGTCGGGGGGGGGGGATTTAATATGCGTACTAAACTTAATTAGAAAAGGAGAGACGTGTGGCGGCGGCGTCTATACCTTTTACAAACAAAGTAAACATCTGGCTTAGTCTTTGTATACTTGTATCTCCGGATACGCTAACTTCATTCTTCGTGTATGGGTACACGATAATAGCAATGGTAGGAACAGGAACAATCATAATAGTCAAAAAAAAAACGAAAAAAATAATTTCGATTCACATTTTGGCCAATGGTCATTTTTTCCATCGGTCAGGAGCCAGCGGACGGCCAAAAATTCTTATTATCAATGATAGTAACAAGAACAATCATAAGAGTCAAAAAAAACTCCGGGATTCTAACTAAAAAACTAGTTAAATTGCATAGCAATTAAAAGTAAACAACTTTTATTTATGTTTATTATATAATAGATAATTTAACAAATCTTATATATAACACACCGAGAGATATGAGGGGTGGGGCACCTCTTATGCATTAATTTAAAAAATAACACAGCGAGGGAGATAGAGATGAGGGGTGGGGCTCCTCTTTCTCATGCATTAATTTAAAAAATCGATAACCTAATATACCCAATGCAAATAGATAGGGAGGGTAGACAACGGACAACGGACGGACGGACAACGGACAACCAAAAAACGAGCCCATAAATTGCATAGCAATTAATATTACGGTACATGTACAATAATACGTTTTGTAATATACCGATCAAACATCAAAAAATAGGGGGTAATTTTTGTAAATGATTGAACCGCCGTGTTCACATCATACGTTACCCCAGGTAACACGGACTTCCAATGCACAATTGCCCTTAAGGACTTTATTGAGGCCCGTCAATAAAGTCCTATTCATCCGTTCCACCAGGCCATTGGCTTGGGGGTGGTAGGCCGTGGTGATCCTTTGGTGAACACCTGTCACTTCCATGCCATATGTTCCATATGGTAAATTGTGTGTCATATTTTCACCCATTTTAAAGAGTAACTGGTGTATTTCCACTATGACATCTTGCGCTGTTCCATTTTGTTCCAACAGAAGAACTCGGAATAAACAATATTCTTTTCATAAGTAACTACTATTTGTTAATATATATCATATTTCTCACAATTTTAGGTTTCCTATCAAAAATCCTCAGCTACTCAAAATATGGATTCATAAGATAAAAAGGGAATTCTAACCAACAATCCATTCTAGAGTATGCTCTTATCATTTTACCAGGGATATGTTCTATTCAACAAACTATCATCAATTGGAGAAGATGCCGTTCCAACAATTTTTGATTTTCCAGCACAGGTAAACCTATAAACTTTCATTATTACGATTATTATTTACAAAACAAAATATTATATTAATTATTCTTATTTTAATAATCTGTAACTAACATTTTTAATTCACCTATTAAGAAAAAGATGAATTGTTCATGCAGACAAAGGTCAATCAGATGAATTTTATTACAATTATATATAGTCAAGGCGTAGCCAGGGGGGGGGGGCAGGGAGGGCGGCTACCCCCTCCCCTGAATGACGAAAAAAAATTTTCAATGCAAAAACATTTAAAAATTAAAAAAATTTATGTTTTGCCCCTCCCTAATTGAACTTTCAAACGTTTTGCCCCCCCCCCCTAATCCAAAACCTGGCTACGCCCATGTATATAGTATAATTTCATTTAGAGAAATGCAGGACATATCAGTTTTAAGCCTTATATAGCTATTTCTATCATCTATTCCTAATAATTGTTTGATTAATAATTATCATTTAATTAATATATAAAATAATTTTAGCATAATATGTCCCTTTAAAGAATTAATACTATTATATAAAATTTCATACTCTATCTTTAATAACTTCAAAATTATAATTTATTAAATAAAAAAAACATAAATTAACAATTTAAATAAAATATTTTTTCATCTAAGCAGTTCGAATTTTATTAATACATTAAACAATCACCTTATTAATCAAGATTATACACATTTAAATTTTTTAATTAATTTGATAGTTTTGAAAATTTTAAAATTCTTTTTTATAATCATTCCCGTAATATAAATCAAAAATTAAGAATTAATATAAGAAATAAATTGAATAAAAATGTTTTGGTCAATAACAGTCAATTTACCTTCCTTACAAGTTTATATATTTGAACTAACGTTAATAAATTAATATTAAATATAATATAGATGGCGCTATATTTATTAAACAAACATGATATTTATTTTAGAATGCTGTTTTTGATATCTCCCCAATTCAATATTTTTTTATTTACCTTTTAGATTGTTTAATTTACTTTTAGTAAGACGCGTTCAATTAGAAATTATCTTGTATTTGCCATAGTATTTTGCTCAGGGTTTTATTGGTTGTATTGTGAGATATTTCATTAATTGCAGGCGATTAAAGGAAGCATCTAACTTTTGTACTAGCATTTAATTTTTTACGCTGTGAAGCAAATATGTTCTCTTTTTAAAACCACTCAGAAGGTAGACTATATGTGGATATTATTAGAGCGAACTGGTTAGTGCTGGTTTTATTAATCGTTTTACTAGCTGCTTTGTGGAAGATATGGTGTTTAAGCTTTAGGGTGAATGTAGTACACCAAGCGATAAAATGTTTTCACTGTGGAAGACCACATATGGAATATGAGCTCAAGAGGAAAAATTAAAAGAATAAAAAATTTAGATTTGCCTCCTCTCCCCCCTCCAAAATATAAATTAAAAAAAATAGTATCAATCATTATTTATTTGTATATTAGCAAATGTATTTGTAGAGGCTACGAATAAAATTAAACGCGCTAATTGGAATCAAAAACCTTCTTTCGCACGCTACTTTCCCTTGACCCCGTCTAGGCGATTTCTAACACGTTACTTTATTTAATAGCCCCTCGCTTGTACTTAACCATCACGTTATTTTTATTTTAATAGCCCCTCGCTTGTATTCAACCATCGCCTGATTATTCAAATGATAATGGGCTCGCGCAGCTACATAAGCAAAACCTTTAAAACTAACAGATTTATTATTCATTTTTTCGCATATACTTTACACTAGAATAAAACTCGATTTCTAAAGTATCTCTTCTAATAATGAAATAACCACTTCATTTGGTGACCTAAAAATGTCCACGCAACCATCTGATATGGAGGGTAAAAGCGAAAATGCCACATATTTTAAACTGCCACAGTTTAACAATATAAACCCCCGCTCATGGTTCATCCAAATAGAGGCTCTTTTCTTGGTAAGAAAGATAAAAAGCGAAGCTACCAAAGTTGGGTACTTAATAGAAGCCTTGCCACTGGAAATAACCATCGAAATTCAAGACATCCTACAAAATATGCTCGACATTTTACCCTATACAACCATGAAAGCAGCCATCATAGACCGCACTAGCCAATCCGATTCTGCTAGACTTCGTGCTCTTCTCACAACTGTCGAATTAGGAGATCGCACCCCATCCCAGCTTCTGCGTTTCATGAAAAATCTTCTGGGAACAATTCCATGGATGAACGAGTTCTTAAAGAACTTTGGTTAGAAAAACTTCCAAAAACATGACCGGCATTTTGGCAATTGTTTCTGACGAGCAGTCCCTCTCCAAATTGGCCGAAACTGCGGACAAAATTGTAGAGACCTACCACAACTCCACATGTCCAATTGTAAATGTAGTCACGGAAGATGAATCTACTGGCTTAAGGAGATGATTGCAAAACTCACACTAGGTAAAAAATTTAAAAATCTCAATCAATAGGCCACGTGATTGTTCCAACTCGAGACGCCGCAATCCCTCTACCGTTCGCCACCCTAGCGCGCATATTCAACCAAATATACTTTATTGGTACCATTACCGCTTTAAAGACAAGGCGCTCAAATGCGTGCAACCTTGCGCATTTAACCCCCCCCCCCCTCGACAAACTAGTAGACCACCCAGGGATGGCAACGCCTGGACTTGGTCTAAAACTTAGTCGCTTATTTTACATATTCGACAAATCCACGGGTCAGCGATTTCCCATTGACACAGGCGCGGAGATTTCCGTTATTCCGCCTTCTCGAGACCATTCCTTGACCCCTTCATATGTGCAACTTCAGGCCGCCAATTCTACCCCTGTCAAAACATATGGCCAAAAGCTTTTCACTTTGGACCCGGCCTACGCAAAGAATTTAGATGGATTTTTACAATAGCAGACGTTAAACAGCCAATCATCGGAGCCGATTTTCTTAATCACTACCATCTAGTAGTTGATATAAAAAAGAAGCAGCTCTTCGACACTCAAACGACATTAACATCTGCAGGCAAGGCTACACTCGCTACGTCAATCAACGTACAAGTTGGGATAATTGGCACCTCCCCCATCAAATCACTACTTCAGAAGTATGCCTCCATAGTGTCCCCTTCTGATTATAAGGCTCAAGTAACTCATAGCACTCAACACCAAATCCACACCAACGGCCCCCCGGTTCGCTCAAAACCAAGGAGACTCTTCCCGGACAAGCTTAAGATTGCCCGAGACGAATTTACTCACATGCTCGAACTTGGTATAATCCGTCCCTCTAACAGTGACTGGTCCTCACCCCTGCACATGGTACCCAAGAAGGCCGCGGGAGATTGGAGACCTTGTGGCGACTATCGCATGCTCAACAGTCGTACAATACCCGACTGTTATCCCCTTCCCCACCTCCATGATTTTGCGCTGACCCTTTGCAATAAAACGGTATTCTCAAAGATCGACTTAGTCAGGGCATACCACCAAATTCCAATGGCCCCCGAGGATATTTCTAAAACGCCATCACAACCACTGCCTATCATCCACAAGCCAACGGCATGATTGAGAGATTTCATCGACAGTTGAAAAGTTCCTTGATGGCACAAGGTGACACAAACAAATGGGATAAGCTCTTACCATTAATTTTGCTTGGCATTCGAACCACAATCAAGGAAGACTTAGGTTGCACTCCAGCCGAATTAGTTTATGGCACTACACTTAGACTTCCCGGCGAATTTTTTACGAACTCAAGAACACCTCATAACGCCTCCGAATTTATTAAAAGCCTAAAACAACATTTTTACCATTTACCTTTTAAAAAAGTCAGGACACAATTGACAAATGCGAGTATAACTTCACTTCTTAAGGACTGTAAATACGTTTTTATCCGTAATGATTTCGTTCGAAAAAGTTTGGTGCCACCATATGACGGCCCGTTCAGAGTAAAGTCCAAACATGCTAAATATTTCGTTATTGAAAAAAACGGAAAAGCTGACTCAGTTTCGATCGAGCGATTGAAACCTGCATATTTAGATACTTCAACTCAGCCGCTTACGGATACCGAAAATGTAAATCCACCCAAAGTTTGTCCCTCCGACGACTTCGCCGGACCAGCTAACTCCGACCCAGACCTAACAAAATCAAAAGAAAACCCATACATCACATCGAGAGGAGGCACGTGCATTGGCGCTATAAACTACTACACTAGCCACAACTCTCCGAGTGGAGCCCCGAGGATAGTTGTGGAGGCTACGAATTAAATTAAACGCGCTAATTGTAATCAAAAACCTTCTTTCGCACGCTACTTTCCCTTGACCCCGTCTAGGCGATTTCTAACACGTTACTTTATTTAATAGCCCCTCGCTTGTACTTAACCATCACGTTATTTTTATTTTAATAGCCCCTCGCTTGTATTCAACCATCGCCTGATTCTTCAAATGATAATGGGCTCGCGCAGCTACATAAGCAAAACCTTTAAAACTAACAGATTCATTATTCATTTTTTCGCATATACTTTACACTAGAATAAAACTCGATTTCTAAAGTATCTCTTATAATAATGAAATAACCACTTCATATTTAATGAGGGGAGGGACCATAAAAATCAATTTTCAATATAAATCAAAAATTAAGAGTATAGCAAAAATTATTTTTACGTTTCAACATTAAGTGGCTTACGACTTATGTGCCTTATTTTTAATTTTTAAAAAATCACACTATGCATTTAAATTCAAAGGGGCAAAACGCCAACGCAACTAAAAAATTTATTTCAGACTTGACACCTAGGGAGAAAAAAACGACACACATAGAATTTCCACAAAATTTGTCGTCAGTTTTCCGCCTGATTTTACACGACCATTATGTTAACTAGTGTTGTTATTCAAGTATTATATTATACAATTACTTGTTGACTTTTAGTACATTCCTCCTTTAAATTCAAATTCTTCAATTTTAACTAAAAAGGTTTAAACTTTTAGTTTGATGAGAACATTTTAACACGTTGTAAAAGTTTAATAACTTGGAGACTTGCAACATGATAAATTTTTTAATTATATTTCTAATGAGTACTGGAGGTTAATCGTTAATAATAATTGGCCTTCTTACACTCAGTAAGGCGAGAAAAACGTTGTGTATATAAGCATAGCGTTTTTCATCAAAACTTAAATTAAGATAGATATTAAAATTATTTTGCAAATTAAACTAATTTAACCTGTCCATTTTATCACATTGGTGGCAGAACAATCTTAAAGTTCTCTATCCAATTTGGAAAACAATTTTAAAATTTGTTGACAAACATGGCGCACTGATTATGAGCCGCTTAAATTTATATACTACTTCTTTGAAGAATATAAGTTTGCAGCAAAGTAATAAAATGTTGAATTGTAGGCGGGTCCCCCAATAGAGTTCTATAAAATTAAGAGCATTGTACTACAAAATACGGCTGATTATGTCTTAAACGTAATTTACGTAAACAAATTATTGCAATTGTGGTGAATTTCTAAGATTTGGATCACCTCATACCCTAATCTTTGCCCTCATACTTAAGTAAAATTAATAATGATGATTGAGAACATCTTTGCTACGAGATTATCTTTAAAGACATTAAGGCACTAGCATAGACTAGTTTTGTTAGTCTATGGGGGGAACCGGTCAAAGGAGCTCATCAGAAAAGGAGCACACTGCTCAGGATGAATTTAACAAATTGTCTTAGCACAAAATATTTTATATTAACATGTCCTAGTGATATCATAACAAGTAAATATATGGGTTAGGGTAAGTATTAGGGCCAGGGTAAGGGTTAAGGCTAGGGTTTGGGTTATAATAACAAAGTGTGCTCCTTTCCTGATGAGCTCTGATGTGCTCCTTTCCCCACTCGTTTATGGGCACTAGCGATAATAGGTTTTTGAAAAGTAATACTGCTACGTTATACCGGAAAAAATGCAGAATTTAAAATCTGGGCACCCTATTCGATATTTAATATATTTCTCATATAATGGGCAATATTATCAGTAATATATGTTTGATAAAGCATTTTTATTTTACCTGAATTGTAGTTAATTTATTTTTATTATAATATATTGCATTTATGCATGATTTTAGTTATTTTTGTGATGTATTGCATTTTAAATAGATCTATTTTATTATTTTAAATGAAAACTAGTGGTTATCAAAAACAGGTTTCCTTGAAACAAGCTAATTCCTATAGAACGGTTCAGGGTATTTTGGAAGTATGGTAAATTTTAAGAATTGGCATGTCTATTTTAGCTTTAATAAACTATATAATTAACTAGAGTGTTTGAAAAGCTATATATAGCCTCTAATTAATAGCAAATTTTATGAATATTTTGGATTGTAAATTTTTATGAATGCTAACTTATCACTCTACAATACATGGTTGATATTTTTTATAATAAAATTAAACGCATTTGTGTCATTTAAGACAGCCATAATGCTTCTCAATTCAAGCTGCAATATATCACTTCGAGCCTCTAGTAGAACTGATGCAGGGGTTCATGCTTTAGGAGCTGCAGCACATTTTGATTTATCCCATTTTGAAGAAGGAAAATTATGGACACCAGCATATATCAAATCAAAACTAAACAAACTACTAAGTCAATGCAATGAACATATCAAGTTAGATTCTGAATTATGCTATTGTGGTATTAATAAAAATTTTATTAAGTTGCTTTTAATTATAACTAGCTAGTTTATTTTGGCTATTTAAATATAAAACTGCATTTCTTTATTCCTCACCAGTACAGGCTTTATATTTATATTGTAGGATTGAATCGGTGTTCATAGTTCCTGCCACATTTGATGCCAGGCATGATACAATAGCCAAAACGTATAATTACATTATAGCTTTACCAAAAAAATGTAATCATTCCTTAAAATTGTATTATATTAGCTTCTAACCAATTAAATTTTTTACATAACCTATAAGACTATAATCACAATCAAGGTGAAAAAGCTTATCAAAATGGAAATTCAACCAAAGAAAGTGTAAGCCATCTAAATGTCAAGCCATCATATGAAGAACCTTTATGGCTTAGGAATTCTGTTTTTTCATTTAGGTAATTCCAATATATTGAAGTTTTAATACTCTAAATATGTTATTAATTTATATTTTTCATTAAATAATTTAATTATGGAAGTGGATGAATTTCTCTTGACAGGGACTATTATAAAATTAAAAATATGGGCGCAAGTTTTTCTTTATATTTCAGATATTTTAGGGTGGTAGACTCGAAATATCAGTATTTTTAGTATAAAATATTGTTGTAAATATGTTATTGTAATATAGATATTTTTAATTGAGTTATTTTTCAAATAACTAACTTAGAGAGCCCTTAATATCAGTATTTTTTAATTTGATAATATCGTTTTTTAATATTTAATCTTAATATATGAATTTATTTTTTCACAATTTTTAACTACGTTAGAGCACCTAATTTTGATCATGAGGCGGTGAAAGAGGGAGTTTCCTTGTTTGTAGGATCTCATAACTACGCTACATTCTCTTCAAACTCCAAGCAAAACTCAAATTCTCCACCAGTCCGAACGGAGCGATCTATCGAAATTGCTAGTTACGAGCCAATACATACTCCACTTTTCGACCAAAGGCCGTCCCTGGTCAACCATTTTTTCAATTTTGACCAGTTGTCCTATTACCGTTTCGTTTTCCAAAGTCGCGGTTTCATGTACAAACAAGTATAAGTCAATCGAGTGTTGACCAAATAAAAATATCAATTTTATTAATGTTTTAAAAATAATAAGTGTCTAAATTAAATTCATTTATAATCATTTAAAATCGTCTTGTTGATTTATATGTGTTAATATTAAGATGCATCGCATAGGTTTCAATTTTAACCTTTTGGTCTAATAACACGGTTCAGCAGGAAAAATCGACCGGCAAACTATTTGCAGATTTTGGTAGAGTTTTTTGCGGTGAACACGAATCTAGTTTTAAGTTTTTCCCCCTATACCTCTAGTTTTTGAAATATTTGATGTCTGCTAGAAACGGCGATTTCTACGTTTTTCAAACGTCAATAACTTGCAAATGAATCGTTAAAATTTTTATTTAATAAATTTGATTGGTAAATAAACGGGATTTTTAGCAACTTTGACAGCAAATATTTCAAAAACTTGACGGATAGGGGAAAAAACTAAAAATATATATTTGTGTTGACCGTAAAAAAACCGAAAGATGCAAATAGTTTGCCGGTTGATTTTATAAGTTCATTATTTGTTGACCAATGTAATGCAACCTTTTATAGTGTATTCAACTATATCAAATATTTGTTAATACATGAAGACCGAATAGTTTATTTTATTATAACTTTTTATTTTATATATCATTATCTACAGATTATATTACTGCTTAATTTAAATGTTTAATATTGTAAGCCAATGCCGAGTTGGAAAAATAACAAATGTTTTTAGTTCTCTCCCCTGGTCTTAATAAAGAACTTATAGTTATCGTATTCCTTTTCTATCAATTCCTTAGCCTTAATTCTATATGCCTTACATTATAATGAATACATTCTTATTAGATTCTTCATCCTTTTATATATTTATAAAAGACTAAAATTATTGCTAATTATTGTATAATAAAATTACGTTTTAATTTATTGAGATGCTTAGGTTCGTAAAATGGTTGCTGCCCTGCTATGCTTGGGCAATGGAACTATGACATCAGATAAAATTAGATACATGCTCGAAAATCCAAGCATCAAAAATTGGAATCCGCGAATCGAAATAGCGCCACCCGTTGGGTTATACTTGAAAAAAGTAGATTACAACGTAAAAGGTGCTTCAAGTTTTAAAATTAAATCGAATAATTTAATTATATACTATTGCCAAACACATCGTTTTTTAAAGACAAATTGTTTCACAACCCATTTTTTGGATAGTTATATTTATTATAAATTAATTAACCCTCGAAATATTCGTGGGGTATTTTGGTACCCCACGCAAATTATAAATTTAAATGTAAAACGCAATTTAAATCTAATGAATCTGGCCTTTTCAGTAGCTTAATATTTTATTAAGAACTAGGTTAGGTGAAAATTTCATAGGTTTTGGCTTAATACTTTTTAAAATATAGAGCTTTTTTGGCTCGTGGGGTTCTGTTATACCCCACGAATACTCTCACGTAAGTTTTTTTCTAGATGAAAAAATGTATGTATTTTTTTTATATGAAGATATCTTTTACAATTTGTGTTTTTAATACATTTTGAACATTCTTTTAATAAAAAAATCACGTTTATTTTGATTTATTTTAAGGTATATGATGTCAAGAGGTAAAATAAGGGGAAGCTCTAAAATAACCAAAATAAAAATGGGGGTTCAGAAAATTGTTAATAAGTTTTGTAATGTTGATTAGATTTATATAAAAATTTATACCATCAATTTTAAGACCTTTATAAACATATGTTTAAAATTTTAAAGGTTTAAAGGAATACTTTACAAGTTATAAGAAGTTTAAAAATGGTGTAGAGTTATACCCCACGAATACTCTCGCGTTCGGGATTTTTAGGAATCCTCTCGAGGGTTAAACAACTAAAACAACATTATTAAATTGAAAATACGATGCCTAAATTTAAAATTTTTTTGTTCAACCAAGTTACAATTACTAGGCGAAATAAATGTCTACTAATAGCGACTTTTGTTATTATTAAGATAATAGACGCAGTGAGAAATTTGGAAATTTGTGTCCTTTATAGAGTATGCTTTTTTAACATAGATCTCACGGCATTTACCAAGGAATCACCAGCTTATCAATATACACAGGATGGAACTATACTTTAGAACCGTACATTTAATAAGAATTTTATTCTGTTTCTAATGAAATATGATGATTTCGTTTAGTGTCAATGAATTTGTTGTAAAAATGAATATTCCTTCACGGCATTGATTTTAATTGGAAATTGCATTTATTAATTGCTATGCAATTTATGGGCTCGTTTTTGGTTGTCCGTCGTCGTCCGTCGTCCACCAAGTTATTGGCGCCAGCTTTGTGACCTGGATATCCCAGGTTCAAGCCAGGGAGAGGACCAATTTTTTTGAATTTGTTTAAATTAAATCAATATTTTGTTCTTGTTAATACTATTGATAATATGAATTTTTGACCGTCCGCTGGCTATTGATGAAAAAAATGACCATTGGCCAAATAAAGCGAAATTTTTAATTGCTATATATGCAATTTATGGTATTTTTTCGTCTTTGAATAAGTTAACATTGATAATTACCTTATGCCCTTTCCTACAAGGGCCTACGCCTCTACTGATATGGGTCCCTGTGCCCCTACCAAAGCCTATGCCTTTACTGATATGGGTCCCTGTGCCCCTTACCAAACCCTATGCCTTTACTAATGTGGGTTCGAATCCCGGAGAGGGCAAAATTTTTATTTATTTTTTAAATTAAATTAATATATTGTTCTTGTTAATACCATTGATAATGTGACCTTTTGACCGTCCGCTGGCTACTGACCAATGAAAAAATGACCATTGGCCAAAGTATAAATCGAATTTTTTTTTCGTTTTTGAATTGGTTAACATTGATAATTACATGCCCTCCCCTACAAGGGTCTATGTTTCATTATGGGCTTACTTTCCATTTTCCGATGTCTTGTCACGCTACCGAATGTCTTGCACCGAATCTATATATTGTCACGCTCTTCGGTGTCTTGCACCGAATGTCTTGTCACTCACCGAATGTCTTCTCACGCTGTTTACTTTTAATTTTAATTAATTTAACTAGTTTGTGGGTTCGAATCCCGGAGTTTTTTTTGACTCTTATGATTGTTCTTGTTACTAGCATTGATAATAAGACTTTTTGGCCGTCCGCTGGCTGCTGACCAATGGAAAAAAATGACCGTTGGCCAAAATGTGTATCGAAATTATTTTTTTCGTTTTTTTTGACTATTATTATTGTTCCTGTTACTACCATTGCTATTGTGACTTTTGGCCGTCCGTTGGCTGCTGACCAATGGAAAAAAATGACCATTGGCCAAAATGTGATTCGAAATTTTTTTTCCGTTTTTTTTTGACTATTGTGAATTTATATCCACTTTTACCGCGTCCTGGCTGCTGACCAATGGAAAAAAACGACCATTGGCCATAATGTGATTCAAATTTTTTTTTTCTCGTTTTTTTGACTCTTATGAATTTATATCCACTTTTACCGTGTCCTGGCTGCTGACCATTGGAAAAAAATGACCATTGGCCAAATTGTGAATCGAAATTTTTTTTCCGTTTTTTTTGACTCTCATAATTGTTCCTGTTAATACCATTGATAATATGACTTTTTGGCCGTCCGCTGGCTGCTGACCAATGGAAAAAAATGACCATTGGCCAAAGTGAGCATCAAAAATTTTTTTTTCGTTTTTTGGCTATCATTGATTTATAGAGTATCTGTTGGTACTGACCAATGAAAAAAATGACCATTGGCCAAATTTTATGTATAACCTAAAAATTTATTATAGATGGTCTAACAGACAGCCAACTATGTAATATATATTTTTACCCTTATAAATGCATATATATTTTTTTATTGGGTTAATATATTTCATTTAATTAGATTGTGATTTCATAGAAAACCTAAAAAGTAATAGTTAAAAAAATATAGGTATTAGATTCTAATTTACGATACAATATATTGATAAAAACTAACACAAAATTCGAAACCTCCTTCAAAGGTATAATCATAGCCCGTTCTTTCTAATTAAATTCAATCTACTATTAAACTATTAAAACACGAATTGTACTTTATTAGATGGCGCGCGTAAGTTTATATAATTAGTAAAATTTTCTACGTTTCATAGATATTAGACCGCACGTGTGGCCGGGAAATGTCCGATATTTTTAAAACGAAAGGTATTTTAGGAATCTGAAAAGGCTATTTTACCCCTGGCCGCCCTGGGCACCTACGGGTAAAGTTTCGAGCGAATCGGGCGGGTAGTTTCAGAATTTAGCCCTTTTTTAAAACTAAAAGGAATTTTTATTTTAATTTTTTTTCTTTAAAATTAAATTAATATTATGTTCTTGTTAATACCATTGATAATTTGACTTTTTGACCGTCCGCTGCCTACTGACCGATGAAATATATTGATTTTCTAAACATATAACAGAACTTTATTTCATTATCTATATAAATAACATAATAACTTCTACTATTTTAATACCAGCATGGTGTGACGGGTTATAGCGCACGGCTTGTAAACAGGGTGACCTGGATATCCCTGGTTCAAGCTCGGGAGAGGGTAAAATTTTTATTTTTTTTAAATTAAATTAATATTTTGTTCTTGTTAATATCATTGATAATATGACTTTTTGATCGTCCGCAGGCTACTGACCAATGGAAAAAATGACCATTGGCCAAATAAATCGAATTTTTTTTTCGTTTTTGAATTGGTTAACATTGATAATTACCCTATGCCCTCCCCTATAAGGGTCTATAATTATTTTGCATTTAATACCCCCCTATAGGCATTCTCGCCCCTTCCTACCTTTCTCGCCCATAAATTGCATAGCAAATATGCTACGTTTATACGGAGTATAGATGAGTCGTCCCCCCTTCCCTTCCCCTACTCCCCTTCCCTTCTCCCCCTTCCCACGAGGGCCGAAGGCCCGAGTTTTTGTTGTATTTTCACATGAAATCCAACGTAATCATACATACTAAACGGTCTTAACCCTAACCCGACCCGTAGGTAATTCAATTCTTTTAACCCGAACTTAACTTATAGACCTTTTAAATTTTTGAACTTGAACCCGATCCGAAAATAAGAAAATAATTGCTGTATTAAATGTTGAAATAAAAGCATCAGCCTCAACAAACGTATTGATGTCACAAATTTTTAGTATAAATTATTCGAATGATGTTTTGTAAATTATGAGAAGGGTAGATTTCGAGTCTCATTTGCTCTTCTCTATTCTAAATTTTGTTATGTACAAATTTTAACAACTCCGACCCGAGGGCATTTAAAATTTTTCCATCCGAGCCCCATCCCTGCAGGCGTCTACCCAAGGGCGTAGCCAGTAGAAATGGAATTAGAGTGGGCAACAAGGATTTAGGGAGGGGCAAAATGATCATTCTTTAAAATTTTTGCCATACTTTGAATAATTTTCAACAAATTTTTTGATTTAGCGGGGGGCAGCCGCCCCTCCCTGCCCCGCTTGGCTACGCCCATGCGTCTACCCATAAGTTAAATTACCCCTAGGCAAAGAATAATTGAAAGAGAGTGACAATGCGAGGTATTATCGGTTTGTAAAACCACATATAGTTAACTTAACAAATCACGTGCACACGAAACAATATGCATTTTAACTCTGCAAAAATATGCCTATAAGTGTTGATGCTGAAAATCTGAGAAAAATCTGGGCCGTTTCTAGTCTCGAAAAAACGAGACGAGACGATAATTTGAAAATTTGACACGAGATTTATTCGAAAATTTTGACGTCGAGATTAGACGATATTAGATGGCAATTGTCACCAAGATAAGTTGACAAATTTAAATTTTATATTTGCAACAATTTTATGACACCCTAACCCACCAATTTTTGTTAAGTAATTACTTAGCTCGTTAAACGACAATTTTAACAATTGTCACCCAATTAGGTTGACAAATTATTTATTTATAATTTTATATTTTACAGCTAGTCATACTATTTTAACCCCAACCCAAAACACCTAAACTAAACCAAAGGTCGACTGATAAAAACAGATGAAAAATCATTGGTCTATTAAGAGAATTATGTTCATTGGCGTAGGGAGGGGGTGGTTTTCGGTTAGTACCCCTCCCATGTTTTTAAAATTATATATTTTTATATTGTATATTTAATAAATTAAATAAAAATAAATATTTGTTGGAATTTTACTTTCAGTATTTTATTATTACGCTATTGTCACTTTAAACTTATTTCACCTTAAAAATTTTATAACCCCCCCCCCGAGGAAATCCTAGTTACGCCTATGATTATGTTTAAGCCTAAAGGTTGACTAATAATAACCTTTGGTCTGTTTTTTAAATTTCAACTTAGCTTAAAAATCGACTAAGAAAAACAGGCTAAAAAACCTTAAGTATTTTTGTAACAATAGACCAGGATCAAACCTTGGCCACAACCTGTCTATAACCGTTTGATTTTTCGAACCAAATTAAAAAAAAAATTATCCATATTATATTGGATAAATTTTATTTTCTATGGAAACTAAATATTTAAATGTAATAATGGAATTTAATTTCTATGCAATTTATGGGCTCGTTTTTGGTTATCCGTACGTCCTGTCCGTCCGTCCTGTCTTGTAATTTTTTAATAATTGTGGAAACTTATATGTGTATTTAATAGCTGTAGACTTATGCTTCTGCAAAAGACTTTTATTTTGCTATCCCAAATAGACTAGCTAATGACCGCTAGCTGGCTTTAATTTTATCGACCTTGCCCGAGCCAAAATCCATTATTGTTTTTGTGCCCTATTGATTACCTTTATTTATGAGTTTTTTTTGGCTACTTGTATAGGTTGTTGCTTTATATGGGATAATTGCAAAACTGGCTATAATTCCTTGCAAATTAATGCTGGCCGTCGCTTACATGTAATTTGTCTGACCGGGCCAGAGGCCAAAATTCTGGTTAATTGCTATTCATTTTTGCTGCTTATTTTCGTTCATAAATTTCTTGTGGCAATTTGTCTAGGTTGTTGATTTATAATGGATGATTGCAAAACTGGCTATATAATTCCCTGCAAATTGATGATGATCGTTGCTTACTATTACTTTAAATTAAAAAGCAATGATGATAATACAGTGTAAGGTCCTATTTTATATTCCTACAAAATATCTTCCCTTTCTTAACTTTGTGATTAAATTTCTAATATAGTATAAGTTTGTGTATTTATATTGAACAATTGCCACACATTTATAGAAGATTTGAATGCACTTGCCAACCCCAGTTTATAAGGTGGAAAGTAATGCTACACAAAACAATGTAATATCATAATGTATTCTAATCTAGGAGGTATATTATGAGCTAAAGCATAAAAGCTTCTAGGAAATTAATGATTCAATATGTTAAGGTGTCACCAAATACTTAAATATACTTTTGAAGATAATCGCTTGGGAGGCACAGAAACAGATGTTGCTATGGTGCTTAAAAATCTATAGCTACCTAAGCTTAACTTGGAAAATTATTCAAATTAATTAACCACCAGTTTAAAATTACCACCTCAGGTAGGATGAAAAATTGCGAATATAAATGCTTTAATTATATTTACTACTCCATCAGAAGTCATTTTAAGCCTAAAATCTTGTAATATATAATTACTAGCTGACCCGGCAAACGTTGTTTTGCTAAAAATACAATTATCTTTAATATAATAAAATTCGAGAAAACTTCAGCCTTGTAAGTATGACGTCATTATTTTATATGATGCTATAAATGAAACTGGCCGAAAAATGTCCAATATTTTTAAAACTAAAAGGAATTTTAAGATTACGAAAAAGCTATTTTACCCCTGGCCGCCCTGGGTCTATGGCTACATTTTCGCGCGAATCGGGCCGGTAGTTTCAGAGTTTAGCCCTTTTTTAAACGTAATGTCCGATTTTTTAAAACTAAAAGGAATTTTAGGATTCTGAAAAAACTATTTTACCCCTGGCCGCCCTGGGCATCTACGGCTAAATTTTCGCGCGAATCGGGCCAGTAGTTTCAGAATTTAGCCCTTATCCACATACATACATACACACATACATAGACTTTACTTTATATATATAGATATGCGATAAATATACAACAAATTTTTCACACACCCTAAGTACCAATCACATACTTAGGTAAAATTACACAAAATTTGAATTTTTTGCAAAAATATATAATATTTATTATATCAAGGGTTCTTTAATATTAAATATATTCCAATCATATTGATTTACATTCAATACGTTAAATGTGAATCATACGAAATAAAAATACGCAATTAATATTAAAATTAAGCCAAGAACTCGTCCAAAAAATCCGTATCGTCTCGTTTCGTCGCTACTCTAAAATTATTATCTCGATCTCCAGACAGTTTTTCAAAATCTCGACTCGTCTCGGTTTTTCAAGACCGAGACTTTTATAGGTTTCTCTCCGCATCACTAGATTTTTGGTAGGGGTACCATAAGCCCTTGAACTGATTTGCTAAGTTTAGAGCTGTTATCAATCAAACGAGCGTGTCATCCATCAGAAAAATTTAAGTTATTAATATTCTCCTATTTGCTTAATTCGTCTTCCACTTCTTTTTTTCACCCCAGCGATACCTTACTTGTAGGATGGCAACCGCAGTTGCATTGCGGCTTAGTTGAAGAATCTTGTGCCCCCAACGTTAAAGGAGCTCGTCTTTTTTCGTGTTAAACTTGATTACCTGTATCGCTGCGTTTGGTATTTAACTCCACTTTAGCTACATAATAAAATCGTAGGCCATTTCACCGCTTCTCTCGAGATTCTGGGCTCGTTTTAGGACCATTCGATTCTTTAATGCAGTCCATCTTGATCCAGTGTGGTCCTTTTAAGTCAAAAACTAACTGTTGCACGCATGGGCATAGTCAGGATTGGAATTAGAGAGGGGCAATTATAATTTATAGAGGGACAAAATAACAATTTTATTTAATTTTAGCCAAAATTTAAATTTTTTTTAGATTTTTTCAATTTAGGGGGGAGGGCAGCAGCCCTCCCTGCAACCTTTTGGCAACGCCCATAGTTGCATAGTTGCACGTATATTTTAGCCGTGGCTTTACTTGCACATTGGCAAGTGTTATAGCATATTTTTTCCCATGTTCTACTTTAAGAAATTTAATGTCCACAATGATAGTACCTTTAAAAGCCTGGCGGGATCGCAGTTACGGTAACAAATGTAACAAAAAATAAACCATACTAAATTGATCATTAATACACAGTGGCGTAGCTAGCCTTTTTGCCTTGGGGGGGGGGGGGGGGGTGAGCTGGTCAAGCCATGGGGGGACAAAATTTTTTTTAACTACAAAAACTCTTAAAAATTAAAAAGAAGTTATGTTTTGTCCCCCCCCCCCCCCAATCGAAAACTTGGATACGACCATAGGTCAAACGCAAATGAAAAATATCTCCCTCATAAACGTTGGACAAACTTAAAATTCCGCTACTACTTTGTGTATTTTTTCTAATAACATCACACTGGTATGTCTTAGACCCACATGTTTCTAGGGCATAAAATAAATAAAATTTATTCTTAAATAAAACAAAGTAATGTAGTTGAAACAATATAGAAAATTTCACTTGGTATAATAAGTTTTTGTATAAATGAATTGTAAGGGAACAAAGTGGAACGGGGATATTGACAAGAAATCGTTGAAATTTTAAGAAATAATACAAATAGTAAAAAAACTATACAACATAGTTTTTATAAAAATATTTATTGCCACAACCCCAAAAAATCTTGGCCATATATATAACAAATTTTAATTTTACACATGCAAAAAAAATTAATTATGAAATTAAAATTCGTTCGAGAATGAGTATTTAGAAGTTATGGCCCTGATGATATTATATATATATTTGCACAACCCCCTCCCCTTTACATCACCTAAAAATTAAAATGAACTAATAAATTTAACGGCTAAATGAACCTTAAAAATATTCTGTCAAAATTAAATGAATCAAAATTTTACTTAATAATTTTAGATGAAATTAGAGATGTGAGATGCACAGAACAACTTAGCGTTTGTGTACATTTTGTTGAATCCAATGGCACGCCAAAAGGAATTTTCTGGGGATTTTTATCCCTTGAAAGTTTTGATGCGTTAACGATTGTCTATAAAATTCAGGAATTTTTTATTAATATTAATTTATCAAACTTTTGATGGGATATAACTAATAAAGGGGAAACAATGGTGTACAAACTATTTTTTGGAAAATTATTGGCTTTATATGTGCACGTAGTATATAAAAATATGCAAGATATGTTAAACAATAAGCATGTGAGATGGACAATTAAATAAGAACCAGGATGGAATATTCGTAATTTTAATAAAATTTTAATATATTTTGAAAGTGTTAAAAAGTTTAAAACAAGTTTAAAAGCCCAGATAATTTTTCATTAAATTATAAAATTAGTCTTACTCGATGTTGCAAATGAATTTATAATAACATACGGGGGAATAACATTTACAAAGTCATGTTCTAAGCTTAATAAAGATTAGGACGATAACCTATCTTGTCCAATTGTGGAACGAAGATAGTTTTAATCCATTTTAGCAATGAGAACGATCCTTCGCGTGATGAAGTTATTGGGTTAGTTAAAATTATTTTAATCAAAATAATAAAATTTGGAAACATATTGAGGGCAAAATTTTAATAAGTGAAAAATCATTGCATTTTATTTTATTCGAAGTAAAGAATTATAATAATATTACATAATTCTTTGCCATTATTATTTAGGCATCTGGCAGTTTTAATTCATAATGGTTAATTACTTCTCATAAGAGAGATTTATAAAAAGGGAATGAAGGGTTTAAACCGTTAACCTTCTAAGGACCTATATAGATTACAATTAATTTTCGAAAATCTTATGTTTAATTCTGCTATTATTCTGCTATTATAGGATAATATAAATCAATTAATGAATTGGTAGATTATAAAGAGAAAAAAGTGTCATACTTTTTTGGTTTTTTAATACGTTTAGAAGGTACTAAATCAAAAATTGAAGCTATAGCTAAATCTTTTGCCTTATTATAAAGAATTTGATAGTGATCCTCATTTCTAATATAAAGTTAATATTAGGCTATTAACCGTTGAAATTGCATTAATTGAACACATATTTGGGCTTTATATTATAATTAAAAGTTATCAAAAACAAATAATAATAATCTTCATATTTTTCTTAATTAAGATAAAATAAAAAAAATGGCTTACGGGGCCCAAGGACCTAAAATTTTTCCCTTGGGGGGGGGGGGCCATGGGGCACTGTTTTTGCTCTTGGGGGGGGGGGGGGCGGGCCCCCTGGGCTCCCCTTAGCTACGCCACTGTTAATACAAACAATGCATGATTAACTTGGCTAGCTTAGTAGCCAACGCTGATAATGTCGTCTTCATAGGCGCGTAGCCAGGATTTTCTCAAGGGGGAGGAAAAATTAAAAAAAAATTTCGACACTTTTATATATAATGTAGCAAAAATGTTCGCGTACAATACATGCGAAACTTCAAGGCGCTATATAACCAGCTTTGGAAAAATCTCTTCTCTTCATAAATCAGAGCATTTACTATCACTTTTATACCTTAAAAAAGGACATGGACTTATGCAAGTTATTCAACTGGCAGAAAATATTATCTTTTAGGTAAAATTAAATAATGGCTGAAACTAAAGCAAAATTATATGAGTTTGATCTGAAAAAATTCTCAAGTTGCTTATAAGCAAAGTTATACAGTCACTCAACCTGTTTACTTGACATTTTTCAGTATAGCTAAATGAACGGTGTTTAGATAAAAAAAACAAGTTTTTCATAATTTACAATCAATGGTGCAAAATTATAATGGTGGGGTGCAAGCTTTTAGTAGAGTGAGCTGGTCAAGCCATGGGGGGGGGGACAAAATTTTTTTAACTACAAAAACTCTTAAAAATTAAAAAGAAGTTATGTTTTGTCCCCCCCCCCTAATCGAAAACTTGGATACGACCATAGGTCAAACGCAAAAGAAAAATATCTCCCTCATAAACGTTGGACAAACTTAAAATTCCGCTACTACTTTGTGTATTTTTCCTAATAACATCACACTGGTATGTTTTAGACCCACATGTTTCTAGGGCATAAAATAAATAAAATTTATTCTTAAATAGAAAATTTCACTTGGTATAATAAATTTTTGTATAAATGAATTGTAAGGGAACAAAGTGGAACGAGGATATTGACAAGAAATCGTTGACATTTTAAGAAATAATACAAATAGTAAAAAAACTATACAACATAGTTTTTATAAAAATATTTATTGCCACAACCCCAAATTGGCCATATATCTAACAAATTTTAATTTTACACATGCAAAAAAAATTAATTATGAAATTAAAATTCGTTCGAGAATGAGTATTTAGAAGTTATGGCCCTGATGATATTATATATATATTTGCACAACCCCCCCCCCCCCCCTCCCCTTTACATCACCTAAAAATGAACTAATAAATTTAACGGCTAAATGAACCTTAAAAATATTCTGTCAAAATTAAATGAATCAAAATTGTACTTAATAATTTAGATGAAATTAGAGTTGTGAGATGCACAGAACAACTTAGCGTTTGTGTACATTTTGTTGAATCCAATGGCACACCAAAAGGAATTTTCTGGGGTTTTTATCCCTTGAAAGTTTTGATGCGTTAACGATTGTCTATAAAATTCAGGAATTTTTTATTAATATTAATTTATCAAACTTTTGATGGGATATAACTAATAAAGGGGAAACAATGGTGTACAAACTATTTTTTGGAAAATCATTGGCTTTATATGTGCACGTAGTATATAAAAATATGCAAGATATGTTAAACAATAAGCATGTGAGATGGACAATTAAATAAGAACCAGGATGGAATATTCGTAAATTTAATAATATTTTAATATATTTTGAAAGTGTTAAAAAGTTTAAAACAAGTTTAAAAGCCCAGATAATTTTTCATTAAATTATAAAATTAGTCTTACTCGATGTTGCAAATGAATTTATAATAACATCCGGGGGAATAACATTTACAAAGTCATGTTCTAAGCTTAATAAAGATAAGGAAGATAACCTATCTTGTCCAATTGTGGAACGAAGATAGTTTTAATCCATTTTAGCAATGAGAACGATCCTTCGCGTGATGAAGTTATTGGGTTAGTTAAAATTATTTTAATCAAAATAATAAAATTTGGAAACATATTGAGGGCAAAATTTAAATAAGTGAAAAATCATTGCATTTTATTTTATTGAAGTAAAGAATTATAATAATATTACATAATTCTTTGCCATTATTATTTAGGCATCTGGCAGTTTTAATTCATAATGGTTAATTACTTTACTTCTCATAAGAGAGATTTATAAAAAGGGAATGAAGGGTTTAAACCTTTAACCTTCTAAGGACCTATATAAATTACAATTAATTTTCGAAAATCTTATGTTTAATTCTGCTATTATTCTGCTATGATAGGATAATATAAATCAATTAATGAATTGGTAGATTATAAAGAGAAAAAAGTGTCATACTTTTTTGGTTTTTTAATACGTTTAGAAGGTACTAAATCAAAAATTGAAGCTATAGCTAAATCTTTTGCCTTATTATAAAGAATTTGATAGTGATCCTCATTTCTAATATAAAGTTAATATTAGGCTATTAATTGTTGAAATTGCATTAATTGAACACATATTTGGGCTTTATATTATAATTAAAAGTTATCAAAAACAAATAATAATAATCTTCATATTTTTCTTAATAAAGATAAAATAAAAAAATGGCTTACGGGGCACAAGGACCTAAAATTTTTGCCTTGGGGGGGCCATGGGGCCCTGTTTTTGCTCTTGGGGGGGGGGGGAGGGCGGGCCCCCTGGGCTCCCCTTAGCTACGCCACTGTTAATAAAAACAATGCATGATTAACTTGGCTAGCTTAGTAGCCAACGCTGATAATGTCGTCTTCACAGGCGCGTAGCCAGGATTTTCTCAAGGGGGAGAAAAAATTCAAAAAAAATTTCGACACTTTTATATATAATGTAGCAAAAATATTCGCGTACAATACATGCGAAACTTCAAGGCGCTATATAACCAGCTTTGGAAAAATCTCTTCTCTTCATAAATCAGAGCATTTACTATCACTTTTATACCTGAAAAAAGGACAAGGACTTATGCAAGTTATTCAACTGGCAGAAAATATTATCATTTAGGTAAAATTAAATAATGGCTGAAACTAAAGCAAAATTATATGAGTTTGATCTGAAAAAATTCTCAAGTTGCTTATAAGCAAAGTTATACAGTCACTCAATCTGTTTACTTGACATTTTTCAGTATAGCTAAATGAACGGTGTTTAGATAAAAAAAAACAAGTTTTTCATAATTTACAATCAATGATGCAAAATTATAATGGTGGGGTGCAAGCTTTTAGTCTAAAATGAAATTCAAAAAATTGAATGTTTATGTTTCCAGGCTTTTATAAAAGTCTCAAAATCTTTTATGCAACTAAACTATAATATTTTAACCCATTTGATCTAATTATTAATCAAAAAAATTTTAAAATTTGGGTAGGGGGTAGAAAAGTCTAGCTTTCCACTCCCTTGGCTACGCGCCTGCGTCTTCACCGCACATAAATCCCTCCGAGTATTTTAATTGCTATCATGCTATGGCCACGTTCAAGTCTTGTTGCCACCGGCACCTAGGATAAGTCTGATTATTATTCCAAAAATTTTATATTGATAAAAACTATTCTGATACGATTGAGTAATTCATTTGCGGGCCGCCTTGTTAAATATTGCATTTGTATTAAATACTTTTTCCGCGAGTAAGAATAAATACGTTTTCGGTTTATTACATTTTTAGACTTAAATTACATTTGCTTGCATAAGAAAATACCATGTCTAGTATTAATATAACTGCACTTATGCGAGATATTATCGAAAAGGACCTTAACACAGCAAAGCGGTTATTGTCTAAATATACTGATAAAGATAGAAACGATATGTATTTAGCCATCAAAAGGAGTCTTGCAATAAATTATGAACCAGATTCATATGGAGGAGAATGGTATTGCGATGAAAAGCTTAAAGGGATGAATCAAGAAATTATGAAACTTATTGAAACAGGTAATAGGATGTTAGAGAATACATTGAGTCAATCCCTAAATTTTCATTCTGCCAAATATGATTGTATCATTGATCCTGATGAGAGAGTAAATGCATCTATTGCTCTAGCAGAATTTGAAGCAAAAGGAAGAAAAGAGATGAATATTTTGGATGATTATGCTAGGAGATTAGATCCAGTTACCTACGAAAAGAATACAGAAGTTAATGCAAGATTTTCTAAGAAAATGTTTGAATTGCTTGAAGATGGAACATTTATTAAGGATTCAACTATATCTTTTAATCCCAATCCTTTGTTTGATAAGCAATCTACTAGTACTGACTATTACAACATCCGGGCAGAGATAAGATCATATACGAAAACAAGTCCCATCTTGTCCAATAGAAAGCCTAATCCATCTAAATTAGATGATCATTGTTTAAAAGTTGTTGAGCATGTTAAAACAGTTGAAAGTCCGGCTCAAACAAAATTGGATAAGCTCTCACTTATTTTTGACAAAGAATTTAGCCTTGATGATTCAAAGAGTAGTAAAGGTAAAAAATCCATGACTGAGAATCCTGCTCAATCTACTGCTACCTCTGCTGCATTGGTCATTCATTCTTCAGAGACTGAAGAGAACCTCATATGTACAAAATGAGTGCGAAGATGTTTAAATTCATTAATTGCTCAAGTCATTTTATTAAATTATCACAAACAGTTAGGATATTGATTTAAAAGTTATTTGTCACATTAATCTCATTCAAAAATTTTCCAGCAATATATTTCTAGTCTATAAATATAACTAATATATTATTATTCTCTAAATAGTTTTCCCTAAATATTGAGTGTCATAAATAATAATCATGATTTCCTTTATCATAAATGAAATATATATATTTTTTTAATTTCATTCACTTTTTTTATATATTTCCTATTTTTATATTTTGCCTTTACTGTTTCTACATCAAATAAACAAAATTTTATTAAACAAATAAAATTTTATATAGATTATATTGCTTACAATTTTTTGAATATACAATGGGTAAATTGCAAACATTTTAGGTGGAAATTTAAGTTACCTACACGTTATATTCTTATTTTGATATAATTGACAGGATTCATGCCCAAAATACTAGTGGACAAAATTAAACGGATATGCATGCATGCAGGTACATTTACGGTATTAGCTTTTTCGACACTTTCATGGGGAGGGAATTTGATGTGCATCTAATCCTAACCTAAAACACTATCCTGAACCTTAACCCATTATAGATCTTGAAACGGTTTCAAGATCTTGAAACCGTTTCAAGCGCATGCGCATTGTTAAAATTCGCAGCTATCTGATTGGTCTGTTAAATGCATAGGCATGCGCATTGTAGATTTTGAATCGGTTTCAAGATCTTGAAACCACTAGGATTTTGTCCACTGGTATTTTGGGAAAATACCAATTGACAGATTTCTAGCTGGCCATGGTTACACGATCCAAATTCTTGTACTGTATAAGCGATCTTACATTCCATTTCTTATTCGATCCAAAAAATAACGAAGCACCGATTCGTGTTTTTCGCAATCGGAAAAACACGAATCGTAAGAAATAAACAAAATTTCTTACTCACGTTTTCATATTGTAATTTCGGTCTCGTGTATCCAATCCATTTTTTTATTCTTTCAAGAATTTCTCTTTGGAACCAAATAATTAAAGCTAAGGAAAAATAGGAACTGACTATGGTATTGTTTAATTTTTTATGTATTGGATACATTTAGGTAATTTTTGTATGTTTAATAATTCATGAAGATACTTTTTGAAAACAACATCATGGAATCAAAATGAAGCTAGAAACAAATTCAAATATTATTGCAACTAAAAAATTATATATGAACGTTTATGGAATATTTTCTTTATCTAAAAGCAATGAACAAAAATTTTAAGCGCACGAGTTTTTTGGATCGTGATCTTAAATGTAATGTCTTTTATCTGAAAAGCTGAAGAAATTAAACTGATAAATATTGTTTTATTAAATCGAGGAAAATTTTAACGAGCAAATAAATTATTTCTTAATTCATTAGCTAATTTTTGTGGGAAAGTGAGAAGTCAGCATCACACGAACTAAAAAAAGCTTGGGAAGACCATTTCCGATTAATCTTGTCGCCCCAGCCCTTATTCCCTGTAGAAATATATACAAAGGATTTATCGTAAACTTCAAAGGCCCACCACCCCTCCACATCGATACGGATCCCCCCTCTTTATTCGAAATTGACAGAGCTATCAAGTCACTCAAATCCCACAAAGCCGCCGACCCGTCAGGTCTAACCTCAGAAGCACTCAAAGCCGACTCCCATATCTCTAGCTCTCTTTTGCACCACTTGTTTCGGAAAGTTTGGACGAAAGAGGTTATACCGGACTCCTGGACAATAGGTCACTTGATCAAACTTTTCAAAAAAGGAGATCCATCCAATCCCAACAACTACCGGGGCGTGACTATCATTAACCTGAAATCAAAAATATTCATCAAGGTTATATACAATCGAATTTACAGCGAGGTGGATGAAATAATTAAAAACAATCAAACAGGGTTTAGGAAGTGCCGTACGACGACAGAGCACATAATAACATTAAGGAACATAATGGATATCTCACGGACAAGCGGTGCCCCCCTGGTTCTTGTTTTTTTAGACATCGCTAAAGCTTTTGACTCGCTGTGCCATCTATACATTTGGGAAGCGCTATGCCTATTAGGCTTGCCTAAGAAAATAACTCTCATGATCTTTCTACTCTATGAAAACATGAAACTAGTTATCTTCCACCTTCACCAAAAATCGGAGCCCATACCAGTAACATCGGGTGTCAGGCAAGGTTGCCCGCTGTCCCCTCTCATCTTTATAATTGCGATGGATCTAATAATAAAGAGATCCACACTTCCGACCGATGGTATCAAACTAAATGGCACTATTCTATCATCCCTGCTGTTCGCAGACGACATATGTCTAGTGGCCCCTTCTATTTCCAAAGCACAACTTATGTTAGACAGGTTCAGCATCCAAGCCAAGCAAGCAGTACAGTTTATAAACCCCGAGAAATGCTCAATGATTCGTATAAACGATTCTTCGAACTCTACTCTGCTCGTCAACAAAAACGTAATAAATGCATCTGAAAAAGTCCGTTATTTGGGAGTGGACCTTATTCCAGATACTTACGCCGAAGCTGATGTCGAATCGAAGATCCGTCGGACCATGGTCAAATTCTACACATGCTCAGCGATTTGGCGCTCACGTCAACTGACGCTCCATACACGTCTGAGGATTTTCAAAGTCACTATCCTACCAATTCTCCTATACGGTTGCGAATCTTGGTCACTGAAGGCTCCCAGCTTAAAGAAACTACAAGTCAGTCTCAATTAAATGCTACGTATCGTTTGCCGGATATTTTGCCCGACGAGAATAACCAACGAGGATCTATGGGTGCGCTGCAAAATCGCTTCAATTAAAAACATTTTACTGGCAAGGAAATGGGGCTTTCTGACTCATCAAGTACGAAGGAAGGGAACCAACTATTGTCTGTCTTCCCTGTTCTGGCGTCCACCCATGCTAAAAGATCGCAAATGCAATGGCAGCTGGCTCTACAAGGTGTTCCGCGATGTCCAAACACTAGGCCATGATTGGAATTCATTGCTGACCATCATGCAAGACAGGAAACTTTGGAAAGACTTCTCAAAAAACCATTTATTGCGGCTCTCTTATTAAGGATCTTCACACGGATTATTCATTTCCGACATTATCATTAAAGCTTTACATTACTCTCAAGTCAATAGGTATTACATATTTACATGTCATAATTACATTGCATATTAACCATTTTATTACAGCATACTCAAACACGTTATCACTAACGTGGCCTGATGCGCCATTTGGCGTTAGAAGGGGCTCATCTTAGATTGCACTAACTAAGCTCTTGGGCGTCTTCGCGGCAAACATACATACGGGAACCGGTCAAAGGAGCTCATCAGAAAAGGAGCACACTGCTCAGGATGAATTTAACAAATTGTCTTAGCACAAAATATTTTATATTAACATGTCCTAGTTATATCATAACAAGTAAATATATGGGTTAGGGTAAGTATTAGGGCCAGGGTAAGGGTTAAGGTTTGGGTTATAATAACAAAGTGTGCTCCTTTCCTGATGAGCTCTGATGTGCTCATGCCAATGCTTCCGAATGCCAATGGCTAAACCAATCAAAAGTTACCAAAGTTTTGGAGGTATGTGACATGGTGACCCGTCAACTCGCCGAAAACAATCTCGCCGAAAATAATGTCCCCCAGCTAAAAAATGTCCCCAAATTTGTGATTGGTTGATGGGTTAGGGTTAATAAGCTTGGGGACCTTTTTTTAGCTGGGGGACATTATTTTTCGGCGAGATTGTTTTCGGCGAGTTGATAGGGCACCATGTGACATAACGTCTAATATTGACAACCAATTAAATAGTGGCAAAATTCCAACATGAACGTTTCTCCCGCACAGATTTATCCTAAATCCTTAAAAAAAACTCACCCGTATTTTAGATAAATCCTAACTAAAAATTTTCAGCTTTTCCGTCGTAATTTTGGAATTGTATAATTTAATTTTTAAGATCTAACTGCAAACTCTATTATGCCTGTTTTATTAACTTCTAAACTCATTCCTCAGTTTAGAATTAATTATAAGGCCATCAAGTAGATTTCTGAAGTGTATACTAATTTTTTAGGTGTTAGTGCAAACTCTATTCATTCCTCAATTTAGAACTTCACAACCCATTCCTCAGTTTAGAATTATAAGGCCACCAAGTAGATTTCTGAAGTGTATACTAATTTTTTAGGTGTTAGTGCAAACTCTATTTTGGAAACTTCTCAACCCATTCCTCAGTTTAGAACTTCACAACCCATTCCTCTGTTTATAAGGCCACCAAGTAGATTTCTGAAGTGTTTAGGTGTTAGTGCAAACTCTAATTTGGAAACTTCTCAACCCATTCCTCAGTTTAGAATTATAAGGCCACCAAGTAGATTTCTGAGGTGTATACTAATTTTTTGGGTATTAGTGCAAACTCTATTTTGGACACTTCTCAACCCATTCCTCAATTTAGAACTTCTCAACCCATTCCTCAGTTTAGAATTATAAGGCCACCAAGTAGATTGCTGAGCTGTATACTAATTTTTTAGGTGTTAGTGCAAACTCTATTTTGGAAACTTCTCAACCCATTCCTCAATTTAGAACTTCTCAACCCATTCCTCAGTTTAGAATTATAAGGCGACCAAGTAGATTGCTGAGCTGTATAGTAATATTTTAGGTGTTAGTGCAAACTCTATTTTGGAAACTTCTCAACCCATTCCTCGATTTAGAATTTCACAACCCATTCCTAAGTTTAGAATTATAAGATGTTTCAATTTGTTGTCGTTCCTCTAATGATTACGAAAGGATTATCTTTAAAGTTGATTACTCCACTTATTAATGCATAAGCTTTTGTATCAGATATTAGAAATAAAGCTCCTGTTTATATTTACACTATTACATTAAAATGCAGGAATGCGGATTTAATAGTTTTGATGTAATTTAATGTTGATCAAATTAAAAATAGAACTCAAGCCAAAATAGATTTAGCTAAGCATACATGTATGAAGGTATTACTACAATAGTTTTTTTTGTCTTAGTATTTGTTTTTTTGGATTTTGACAAGCTTAATCTACATTTTTTTGAAATATAAGTGTATTAATCTTAAACAAAATCTAATTTTGAATGTAGTCAAAATCTGGCAAATTGATTTAATATCACTCACTTAAAGGCATGGTGGAAGTGATTGTTGAAATTTACAATTATTGTTATATAAAAAAGTAGTTTTTTTATAATAAGATTGCCTTGTGATCATTGTTTATATTTAGAACATAATTATTATGTATAATCAGTGTTGATTCTTTTCTCATAGCAATTCAATGTATATCTTTATTTGTGATTTACTGTTTATATTTTTTAATGCGTGTGACAGGATAATTCTACAAATACATGTAGAAAGTTTATCATATTTTAAATTCCATATATTCAATATATAAACTTTCATAGCAATGTAATGTATATCCCAATTTTTCATTTCATGTTTATATTTTTTAAATGTGAATTTAATATCAATTTATTTATAGATATTAGATACTTATATGTTTTGTTTATGCTTATTATATGTTCATTTAATAGCATTATTCAAATGATTATGTATTAACTAATTTAAAATATCCTTCATAAAAGTCTATGTTCTATCAATATTATCTTCAGAGATGTAGAGTTCTGTAACTCAAGGAAATTTAATATTAATTCATTTGTCACCAAAAAATATATAATTAATGATTAGTGTTTCGATCTCGTCTCGTCTCGGTCTCGAATACAAAATCTCGTCTCGTCTCGGGAGCGATTAGGAAAATCTCGATCTCGTCTCGTCTCGGTCTAGAAAAATCTCGGTCTCGTCTCGTCTCGACGAGAATTCTCGTCTCGTCTCGACTTTTAAAAAAAAATATATACGGAATAAAAATTTCTCCTATTTTATTAAAAATATAAATAAGTGTTCAAAAATCCAAATGGCAAATTTTATATTTTTGGAAAAACTTTAATACACAAACTTTTTAAAGATTTAGCGGGACACGACATCTCATTGACAATATAAAGATATGAATTAACTCATAAAGATAACATTTTCTATAAAAAGTGCAGACTAAAAAAACTATAAATAAATTTGAAATATAAAAGATTAAATTTTATTGTTCTAGCAAATTATAATATTTGCATCAAATTCACTGTGTCTGTCAACTATAAATGGACTTCGAAAATTATAAGTTCGCTTATAGTTGATATAGTTGCATAAGTGAGCAAAATGAGACCCTTTATTAACCTTTGCTAATGATTCAAAGTAGACCTTAACATATTTAAGGCAAACGTTTAAGTCCATTAATATAACCATCATCAGTTATAGCCCATAGTGTTTATTGCATGTTTATGCGAGTGACATTTAATGATGTTATTATTATTTATAGAATTGATAACTAGTTGCAGAAATTAAAACGTTGTAAAACAACAATAAAAGCAGCATTTTTATAGAATTAAGAACATAAGGTTTTAAACTTTAAATTAAAGAGTACGTATTTAAATGTATGACAAAAATCAACCATACTTAGGTAAATGATTGCCAAATTTTATTTTTTTTGCAAAAATATATAATATTTACTACACTTGTGAATTTTTTTAATATTAAATATATTCCATACATATTGATTTACACTTAATACCTTAAATGTAAATTAAAATACACAATAATTTACTAAAATCTAACGATCAATAAAAAGTCGAGATCTCGCCGAGAAAATCTCGTATCGTCTCGTCTCGACATCAAAATTCTCGTCTCGATCTCGACTCCATTTTTCAAATTCTCGTCTCGTCTCGTCTCGGTTTTTCGAGACGAGACGAGACGAGACCGAGATTTTTCTCGGTTTTTCCGCATCACTATTAATGATTATAAGAAAGTTTACCATATTTTATATATGTCATCCATATTTTAGACAATATCAATAAATTCAAGAATGCGCACTAATCAGATGGCAAACTTTCAAATTATATTTAATTTGCTAATATCCAACTATATATAAGTATCATTAACTTATGCATATTGTCATAAAGTGAATATTTTTAGTCTATAACAAGCCATAGTTGTAATGTAAATGTATTTATATACAAAATGCAAAATTAATTTAAAACATAGTCCTTATTCTACAGTTATTATATTATATACACATAGATATAAGATAATTATTATAATAAAATTAACTGTATGATGAGCTATTACTTAAAAATAATAGCCTATGGCTTATCATTTAAAATACGTAAGCGTGTGTATCTTACATTATAAAAGGTCGTGTGCACCTTACTCTCTAAGTATTTATTAATTTATGTGCAAATGATTATAAATTAAAAGCCTATGCATATGTTAATTATTTTTTATTAATAGCTTTTAATATTGTACAATTTTGCCATTTAAATTATAGTTTTTGTGTCTAGTTTGTTACAGTCAGTGGCACGCTTCTGTTCAAAATAACGACCGTTCATAATACTGACAACCAATCAAATTCATAGACAATTTCGCAATCGAAATTTATATATTATGTCACATATCTTAAGTAAACAACCAATGCAAAAAATACATACATACATTATAACGTTGATTTTAACGTTTATTTTAAAATTTTACCATATCACAAAGTGCAATCAATATTTTCATTTATTATTCATGCCTACAAGTGCAATTTCATTTATTTTCAAATTTATATTATATAGGCCAGAATGATCACCCATCTATCTCTGCATCTAATCAACTGCTGCTTCGAGCCTTAATTGTGCAGGGACAGCCACAAAGTATTGTATTGCTGCATTTGTTCAAATCTTTTTTTAGATCAGCAGATTGCTAGTCATAATACACCAAGAAGCCAGTCATTAGGTGTTTCAACCAACTATCCGAGAATATTGCCTAGAGTTTTAGTTAGGCTAGAACAGCCACAAAGTATTGTATTGTTTAATTTTTGTATTTTTTTCAGCAAAGTGTGGCCACTCCTAATACACAAATAAGCCATTTTATACCTACTGATAATCCACAAATTATGGATGTTACCAACAAATGGACAGAGGTATTTTTTGATATTTATACTACCTAGTTTTTTATTTATTTCATTATCTTCACAAAATATGTATTTATATCTAAGATTCAACTAATTTATATTTATTAACCTAGTGGCTTCCCCAGAATATCTTAGGCCCCAAAAAGGAGGATTAATCTTGTATTACTCCTCATACCTATATATGACAAGTCAAAAGAGGCCCAACAAATCTTATTACAAATGTTTTACTGCCTCTTGCCCTTCAACAGCTTCAGAGTCTATGGCATATTATTAATTTATTATAAATTTGTTTAGCGTTTCTTATTTCTTGAAATTAAGTTTGGTAAAAAATAAAATTTTTCACATTCTTAAAAAGTTATTGATAGTTACCAGATTTTCACAACCAGCTATAAAATTTTCTAATTAGATCTTTTTAAAACAAGAACAAGATTTTAAAGCATTTTTTTCTAGGCTCTTTTGTAAGCATTAAATGTAAAAATTGGGGTAAGAGTTTCATCCATCAATCATCTTATATATCATTATAACAGTACATCAATAAGTAAACATTAGTTGAGGTGGATAAAAATAAAATAGATATAGTTAGTGATTCAGGTATAAATAAATTTGCTTTAAAATAATAGCAAAAACTAAATACAAAAGCTTATCTCATCACATGCACATTGATACTAATCATATTTAGTAATGATCCCTTTACAATCTTTAAGGATCTAATTAAGTTATATAGCATCATAAATTGTGTGTATGATTTCTATTTAATCTAATGGCTAAAGAGATTGCCCCTTAAAATTTAATATGTTTTCTATTAAAGTAGAAAAAAAACTTTAGCAAATCTCTTATATGTTTAAGCTGAGATTATCCTCTCAAATATCAATTATCATTCTAAATATTCCATTAATCAACTTGTAAACAAGAATCTAAAGGCATGAGATAGCACTCGGATGATATCCTTTATATAATAAATTTATTATATATTGCTTAATTATACACCACCCTATACCAAACTATCTATATTAATTATATAATCTAGTATTGAATATATTAAGTATGTATAAATTGCTTTTATATAATTACATATATTTATTATATTAACTATATACTACCCTATAACAAACTAATTTGAATCTTCTAATTATATAATTTAGTATTTAATCGCTTCTGTACATTAGACGATTGACCTGTTAGGCGACAACCAATTAGGGTTAGGGTTATATTAATTGTATAATGTAATATATATTATATTGTATTGTATTTAATCTGTTGTATAATATTTATTTTATTGTATTATATTTATGGTATTACATCATATTTATACTATATTATTTTAATTTTTAATTTGCATAATGATTATGTTGCAGTCACGTGTTCAATGATCGCGAACTGAAAAATCGCCTAATGAACCAGATTCTATTTAATATATTAAGTATGTATGAATTGCTTTTAAATAATTACATATATTTTATTATATACACTTAATTATATACCACCCTATACCAAATAATTTGTATTTATTAATTATATAATTTAGTGTATAATATATTTTATTAAATATGTAGTAATTGCTTATATATAATTCTATATATACTATTATATACAATTATTTGTTTAAACATATGTTCATATATTTTTTGTTAATTTTGATTGTAGATTTAATGTCTAATTTGTAAAGCTGTCAGTATTTTGAACTGTCGTTATTTTGAACATGATTCCAGTGGCGAGGTGCATGATTGGCATTATGAATGGGATTCGTTCAAACATAATTTATAATTTACGAGTTTGTTTTCCAGATATGGACTTATGCGATACATAGTTAGCGATAATGGACCACAATTTACGCCGGATCAATTAAAAACCTTCTGCAAAGCAAACGGCATTCGTCATTTTCGAGGCGCACCTACCACCCTAGAACCAATGGTTTAGCGGAAAGATACTTTAGGACAATTGAAAGCAAATTTTCCCGGGGATAAGACAAGGTTAAATGATCGTAAAAATCTGTTGCAAATTTTATTTAATATGCGTACGACTGTGAACACTACTACTGGTATTAGTCAAGGTGAAGGCATGTTTAACCGAAGAATCCGTACAACTCTTGACCACCTAAATGGACGAGCAACGAAATAATTGGCGATGCCTTTTGAAAACAAAAATATTACAGAAACCGAGGGTAGAGATACAAAGAATCTACACCGAATCAAGAAGTCTGGGTTAAAAACGACAGATCTCCCTGCTGTAAAAAGGGTAGAATTTTTACAAAAATCAGTTTTCTTAGATACGATGTGCAACTCGACAACAAAACTCAACAAAAACCCAGAAAATTAGACCAAATAAAAGATCCGATCCAGCAGCTATCTCTGAAGACAACATACTCACGTACAAAAGAGTATCCGTTTCGCCTGTCAAACATCCCGAGGATTCCGCTCTAAGGAGGGAGTAGTGTAGTGACAGTTATTCAAGGTTTCGTTTTAAATAGGCATATTTCTTAAAGACACTTGAGTGCGGCTAAGTTATTGGAATACGCTTCTTTATTTGTAACACTTGAAGATACGCAGTGTTAAAAAAAACCTTATTTGAATATATGAATATTTCGGTTGTATATATTACTCGCAGTCACCTATATAAAGACGTGTTTATTTAATAAACGAGACTCTTAGTTTGAATCTCAGTTTTGTGTTATACCCTTGCTACTTCAATACTGTCTCTAATTGAGCCCAGAGCATTGATCGGAGAGAAAATTATTATATAAATTTTTTACACACAATCAAGTGGTCCTCCCTAGTCCAGATCCTGGCTACGCCAACGATAGTTGGTGTGACACTTGTGAAAGCCTAGTTCTTTCGAATCTCTGGCAGGCATTAAACCATTCCCTATAGATACTATCGAATATACTGTTTTAAGTCTAATCTATATATTACAATGCTTATGCTATATATATAAAATAATATAAATCTACTTTTATTTATTAATCTGTTATTACTGGCTATTCCATAACATGCCACTGTTTAACTACACATGGAAAATTGTACCCAAATAAATATTTATAAGAAATGAGAATTTAAAGAAGACTTTAAAAAAGATCCTAAATGGAATTTTGCATGTGCATGTATACCATTATAAACAATGCCATATCAAGGGATCACATTAGAATCAGTCATAGACCAAGGTCTACATATCTAAAAAATATTAAACTAAAATAATTTATTTTTACAATATTAATTGCCAAAATCAAAAAAGTAATATAAGAATGCTCAAAAAAAGTAATTATATTTAATTCTCCAAATACAGTGTTTAATTTAGATGAATAATTTTGATATATATTAAATTTATTTGAACAAATTTCCTAAACATTTAACTTCTAAAAACACGCTATAATGAATAAAAGTTTAAAATATTGTTAAAAAAAAATTCAGCTGTATTAGTTAATGGAGTCAAAATAGGAAATAATTTTTAAAAAATATGCAGGCTTAACAGTTTATTAGTCTATAAGCATGGGTAGCCATTGGAATTAGAAGGGTGGTAATATTGATTTAGGGAAGGGCAAAATGATCCTTTTGAAATTTTTAGCCATAATTTTAATAAATTTCAACATATTTTTGGATTTGTAGGGGGGCAGCCGCCCTTTTCTACCCCCCACATTGGCTACGCTCCTGTCTATGGGTATCTTAAACATTTACTTATGTCTACTTTCTAACCCATATCGTTTTCGGTCAGTTGTACATTTGCCGCACTACCAACAGCTGCATGCAATATGTACGTACTTTTCGTTCCCATGCTATACTCTTTACGGCGATTGGAAGTGTGGCTACTTCTTCGCTCTATTACGCCAACCTTGATCCACTAGAAAAAAGAAAAATAAGAGTAAATTTTGGGGCCATAATAAGATTTGTAAGGTAAAAACTTTTAGTCTTATTATAAATTGTTTAGGACGTTTACCATTGGCACTCAAATTACTTTCGAGTACAAATGGAGGCTCCTATCAATAAATGAAGTAATAGCCATTAAATATATATAGTTTATGATTATTATCATTATTTTTAATAAGCATTTTTTATGTAATTTGATTTTTAATAATTATCAACAATAATTGTTATATTTACAAAAATTTTATAATGGTCAATTAGACTCAAAAATGATAATTGGTTTTAATTTTTGGACTCTTACCAATAAAGATAAGAGGTTGATAAATTATGACTCATTAAATTAAAAATAAGAGTAGTCGCCCAATTAAAATGATAACTTTTAATATTTTTTAAATAATATTAAATAGTTTATATATGTTTTTGCAATGTTTGCATGTATGATAAGGAACACAAAAAACAATCTTTACATTTTTACCATACACTTTCTCACCAAACCTTGAAGAAAAAATGTTAATTTTGTTTATTGTATTAGTTAATTTAATTATTTCAAAAGAACTAGCCTAATTAATTTATTTATAAAACTTATGGATAAAAAGAATATAAATATATTTTCATATCATTTAGAATTTTGTATTACTTTCATACTTTGTACTTGTCAATTAAAATTCCCTCCATAAAATTTTTACTCTGGCCAGGTCTCCTTTATTATTTCATTAGTACAAACTTCTATCATGAATATTTTATTCTCATTATAATTTATAAAGATGAATTAATTATTATTTGATTAGTCCATTATAATTTAAACTTGTTATATAATATATGTCTATTAAATTTAAATGATATTAAAAAAGATTAAAGTGTGCTATGAATATTTTACCAGGATTCTCCAAACTATTTAGAAGTTATGCACAAATGTCACTTGTATGCTGCCCACAAAATTTTGGATGGATGCTTGATGAATGGTGGTTTGTACATAAAGTTAGGACAAGGGTTAGTTGCTTTGAATCACATATTACCAACTGAATACACCACAACTTTGCAGTGCCTCCAAGACAAGGCACTCACCAGACACCCACAAGAAGTAAAATACTATTAAAAAAAAACATTAATTCCTTCTTCCAAATAATATATTAGTAAAATTGATCAAACCTCATAACTAAATTTAGGTTGAAGAACTTTTTAAAGAAGACTTCAATAAATTGCCCTCTCAGATATTTGTCGAATTTGCTTCAGAACCTTGTGCTGCAGCAAGCTTAGCCCAAGTTTTCCGTGCTAAAACATCTGATGGTCACGATGTGGCTGTTAAAGTAATATTAAGTCGTAATCACAATACAAATTTGTTTGGCCAAATTATTCATGTTTGATGTGGGAATTATTTTAATGATTTAATTGTATCTAGAATTTGTTTTGAATTTGGTTAAGGGCTAGTTATATTTGCTACTTTATGCAGTTCTTTTGTCAATTTGTCTAGGTTGTTGCTTTATAATGGCTGATTGCGAAACTGGCTAAATAATTCCTAGCAAATTTATGATGACCATTGCCTTACTTTATCTGACCCCGGCCAAAGGCCTTTATATTTTCTGCTATGTAAATTTCTTTTGCCCTTTAATTTTTTGACCTCGCCCGAGCCCAATATTCATTATTTTTTATGGGCTTAACTGACTACCTTTATATACATAAATTTCTTTCGGCAACTTGTCTAGGTTGTTGGTATATATCGGATTTTGTTATATGTTTTTAATTAGGGCAAAATATATGTTATTTTAACACTTAGGTGCAATACATAGATTTGAGGGAGAGATTTGAAGGTGATATGTGGGCTCTGAAAACTTTAATGGAACTCGTGACGATTGTACACCCAAAGTTTGCCTTCAGATGGATCCTCAACGTAATTCTATTTCTTTTTACCAGTAAATTAGTTTGTTTTTAAAAACCAATTTTTATACATTTTTATACATATTTACACTTTTTTATAGGATTTGGAAGAAACATTAGCGCAAGAACTGGATTTTCACAACGAAGCACTGAATGGGGAGAGGTGTAGAGAAGATTTGGCCGCGCTGAAATACGTCCACGTCCCTAAAATATACTGGAAATATTGTAGTAAAGTACACATCATCTCACCTCTTTTATCATGTTAAATTTGCTGCACTCACATATCGGTATAAACACAGGCTAGATATTGATGCAAAAGTTGGCATGTAAAACTTTATTTTAGGTCTAAATTGCTAGGAAAATTAAAAAATTTGCAGTTTTTGAAAATTTAATTAGTTGAAATCATTAAAGGAATAATTGATTTCAAATCAATCCAAATCAAAGTCCTTCTCGGCAGCAACATAAGGTTATATCCATTTGATAGGTCGATGATTTTAGACGAAATTAACTATTAATCTATTCTTAATTACAAAAGCAGCAATAATTATTTTCAATTTCTCATTATAATTAAATAAATATCGTAATATTTTGCATGTATGTGTTTTTTAGAGGGTATTAACTACCGAATGGATAGATGGGGTGAAAATTAGCGATAACGAAGGCATTAAAAAGATGGGAATCTCGCTTAAGGACGTAAGAACCATTTTTTTGCCCTCTAAATTTTTTTTTATAATTTTTGCTTGATTTAGGTGGATACCAAACTGGTTAAAATTTTTGGAGAACAAATATTTTGTTCGGGTTTTGTTCACGCGGATCCACACCCTGGCAATAGTAAAATTCTCGAATTTATTAATTGTATGGAATTTATGGGCTCGCTTTTGGTTGTCCGTCCGTCCTGTCCAACTTGTAATTTTTCAATAATTGCCGTGGAAACTTATACGGGTTTTTAATAGCTGTGGAATTATACTTTTGGTAAAAGACTTTTTACGTATGTATATTTATATTATAAACCCATAGTGGACAGGACAAGACATTTTTCACGGAAAATGAGCGCATAAATTGCGTAGCAATGCATACCCAAAGAAAATATATAAAGGTAATAAAATTAATTGGGCTCAAAAACAATAATGAAATTTGGGCGAGGTCGGAAAATTAAAGCCAACCATGGTCATTAGCTAGTCTATTTGCGCAAGCAAAATAAGTCCACAGCCATTAAAAACCCGTATAAGTTTCCGCGGCGAATTTTGAAAAATTACAATTTGGACAGGACGGACGGACAACCAAAAGCGAGCCCATAAATTGCGTAGCAATTGAAATAATTGTAATAAAGCCATAGACTAGATAGACTGCTCATCAACATTAAATGAGTGTAGGCCGTTTTTCCACCATTTTGAAATGAGCACAAAGGACATATAAATTATAGTAATTTTGGTTAATTAAAGTGTTTTTTTGAAACATAGGTGAAAAAATTGAACTAGTTAAACATTAAAAACCAGCATTTTAAAAACATACTTCATTTACCAAATTCATTAAAATAAAAATACTGTGATGATGTGATGTTAAAATTTAGTGCCATCTGCATTTTATTAAATAATCATTGATCAACTATTGAGGAACGTATCCACTTAAGGTGTTAACAATGGGGTACACCGCAGAAATTGGGAGCTAATAAAATTAAAAATGGTGTATTTAATGGTACACATTTTACCGTAAATGAAACATAAGTCACATGAGCAGTCTATGTAGTCTATGAACAAGGCTCATATTTGGAATTAAATATGTGTCTAATTTCACGCAAAACAATAGTTTTGATTCGAAAAGATGCGAAAAATCGGGCCCAACTAGTTTTGTTAGATCACGGACTTTACGATCAACTGAAGCCTAAAGATAGGATCTCTTTGTGCCACCTATGGACAGCCATTCTCATGAGACGGGAATCTAAAGTGGAAAAATGGAGCCTTAGACTGGGGGTCAAAGGTGCTTTTGACGATGCTATTAGAAAACGGCTGCTGCTGGGTTTTGTTTGGTCGACTTTTGGTTCAACTCAGACTTACGGTCTACTCTGGTTCGTTTTTCAAATTTCGACCAAGTCGTGAGGTCCACTAAGCTAAACAGACCAAAAATCCTTTGGTTTGATTATGTTTAGTCGACTGAAACCAAAGATTGACCAAACAAAACTCAGCCGTTTTTACAGCACTAATTTATTACTTTTGGCGAATTCAAAATTTTTCCTGAGGATGTTCCTGACATTTTGAGTGAAAGACATAAAATTTTGCCGAGTTTTAGTTCTAGAGATGTTTAGTTTTAGAAATATTGATAGCACCTTGAGGATAATTTTGGAATCGCATATATATAGGTATAATAGATTTTACTAAATTTATATTAGTCTTGAATTTTGTTTTGAAAATAGTTTGATATTTTGTGTTGGTAGCCAACTCATTTATGATAAATAATACATGCTTAAAAAGATGTATAAAAATTTTAACATCTTTAAGTTTACTTAGGGATTTTGGTCTTTTACTAATTTATTAGCTAGATATTGCCTGGAACTGGAAGATTAATACCAGTTAAATCAAAAAATGCGGAAAATATCGTATAAAATAAACTATAATTCCTAATTGTAATATCTATAACAATATTGAAATGTGATGAATTGAGGAGTTTTATTACGTTTAAGAATTAATGTTAACGACTGGGTTTTTTTTGGTCGACATTTGGTTTTAGTTCGCATAAATAGACCAAACTTTTTTTGGTTCAAATTTTTGGTCTGTTTATGTTTAGTCGACTAAAACCAACGGGCGACCAAACAAAACCCAGCTTTTTTACAACATGCCTTAAGTACTCGTATCATTAAAACTCAAAAAATGCTTGGAATATTGTATTAAATAGATTGTAATTCCGAATTTTGATATATAAAACAAAATTGAGAGGTTACGAATGAAAAATGTTAATATTGTTTTTAAAGATTACATGGCTTTTGCTGAAATATTGCTCCAACGACCGCTGAGATTTACGTCGGGTTTGTCCAGGACTATCGTATCGCGTCACCTATCACCTCAGGACATAGAGATGATTCAAAAAATTGCCAAAGATCATTTCGATAAAATAATGGGTATTCTCAAAGATTTACCCAAGCAAATGTTACTCATTATAAGGTAAACCCCTCTGTGACCTGTTAAATTATAGATATGTTTTTTTATATTGCTGACTTTAGTATTTGTTTTGCAAATATTATATCATTTTTAAGAAGATAATGATAAAATAATTATTATATGTCATAATTATGAGGGTTATTCCTTAACCACCATAAGAATGGGTTAAATTGAATTGAGCCTTATATATACCTATCTCCTCGCTTAAAATGTGACTAGAAAATTAACTATGCCATACTGATGAGCTCTAATAAGAGCGAAAACGTTATATGTCTGTTATCATTCGGGTCACATGCTAAAAAAATAGTAGTCTCCAATTAGAATTGCTTTTAGATGGCGCTAAGGTACTTTTAATTTAATTGAGGCACTCCTAAAAGTGGGTATTATTATCTCCTTAAAAATAACATTAAAACTGTAATTTTTTAAATAATTTCAAATAAAATACTATATCTTGTTTTAATTTTTATTAGGAATATAAATACTATAAGAGCCATTACGCGGGATCACGGAGATTTAGTAAATCGATATATAATAATGGCGAGAAAGTGAGATTTTACGCTTTTGAAATTCCCTTCAATACCAATATATTTTATGTTTAGAGCGATCAAGGGGTCTCACTGGGGGACAGTTGGTGAAAAGCGTAAACCTTTTTACTATGCCGTTGTAAAATTTGTTAGAACTTTGTACCAGAGAATTCTCTTCGAAATTTATATCAAGTAAATTCCTATTTAAAAACTTGCTCTCTTCATATCCTCATTTTTATCGTTTTCTAGGAAAGAAATTTTCAACAATTGGGCTTTCAATTTTTACATTCGTTCCTTGACCAGGGCCAATATATTGCCACCGGAGCTAGCTAATTTAACCAACTACGAATAAAAATGGATTTTTAAGCCATAGATAAATTCAATATATAAATTTGTTAAGAAATTATAAATGATTACACAAATACCTATGCAATCTTGGTGCAACGTATGTTTAATGCAAAAATACTCGTAAATTAATAAATTGAATTTAGACAGATGTTATGTTTTGACGACTCCAGATTATAAAAAATAAAATTTTTCAAACAAACCTGACTTGATCGTTTCTTTTTAAATCAGGCAAATAGTAAATTATAAAAATTTAAAATTTTTGAGAACGGCATAGGATGGATTTTGACACGTGTTTAATCGTAATATGGATTAACAAATTTTATTCGATTTTTTTTGCCAGCCTTAAATATAATAAAAGGTTATCGTGAATAGTGTTGTTATGAAGCGCGTCTTTTAAGACCTGCGCTGTTAAAAGGAGTAATTAGTCTATAAGCGCCTAGCATGAGATGCGCTTGGGGCGAGCGTTGTTAATTTTATAGCACCGCCACATGTGCCACATTTTCTAGCTACTTTTGTGAAGCTTAGTTTATATATGACTGCAGCTAATACCTTAGAAAATTAACTATGACATACTGATGAGCTCCAATAAGAGCTAAAACTTTATATATCTGTTATTTCGAGTCACATGCTAAAAAAGATAAGGATAAATTTAGCCGGTATCTAATTAAAATATTGCACTATGGGGCTTATAAATTAACACTTGAAGTATAGCGGGTACCTTCTTCATAAAACATGTTCCTGCTCGTGACAAAAAAACTATATAAAAATTTTAATATGGGCTACCCATATGTTCTCAAGGAGACGACAAATATAGAAATAATGAGTGATTATATTTGTAACGCAACTAATTCTAACAAATTGACTTTGACTATTGCGCGCATAATAATACACCAATGATGAATGTAACGCACTAAAATTGATATTTTTTACACATTTTTTGTTGATAAATGATTAGTAATAATTACAAATTGCGTTTAGAGTATTTTTCACGTAGGGTTAGCCTTGACGCAACATTCTCTTGACCTGGGGTTTATCACATCCCTTTTAGAATCTATAAATAATAGAGAAAACATAATTTTACAAAAATTTGCAAATTTTAAAATATTGAATTATAGGTTAAAAAGTTACGCCTGACCCTTAGCAATCTGACTGATAGGCGATAATAAAAACTAAATTATTTAAACTTAGGTGTCTTTAGTGAACAGTGTTGCAAAAACGGCTGGGTTTTCTTTGGTCGAAGTCGACCAAACATAAAGATTTGACCAAAAACCGTTGGTCTAATGCGATTAAGAAAAAGAGACCAAAAAATATTTGGTTTGTTTATGTTTAGTAGACTGGAACCAAAAGTTGACCAAACAAAACCCAGCCGTTTAGACAACACTGAGTGAACATTTGATAAATGTCAATAGAGGCGTGCCATTTTTTGAAAATATATAAGAAAAATGAATCCAACAGCTCATAAGAAGCAAGTTCGATCCCTATATAAGTATTAAGAAAATTGAATTCAGTAAACGATATATAAATGCATAAATAATGTAGTTACGTTGCGTAGTGAGACGATCAAGAATATTTACGGGTCGCCTGATTGCAAACTTTCATACTATCCCAATCGGTAAAGGCGTTTAACAAGGTAGCCTCTAAATCATCTTTGGAAAGAGGGGAAGATAGGAGCGGATTTGAATCGAAAAAATCTCCGAAAAATATTGAATCATCGCCCTGGAGATTAAAAAAACAAAAATTATTCGTATAATAAATTTGATAATCCCCTTAAATTTTTAACGTTATGATTTCAATGGATCAAACGGCAAGTAAAAATTTATTAAACAAATACCTAATAAATATCGCAAAAGTAATGTGAAAAAGGTCTCCATTTTAATAGTCTATCTAAATAATAAATTTGATAAAATTGATATTTGACTTAAATTATAAAAATGTAGCTATTACAAAGCAGGTAGCTTTGGGGTTTTTATCAATCAGGGGAAAAGGCACAATTATATTGACGTAGTGATGATGGCTAACTATATTAAAATTTAAGAGTTGAAAACACTTTTTAAGCAACATCCTTCGCTGAAAAGTCCTTTTAAATGACTAATTTTCCGAAAATATAAAGTTTTTAAAAATCAAAATAACATTCTTTTACTCCCTCCCCCCTCCCACTAATCGACTAATTATCCCTTTTAAACAATTTTTTATTAACAAAATTAAAAAAAAATTCCAAACGGCGATTAAAAAAATGATTTTATATTGTACAAATTTGAGACTAAGATAACATACTTGATCTAGGGTATCGCCGCTTGGAGATGTTTCACTATTTTTCTTTTTATTCTTGTTCCTAGTAGATGTAGTACCTCGACCTAATCGAATAGGTCAAAATATATAAATATATATGGAAGCAAAATTTCAACTAACAAAAATGTTTTTAAAAATTATAATTATACATTAATTAAGAGGCTAAAATATATTTTAACAAACAATAACAATTAAGCCTCATATATCCTGTAAATTGATCAAATATTCTACATTTTAATATATATAACAAAATTATTTTTTTATAGATAATGATGGTTTTTATTTTATATATATTTGTGTTAATTGATATATATTTTAGTCCAACATGATTTCCATACACGGATCAATGCCATCAGTTTAATTTTTGCGCGTTTTTATGGTTTTTTAATCGTGAATGTATGTTTTTATACCGTTTTAATAAAATAAATTACATCAATTAACATAAATTATATATAAAAAAATTCGAAAAGGTTCAAATAAAGTACTACCAACTAACCTAGATGTTTAACTACAAAAGTGATAATTTGAAAAACACATAAATTAAAAGAAAAAAAAATATATTTTAACAAACAAGCGATAATTAAGCCTTACATACCCTATAAATTGATTAAAAATTCTGAATTTTAATAAATAAAACAAATCAAATTGATTTAAAAATTCTGAAAAACTTTTGGGAGAGCCGATGATATCATCTAGATCTAAGGTCGGGGGCAAAGGATTTTGCGCTGCCTCTGAGCAATTTTGCAGCTTCAAATTTTCTTGCATCTCTTTGATGAAAGATTTAACCGCATTTTCTTCGGGCATGAAATCGTCGAGTGTTATGGTATTCGCGTTATTGTACATATCAACACCAGGAACCTCTTCTACCGTATTCAATCTGCTAGGGATCTCTTGCTAAAAAATTAAAAAAAAGTTTATACCTCATTGCAAATAACAGATTTAAAGATTATTTTTAAAATTAGGTATTCCTTATAAGGGCTTGTCTTAATATCGGATTCAGATTCAAATCGCGCAAATTTATCTTTGTATAAAAATTCGATTCAATTTCATTGGTCAAACTCGGTTGTATTATTAATATTTTGTTTATTTCAACTTTTAAGATTAAATCTAAACTTTGCATCTTACAAAATCGCTGTTACGTTATGCGTCTGAAATGCAAATCTGCTGTGAATTAGAAGTTAAGACACGACAATGTTATAACACCCATACGACGATTTATGCTGCGCAGCCTAATCCGATATTAAGATAAGCCCTAACACATACAAAAACCATTTTAGTTACTATTAACATTAGCGCGAAATCAACAAAAATGTAGATCTTAAAAATAAGTTATTTGCTTATTGATAGTTTTTTTTCGCAATATTGCTTAATTTCTTTGATTTTAGCTTATAACGGATTTTTTGACAAATAAATGTATTTAAATTGTAAGGCCTAACGTTTTATAAGATAATGCAACATATACAAAAAATCTCTGGATGTATTACTATTTAAAATAGAAGCTTAACAATTTTAGCTGCTCTATAATTATATTTATTTGCACAAAATAATTGTCGAGCGATATCCTTCAAAAGCTGTTTATTCAAACTAGTGTTGTAAAAACGGCTGAGTTTTGTTTGACATTTGGTTTTAGTCGACCAATCAAAAACAGATCAAAAGTATTTCGGTCTATTTTTCTTAGTCGACCCCTAGGCTTAGTCGAATTTTGAAAACCAGCCCAGCGTCGACTGTAAGCCTTAGTATAACCAAAAGTTGGCCAAACAAACTCCAGCCATTTTCACAACACAAATTTAAATACGTCTATTTAATAGTTCTATAAATATATAAAACGTGGCGAACAGTGTTTAAAAACGATTCAAACTCGATTTTGAATGTTTCTTTAATTTTTAAAAATTGTTTCCCAACATTTTAAAAGAAGATCTATTTCCAACATCGCCAAGGGAATATAAAAGTTTTAGAAAATATCAAACCTGGGGGAAAAATTTAAATTGAACAATTACATTATTTAATACAAAGATAGATTGAAAAAACTAAAATTTAATCAAGCATTTTAACAAAAGCCTCCGTGAAAAGGTTAAAAATTGATGCAAAATTGGAATTACCGTAAAATATGGCTTATCTACACCGTGGAATCTTTTGTAATGCATCCGAAGCGTCAACTTCGTTTTGTAATACTTCAAGCAATACTAAAAATATGATGAATATCGATAAATACTAATATGTCCCACTTTTATCAATAATTTTATATTAATTTACAAACATTAAATAATTGTAAAAAATGTATCATGTAACTTTATTGTTTTATTAATTTAAACAGTAGAAAGCCATAGCATTGATTTCTCCAATAATTCAAATGATGTACTGGGTTTTAAACCTATTATAAAATTATCCCGATCTAGTATTACAAGATAAAGAGGCTTAACATTTGGGAATGAAGCAAGCATTGACTATCATCTTAGAAACCAAGATATTCCCCTTGCTCAAGACAACAACCCTAGATTCTCATAGTTCGCCAAAACTTTAATGCTTTTACCCATTCTTAACCCATAGCAGATAATAATGATATCAATATGCCCCTTTTTAACAAACTACATGATATTTAACATTGATATTATAAACTAAAAGAATTGGGTATATATTTTAGAGATCTGCAACGGGCCGTTTCTAGAAGGTCGGCCCGCCCGTACCCGTTTTTAAAACTTTAAGGCCCGTCCGAGCCCGCCCGTAATTTTTTTCAACACTTCAGGCCCGTCCGAGCCCGTACGTAAATTTTTTAGGCCCGTCCGAGCCCGTCCGTAAATTTTTCAGGCCCGTTCGTACCCGTTTAAAAAAACGTCAGGCCCGCCAAAACCCGTTTAAATTTTTGTAAAGAACTCCGCCTTCGGCCCCGTCAAAAATTTTACAAAATTTTATTTTATTTTTTGACATATTCATAAAAAAAGTCAATAATTATCATGTAAAAATAATAAATCATCAATTATTCCTGCAGTTAATACACCTACAATTCGATATAGTACTACCATTAAATTACTTTAATAAATTACATGAGAATATTCCACTTTCAACAATTTACTTTTATTTGATTAATTTAAGTTAATACACTTAAGAAGTTAGAATATTACCATTGAATTAAAATACTTTGATAAAATTACATGAGAATATTCAACTTTCAATAGGTAGTTTACATTGATTTGATTAATTTATATCAGTTAATACACCTAAATTATAGATTAGAGCAAAAATATTTATTAATTTATATGGCCTTACTAATTATACCAGCAAAATTTGTGATTAGATTAAAACACAAAATTAAATTTTGATGCATTGTACTTAAGTAATTGAACATAATTATAAAAGAATATACGATATAGGGGAGACCGGGGCTATACGTAGCTCGGGGCTATACTTATCTTCTCAAATAATTTCCATGTTATTAATTTGTACCCAGTCAAATTTATATACAAAGTGTACTTTATAAAGGCGCATATCATACTTAAAAAATTTTTGGAAAAAATTATATAGGGAAAAAGTAAGAGAGAAAATAAGGTTTTTCGGGGCTAAAAGCTCCTTTTTCTAATTTTTCTATTTTGCTAATAACTTTGAAACTATTTAATCTCTAAGCTCGAAACTAATTTTAGGTAAAAACGTATGAATTTTTCTATAAAAATCCACTCGGAATAAATAATTTTGTTGAAGATGACTATCTTAAAACAACTCGCAAAAAATTTTTTTAGTCATGGGGCTATTGAGAGCGGGGCTATAATTATCTATAATTGATTCATTCATTTAAAAATGGTGCGAAATTACAAACGAAAGACCAATTTTGTTCAAGATAATAACATCAAAAGTGAAATCTATAAAGCTATGAAACAAAAGATTAGCTTAAAACATATAGCTAAACAAACAAACTTTAGCTATTCAACTTTAAAAAAATATCACTATAAATTCAAAAAGGGAGAATCTTTTGTTAAGGAACGTAAGACAAGAGTGATATTTGATAAGGAGCAGGAGGAAAAATTAGCATCATACCTTATAAAGGGGGCAAAGCTTTATTCAGGCTTGACCCCCAAACAAGTATTATATCAATTTTTTATGCTCAATTTTGTTAAGGTTAGGTATTTGGCTTATCAAATGGCAGTACAATTTAATTTATCAATGCCTAATTCATGGGCTGAATATGAATCAGCAGGTGCTGATTGGTTCACCTCTTTTATTAAAAGAAACCCTCAAATATCATTAAGGACCCCAGAACCAACCAGCATTTTGAGGGCCACTAGTTTTAATGAACAGAATATCACATGTTTTTTTGATAATTATTCATCTTTATTAGCTTCATATAGCTATTTGCCTTGTGACATCTACAACACACAATTGTAAACAATAAAATATTTTAAACAATATGTGTTGGTTATAATTTTGTTATTTTAGTAGTTTAATATCTTTCAATCAAAGGTTTATTAAGTTTAAATACAAAACATTACAAAAGCACATGAACTTGTTGCAATAAAGATATTTTTTATATGTCACAATTGTAAACAATAAAATATTTTAAACAATATGTGTTGGTTATAATTTTGTTATTTTAGTAGTTTAATATCTTTCAATCAAAGGTTTATTAAGTTTAAATACAAAACATTACAAAAGCACATGAACTTGTTGCAATAAAGATATTTTTTATATGTCAAAATTGTAAACAATAGAAAAAGCATTTTTACCAATGTGTGTGGTCATAATTTTTTTAATTTAGGAGTTTAATATCTTTCAATCAAAGGTTTATTAAGTTTAAATCATAGACTAAATAGACTGCTCATCTCTTATATATTAACGCATCAAAAGTGTTGCAAAAACGACCGCCATTTTGAAAAGTGACGTAGAATTTGTATAGCGATGGATAGTATTGGTCAATAATCATTGATTTTATAATATAAAACAACCCATTTTAATCATTATAGCGATTTTAAAAATTCATCAAACCATATAAATTGGCCAAAATTCATGTTAGAAAATAAGTTTAAGTGTAGATGGCGCTATAAAAGTTAATATTATTTATAAATAATTATTAATATTTATACCAATATTTTAATTTTTAAAAGCTCATGTTGATAAAACTCAAAATGATTTACATTTTTATATCAAAAAAAATATATAAGGCATAACCGAAACCATTATAAACATAAACCTAACCATGCAATTCACTTTTCAAAATGGATGCCAAAATTTGGAACACTTTTTAAAAGTGGATGAGCAGTCTATTAGTCTAAGGTTTAAATACAAAACATTACAAAAGCACATGGATCTTATTGCAATAATAATATTTTTTTATATGTCAAAATTGTAAACAATAGAAAAAGCATTTTAAACAATGTGTGTGGTCATAATTTTGTTAATTTAGGAGTTAAATTTCTTTTAATCAAAGGTTTATTAAGTTTAAATACAAAATAATACAAAGGATAATATAGCCTCGCTTAGGGATAAGAATAGCCCCGGGCATTTTTCGAATTTATACAAGTTGTCTTTTTTTTGAACCCTTATTACTAACAATCTATTATCTGTGTTGCTATAATTTTTTTCCCCTTTATAAACACTGCTGACAAGAACATTTTTCTGAAAAAAGTATATGAAAATAGGTTAATATGTTTTGTCCAGGCCTCTTTGAAATTTTATGGACACGATAGCCCCGGTCTCCCCTAATCTTAAATTATGTAAACGAAAATTATAGCAAATAGAATAAAAATGCTTTAGAGTCAAATTTAGCGCTTGAAAAAGAAATGAATGCTACAGGATATACAAAAATTAGAGGTTAAAAGAATAGAGCAATTAATAATCTATATATTTAATAAAAATCATATATTTATATTATTGTCTGACTTTTGAGAACCTTTGTAATCCATGACCGTTTATATAATCTCTGGCCCGTTCAAGCCCGTTTATAAAACCTCGGGCCCGTTCAAGCCCGTTACAAAAATCTTCAGCCCGCCCGAGCCCGTTTCATTAATTGTTAAGCCCGTCCGGGCCCGGCCCGTTCAAATTTTTATGATAAAAAGCCCGTCGGTACCCGCCCGCGGGACGGGCTTTTAGGTCCGTCCGCGGGCCGGGCCTGCCCGTGCAGATCTCTAATATATTTAACCAAATTTAACTCTAATTTAAAATTACCGCTAGATGGCGCTTATAATGTGAATTGCGACCTCGCAAAAAGGGGTCATTATCTTTACAAAAACATATAAAACACTAACCAAGCAAGGATGTTTGGCCGATATGTTTGGGTCTTTCGTCAGGTCATCTCTTGCCGGTTCCGGCTTAGGGCTAGTCGTTTCGCATTTAATCGAATCCAATTTTCGGGCGCCATTTTGAATTGTACCGGGGGCCGAGAAGAGGGCTTTGCCTAAGAGTGTTTTTTCGAGGCTCTCCAGCAAAACGTAAGGTTTCTTATTAGGACCCCTCTTGGCGCTACTACTGTAAGAGTGGTCGAGCATGTGAGCTGGTTGGTTAATGGGCATGTTGGCGGGTGGATTGGCCAAAAACCGAGGTGATTTACGATTCAGTGCGGCTCCTCCTTTGAAAGTCAAAGCCTTCAAATCTTCTTCGCAAAATTCGACTAAACAAACACAATGAATAACCGTGACTTTTAAATTTTAAAATCATTTTGGAAAAAAGGCATGGGCTTAGCTAGTATTTGAATTATAGGAGAGCAAAATTATAATTGTCGAAATTTTTAGTAGAGAATTTTCTTTGGCAATGCCCATGAATAATAATAATCACATGCAATCTTGTTTATACTGAAATCATATGTAAACGTAGACTAGATAGACTGCTCATCAACTTTAAACGAATTAACCATTTTTCTGCCATTTTGAAATGTGCACAAATAAGGGAAGGACATTTAGGTTATATAGTAATTTTGGTTAATTAAATTGTTTTTAAAACGTAGGGAAAAAATATTGAAGTAGTTAAACGTTAAAAATAGCATTTTAAAATATATAACATTCACAAAATTTATAAAAATAAAAATACTGTGATGATTGATGTTAAAGCAATTCAACCATCTACATTTTATAAAATAATCATTTATTAACATTCTTTTTTATTTATTTAAAATCAATCATTTTGAATTTAACTATCTCTCATGTCTTTCTGCAGGGTACCCCATAATCAAAAGCAGAAAAAATAAATTTACCTTCCTCATTAGTTAATAAATGATTATTTAATAAAATGCAAATGGCGCTAATTTATTTTAATTTTTAATGAATTTTGTAAATGAATATATTTTCAAATACTGTTTTTAACGTTTAATAGTACAATATTTTTTCCCTACGTTTTAAAAACACTTTAAGTATCCCAAAATTACAATATTCTATAGGTCCTTCCCTTATTTGTGCTCATTTCAAAATGGCGGAGAGGAGCGGTCTTCCTAGTCTATGAGTGTACGTGCAACATCCCAAACTCACCTTTAACACCAATCTTCCGCAAGAGATCGGCCGTAGCTATTTCGTGTTGGCTTTTAACGTGGATAGGGATTTGATATTTTTGCCGAAATGCCTTGTTGCAAAACGGGCATTTAAAGGGTCTTTCATCGGTGTGAATGTACATGTGACTTTGCAGAGCATATCGAGTCATGCCGGCGAACGAACAGAGTTCGCATTTGAAACACCTTTCCCCTATACATATTATTACAGTGTATTAAAAACGGCTGGGTTTCGTTTTCACTCTGTTATTCTTAGTCGCGTTTGGTCTGTTTATGTTTACCAAAGGTCGACCAAACAAAACCCAGCTGTTTTTACGACACTAGTATGGACATTAGTGAAAATAACGTCGATTAGTCACGCACAAAAAATCCGAGTGCATTATGATGGAATCTTAAATTAGGATTTTAATCAAATTTCAGATGAGTTTGAATCAAGATATATTTTAGTGCTTCATATGGCTGCATTTTGTTTGGTTGGCCTTTGGTTTGACCAAAACGAACGGTCGACTCTAGTCGGCTTTTTAAATTCCGTCTAAGCCTGGTGGTCGACTAAAAAAAATAGACCAAAAAATATTTGGTCTGTCTATGGTTAGTCGACTAAAACCAAGGACCCACCAAGCAAAACCCCGCCGTTTTTACAAGACGACATCATAGTATTACACAAAAATCCTTTAGATGTATTACATTAGTATTGACTTAAGTACAAATTAAGGAGGTAAAATTTAGTTACTTAAAACCCTCTTATGATTAAATTCAAAGCTAAAGGGGTAGGCATTATAATAAAATGACAGGCATTTTGTGGTCATTAAGACCAGCAAAAACTTAAACTAGCCGCTTAATCAATTGGCAAATCTATATGGGAAACCAATTCATATGAGTTCTGGGGTCACGTAGACCCCACAGGATAAAAAGTCGCTAACCTAGGTGTGTTTTGTTGTGAATTCTGTGGGCGTAGCGGTCGGGGAAAAATTTTCCGCACTTCTTGCAAATGAGTGGCTTATTATTGCTGTGTTGCGAATTGAAATGAACCCGAAGGTCGGTCTTACGCGTTAACATGGCCGGACACAAGTGGCATTTGAATTGTGCTTTTCTATCGCTGTGGATACGCATGTGCAACTAGCAAAACAAAACAAAATCGATCAGTAGACAATGGAACGAAGAACCAAAAATTTATAGAAATTATGAGTCACTCAAAGATAAAAAAAAATGGTTCAATGGATGGAGGAGTCAAGGTGAGATTCCAAATTTACCATATATCCCATTAAAACTTGCCGTCGGATGTACCATATGCAAAATGTACCATTTTTAAGTTGTAACTTTGCACTAGTGTTGTAAAAAAGGCTGGGTTAGGGTTTGGTCGACCTTTGGTAGTAGTCCACTAAACATAGTGAGACTAGAGGCCTTTGGTCTGTTTAGACGCGACTACGAATACCGAACCTAAAAAAGTTTGGTCTGTTCATGTTTAGTCGACTAAAACCATTGACCATGCGAAACCCAGTCCTTTTTACGACACTAATCCCTAAGATGGGGACACCACCCTTACTCATAAATTATCCGCTGTCTACGGAGTGTATTATTACATAGCTCTAATAATGGGCGTAGACAGCATCGGAATTAGAGGGGGGGGGGCAATATTGATGTAAGGAGGGGCAAAATGATCCTTTTTTCGCAATTTTAGCCATACATTTAATAAATTCCTACAATTTTTTTGGATTTAGAGGGGCCCCCCCACCTTAGTTACGTCCATGGCTGTGATGTTAATTACCTTGAGGGTGTTGCTTTGGTTGAAAGCCCGTTTACACACGTCGCAACGATAAGGCTTCTCCCCCGTATGGATCCTCAAGTGGCGTTTAAGCTTGAAATTATCCACACTACGGAAAGTGCAATGCGGGCAGGCGTAGGGGCGGTAACCCACGTGGGCTTGCACGTGACGACGCAATTTGGAGTATTCGATGCAAGTGTAATCACAATCAGGACATCTATGCTTCTTGTCCTTGACGTGCTAAGGCAAAATCATTAAAGTTGCAAAAATTAAAACACATTTGGGCTTGTCTTAATATCGGATTCGGATTCGAATCGCGCGAATTCATCTTTAACTAAATATCCTATTCAATATGGGTCAAACTCGGTTGTAATTATTAATTTTTTGTTTTTTGATAGTTAAAAACGTTTCTTTGGTTAATTTCAACTCTTGAGATTAAATCTAAACTTTGCTGATATCCTAAAAATTCAAAAACATACAACATTTAAGCTTAGGAAAATTTTTGCATCTTACAAAATCGCTGTTATGTTATGCGTCTGAAATGTAAATGTGTTGTGAATTCGCAGTTAAGACACGGTTATGTTATAACCCGTACGATGATTTTTGCTGCGCAGCAAAATTCGATATAAATTCAAGCCTTCAGACGCATAACATAACAGCGATTTTGCAAGATGCAAAATTTTATTCCAAAGCTTAAATGTTGTATGTTTTTAAATTTTTAGGGTATCAATCAGCAATGTTTAGATTTAATCTCAAGAGTTGAAATAAACAAAAAAAACGTTTTTAAATAACAAAATATTAATAATTATAAGCAAGTTTGACCAATGAAATTGAATCGTATATTTAGACAAAGATAATTCGCGCGATTTGAATTAGAATCCGATATTAAGATAAGCCCTTACGCGTTTAAATCGTGTTAAACTTTGATTTGATGTATGGGGCCATTCCATGACAAATCAAAACGTTTTCGACAGACCATTTCAGATTAGGATAATTCTTAGTGAGGGTGCAGGCCTCATATATTAAATATTAGAGTAATTTACGAAAATTTTAGCCATTTTGGGCCAATACTTTAGTTATGGACCTTCAAAGGGCCAATACCATGCTCGGGCGCGTTTTATCCAATTTTATTATTTTTGTCATATTTTAAAAGTTAAATTTTGGTGCATATTGCGCCTAAAAATGTCCCTATTGAAATATCATAACAAAAAACCATTTTGCGGTTAATTTTTTGCGATCAAATTAGTAAAAAATCATGAAAACCTATTTCGCCTTTATAAAAATCACCAATTTCACAATGTGCACTCCTTTATGACACAATATCATATTTTCATAAAAGTTTCAAATATTCTAAAAATATTTATATAAATGGCGGAATAATCAATTATTAAAAGAACATATATTATGATGTTTGTATTTTATCAAATTGCACATTTATAAATATATGGTAAATATATGATATGGAATAAAAATAAACTTAAATCTTGATCTTTTTTCTGCCCATAACTTAAAAAGTATTAGCCCAAAGTGGCTAAAATTTTCAGAAATTACAATAATATAAGGCCTACATGCCAACCAAAAATTATCTAAATCTGAGATGGTCAGTGGAAACGTTTTGATTGTTGGACTCTAAATTTTAATGGCTAACTTAAGTCCTTTTTGTTAGATGAGGCATGGGCGTAGCCAGATTGGAACTAGAGGGGGGGGGCATAATTATAATTTTTTGAAATTTAAATCATAATTATGCAAAATTTTCAAGAATTTCTTGATTTAGAGGGAGGCAGCTGGCCCTTCCTGCCTCCCCCTTGCTACGCCCATGAGGGGAGGTGTCTCAATGTTACTATTGGTCGTTTAAAGCATCATGGACATTTGCAAAAAAACGAAAAAACAGAAAGAAATCTCAAGTCAGATCAAATGTGTATAAAATATTTATGAATTTAAACTGAATTTTAAAATATAAAATTTAGCATAGATAAAGTCAATTAAATTGGTATTTTATATATATGATAAATTTTCCAATCAATTTTAATCTTTATTTTATGAACGTATGGCCTTCGATGAGCACTTTCAAATTCAAAATTTCATGGAATGACCAATTGAAATGTATATATATTAATTTTCTAGGTATTTATATGGGAGTCTTAACATCTTTTATGCAACTAAATGGAAAATTAACGATGGGATTTACCTTATACATCCTATGTCTGATAAGTTCTCCCGGAGTACAACAAGCAATGGGGCATTCATCACATTTGTATGGTTTAATGCCTCTGTGCCCATTCATGTGAAAGGCTAAGAGACGAGACGTTTTAAAACTTTTTTCACAAATTTCACACTTGAAAGGCCTTTCACCCAAGTGACATGCCAAGTGTCTTGAGAGATTAGTTCGATTTTGAGCTACGTAATCACAATCCTTGCAATCAAACACACCTTTTTTTGATGGTTCATTTGTTGTGGATTCTAAGTTCTTCTTTGTGGTAGAGTCCAAGTTTTTTCTTGACCTCTTCCTCTGCTTAGTCAATTGAAAAAATTTTATAATATAAATCTCATAAACATGTTTATTAATTTTTTACATTATAAGTTATGTAAAACTTACCTTAATTGTTTCCAATTTTGCTACGTATTTTAGCTCCAAGTTTGTTTCGCTGTTTATTTCTTCTTTGTTCTCCAAGGTTCCATTTGTGACTTCTAGTTAGAAGATCAAAAACATGTTATTAAAATGTTTTTAGGACAAATGAATATTATTATTTACTCAACAAAATCTGACCATTAAACATCCTGCAAATTAAACTTAATAAATATACCCATTTCTTATTGTGATGCACCTAATAAAAAGAAGAGACGATGCACAGATTGCCAGTCAGCATTAATAGCTTTAAATAATAAATTCTCTTAAAAGCATATTTTTAAATGAAATTTAAAGAATAAATATGTAGTCAACCTATTTTGTCAAATCCATTTTGCTCCTTGTTAGTTTCTAATGGTTCAGAATTCAAATTTTCTTTAATTGTTCCATTAATGTGAGGTTTAAAAGCATCACCAATAAATTCTTTCTGTGGCTGAGTAACAACTAACACATAATCTAATTCCTGAGTATCTTCAGATTGTGTTGGAATGAGTGTATACTTTTCAACAATACCTTGGCCTAAATAAAAAATTTATTTAGCTTAAATTATGAATATGCTTTAATTTTTAGTTAAAACAAAGATTTAATAGACAAAATAAAGAAAAATAGTGACAGAATTTAGGCTCTTACTATTTTTAACAGTAATTGATATGGATTTTGAGTTTTCTTCATTGGCAACCTTCTCAGCTAATTTTGTTATATGATCAATAGCTTCGTCAGCGTCCATAGTAGGGTATTCCTTAAAAATAAGACATTATATAAATTGGGCCAAATAAAATAGTTAATAATTTATCAGATTTATCATGGGCATAGCCTGCTTTGGAATTAGAGGGGGACAAAATGATATTTTTTTAAATTTTAGCCATAAATTTAATGAATTTCAACAAATTTTTGGATTTAGAGGGGGACAGTCGCCCCTCCCTGCCCCCCCCCCCCCCCTTCTTGCCTACGCCTATGAGATTTATACTAACAAATAATCATTAATAACTTAGGTAAGTCATATAAGTTAGATTACTTCCTGATCCTCAGTACTAGTGGCATTATGATCCTGTTCTAAATATAAGCATTTACCAAATTTCTTTAAGGAGTTACCATTTAGCGAAGATCCAAGATTGTCTGTATTTTGAATTTTTACCATTAATTTGCGTAATACGCCTCTAAGCGAATTTTTCAAAACTTAATATAACATTTTTTACATAATTTCTACACAAAATATCTCATTAAATGTAGAAATTAAAATGCCTATATATAAACTGGGTAATCCACGGCCTAGGCTATGTATTCTCGATTCAGAGTGATAAATAACAAAACTTAAAACGCATTTCTTAAACGTTCCATTCCCGAGCGCAATCATCGCGTTCGTTAATTTGTGTGTTATTGTTTACATTTTTTTAAATTCGCCATTTTTGCTTGTTCTAATTCATATGGTAACAACAACATTTTGTGGGAAAAGAAAGGTATGATAAATAGATATATTAACTATTTTCCTAGATAAATAATTTTGAATTTTTAATCTTTTCAAACAAGATTTGTTCATTTATTCAACATTTTGTGGCAATAAAAAGGTATGATAAATTGATATATTAACTATTTTCCTAGATAAATAATTTTTAATTATTTTCTTAGATCAGTTGCAAAAGAGGTGGGAAAAATACATCAACCATTCAAATGTTCAACATATTTGTCTTATTTACTAAAACATCAATCAATAGTTGATTCACCATTGTTTCTTATTGTTTAAAAATAATAAACTGCAGCTGACATATTTGAGTGTTGTTTTTATAGAGATTCAATAAATTTCCTAAAAGGTTTGCTGAATTTGGCTCAGATTTAAATAAACTGTATTTTTTAAGATAGCATGTTATAAAAAATTAGATTTGAAAATGCTTTTGACATTTTTATACGTGCATTTTATAAAAAATGAAATAGAAGATTGTTGGTAACTATCTTGAGTAACTTTTAGGTTATGACATCAGGTAAAAAATATTGAAAATGCTTTTGACATTTTTATATGTGCCTTTTATAAAAAATGAAATAGAAGATTGTTGGTAACTATCTTGAGTAACTTTTTGATTATAACATTTAAAAAATAAGTTTTGAAAATAGAATTAATAAATTGTTGGTAACCAAATGCACAAAGCTTTTGCACTTTTAGAACATACAGGAATTCTAATACTACCAATTAACTCTTAAAATAAGAAAACAGCACTTATATTATGTGACTCTTAATGAAATATGTATAAATGTATTCAGATTTTTACAAACTAATATTTAAGGATTTGTCAGAATATGTATGCAAAATTGTAAATTGTTATACTAATGATTTCTAATGAAAATCATATTATAAATTTGATAAAATACTTAAATGGTCATTCTTATCAATATAAATTGCATAGCAATTAATAATTGTAACTCCCTGACTCACAAATAGTATTAATATGTTGAAACACTAACAACAATAATATAAGCAACAACACAAGGTTTATTGTATTACACGGATAACAAATAAGGTTTCCAACCTCATTAAAAAAACCTATTAGATATATGTTATAAATTCTTAAATACAATGGTTAATCAACTATTTATTGATGTTTTATTAAATGAGACAAATATGTTGAACATTTGAATGGTTGATGTATTTGAATCAACTATTGATTGATGTTTTAGTAAATGAGACAAATATGTTAAACCTTTGAATGGTTGATGTATTTTTCCCACCTCTTTTGCAACTGATCTAAGAAAATAATTCAAAATTATTTATCTAGGAAAATAGTTAATATACCTATTTATCATACCTTTTTATTGCCACAAAATGTTAAATTAATGAACAAATCTTGTTTGAAAAGATTAAAAATTCAAAATTATTTATCTAGGAAAATAGTTAATATATCTATTTATCATACCTTTATATTGCCACAAAATGTTGTTGTTACCATATGGATTAGAACAAGCAAAAATGGCGAATTTAAAAATTTTGTAAACAATAACACACAAATTAACGAACGCGATGATTGCGCTCGGGAATGGAACGTTTAAGAAATGCGTTTTACGTTTTGTTATTTATCACTCTGAATCGAGAATACATAGCCTAGGCCGTAATCCACACACTTTTTAAATATTTAATTCATTCTTAGATTAATAATCTACAATTTTGTATAAATGTTCCTAAAAAGCGAGTCCATAATTTTGTAGAGGGCTTATTATTATATATCATAATAATTAACAAAAATAGCGAGAAATTTAATATAACTTTGTGATATAATGCTTTCAGGATAAATTTGTTAAAGATTCTCAACTAAAATTGTCTTTTGTATAATTTTACAAGTTTTTTGTATTGTTAAAGGTGAACAGCTATTAAATTCCTTTAAAGATGTTAAGGAATGTTAATTGAAATAACTCGTACGCAGAAAACTTCCCTATAGAAAGTATTGTTGTAGTTGAAAAGCTCAAAGAAATACAATAAGGCCTACTTCTAAAATCATTGGCATTTAGATGGATATGATTATACATTTTTTGGAAAAGGTGGCGCTAAACCATAGGCGTAGCCGGGATTGCTTCATGGGGGGGGGTTCCAATTTTTTTTAAATGATACTATTAAACAAAAAAATTATAAGCTTATATACAGTAGTGAAGGAGGTAAAACTTTCTAATTAAGGGGGGGGGGGGGTAAATTTTGTGCCAAAGAATTGCGATTAAACAAAAACTTAGATTATATAAATTATAATATCTAAGATGGGTTTTTGGTCAAAAATGCACCAATAATATCTTCAGAGACGCAAATTGCAAAGAGCTCTTACCAATTTTTCTGTTTGCGCTAATTAGGGCTATTGTTTAAACTAAACACACGCATTGGCTTTTTAGGCTTAAATTTCCCACCAGAAAGAATAATTGTTTCGCCCGGGACCGTTTAAATAAAATTATAAGCCCAAGTTCGCCCCGCTTTTAGCTTGTATCAGCCTTCCTCGTTTAATTTAGAGGTTGAGATAATTTTTTAGAGAAATAATTAGGAATTAAATTTCTTCTTATTAGAAAACACGCACTCCGGACATAAATTTTTTGTAGAAATAATGTTATAATTATTAGATTTCATCTTAAATGAAATATAAAATTAATTAAGATAATATATTATTTCTATATGCGCAACACACACACGACTCTATTAAATTTTACGTATAATTTGAAGTATAATTTGAAAAAAATTAATATTTTTTTGCCAATGGGGGGGGGGATCCTAACCCGAAACCCCAACCTCAGCATCTTCCTCGTTTAGTTTAGAGGTTGAGATAATTTTTTAGAGAAATAATTAGGAATTAAATTTCTTCTTATTAGAAAACACGCACTCCGGACTTAAATTTTTTGTAGAAATAATGTTATAATTATTAGATTTCATCTAAAATGAAATATAAAATTAATTAAGATAATATATTATTTCTATATGCGCAACACGCACGCGACTCTTTTAAATTTTTTACGTATAATTTGAAGTATAATTTGAAAAAAATTAATATTTTTTTGCCAAGGGGGGGGGATCCTAACCCGAAACCCCAACCCCCCCCCCCCCCCCCCCCCCCCCCCCCCCCCCCCCCCTCCCTACGCTACTGCGTTAAACATAACATTAGACTATGCCAGACATAAACTTGTTTGACCAACAATATAAAAATACTTGGCCCAATTAAGGTAATTTAGTGACTTCAAATTTAACGCCTACCCCTAGGGCAATAGAACAAATAATCTTCAAATATCGAGCATCATCCCAAATGATGACTAGGGCTAACATCTAATTATTTGAGGCCTGAGCCTTTAAGCACGACCAACCGTTGCGAAGAACACTGGCAGTCTCGCTGTAAAAATAAATAATCATCGTAAAGCAACGCCAGCTTAGCATACACTCTACTTGATTTGTCGTAACGTTTAAGGTTATAGATTAGGGTGTAGTCTTGGATTCCCTTATTCCTAGAAATATCTTCAGGCCTTTACTAATCAGGATTATCAAATGTATATTGATATTGAACCTTTCTTCGTAAAGTTTAATAATTTCACGTGCAAAACAAATTTTAATCCGAGCCAAATATTATATAACATGGTCTTAGTGTATATACTTATAATACAATAAGCATTTCACAACCTATTCATGGGCGTACCCAGGTTTTGAATTAGGGGGGGGGGCAAAACGTTTAAAAGTTCATTTAGAGGGGGGCAAAACATAATTTTTTTTAATTTTTCAATGTTTTTGCATTGAAATTTTTTTTCTCGTACTGCCCCCCCCCCTGGGTACGCCCATGCACCTATTAATACCTAATTAGTCAAGTGACCCCTTCTTAAAAATTAAAATGTTTATATTGAATAAGTTTAGACCGTCCACTCTGCTATAGCACGTTCCGTAGCTTACCTCACTTCGAACAACCTATCTTTGGGAAATCTCCACTTCAATTGGGCATCCTCCGGGGGTTACGAATGGCTCGAGGCCCTACCAAGCCAAAACGTAGGGTTACACCTGTCGGGCGAGGAACTCCGAATAGCAGTAGGCCTACGCCTCGGCTGCAACATTGTGTCCCCATTCAACTGCGACCTCTGTCGCCCCCGTTCTAGCAAACGGCCATCATCCTCTACACTGCCAATACAGCAAGGGGCGGCATCCCGCCATGCCACAATAAATAAAATAATCGGACAATCTTTGAAGAAAGCCGGCTTTCCCAATACAATAGAACCCACTGGCCTAAGCTCCACTGATGGGAAAAGACCCGATGGAGTAACAATCATCCCGTGGGCTCGTGGCCTAAACGCCTGCTGGGACTTCACTGCAGTGGACGTATTCGCCAAATCTAACGCCTCTCCCGACCTCATCTCATCTACTGAGAGAAAGAAAGAGGATAAATACAAATACCTAAGCAATATTATTTTCAAACCAGTAGCAGCTACGACCCTCGGTAACTTAGGTCCCGAGGGCAGCCAATTCCTAAAACAAATTTCAAAATATATAACCTCCATTACTCACGATCCCAAAGAATACTTTTTTATCAGGCAAAAGATCACAATGGAAATCGTTAAATCCAACACGATTTCCATACACGGATCAATGCCATCCGTTTAGTTATAGCGCGTTTTTATATTTTTAGTCGTGTATGTAATTCTTTTTTATACCAACTACTTAAATATAATAATATTTTCTAATATAAAAAAAAATTAAATATTTAAAATATTTGTTTATTCCATAAGTGCAATTGATGCGGTTTAATCTCATTTTCACAAAATAGAATAAAATTTATTGCACATTTTCCACGTGCTTATTTTTAAATACCATAAAATTGAATTATTTTGTTGACCTAGCAGGATCTAATTGAAAAGCATTGCGTTCATATATACCTATAGTCTTATTATTTTATAGATTTGTTTTTAATATTCAATCTTAAGCCCTTCTGCTTGTATTTCACCCCATAATTTCATAACATGGCGTCTCTTTAACAAAAATACAAGCGTTTATCGTGGCTAGATCTAAAGGATTAAAACAACTGTAGCGGCCATATCTGAATGGTATTGACAATTTGATCTTTTATATCAACATCATTATGCTATAATTAAAACTAAATATTTTGTATATGAACATCACTATTTTCCATATCAATAGGCGAATGTATTCAACTAAGTATCATTACAACTTTATTAAGTCTCGCTTTGTAAATCGACTTAGTAGAATTGTTTGATGGAAGAACTAACGGACTTCCTGACCACTTTAAAATAATATTCCAAAATTGGCATCCATCTTTATTTAATTTATAAGGATAAAAAATGTATATAATAGTATTAAATATACCTTGTTCATTTTCTTAAAATTAATAAAAGTTAACTAACGATGAAAATTACTCATGTATGTCTCGGGAATAGCTAAAAAATTAGACGAATATCTATTAAATTTCTAAAATGTTTCTTCATATACGAATAGATTTCTGCACGGACTGCCATTGGGTAAAACCTTATTATCGAGCCTCGGGTCAGGTTGGGCCTGATGGCAGTTTAAACTGAGACGACGGCCTGAATACGACTTCATTTTGTGAAATGTAATTCAAATAAAACTAACTCGATAAATAAATTTCTATATAAAGCATACGTCTATAATAATGTTTTGATCAAAATTGTCAATTTTATTCCAGTATTTATAAAGAACAAATTATTGTGCTCAGTATTTAATTCAATTTTTGCTCAGTAGAATAATCAATTGCTCAATAGAATAATTAAGTGCTCAGTAAAATATTCAAATGCTCAGTAATAATTTAATGTTTAGTAATTTAATTATTTGCTCGTTCAGTTTTTTATTTTAATGTTGCTCGGTAAATCTTTGCTCAGTAACTAAAATTTAATTTCAAAATAAAATAAGAATTCAAGAGAGATTTGAACCAGCAATGTCATTTCATAGAAGTCTCAAGTGTTTTTTATTTTTTACTTAAAAATAGTATTTTAAGCATGTGTATAACATTTGGATCAATATCGCTAGTTATATTTTGTTTATAGAAAACAAGATTTTTGTGCAATAGGCGTCAAAACCCTGTCTGTGTTGATCACACTATAATATTTTGCGAAAATTGCAGCGAAAAATGGGAAAAAATGACAAATTTTAGAGTCTTCTATTTTTTTACTGTATTATCATTTTATCATGAATGCATGTTTTTTATATTATTAAAAAAACCATTGTTTTTTATATTTTTACTAACTGTTTGGTCTCCATTACAAAAATAAAACATGTCATTTTGATTTTTATTCATTTTCTTTGTGTTTGGTAAATTGCATATAATTTTAGAATTACTATTTATAATTAAATTTTTTTTACAAACCTTTAAGAGGCTTTAATAACCTTATATTTAAAATTTGAGAAGTTTAACTCTATTGGTTTTAAAAATGATTATTTTAAAAATGGGGTTTTATAAACCCCATAAGTCACTTCAGGGTTGGTATTGCTATAAGTACATTGGAGGGTTAATAAAAACACTCTGTTTTGGTGACGTTGTCATTGTCGTTTGTAAAGCCAAATAAATTCTCTAAATGAAAATTGGTTAGCTAGATATATCATAAATAAATTAAAAACTTTGCCCCCCTCCCTTTTTTTGTCGCGTTCCTCCCCCCCCCCCCTTATTTTTTACCCTCTTTCTCACCAGGACCCTTTTTTTCACCTCTCCCCTTATTTTACCCTCTTTCTCATCCGGGGGAGCCCCCCTTTACCCCCCTTTTTTCACCCCCCCCCCTATTATTTGCCCTCTTTCTCACTCGGAGGCCCCCCCCCGGTGAATAGGGAGGGCCAAATCACCCTTTCACCCGGGTGAGAAAGAAGGTATAAAAAGTGGGGAGGGGGGGGACAATCACCTCTTCCTGGTGAGAAAAGAGTAAAAAATAAGGGGAGGGGGGGGGGGGGTTAAAAAAGGGGGGGGGTCAAATCACCCACCTCTCCCCAGGTGAGAAAGAGGGTAAAAAATAAGGGGGGGGGGGGAACCAACGGGACAAAAAAGGGAGGAGGGCAAAGTTCTTAATTTATTTAAAAAAAATTGTATACCAATTAGAATATTTATAAAATATAAGCGCAAAATAAATTAATATCACAAATTATGAATTTAAATCACCGAGCATTTAAGCAAAAATACTGAGCATTATTAATTTAAAGCTGAGCATTTTAAAGTTAATTTACTGAGCAATTTTGAATTTTTAACTAAGCACTTTAATAAAATACGGAGCACATTTTACTGAGCATTTTTTTAATTTATTACTGTGCATTTAAATAACATCAGTATTTTTATATTCCAAGGAAGTAATTAAAACTTTAAAAATTAATTATATAATTCTTTCAAAAAGCTTATAAATCGTTAAATTAAATTTTAGTGAGCTGCAAAATTGGCTCCTTTATTTTAACTTTATCCTTTTATATTACGAATAATAGCAATGATATATAGTAAAATAATTTCCTTATTTTTAAATCGCGCCTGGCACGGGCTTACTGGAAAATGAAACGTCAAGCTCGGGCCGAGCTCGGGCCGGAGAAAATAAAATTTGTAGGGTTGTACATTAGAGTATATACCATTTGTGATAGTACTCACTTAAGGTATAATAAAAATATGTAGATAAAATCCTATAATGCCATTGATATTTCTAATGATGCCAATAAACAGAGAAAATTATCGGTCGAAACGAGAATTTGAAAAACTGACCCGAGATCGAGACCAGAATTTTGATGTTGAGACGATACGAGATGTCTCGGCGAGATCTCGACTATTTATTATTGCGTATTTTAATTTGCATGATTTACATTTAAGGTATTAAAAAATCACTTATGTGTAGTAAATCTTATAGATTTTTGCAAAAAATTTAAAATTTGACAATTTTAGATGATGGCCCCCTTAGGGTATGTGAATAATTTATTCGGTTTTTAAACCATGGGTTTGTTGATTATAGAGAAAGGTAACCTTCGTAGAATTTGCTAACTTGTTTCTGGTCTCAATTTAAGATAAACTATTAAGCTTCTGGTTCCAAAGTTATACAATAAATTAATTTTTGCTTGAGTGCTGTGTGAAGAATATAGAAGTCTAATAAAAACAAATGGTATAATTTTGCAAAAAATTCCTTTTAATTTGCGACACCCTATTACTGTGCATTTTCCATTTGCCAAATTAGATGATGATCGATAAACAAAAAGTTAAAGCTGCTACCTTCTTTATGGTTTGCTTGCATCCTATTGGACAAGGTGTTTCCCTAAAAATATTGTGTATTGGTACTCTTTCCAATTCAATCTAATTTATTTATTTCGCCAAAATTATTGTCTTTCTCTTTTGTCATCTGCCGATATTTACGATATATTTGCGCCGTTAACGTTGACAAATAAACAGATATCATTTTCATCCCTTTCATCATTCTTTACATATATTTGTTCGTCTTCTGAACCAGCTCCATCAGTGTTTTTATATTTTTAAATAAATTTATACGTCTAGCGTATATCTATCTATATAGTAAAGTGTATGTATGTATTGTATGTGTGTATGTATGTATGTATGTCAGGGCTAAATTCTGAAACTACCGGCCCGATTCGCGCGAATATTTAGCCATAGATGCCCAGGGCGACCAGGGGTAAAATAGCTTTTTCAGAATCCTATTTTTTTTAGATTTAAATATATCGGACATTTCGTTTTAAAAAGGGCCAAGCTCTGAAACTACCGGCCCGATTCGTGCTAAAATTTAGCCGGAGATGCCCAGAGCGGCCAGGGGTAAAATAGCTTTTTCAGATTCCTAAAATACCTTTTCGTTTTAAATATATCGGACATTTCCCGGCCAGTTTCATTTATAGCATCATATACAATAATGACGTCATACATACAAGGCTGAAGTGTTCTCGAATTTTATTATAATAAAGAAAATTGTATTTTTAGCAAAACAACGTTTGCCGGGTCAGCTAAAATAAAATGTGAATAATATGAAAATTTAAAATGGCAAGAAATATAACAAGCGACTTCGCCTATGACTAGTGATGGGAATCAAGGTTTTATAAACTGTGGTACGATTGTTTTCCCTGCATTTGTACTAGTGTTATGAAGGGCGCGCTAAAGCGCGCGCCATATGGTCTGTTGAGGTGGTTTTGTAAGAAAAAGAGCCACACCCACATTGCTAGTCTCCTTTTCTTGTAAAGACATTCAGTGTGGGGGTGTTGAAAACCGACCACTAGTCTATTAATTTTCATAGAGACCCGATGGACAATTAGATATATTCTTAGTGGGTGTTAGCTAGTTGTTATTGACATAATCATCAACACGGTGTGTGCTGTTGTGCGTGCAGTCAAGTATAATACTAATCTATCTGTAAAGTATAAGTAAACTGATAATAACTAAGACTTTATTACTAAGATAGATGGTACCGAACATTGAACTTTTACTCCTCAACAAATAATTCAGGGGCGTAAGCAGGATTTTTCTTCAAATATCAATTAAATTTAATAGAAAAGTAATAATATTTTGCAATTTTATTAAAGATCTATATACATAATGTATCATCCATGTGATGTGAGTTTACCCAGTCAAGTTTAGATTTTACATTCTGATGTAAAGACGATGAAAACATGAAGGCTAATTTGGTAAGAAAAAATGTTAACACAACACATTATCTCACTTTGTACATTAGTCCTAATAATAAAAAATCCAAATTCTCAATAATAAATACCCGCTTTTAAAACTATAAAAACAAGAGCGCTCGCCCCATGGTATTTTTATCTACAATTTAAAACCATTAGGGAGGGACTTAATAAAAAAAGGGACCTTACACTAGGGAAGCGCATCTTACGATGGACCATTACAATGGTCTGGCTACTTAATTTGTTTACTCCTTAGCGCTGGTCTAAAATGACGCGCTTTAATACAACTAATTTGTACACGATGGAGACGATTTCGTCACCGTAATTGTCTCGATTTCCAGCATTCCCCTTCAAGCTTGCTACGGGGAGGGGACGTTTTTGTAACAAGGCGTGACATCGAGGGCCAACAATTGACCACATAAATCGATGCGTCGTGGGTTCAAGACACTCTATTAAATGTTTTCGTTTCACGCAATCCAAAGAAATTTCTTTGATATCCCCCATTAAAGCGATCTCCTATCTGGGAGTCAGAAACATCTTCGCCACCCCCGGTCGCGGAAGGCGCTCCTCAATGAGAGCCTCTAGCCTCTCGACCACACGGGGATATTTCTGTAACATTATCAGTGACGTCGCTAAACCATACACCAAACGGACATTAGCGACATCTCTTAAGTGTAAAAAAAATTTACCAGGCGTATCTCGTATAAAATGCAGCTCCGTCTACCATAATTACCTGGAAGCTATGAACTTCCCGTGAGGTAACCTTGGATGACTACAATAGTATTACCTCTCAAACCACGTGCGACGTTCTGGTAACCAACCAAATATATAAATCACACCATGCGCAACCAGCAAAATATTTGCCCCCCCCCCTCCCTAGGAAATCCGACCTCACCATCCTTATTTAAGGGTGATACGGCGTATAGCCAAAAACAGGTCGTTACGGGCATTAAGCCTCCGAAAACACATTCGCATCTGGGATCCACGTGCGCGCATGCAATACTAAATTTTATATCCGGATCATCGTCGTTCCTGCACTGCTCTGTACCGATAGAATTCCTTCGGGCTTTGCCCTACCGTCCCTATGCACCAACCGTGTACAAATGTAGAGAAATCAATCGTATACGACAAGTAACGCTAACCCAATATTAGGTGAAAGCCCAATCATACCTTCTCAAAAAGCGTCTATGTAGTTAGATAGTCTGGCCGAACAAGCTACTGGAATAAAAAAGTTAGCTGTCTGTCAAAAACTCAGGTTTAAAGATAGTGCTAATAGAGGTCAACACTCAGGTCGGAAGAAGTTATCTTGACGAGAATGGTGTTGTGGCTGGTTTCCACGCGTCCCCCCTCTATTTTTCTCTCAGACCAATACCGCTTGCTAGGGCAGATGGTGCTAGCAAGCGAACATTAATAGTTTCTCGCATATAAATACAATAACAATCTTCTTCGTATTGTGGCCGCCTCAAAATATGGTAATTTCCCCAAGTTTCGATAGATATATAATTTAATATTCGGGATTATGCATATATGTTCTGCGTGATTTTCGATTTATGGAAATTAGGCTTCTTATGAATAATTGATAAATAAATCAAGTGAGATAAATATATGATAGTTTCATCTATTTTATCTCTTTTAATACCTAAAGTTCAATAAACCCAAGGCCAACTCAAAAGGTTTTGAGTGAAGGGTTTTAAAACCTGGAGGGGTACAATACCTATTAATATAATGTTAAATAAAAAGAGAAATATCCTTAATGTGTTTTTACCAAAGGTTTAAATCATTTTATTTAATGGCAAATTATGTATATTGTTCAATTATACCACATACACTTTTTAATTAATATGATTACAAATAATATATTTAATTTTATATTCAAAACTGAATTATTTCTCGCAATACTAAGTGCTTTACACGAGAGAAATATCTCCCGCTTGCTAACACCATCTGCGCTAGCAAGCGGCATCTCACGAACGTATCACATGGTAATATAAGCAAAAGGTGAAAGACGGGGGGGGGGTAATGGTGCGGGTCATTGAGCGCGACACAATGTCTTAACCTAAAAAGAAAAAAAATTACTTTTTTGCTTAAATATTAACAATGCTAATAATTTACATTACTGAACTTAATTTAAGTCATTTGATTGATAAGCTTATAACTAATAACTTTCGAAACTTTAAACTCAATTACCCCAGTTAAGAGTTTTGTGCAGATATATCAGTTTATTATATATCTGTAGTGGTCGTGATACGGAGAGAAATATACGCACGCAGAGTCAACCCTCATTTGAATATTAACTGTAACGAAGTGGCCGGGGGTATTGTCCTAAACCATACACTAAATCAGGAGACAGAGACAGAGAGGCACAGAGAGACTCTTTTATTAAATAAACACGGCTTTTTATAGATAACTGCGAGTAATAATTATAAAGAAGGACATACATAATCAAATAAGAGATACCAAGTACGGTGTAAACTAAGGTGTATTCAAATGGCTACGAGTATAATCAAATGTCTGTGACCGCGCTCAAGTATAGTAAAAACGCGTGTATTCAAAAAGGCTACCTTGAATACTACTCCATTACACTACTCCACCCTTTAAGCGAAACCTTGAGGGTATCTGACAGTTGGAACCGATACTCTTTTGTATGGAAGTATGTTGTCTTCTGAAATCGCTGCTGGATCTGGTCGTTTGACTACTCTCATATGGTCGGCGTGTTTTACTTGAGTTTTGTCACCCAATTGTACGTCATAGGTCAGGTAACTATTTTTCGTAAGGACTTGACCTTCTCTCCAACCTGGAGATCTGTCATTTTGTACCCAAACTTTTTGATTTGGAGCAAAATCACGGTATTCCAGGCCCCGGTTCCTGTAATACTTTTGTTTCCAAACGGAATCACTGATTTTCTCCTTCCGGGTCCATTTTAATTGGTCAAGAGTTGTTCGAAGTCTTTTATTGAACATACCTTCCCCCGGACTAATACCAGTGGTAGTATTTACCGTCGTTCGCATATTAAATAAAACTTGTAATAAATTTTCACGATCGTTTAGGCCTTGTCTCCTTCCCGCAAAAAATTTGTTCTTTATGGTCCTTATATATCTTTCTGCTAGGCCGTTCGTTCTAGGGTGGTACGGTGCGCCCCGAAAATGTCGAATTCCATTTCTTTTGCAGAAAGTTGTAAATTCATCTGATGTGAATTGAGGACCATTGTCACTTACTATATAACGGGGAAGCCCAAATCTGCAAAATAAAACTCGTAGATTATAAATAATGTTAGATGTGTTGATTTGTTTTATAACCATAACTTCAGGCCATTTAGTGAGGGCATCAATGCAAACCAGCCAATAATTATTTGATATTGGCTCCGCCAAATCAATGTGAATCCTTTCCCATGGTTTGTTGGGAATATTCCAGCTGGACATTGGTACTTCTTTCGTTAAAGGCCTACCTTCTTGGCAATTATTGCAACCATTTACAAATTGTTCTATATCCTTGTCCATGTTGGTCCAAAATACATAGTATCTCCCTGAAGATTTCATCGCTCCCATCCCAGGGTGCCCATTATGTAGTATATTTAAAACCTGTGACTTTAAACCAGAGGAATAATAATTCTATTATTGAAATATAGTAGGTTATCTTCAAATGATATAAAATTCTTTAAATCAGAATATTTTTTAACTTTATCGTTAGAACTATCTCCTTGCCAATTATTTGAAATAATTTAATAACTTCTTTTAAAATATCGTCTTTTAAAGTTTCGTTAATCAAAGTTTTTCTATTAATTGCTAAGTCATCAATTAGATTTAATTTAATTATTTTATCTTCAAGTTCCTCTTCTGGATCATAATAATTTGAAACTGGAATTAACCTTGATAAAGCGTCGGCACATTTATTTGATGATCCCGGCATATATTTAATATCAAAATTATAGTGCATAAGTTTTGTAGCCTATCTGACTAAGCGATTATTTGTTACTTTACTCAAATCCCTATTAGGACCAAAAATTCTTTCCAAGGGGCGGTGGTCTGTAATTAATGTAAATTTCCTACCGTAAATGTATTCGTGAAATTTTTGTATAGCAAACATGATTGCAGCAGCTTCTCGGTCAATAACCGAATAATTACGCTCAGCTGGACTAAGTGTCCGAGATGCGAAAGCAATCGGTCTTTCATGTCCGTTAAAAAATTTATGTGAAATAACAGCTCCTAAACCTGTTTCGGAAGCGTCGCATGAAATTATAATAGGTATATTATTTTGATATGGAATTATTGTTTTATCTGTTGAGATTAAGTTTTTTATATTGTTAAATGCCTGTTTTTCTGTTATAGTCCAATTCCATTTGACTTTAGTAGATGTTAATTTATACAAAACTGAACTTTTAGATTGCAAATTTGGAATAAAACTTCCAAGATAGTTAACTAGACCAAGGAATGATTTTAATTCTTTGCGATTAGTTGGTTCTTTAAATTTTTAAATTGCCTCCACCTTATCTTCACTAGGGTGAATGCCATTAGCATCTATCGTATGGCCCAAAAATTTAACAGATTTTTTGAACAATTGTAATTTGTTTAGGGATGTTGTTAATACGGCATTTTTAATTAAATTTAGTGTTTCTAGTAAATTTTTATTATGATCTTCCTTGTTTTTTCCACTTATTATAATATCATCCATAAAAACACTTACGCCTTTTAAGCCTTTGAGCAAATTTCTCATATAACGGTGAAAAATTATTGGCGCTGTTGTTAAACCGAAAGGAAGCCTTAAATATTGAAAATACCCTATATGTGTGGCTATGTTTAACAATTTTGAACTTTCCTCCGAAACTTGTAATTGCAAAAATGCATCTTTTAAGTCAATAATCGAAAATATTTTACCACCCGATATTTCATTCGCGACGTCCTTGAACGTTGGAAGAAGATCGTTATCCTTTGATAAATACTTATTTAACGTCACTCTGAAGTCACCACATATACGGACATCACCGGATTTCTTCCTGATGTTAACCGTAGGTGTTGCCCATTTGATTGGAGTTGTGGTTGGATCGATTTTTCGAATAACCCCTTCACTTTCTAAACGTTTCAATTCTCTTTCGATAGCTTGACGCATTGGAAATGGTACCCGTCTCGCCATGTAGCTTATGGGACATGCTGTTTTTTCTACTTCAATCACGACTTTAAGGTCTTTAACTTTACCCAATTTTTGACTAAAAACTGTTGGAAACTGTTTAAAAATATCGTCTTCCGTTAAATATTTTTCTTTATCGGAAATAACATTTAATTTAATGATTGGTGGAAGTGATAATTTGTATTTAATAATGTGAGGGATACCGAAAATCAAATTTCCTTTACCTTTAATAACATGTACATCTATGACATGTGATTCATTGTTAACTTCTACCTTGGCACTGCATTTCCCCAAAGTTTGAATTTTGGTTTTGCCATAACCATATATCTCCGAACCCGGTATTAGTGGTGGTTTTCCTATGCTACACCACGTTGGTTCATCTATAACTGTGCAAGCGGCCCCCGTATCGAATTGAAACGTATATGGTCTCTCATTGATCAAAACATCAATCTCCGCTTTTGTTGTCTCGTCTTTGTTTTTGAGAGCGGATATGTCTCTTGGCGGAAAAGGAGGATTGTTTCTTGGAGGAAAAGGAGGATTCCACCTGCAATCTCGGGCCAGATGATTTGCTCTTCCACACCTATAACATACGACTTTCGTGTTCCTAAAAGTGCTAAAATTAGGAACATTTTTAGAAAAATTATTATTCCAATTCCCGAATGTTTTATCCTGTCGTAATTTATTTATATCCAATTCGTTGGACGTTTCACCTTCAATTGATGAAAGAGCCAGCGCTAAATTTACGGTTTCATCAAACGTTATGTTACCTAAGGGGTATTTGGCCCTTAATTCAATATTTAGTCTAGGTAATTTGACCCCAAGGATAAAAATATCACGTAAAATTTCGTCAGTTGGTAAATTATATTTGCATCGGTTTATAATATTTTTAAGTTTTATTGAAAAATCTATTATACTCTCGCTAGTTCTCTCCATTTTAAATAATATTTCTCTGTAATGGTAAATTGAATTTTTATCTGAATATATCCTTATCAAAGATTCCTTTATTTCCTCATAAGTAACATTATCTACCTCCTTAGGATATATTTGGCTCCTAATTTTGCTCAAATGTAAACTTCCGATATAAGACAATAATAATATTTTTCTAAAATCTCCTGTAATATTTCTAAGACGAAAAATTAATTCTAAATGATAAAGATAATCATCAATATTTTTTGTTGAATCATAAGGTGGTATATCTCTAACCCTATCAAGAGAATATCCAGAATCTAATTCGGATTTTGACCCAATGTCCGGCTTCTTCTCCGTCATCTTGATTGATAATTGCTAGTTAGGTGTGGAAGGGTTTTTCCTCGTCGCCAGTTCGTCGCCAGTTGTAACGAAGTGGCCAGGGGTATTGTCCTAAACCATACACTAAATCAGGAGACAGAGACAGAGAGGCACAGAGAGACTCTTTTATTAAATAAACACGGCTTTTTATAGATAACTGCGAGTAATAATTATAAAGAAGGACATACATAATCAAATAAGAGATACCAAGTACGGTGTAAACTAAGGTGTATTCAAATGGCTACGAGTATAATCAAATGTCTGTGACCGCGCTCAAGTATAGTAAAAACGCGTGTATTTAAAAAGGCTACCTTGAATACTACTCCATTACATTAACCAACCCATCCCATTATTTAGACTCGCGATAAATAGTTTTGGTTTTCGGTTATCATTAATGTTTTCCGTGAATAAACCATATGTTCCTTTCTTTATCGCTATAATATAGCGTAGAAAAGGCGATTATTGTTGTTATGGCCGGATCCAGCTATCGCCTTTACTGTAGGCCTGCCTTTTTAAACCTTTTCCAAAATAACATGGTTGAACACATTTCCTGGCGTTTGATCCCCAGGTGTTATGGTACCAGCACCAGGGTCTGTCGCTCGAAATCCCAGGTGGGCGAAAAGGGGTCTGGGTTCGACCTATCTTTTCTAATGTCCTATTTAGAGCAGAGAAAACATCTGTTAGTTCTTTAGGGTATGCATCGGTGGAGTATTTTTTTTGGTTGTGAATGTTATTAACATAATTAGTTTTTTTGGCCAGTACGATGCGGTCGGCTGTTTCCGCCAATTTCTCCAGTGCAGTATCTTCAGTAAACGAGACTAAAATGGGAATTAGTTCACAAGGTAATTTATTGAGCCAGAGTTCCTTTAGAATCTTTTGGTCAAGGACGTATGTTCCCACTAAACTCTTCAATTATCGCAAAAGCTGAGATGGGGATCTATCCCCTAAATCCACTGCCGTTAGGAATTCCATCAATCTTGATTACGTCGGGGTCACCATATTATAGCGATAAAGAAAGGAACATGGTTTATTCACGGAAAACATTAATGATAACCGAAAACCAAAACTATTTATCTCTAGTCTAAATAATGGGATGGGTTGGTTAATATTCAAATAAGGGTTGACTCTGCGTGCGTATATTTCTCTCCGTATCACGACCACTACATATCATCATCTTCTTCTTCTTCTTCTTCTTCTTCTTCTTCTTCTTCTTCTTCTTCTTCTTCTTCTTCTTCTTCTTCTTCTTCTTCTTCTTCTTCTTCTTCTTCTTCTTCTTCTTCTTCTTCTTCTTCTTCTTCTTCTTCTTCTTCTTCTTCTTCTTCTTCTTCTTCTTCTTCTTCTTCTTCTTCTTCTTCTTCTTCTTCTTCTTCTTCTTCTTCTTCTTCTTCTTCTTCTTCTTCTTCTTCTTCTTCTTCTTCTTCTTCTTCTTCTTCTTCTTCTTCTTCTTCTTCTTCTTCTTCTTCTTCTTCTTCTTCTTCTTCTTCTTCTTCTTCTTCTTCTTCTTCTTCTTCTTCTTCTTCTTCTTCTTCTTCTTCTTCTTCTTCTTCTTCTTCTTCTTCTTCTTCTTCTTCTTCTTCTTCTCTTCTTCTTCTTCTTCTTCTTCTTCTTCTTCTTCTTCTTCTTCTTCTTCTTCTTCTTCTTCTTCTTCTTCTTCTTCTTCTTCTTCTTCTTCTTCTCTTCTTCTTCTTCTTCTTCTTCTTCTTCTTCTTCTTCTTCTTCTTCTTCTTCTTCTTCTTCTTCTTCTTCTTCTTCTCTTCTTCTTCTTCTTCTTCTTCTTCTTCTTCTTCTTCTTCTTCTTCTTCTTCTTCTTCTTCTTCTTCTTCTTCTTCTTCTTCTTCTTCTTCTTCTTCTTCTTCTTCTTCTTCTTCTTCTTCTTCTTCTTCTTCTTCTTCTTCTTCTTCTTCTTCTCTTCTTCTTCTTCTTCTTCTTCTTCTTCTTCTTCTTCTTCTTCTTCTTCTTCTTCTTCTTCTTCTTCTATGGCTGTTTGTCACCTAGGCTGGTGGTCATCCTTTCATCATTCGTTTCCATTTGTTTCTATGTTTACTTGGATCTTTCTTTATCTTGTGGACTGAATCTAGGTAAGCTTGGGGTCTTCCTCTCCTTCGTTTTCCTGCGAAATATATCATCTCGATTTCTTTCCGACGTAGCTGTTGTCCCTTCTTTCGACATGGCCATACCATCTTAATCTATTTGTTAGGAGCTTTGTCGTAATAGATGTAGTACCCAAAGTTCTTCTTATTTCTTCATTTCGCCTACGTTCCTTTTTTCTTACTCCTAGCACCCATCTTAGCATTCTCATCTCCATACGCTGCTCTTCTCTTTTACGTATAGCCCATGATTTTGAGCTATACAGGACTGTTGCCTGTATGATGGATTTATACAGTGCGCCTTAGTCTTCTCGGAATCTTTTTGTCACATAGAACGCCTGTCAAGTCCCTCCAAGCCATCCGGAATTTATCCTTGCTTGGATTTCTTTATCAATTCCACCATCCGATTGAAGTGTTGATCATAAATGTTTGAAGGAATCCGCGCTTATAAGTTGCCAATCGCCTAAAGTAAGGGATGCACATAGCTGGTTTTCATCCGATTTAAACTTCGCCTTCATGTATTCTGTTTTCTTTCGATTTACCCTAAGACCACTTTCTTCTATTGCATTTACCCATTTATTTATAGTATTAACCAATTCTTGTTCACTTTTGACACAGAGGATTATATCGTCTGCAAAGATCATTGCCCAAGGAGCTTGCTCGCCCAAATCCTTGGTAATAATATCCATTATCATTATGAATAGGAAGGGACTAAGAGCTGAACCTTGATGGACTCCATTGTTAATGGCAAAGCCCTTTGCAGTCCCCACCGTTGTTCTAACGTACGTTCTATTTCCCTTGTACATATCTTTTATTGCTCCGACGTATAATTCTGGCACATTGTTTTCTTTAAGACATTTCCACACTAAAGTAGGAGGAACTTTATCGAACGCTTTTTCAAGATCGATAAAACACATGTGCATATCCTGTTCCCTTTCTTTAAACCGTTCATTTAATCTTCTAACACTGTTTAGAGCCTCTGCTGTAGAACTCTCCGGAATAAATCCGATTGGTTATCTCGAATTTGAACCAAACTCCGAAGCCGTTTTTTGATTACTTTTTCCCACACCTTGAAAGTGTAACTCATAAGCTTTATCCCTCTTCAATTGTTGCGATCCTGAATGTCCCCTTTCATCATGTATATCGGGATTATGCCGCTATCCATCCACTCGTTAGGCATTTTACCCGTTTTCAAGATATTGTTGAAAAGGTTGGCGAGGAATTGTGCACCAGTATTGCCTAACGCTTTAAAACCCTCTATTGGTAAATTGTCTGGCCCAAGAGCTTTTCCCGACTTAAGTTTACCGATAGCAACTTTGACTTAGTTTCCGTGATCCAGTTCTGTGTTTAATTCTATTATTGTATTTTCCTGGTTAATGTCTTCGATTACAGGCCCCTTTCCAATTGATAAATCGCTATAATAGTCGTACCATCTTTGTAGTATATGGCTGTCGTGTGATAGCTTTCTCCCTTTTGACCCTTGATTAGCCGGCATTCTAGGTAATCTTTAGAATTTCGAGCCCTTGACCTTCCGATTTTGTAGATCAATTTTTCTCCTTCCTTTGATTTTAGTCTTACATTTATATCGTCGTACACTTTGCTTTTTGCTTTTGCTACGATTTTTTTAGCCGATCTTTTAGCTACTTGGTAAGCTTGCTTATCATTACCATTCTTGCTTTTATACCAAACTTTGTACAATCTCTTCTTTTTCTTGATACATTTTTGTGCTTCTTCATTCCACCACCACGTCTCCTTGAGAATTCTTTTAGTGGGCTTCCTTTATTTGTCTTCCCGCTTTTCGCATTGTGGCAGCCATTCCATTGATCCTCACATGAATTTTCCTTAAATTCAGCATGTTTAATTACTTGTTCTTAAAAATGTTGATCCTTTACTTTCCTCCATTGTATAGTAGCCGCTACTCTTTGTACCTTTTGCCCTTTAATACCCTTTAATATAAAGTTCATCACCAACAGCTTGTGTTGGCAGGCCAATATTTCACTCGGTATTACCTTAACATTTTGAACATACTTTAAGTGCGCTCTGTTGACTACAAAGAAATCTATCAGAGTGGTAGGGCTGCCGCTTTTGTACGTTATAAGATGTTCCTGTCTCTTTTTTGAAAAAGGTATTTCCTATTGCTAGGTCAAAAGCTTAAGCAATTTATAGAATTTCCGTACCTCTTTCATTTCTTAGCCCTAACCCCGACCACCGTGATTTCTTTCAAATCCCTCCCTTGATTTGCCCACGTGTCCATTGGGGTCCGCTCCGATAATCATTAGACCCTCTTTACCAAATTGGGATAGAACATCTTCAAGCTCCTTCCAAAAACACTCTTTTTCCGCCTCAGAGCATCCACTTTGATGAGCGTATGCTGATATAACGTTTATCGTAGTAGATTTATAACAAATCTTTATCAATTCTGTCATTGATTCTTTTAACGTTTACGACAGTTTGCTGAAATTCTTCCGAGCACTATACCGACGCCATTCCGATGAGTTTCTGTACCGTAAAAATATAATTTGTATCCGTTACCTATGTATTTTGCTTTTTGGCCCTTCCATTTGGTCTCTTGTATACAAGCGATATCAATTTTTCTTCTCCTTAGAACGTCTGCCAATTCTCTGCTCTTGCTAGTCATTGTACCAATATTCCATGACCCAAACTTTATCCTAAGCAAACTAATGTCTTTAACCGCGTCCGTTTTGAGTGAGCGGTAGCCTTCGTTTATTTCCCGCACATTCCAGGGGAAGAATGCGCGCGTCGCTTGAGGGGGACGCCCCAGTTTATTTTTCATGCTGCTTTTTTGTTGTTGTAGTATACATTTTGGTTTATATGGAATGAGGGAGTATTCATATCTTGACCTTCCAAGCCTGACGGAACTATGTTAGATTTTGGCACTTGACTACTTTGGGGACGCTGTCCATTTTTAGTCTGCTTAAACTTTGTTGAATATGAATTAGTTTATTTAAAATTGCGAAACACAAGATATTTAGGATAGGCGAGTTAAAATTATGTAGAAATGATAAAATGGTTGTTGGTGTGGTGATAACGCGAAAGAAGTAAAAAATAATGATAATTGGTGAATTGGTGAATTGGTAAATAATAATGCCAAGGAAGTAAGTAATGAAATTAACCTGGTGTAGCACCAGGAATATAGCAGTTACATAATAAACGACGCGAATACACATATATGAACAATGCAGCTCGCCACACTACCTACTATTTATGATGCAGTCATTTTGGTGAATAAACTTTTCTTTAGACCACTCGTATTGATAGGCTTAATCTAGCACTTCTATTTCACTAGTACTCCATTAAAAAGCCCAGAAATTTTAGTCTGACCCTTACCAAGAACCTTGCCAATAGGGTGACCCCACCAGTAACAAACACAAAAATTTTGTTTGGCTACCAAAAATATAGCTTCTTCGATCACGAGAGTACACAAGTTTAACCACCACTACAAGGTTTTTTTGGCTCGGTTGAGAATATATATGTTAAATTAAATTACAACAAAAAATCATAAGACTTTATAGTTATGTACTTTTTTGTCGCGAGTTAATTTCAATCATATGTATGATGAAACATGTGTTTGTTATATTTAACTTAATTTTTCCTATTAGCTCAAACATAATTTTAACCAATGGGACATTTGATAAAATATATGTAAACAATGCTTCAAATGATCTCAACCATATATTTTTTTACTCTTACGATCGCATCAAGTATGAAGTGAGTTTTTATTGTTACAATCTATATAAATCTTAAAATAGCGTTATGCTGTTCGAGTTTACATAACAAGTCACAATTCTACTTTGGATTTTCCGTTATTCTGTGTTATTCGAAAAGAAAACAATATAATTTCATGGCAAATTCCTTTAAAATTAGCGAACAAGTTAATAAAGTTTCAGCATATCCACCTAAAAATACATTTTTAGCATTTTTTTTATATTTTATTAGTGTAATCTTATTAAATAATTATACACATTTTTTGTAAAGTAGGATTCATAATTTTAATAAAAAATTTTTTGTCTAAAAAATATAAATTTTTACTCTTCTCTCATAATATTAGAAACTTGCAATTAATTTAGTTGCAAAAATATTTTTTTGTATGTAATTTTCTAACAAACCCCAAAAAATGCCATTTGCACTTGCCTATGTCATACCCTTTATTTAGACTATCTACCACCTGAGTAAATAATGATCCTGCTTAAAAACCTTTTCATTCACTCTTTCTATCATGACCCAAAAACACGGTTAACACTGTAAAATTCAAATTTGAAAATCTTTTTTAACAATTTAAAAGTTTAATAAAATATATATTTCACTTAAAATTAGGTAGTATTATAACTACTTAATTGAGAATGGCCTAAAAATGATATACTTTTTGGAATCTAATTGAGTATATTACCAAATAAGTTCATATAGGTACATTTCTTTAAGCTTTTTTTATATTCATATAAAATAGTACAAAAATCCATTTCTTCTTTACATAATATGGCAGAAAATAGTTTAATATATCAAATATCCCTCACACTCAAACATGATATTTCAAAATGTTGTTTTAATATTTATTTATTTTAATATTTAAAAATAAAATCTTATGATTTTTAATATTTTTGTTGTATCAGTCACACTTATCAATCTGTAAGTCGTACCCTGTGCTCAGACCTAAAAAAGAATGTTACCACTTATGGAAACAGTTCAGTAGCCATGAAAACATTGGAATTTATGGTTGAAATAACATCTTTCTCCCAAGATCCTATATCATTTTCTCTGCTCTTAACACTTGAAGATGGATATCTCCTGAGGTAGTATCACAATATTTACAAGAATTTTTTAATTTTTTTTTGCTATCTAATTATATTGATCAATTTAATTTTTATATTCGCTGTCCTAAAGAGTGTTGAACATATTTATGCTAGCCATGATTTCTCCCTAAATTTCAAAAATCTGGAAAATTTTAGGGCCACACCTATAATACGTATCCTTTTTTTCGCGTTTAACAATCTTTGTTTTTTAAAAAAATATTTACTAACTTTAGATTCATTTTTTACCATTGTTTCGTAGAAAGGTATTCCATTGCAAATCGTTTATAAAAACGTCTTTTTCGGTCGATCCCACCATATTTGCATGAAATTTGGTGAAAATTTGAAAACCATTGATGTTAATAGAAATGACATTTTGACCATTTCGGCCATTATCAGATGACCAATCGAATCGGCAAATTTTTTTTTAATTTTTTTCTGTGAAGACAGGTCGTACCTGTAAGTTTGATCAAACAGACCATTTTTGGTCAAACCTATGGTCGTCTGTTTATGTTTAATCGACTAAAATCAAAGGTCGACCTAACAAAACCTAGTCGTTTTTGCAACACTACCCATTACTACAGCAAGATTTTATGATTAGCTGGTTACTACTTTTATAATTTATCAATTTTAGCGTTATGACCCTATGTCGTAAAAGACCTATTTAGACCTTTTAGCCCCCACCCAACTCGAAAGTTAGCGGTTCAAATGAGCTAAAACTTTCAGAATTTCATAATTTATCAATAATTTCTACATTTTCACCAATTCCATCCAAATCTGAGGGCCTTGGCCGAAAACGTGGCGATTAGAGGTGGAATGCCCTTATAATATCACTTCCTCTTAGTTGTTATATATTAATTTCCACGCAATTTATGGGCTCGCTTTTAATTGTCCGTCCGTCCCTCCTGTTTTTTTACGTTTTAATATAAAACTATTTGGTATTTTTGCCTCATTTTGCGGTAACGTTAGAACGGGGCAACACATTCAATTCACCACAACACCTAGTCAGCCCGTTTACTTCCTCTACCTATTTCCCCCTAACCTAACGTCGGTCAAAGTGCTAGCCGCTTCGCCCGATAAGCACTGCGCCATTTTATCCATCCAGAGCGTACCCGTAAGTTCTAACTCGATCTGGCCCGACCCGGCCCGATCTTGGACCGAGCCGGAAGGTCTAAAAATTAAAAGTCAATTCGATTTGATAAAAGGGCATTTTGGGCAATTTTTATCAAAAGTTCTGCTTTGTAAATCATGATTTTGTGAGTTTTTCTTGGTTTTTTTACAACTTTTTTGGCTTCTTAAAATCATGAAAAAGATGTTTTCTGTGAATTATACAGTGCCCGGTGTTTGATATCGACGAGAATGTCCGATTCGAAGGCTTGTATCAAACTATGACAACTCAAGCAGCTATTTCTATCTCGGTTTGAATGTTTAAAAAATGATGTTTTTAGATTTAAATTAATACTAAAAAATGAATTTTTACAAATTAAAAATGAAAAATTATATAAGATGAATTATGATGAATTTGATGCAATTTTACAATAAAATATGATATTTTGAGGTTTTAATTAATTTAAAAAAAATATATGTTTAAATGTCAAAGGTGAGATTTTTTTAATTAACAATGATGAATTGGATGCAATTTTACAATAAAATATGATATTTTGGGGTTTTAATTAATACAAAAACATATATATTTAATGTCAAAAATGAAATTTTGTTAATTAACAATGATGAATTCGATGCAATTTTACAATATATAATTTTAGAGTTTTAAAAATTTGTTTATAAATTGCCATAAATTTCATTGGAATTGTGGTAGAGGTCAAATTACCAATATTCGGGATTTTTCGTGGTATTTGTGGTTAAATCTACGGATGAAGAATGCAATGGAGGTGCTAATCGTAAAGCCATACTAACCCCATTTCATCCCAACTTAGGTAGAAATAAATATTTTAAATGAGTTTTTACAAAAACTAATATCCCCCTTTAGCTAGGAATGAGAAAAATTTTTTTAGTTTTTTTCCCCAAATATTTATGTCAAAACCCAAAATTTTACAAATAAAAGCTTAGAATATAGTAGTAATATCATAAAAATCCCAAAATAATGTATGCATTATAACGATTTCCATACGTTTATATAAAAATAACATGTATTAAATCTTGAAATATAATATTCTCTCACACGATCTGTTTCAAGAATTTTTCGTAATAGTGTTGTAAAAAGGGCTGGGTTTTGTTTGGTCGGCTTTTGGTTTTAGCCGACTAAACATAAACACACCAAAGGTTTTTCGACCCCATTTAAACAGCGTTGCAAGTTTTGACATTGATCAACTGATACAAGGGGGGGGGGGGGGGGGCGGGGAGGGGCGGCTGCCCCCCTCTAAATCCAAAAATTTGTTTAAATTTATTAAAATGTTTGCTAAAATTTTAAAAAATAATCATTTTGCCCCTCCCTAAATCATTATTGCCCCGCCCCCCTCTAATATCATGTTTGAGGCAAGTATCAACAAAAAATACGCTCACAATTTAGTTAAATGTCAAACTTACCTTTAAAAAGATAAATTTTTCTCATTTTCACAATTTTAGCTATGTTTTTACTACCCAAGCCCCGACATTTTTTTAATTGAGCGAAATACCCGCAATAAAATTATATTTATCCTGAATAATGCACATTAGAGACCTGCACGGCCCAGCCCGGGCCCGACTCTCGGCCGGGCCTGAAAACCCGGCCCGCGGACCCAAAATTAAGTTATTTACGTCAGTTTAATGCTCACTAAAATATTTCATTAGATGTTCAAGAGGGGAGCAATTCCTATGGAGAAAATGCCTCGACTTCTAGAGTTAAAATTATAACTTTGCGGATCAGCGAAAATTTAACAAGTAACATTGGTTACACGCATAGACTAGATAGACTGCTCACCAAATCAACCCACAAAATGTGTACCCTTTTTTCCACCATTTTAATGAAATAACGGTAAAGTGATTATATGGTTCTTAGTAATTTTTGTAAATTAAGTAATCTTAAAAAGGTAAATAAAGAGAAATATTGAATTGGGTAGATATCAAAGGCAGCATTCTAAAATAAATATCATTTACACACAATACATAAAAATTCAAAATGTAAAAACTGTGATGAACGTTTGTTTAATAATATAGCGCCATCAATATTTTGTATAATATTAATTTATTGACGTTTAATTAAAATTTATAAACTAATAGTTATGAAAGTAAATTGACTGTTATAGCGCAAAATGACATGGTTGAAATACACCAGTTGTTATCTTCAAAATGGAGGAAAATTTGACACACAATTTACCATATGTAACATGTGGCATGAGCAGTCTATCTAGTCTATTATGGTTACACATTGATTAAAATCATATTTGTTCTTTGGTAGGAGGGGCTTACCTCAAGGCAACTTTAATTCCGTTGGGCGTTTTCTTATTACTCTACCTCGTAACCTTTGCCTTCACTTTCGGATATTATATCAAGTTAGCAATTAACATTGTTTTTGTTTCGATTGCTATGAAATTTGTACGCCCACTCTTGGCTAGGATAAATGTCCGCTATGTCTGTCTTGTCCCGTCTTGTCCAACTTTTTTGTAGACAAAAATTGAAAAATTTGTTTGTAGTTTATCGAATGGAAGACATTTTTGAGTTATTGTAAAAAATACAGAGCAGGCATAAGGCTATGGATTGATATTTTATTGGATTTGGCGATTTTACATAGAGATTTTTGTTTATTGTAGATCAATTCTTGGGATAGTTTGTAATGGCATTCATAAATTTTGATATTTGTTAAGAAATTTACTGGAACCAAATAAAATTGTTGAAATATTTATATTTTTTCATTTTTCTACCTCTCGGTAGAGATAAGGTCGGGAGAGCTGTTTAAATAGATTGTCATCCTAAAATAAAAGTTATTTTTAAGTTTCAAAATAATTATAGTAATCGTATGAAATGGTTCTTTTAATTGTAAAAACGGCTGGGCAAAGGTTTGACCAAAAACCTTGGTTTGTTTTGGTCTGTTTATGTTAAGTCGACTAAAATTCAAGGTCGACCAAACAAAACCCGCCGTTTTTAGCACACTACCATATTGTATAAATCTGAATCTATAGCTAAATTTTAACCCTCATGACCATGGGCGTAGTCAGGATTGGAATTAGAGGGGGTCAATAATGATTTAGGGAGGGACAAAATGATCTTTTTTTAAAATGATAACCATAACTTGAATAAATTTTCACAAATTTTGAGGAGCGCAGTCGCCCCTCCCTGCCCCCCCCCCGCCTTGGCTACGCCCATCATGAAGTTTTTACCTATAATCTTTTAATCAATTATTGAATACTCTTGATTTTTGAATTTATATATTTATTTTTGTAATTTTTTTATACGGATTACAAAAGGGATAAGCGACGGGAATTTGATACATGGCTGATTGGGAACCCAGGTAAATAATGTTTCACGCATTTACTTAATGGATCTATATTAATATTTTTAACAAATATTAATTGCTATGTAATTTATGGGCTCACTTTTGATTGTCCGTCCTGTCCTGTCCAACTTGTGATTTTTTTTCTAATTGCTGTGGAAATTATACGGGTTTTTAATGGCTGTAGAAACTTATCCTTCTGTCTGGTTGGCTTTAATTTTTTCGACCTCGCCCAACCCAAATTTCATTTTTGTTTTTGTGCCCGACTGATTACCTTTATATATAAATTTCTGTTGGTACTTGTCTAGGTTGTTGTTATATAATGGATAATTGCGAAAATGGCAAAATAATTTACTTTTAATTTGTCTGACCCTGGTTATAGGCCAATATCTTTGATAATTGCTAATTATTTTTGCTGTTTATTTTCGTTTACTTTCTTTTGGCAATTTGTCTAGATTTAACTATTTATGGTTTATTTTTTATAATGCCACTAGATGCTTCTTCTGACCGTCCGTTGACTGCCTCAGCTCATAATAACTACAATTCTGTTAACCAACCCGGTGATATTACTAAATAAGAATCTACCATCAATATGGATTATTTTATTTGTATATAAAATTACAAAAATTCTCTTTAATCTTGTTTGCGAAAGAGTTTCTAAGGCTTAGTCCATTTAATTAGCACTAACGTCGACCCTGGAATTGATTGGGAACGACTCTAAAGGCTGCGTTTTGTTTGATCGACCTTTAGTTTTGGTCGACTAAAAATAAACAGATTAAACCCAAAGATCGACCATACAAAAAGACGACTAAACAAAACCCAGCCTTTACAACACTAATATCTAATGTGAATATATCAATAATATTACTCAAAATTAACGTCCCTATTCCCCCCCCCCCCCCCCCTCAAGGCTTTTAAATTCATTTTTTTGAAAATTTACTGCCTTAATAATGGATACTAGAGAAAATAATCATTAATTTTAAATAAAATGGATTATCATATAGTATATTAGTTGATTTTTTGATGCATTTTAGGGATAGTTGTTGAGGGCGATAAAAATAAAGCATAATATTTCATACCATCCAAAGACATCATTATATAAATTATATAATAACGATATGAATAAAATAGAAACAAAAATTAAATTGAACCCTGTAAGGGTAGTGTATTATTAACGTAAAGATGGGTAAATAAGATTTTCTCCCAGCTCTTCATTAAGGCTATGTTTGAGTTATCTAATAAAAATTAAAAAATAGGATTTGATATTTAATAAGACAGGAGCAAAATAGTCATGTTGTTAATATTGATATTGAACGCGTTTTAGTTAGTCGGGTGGAGCGAGAGCCTATGGAAGAAAACTCAGAAACAGATGATGTTGTACTCGAACAAAGTGATCGATTTTCTACTATTGGTTCAGACTCTGAGCAACCATACCCTGTGGGAAATAGCTCTTTCTACGACAAACACATTCCCAACACATTAAATTTACACTCTCAAAACGTAAATAAAGTTTAATACCTGAGTCGTTTTTGTCTGTTAAGCTTCAAATCCAGTCTCTTCTATACTTCACATTAGTATTGTGAAATCGGCTGGGTTTTGTTTGGCCGACCTTTGATTTTAGTCGGCTTAACATTAACGGCTCAAAGGTTTTTTAGTCTGTTTTTCTTAATCGCGTATACAGACTATAGGTGTGCACGGGATCAAATTTTTTTGATCCGATCCGATCCGAGGGGTTTTTGAAAAATTTTATATCCGTCCGATCCGATCCGAGTTTTTTAAAATCTAAATCCGATCCGATCCGAGTTTTTAAAATCTAATCCGATCCGATCCGAAATTTTTAAATAAAAATTTTCGAACAGAACTTTTTATTGATGATTAAATTCAAAATACATAAGGTATAGCAATTTTAATAGACCTGAAATAAATATAAAATTTTATTTGACTAATTCCATATTATCATATAAAAATAATAAAGAATCTAAATTTTTTGGTTTAATTCGCGTTCTTCTCTCTTCTAATGTTCTTCCAGCCACCGAGAAATTTCTTTCCGAAGTGGAGAGGTAGCAGGTGCTAAAACTTTATTTGCCAGCTTATAAAGCTTTGGCAGGACTGTTTGATATGAAAACCACCGTTTCAGCAAATCTTTTTTTATATCATATTTGCAATCTTCATTGTTTAATGAATGGTAAATTGAGATTTCATCGGTAAGGTGAGAGGTGGTATTGGGCATCAAAAATGGTAAATTAAAAACAGAATGCAAAGATAATTATGAAAAGGTATACTAAAAACTATTAATTTAATTAATTAGAACTTATTGTTGTTTATTTTAAATTTGAAAATCCGATCCGATCCGACTTAAATAAGATGTTGATCCGATCCGATCCGACTTCCAAAATTAAAATGTTGATCCGATCCGATCCAAGTTCGGACGGATCGGCTCGGATGTCAGATCGGATTGATCCGTGCACACCTCTAATACAGACCAAATGCTTTTGGATCTAATTTTTGGTCTGTTTATGTTTAGTCGACTAACCCCAAAGCTCGACCTTAAAAAACCCAGCCGTTTTTACAACACTACTTCATATTTGCTATGCAATACTAGTACGTATAAGAAACCGTTCATTCGATATGCGTTTGGACGGGGGTGAAAAGAGTCGGACCTTAATGTTTGGGGGGGGGGCCGGTTTTTTACTTACGTCCATATTGACACAGCTTACTTTAAGTTATCTGTGGTATCCCCCCCCCCCCACGTTGTTTTGGTGCCACCTATACATTTGTACCGATAGCACTTCTGACACCACTTTACAATTTTTAGATCACAACACTAAGGGCTCGTCTTAATATCGGATTTTGCTGCACAGCAAAAATCGTCGTACGGGTTATAACATAGCCGTATCTTAACTTCGAATTCACAGCAGATTTACATTTCAGACGCCTAGAATAACAGCGACTTTGTAAGATGCAAAAATTTTCCTAAGCTTAAATGTTATATGTTTTTAATCAGCAAAGTTTAGATATCAAGAGTTGAAATAAAAAAAAGCGTTTTTAACTATCAAAAAGCAAAATAATAATAATTACAACCGAGTTTGACCCATGAAATTGAATTGGATATGTGGACAAAGATAAATTCGCGCGATTTGAATCTGAAACCGTTAAGACAAGCCCTAAGATTTCATTTCGACGAAAGAGTTTTATAAAAATCGACAAATGCAAATTGAGGTATTGGCAGGGAATCAGTTTCTTTTGTGTTACAAGAATATTATATATATATATGTTAAATGGTTCGTATATTATTTTTTATTTATTAGGGCTTGTCTTAATATCGGATTCAGATTCAAATCGCGCGAATTTAACTTTGTATAATTATCCGATTCAATTTCATCGTTCAAACTAGGCTGTAATTGTAAATATTTTGTTTTTTGATAGTTAAAAACCCTTTTTTTTGGTTTGTTTCAAGTCTTGTGATTAAATCTAAACTTTGCTGATACCTAAAAATTTAAAAACATACAACATTTTAGCGAAGGAAATTTTTTGCATCTTACAAGATCGCTGTTATGTTATGCATCTGAAATGTAAATCTGCTGCTGTGAATTCGAAGTGAAAACACGGCTATGTTATAACCTGTACGACGATTTTTGCTGAACAGCAAAAATCCAATATTAAGACAAGCCCTAGGACATTCTCAACTGTTATGAATAACTCCAAAAGGCAATAAAAATCATGAACGAAAAAAGAGTAAAGTGTAGCGAAATTATCTAACATCGCGGGTGTGTAACCCAGCGAAGGGGGATACCACATTGTTAATAAGTATATATGCTAAAGGTGGTTAGGATGAAAACTTTTCAACAAAAATTCGGTTTGCGGCCAATGGGTTGTTTAAGTCTTCCTATAAATAACTCGGTTGAAAAATGTTTAGCCAGAAGCGTTATTTTTCATGTTGGACAAGCTTTAAAAACAACAATTTGGGATTGACAAATAATACCGGGGCGAGCTCTGGCCGGGCTTTGAAGAAGGATTTTGGCTACGGGCCTGCGCTCATTATTTATTTTTAGCCCTAAAATTTACAGAATCCTCCTACTTTTCCATTATAAACCAACAAGCTGAAAAATACACTAAGCGACCGACTCGAATTTTTATTGTTCGTCGAAATTGTATATAGCAATTAAATACATAACGTAACGCCTCAGAGGACAGGTCTCTAGGGGATGTGGTTAGGTTTAATCTCTAATTTTATTGAGAAAACTGTTATTTGATTAACTGACCTTTTACTGCATTATTTACGTGTAGAGAATGTTGGCCGTATCTGACTTATCTCGGAAAAAGAGGCGAAGGCTACACAAGAAATACATCATGTACCATTGGTGAGTTTCTTTTTTTGGGATCAAAATTAAATTTTTTTAAAATTCATTTTTACTAGCTAAAATTTTTATTTTTAAAGTGGTTTTAAAAATTTATTTGTGTTTGTGTATTCATTAGGATAGTTTGATTTAGTTATCTATTATGAGGTATAATATAACACAAGCTTATAATGAAAGATTTTTCGTCAATGATAACTTTTGGTACATTTTTTTTTGCTAGGAATCTCTTTCCCATCGCGATATTTTACACCCTACCGGTCGTTCAATTGGTATACACCTATGAAAAAGTAAACATTTCTAATATTACTTTAAAATTTTCGCAAATTCATATAAAAAATACTAATATGGTTGACATGAAAATGCAATTACATTTTTTTATGTTTGAGAAATAAGGGAATTTATCTATAGACTTATCTAAACTGATTTTGTATCATAATAATTTATATTACTGCGAATCAAGAAAAAATATACAATTATACGGCTTTATTAGTTATTTGTTTTCAAAAAATAATTTTTTAAAATGAAGATAAATGTTATATTAATTTGAATTTTTTCTTTAAGATAATAGATATGACTGGAAATCAAGATTTGTGCTACTACAATTTCCTGTGCGCCCATCCTTTGGGCAATCTCATGTCTTTTAACAACATTTACAGCAATTTAGGATACGTTATGTTGGGTGCCCTGTTTTTTTGTATGGTTTGGAGAAGGTATATAAATTTCTAAATTTTTATTTTTTATTAATTTTAAACATATTTTTCAAAAATGTTAAATAATATTGTTGTTTTACAAAAATTTAGAAAAATTCATTTGTATTTTCTGTAATTTTTGAATGAGAAGTTACTCTCTTTGCCAGAAGTTTTTATTTTATTAATTGTTTTCCGTTTACCTATCGCCAATTTTAATAATGCGTTAGCCATTTTGTCTTAACTTCGTTTAGCTGCAATAATGCTGAAGCTTTAGCCTTTAAAAGTTGAAAATGGGCTCTATTTAAGATTTTTAAATTACTAAGTCTAAACAAGGAAATAACAACTATTAAATTTTAATCAGGCCCAATTTTTTTATTTTTTTATCAAATTAGCGTCGGTGTTTTTATTTAATTTTATTTTTGAATGTTTTTCTATGTTTTTATTAATATTTTACAATAATCACTTTAGGGATATGATTCATCGGAAAACGTTGATTTTGAATGGTGCCATTGAAAAAGTATGTTAACACCTATCAGCTCTCTAAGCTTAATTTTTAAGCTGCTTATTTAAAAAAATATTTGCCGTATTTAATTTTATAAAAATTATACAGGAAAAAGAAGCAATTTTTATAGGATTATATAATCATGGACGTAGCCAGCATTGGAATTAGAAGGGGGCAATAATGGTTTAGGGAGGGGCAAAAAGATCTTTTTTGAGATTTTAGCCATAATTTTAATGAATTTTAACAAATCTTTGGATTTAAAGGGGGGGGGGCAGCTGCCCCCCCCCGGCTACGCCCATATATATAATTGAACTTTATCTTTGTTTTTATGTTTTTTTCTATGCGACTTCCAAGCTTTACGGGATCCCATATCATTTTGGACTTTTTTATGCCATGGCAATAGCCCTATGCATAGAAGGATTGCTGAGCGCCTGTTACCACGTTTGCCCAAACTATTCAAACTTTCAATTTGGTCAGTATGAATTTTACACAGAATTTTAACTACACCTAATAAACTAAAAGATTATTTATGTTAAAAAAGAGAAATTTTTATTATTTAATTTTATAACCGAGCTGTTTTAACGAGATATATATAAGTTGACTAATATTATATTGAATAATCTAACAACCTCTTCAGTAAATCTATTAAGAGGATTTTTGTTGTTTTTTTATCTCTCATACTTTGTCTTGATATCATAATTTTGCATTGTAATTTGTTTGATTTTCTTAACTTTGATCGTTTTACAAACATTCTTAATACAAATGTGATTTTATATGAAATGATGTTTAATTTACAATAGATACTTCGTTCATGTACATAATAACCGGTTTGACGATGCTTAAAATATACCAAACCCGTCATCCCGATATAAGTGCGAGCTCCTATTACGCCTACTTAGCTTTCGCTTTCATAGTGGTGATTAGTGTTGTGGGAGTTGTAAGTTTTAATCTAAAATTAAATCTATTTTTTAGATTCATATATTCTATTTGGATTTAATTTAATAATTTATAAACAATTTTATATATATCTTGTTTTATAAGCTAAAAAATAATTGTCTATTCTTAAACTAGCCAAATGCTATATTGTAGATTGTGTTGTAAAACGGCTGGGTTTCGATCATAGACTAAATAGACTGCTCATCTCTTATATATTAACGCATCAAAAGTGTTGCAAAAACGACCGCCATTTTGAAAAGCGACGTAGAATTTGTACAGCGATGGATAGTATTGGTCAATAATCATTGATCTTATAATATAAAACAATCCATTTTAATCATTATAGCGATTTGGCCAAAATTTATGTTAGAAAATAAGTTTAAGTGTAGATGGCGCTATAAAGGTTAATATTAATTATAAATAATTATTAATTTTTATACCAATATTTTAATTTTCAAAAGCTCATGTAAAACTCAAAATGATTTACATTTTTATATCAAAATAAAATATATAAGGCATAACCGAAACCATTATAAACATAAACCAGTTTGACCACAAAATCTTGGTCTGTTTATGTCACTAAGAAAAATATCTATGTTTAGTCGACTAAAACCAAAGATCAACCAAACAAAATCCAGCCGTTTTTATAACACTAATTTTAGAACTTAAAATATGTGCATAAAAATATTATTTCTGTCCGAACCTTCGCATTTTTAGAGTAATTTAGTTTTATACATCCTAAATGGTAGACTATGTTTCTTCTACGATTTCTTTTTATGTGTAGAAGGCTAGTTGCTTCATTGTTGGCAATACAAAAATTATATGAGCAGATTTTTATCTTTGTGCATGATTTTTTTCTCTAAAATATTTATTTTATAACATTAAATTTTAAATATTAAATTTCTATATATATTTTTCCATATTTAGATCGAAGGCAATGATTTATTTTGGTACTCATTTGCCCTAGGTCTCATCACGATTTGCCTATTACTGAGCCTCCACATTTATTACATGGGGCAATGGAAATTAGGCAACCCCTTAAATTCTTTTTATATACATACATATTTGTTTTCTAAAACTATTTATTGCTAACCTTTATAATTTTATTTTTTTAAGATATTATATTATTTCTTCTATAAATATATTTTTTCTCATTTTCTATAAATACCGATTCTTTTCAATTATTATATGGTAAAATTAATGAAACAGATGGGCGACTTTTAGCACGATTCATAACCTTGGGGTTGCATGAGACGCCTCACAACCCCTTTCCTAAATATCCAGTAATTATTATATTATTACTCCAAAATTTTTAGTTAAATTTATTTATTTATTTATGAATTATTTTTCTAAAAAAATTGTTTGCAATTTTTTTCATTTTTTTGACTATATTTTATGTTAAATTTAGGATCGCCTCGTGTTGCTCGTTTTGGCAAATTTAATCAATATCGCCATGTAAATAATTTTGTTTTTTTTCTTAATTTGTGTTTTTTATATATATATTTATTTTTTTAATTTTATTTTTGTAAAATACAATAATTATTGAAACGATATATTTGTCAATTTTGTTGTTAGGGCAATCTATGGATTGTGTGAAAGACCTAAAAATTTTCCAGCTTACCTCCTAGGCATACTCATCTTAGATCTTTTATTGTACCTTGCTTTTTACATCATCATGAAAGTATGCTTAATTTTAATTTCCAACCAAAAAAATTATAAAACTTATTAATTTTATTTTTAAAAAAACCTATTTCTCGTAAAATTACAAGTTATAAACTATTTTGTTAGCTATTTTATCATTTTGGAAACATAGCTAAGATATGGAGAACGCATCAGAAGTTACACAGTGATTTTTATCGTGTTAGCTTCTCTAATATGGACTTCAGCCCTCTACTTTTTCCTGCACGGCAATATATCTTGGCAGGTATGATTTAATAGGTTTTACAATTAACTTTAAAATTATTCATTGCCAATTTACATTTACAGAAACAAATAATTATAATTATGATATACACGACTAAAAAATATAAAAACGCGCTATAACTAAACGGATGGAATTGATTCGTGTATGGAAATCGTGTTGTATTTAACGATTCCCATTGTGATCTTTTGCCTGATAAAAAAGTATTCTTCGGGATCGTGAGTAATGGAGGTTATATATTTTGAAATTTGTTTTAGGAATTGGCTGCCCTCGGGACCTAAGTTACCGAGGGTCGTAGCTACTACTGGTACGAAAATAATGTTGCTTAGATATTTGTATTTATCCTCTTTCTTTCTCTCAGTAGAAGAGATGAGGTCGGGAGAAGCGTTAGATTTGGCGAATACGTCCACTGCAGTGAAGTCTCAGCAGGCGTTTAGTCCACGCGCCCACTGGATGATTGTTACTCCATCGGGTCTTTTCCCGTCAGTGGAGCTTAGGCCAGTGGGTTCTATTGTATTGGGAAAGCCGGCTTTCTTCAAAGATTGTCCGATTATTTTATTTATTGTGGCATGACGGGGATGCCGCCCCTTGCTGTATTGGCAGTGTAGAGGATGATGGCCGTTTGCTAGAACGGGTTGGCGACAGAGGTCGCAGTTGAATGGGGACACAATGTCGCAGACGAGGCGTAGGCCTATAGCTATTCGGAGTTCCTCTCCCGACAGGTGTAACCCTAGGTTTTGGCTTGGTAGGGCCTCGAGCCATTCGTAACCCCCGGAGGATGCCCAATTGAAGTGGAGATTTCCAAAGATAGGTTGTTCGAAGTGAGGTAATAAGGAACGTGCTATGAGTGGTAAGTCCCATTCCTTTTGGGTGGTTCCAGTTGGGTGAGTTGCGGGATCAAGTTTGAGGTCTTCCCACGCCTGAAGGGCGCTGTCGAGGTGCGGGTCTTGGGTTTGAGTGATTTGCTTGATTAACTCATCCGTTGATAAACGGGATGAAATGAACCCTGCTAGTGAGAGAAGATAAGGGGGTCGGATGCCTATACCATCACTCTTGGAGGGAAGGGTGGCTTGGAGCCATTGGAGAGGGCTAAATTTAAGGTTTGAAAATTTATTAATTTATAAGCGCGATTTTTTTTGATTTTTATTGTTTGCGATTTTTTAAGCTAAAAAATTTACTCAAAATATGCTGTTTTTACGATTTTTTGCAATTTAATAAGATTATGTTTTTAAAATGACATATATATATAGGTAACTCCAGCGCAATCTCGGGAAAAGAATGGCAATTGTGTCCTGCTAGATTTCTACGACATTCACGACGTTTGGCATTTTTTATCAGCTTTGGGCCTCTTTTTCTCATTTATGGTATGTAATTTCCGAAACATTTTAACGGGGTTTTCCCCCTATTTTTTTATTTTAGACAAAAATTTCTAATATAGTTTTATCCGAGTTTACATATTGTAACAACAATAAAATTATAAAAAAAAATTGGGGAAATAATCACATTTTCAATTGTTTTAATGTAATGTTGAAATATGGATTTAAATACGATTCTGATTTTAGTTTATGTAGAGAGAGGGTCCGATTTAAGACGAGTGGTAACCGCGAATTAAATAATAATAACTATAATTCAGCATTGGGATTAGAGGGTAGCAAGAATGATTTAGGCAGGGGCAAAAAGATAATTTGTTGAAAATGTAGCCATAATTTAATAAATTTAAACAAGTTTATGAGAGGGGGGCAGCCGCCCCTCCCTGCCCCCTCCCTTGGCTACGCCCATGCTAAGGTACATCTCATCTAGGACAATCTTAAAATTAGAGACTAATTTGGCTAAATTTATCCCTATCTCATGTGACTCGAAGCTAATAACAGACATAAAACGTTTTCGCTCTTACTGGAGCTCATCAGTATGCCATAGTTAATTTTCTGGTCAGATGTCACATACTAATCGAGATTTTAGATTGAATTCACTTTTATGGTGGTTAAGGATTAAACTCTGAAAACTCTTTAACTTCCCATAATTGTGGCCTAAATAATAATTGTTTTAATGTAATGTTGAAAAAAGATTTGTTTTTTGTTTTGTTTTGCCAATTAGACGCTCTTAACCTTAGACGACGATCTCTTAAACGTGAAGAGGGATAGAATTCCAGTATTTTAAAGCAATCCCAGAACGATTCTTCTATATTATTTATACTCGCCGAAAGAAGAATTTTGAATTTGAATGATGGTTTCTTCAAATAATCAATTAATTTTCAATTATTAACCATCAATTTATTGGTAAAATAAGGAGAAGAAAAAACACATTTTATGATATTATATTTGAAGTTATATTGCCACTCACTCTTTTGGTAATTTATATTTATTGAGATGTAAATAAGTTATATCGCAATTGTGTTATCCTAAAGCAAAAGTTTATATCTAATACAATATAAACTTAATGGTTAAAAAGTAAAAAAAAATCCTGTTGTATAGTTTCAGGGTAATATAATATTATAAATTGTTTGTAAATAAACATAAAACTATTAAATGAATAGCTTCTCTTAAATTAGGACTCTAACTAGATTCTTTAGAGTTGTTTGTCACACTTGTGGTCAGTTTCTTTAGAGACTGGATGAATATCCAGGCATGACATCCATGTTAACGATCTGATATTATCATAGACAAGATAGACTGCTCATCAACTTTGAATAAGTGTACCATTTTTCCGCCATTTTGAAATGTGCACAAATAAGGAAAGGACATATAGATTAAAGTAATTTTGGTTAATTAAAATGCTTTTAAAACGTAATGAAAAGATATTAAACTTTAAACAGACAAATATTGTTTTCAAATATAAACCATTTACAAAATTCATTAAAATACTCTGATGATGTGATCTTAAAGCAATTTAGTGCTATTTGCCGTTTATAAAATAATCATTTATTAACATTCCTTTTTATTAACTAATTGTTATGTTGTATATGTGTTGTTGTATATTGGTATATCATTGTATACAGATTATATGATTGAATATTGTAAGCCAAAATCCGAGTTGGCAAAAAGGAACATATGCTTTTATCTACTTAACTTTTATATTTCTTTTGTTCATATATAGTTGTCCCTCCCCGGCCCTAGTGATAAATAAAATGATATTATTTCTATTCCTATTATTAGTTTATTATTAGTACGGTCATCCTGATACTAATGTAATGAGTAATGTAAATTTACTTTTTCTGTTTGAACAATGGGGTACATGGCAGAAAGACATGGGAGATAGTTGAATTCATTGGCATATAATTTACCATATGAAATGGCATGAGCAGTATATGTAGTCCAGGCCCGTAGCCAGGATTTTCTCTGCGGGGGGGGGGAATTTTTTAAAAATTTTTTATAACATTTTTATTTTAACATTAAAATTATAAAATCTGGTATAAAACATTAAGAAAGTCATTAATTAAAAATAATTTCATATTTTCTTTTTCCCAGCGTCATCTGGTGATGGCAATTTAGAGCTCTTTTAAGGTACCGTGCTACTACTTAAGTTCTCACTTTCAAAATGAGGGGTATGATCCCGATGTTGCAGCATAAGCTGCAACTTTATAGGACCGAGATCTTCAGCAAGTTAGACAGTTAGAAACTTTAGTAATAGTAGTCGAACCTAAGGCTAAGTTGTAAGATTTTAAACTTAAGAAACCTCGATATGCAAAGAAGATGAACGGTTTTTGGACAGGAAACAAGTTTTGGCAAATTTCCAAATAATATTTCCTCCGAATTCTTTGATTGTTTTGCCCGAAACGCGAATGAAAATAAATTATAGAAAGATTTCGTTCAAAAAACCCCTTGGACGCCCTATCAGATTATAAAATATTGTAATCTTTGTCTAACATCACAACTCTTCTTTACCTATTAGATTTTATATAAGATATACTATGTCAAATAATAGATTAAATGGATTGGCCCTTTTTTATAGCATTTTTATTCCAACATTAAAATTAAAAATAAAGTCATTATAAAATAATTTCATATTTTCTTTTTCCCAGCGATAATATCTGAAGAACTTTATCTGGAGTGGGAGCGAATTCCAATAAATGTTTTACTTGGTCAGTTATGTTGCACAACTAGAAAATATAAACATTAGCTTTAAAATAATTTTTTTTCATACGAATTCTGCGGGGGGAATTTCCCGTTTTTCCCCCCGTCATTTACGCAGTCTATGGATATAATTTACATCTTTTGAATGAAGGGGTGTTAAGCGGGATTTGAATCGCGGGGTCTATAAAGGACAAGCGACATGTCCTTATTTTACTAAACAAAAATACTTTACCAGAAAGACACCGTAATTATATATTGTCATTTGGTTAAGCTCACAAATTTTTGTAATATTTTTGTTGTTGCAATTTTAAAAACGTTTAAAAACATAAACTGAGAATAGAAAGGTAAGATTTAATAATAAGACTTTTTGGCCGTTCGTTGGGTGCTGACCAATGAAAACAATGACCATTGGCCAAAAATGTGAATCCAAGTTTTTTCTCGTTTTTTTTACTATTATGATTGTTCCTGTTACTACCATTCATAATAAGACTTTTTGGCCGTCCGCTGGCTGCTGACCAATGGAAAAAATGACCATTGGCCAAAATGTGAATCGAAATTATTTTTTCTTTTTTTTTTGGCAAACATTGACAATTACCCTATGCCCTCCCCCGACAGAGCCTATGCCTCTACTGATATGGGTCCCTGTGCCCCCCCCCCCTACAAAAGCCTATGCCTCTATTGATGTGGGTTCGAATCCCATCGAGGGCAAATTCTTAATTGCTGGTTCGATACTCAAAGAGGGCCAAATTTTTTTGTTATTTTTTTTTAAATTAATATATTGTTCTTGTTACTACCATTGATAATATGGCTTTTTGGCCGTCCACTGGCTGCTGACCAATGGAAGAAAATGACCATTGGCCAAAATGTTAATCAAAAAAATTTTTTTCGTTATTTTTGGCTCTTATATATTAATAGACTGTCTCTTGGTACTGACCAATAAAAAAAATGACCACTGGCCAAGTGAATCGAAATTTTTATTTCATTTTTTTTGATTCTTATGTATTTATATCGACTTTTAAGTGTGTCCTGGCTGCTGACCAATGGAAAAAAATGACCATTGGCCAAAATGTTAATCGAAAATTCTTTTTTCGTTATTTTTGGCTCTTGTTTATTAATAGACTGTCTCTTGGCACTGACCGATGGAAAAAATGACCATTGGTCAAAGTGTGAATTGAAATTTCTTTTTCTTTTTTTTTACAATTAATAAATTGTTTATGTTAATACCATTGAATATGACTTTTGGTCGTCCGCTGGCTGTTGCTCCTACAAAAGCTTATGTCTCTACTAATGTGGGTTCGAATCCCGGAGAGGGTATTTTTTTAAATTAAATTAATAAATTGTTCTTGTTAATATCATTGACAATATGCCTTTTTGGCTGTCCGCTGGCTACTGACCAATGGAAAAAAATGACCATTGGCTTTGGCCAAAATGTAAATCGATTTTTTTTTCTCGTTTTTTTTGACTCGTATGTATTTATAGCCCGTCTCTGGGTACTGACCAATGGAAAAAATGACCATTGGCCAAGTGATGCGAAATTTTTCGTTTTTTTGACTCGTATGTATTTATAGACCGTCTCTGGGTACTGACCAATGAAAAAAATGACCATTGGCCAAATTGTGAAGCGAAATTTTTTTTCGTTTTTTTTTGACTCGTGTGTATTTATAGACAGTCTCTTGGTGCTGATCAATGGAAAAAATTTACCATTGACCAAACTGTTTTTAAGTAAAGGCTAAAACTTTAAAATGCTCCTGTCAAAATCATTAAAAAATACTGATTTTTTAAAATTAGTAAGCAACTGCCCCCCCCCCCCCCCCTACCTCTCCTTCCCAGGCAAAGGGGTAAATTTTACCCCTGGCCGCCCTAGGAACCTAGGTAAAATTTGGATGCTTACTTAAGTAACAGCACAACATAATTTCTTAAATTCTTGCCCCTTTAAATTATCACATATAATTTCACAATATAAATATTATATTCTAAAAATTTTTGCATAATTTGGCGCCCCCCGGTAAACTTCTCGCTGCCCCCTGTTAAGAATCACTGTTTTAAATGACGATTTGCCCATTGTATAATTAACTAATGTTATATACATTAAACAAATATTTGTTAAATCATCTATAAAATATTGATTTTCTATTATTGTTTCATTTTATTATATACTATATTAAAATATTTTAAAGTCAAATAAAAATTTTTTAATAACCTCGTTTTTATATCTTTCATTATATTATCCCTCCTTTGGAAAGGTTTGAAATTGTCAAAATTAAAAAAAATATTGAGGATATTATTGTAAACAAAATTAAGAAACAAACACTATTATTTAATAAATGTCGAGGGGACGGACGGAGCTCCAAAGTTGTTAGAGATTTTTGGAATTTAAAAAAATACCTTAATAATTTTCCATCTAGGAAAAAAGTTTATAATTTTACTGTTAATTAAACAGTACCAATTTAGCAACTAAATCAATTCTCTATATTTTTTCCCCCGATATAAAAATAATTATCATTATTAAATATGAAAGCCAAAATAAATATTACGCCAAAACAAAATAAATAAATTAAAGAAAAGCCTATTAAGTCCGAATACTCTTGAGGTGCCCGCCTGACCATATATAAACAAGCCGTCGGCTAAGCTCGGGTCCCACTCGGGCATTATGGTCCTTATAAAAAACTTACGCTAAAATAAATTCTATCCTTTTTTACCGAGTTAACATACAGCTGATTTTGGATTTTGACCGAATTCTTAAATAATTTAAGATATCATGCAGGTAATTTTGTAATATAAATATACTTTAAAAGTCAACAGTGGAGTCAACTTATGCAATATCATGCATAGCTTCCAAAAAAAATTGCCATCATTTTATTTATCGATTTTTTAAATTAATGCATAAGAGGTGCCCCACCCCTCATCTCTATCTCCCTCGCTTAACCCTTCACTGTTTTTTATCGATTTTTTAAATTAATGCATAAGAGGTGCCCCACCCCTCATCTCTATTTCCCTCGCTGTGTTACCCCGCGTTCGTTATTAAATTTAACTAGCTGTGCCCGGCCAAGCGTTGCCTTGGCTCAGTCCTTAAGTGGTTAATTAAGTATAAGCTATTAATAAGACTTATCTAAAATGGGGTCATATATGAAATAATTTATAATGTGAAAGGTCCGAATGATTTTATGAACCCACTATTTTTAGTATATATTTATACAATAAGACAAACCAAATGCAAATTCTGTTTTAGTTATCAAATCCGACTAAAATTAAATGTTTTTGAAAAAATTGCTTATTAATGCTGTTACTTATTATACAATAATACCATTATTGTATTTTTCTAGTTAGCTGATTTATTTGAAATACAATTTTCTTTAATATAATAAATTAATTAATTGAAGGATGGATAATTATTAAAAATATGCTTCTATGATCGACCACGTGATAATAATGACTTTATTTAATTTAAATAGTCTGTTAAACCCCAATAATTTTAACCGTATACTGTAACATTTTTATTATACTTTTAAATATCTAATTCGAGAAAACTTCAGCTTTGTATGTATGACGTCATTATTGTATATGCTGCTATAAATGAAACTGGACGGGAAATGTCAGATATTTTTAAAACAAAAAGGTATTTTAGGAATCTGAAAAAGCTATTTTACCCCTGGCCTATCTGGGCATCTACGGCTTAATTTTCGCGCGAATCGGACCGGTAGTTTCAGAATTTAGCCCTTTTTTAAAACCAAAAGGCCGAGAAATGTCCGATATTTTTAAAACTAAAAGGAATTTTAGCAATCTGAAAAAGCTATTTTACACCTGGCCGCCCTGAGAACCTACGGGTAAAGTTTCGCGCGAATCGGGCCGGTAGTTTCAGAATTTATTCTCATTTAAATATCTCATTTAATAAAAATTAATGATAGATAAATAATAACATTTATATATAAATAGCATTTACTCAGAATAATCAACTTTGGAGATATTTTATATTACATTTAAATTATATATACTTTCATCTTTCTCATTTAAAATATCTCATTTAATGATAATGAGAAAAATTCATCTTCTTCACCTATATATTTTCTCAAATAATCTATAATTTTATTTATTTCAGGTTAATTCATAAATTTTATGTTGTCACCGTTAAGAAAAGATGACGTTTAAGAAATTTAATTCATAAATTTTATATTGTTACTGTTAAGAAAAGATGACGTTTAAGGAATTTAATTCATAAAATTTATGTTGTCACCGTTAAGAAAAGATTACGTTTTACAAACTACTATAAGTGATACACTTTACTACAGAACTGTCTTTATATTCAAATTTTCGACGAACGCGAGGAGGTGCGTTTGATTGACATTTTATTGAACGTCAAAACGCATAAAACCCAATATCTCGAAAATTAAAAGGAATTTTAGGATTCTGAAAAAGCTATTTTACCCCTGGCCGCCCTGGGAACCTAGGGGTAAATTTTCGCGCGAATCGGGCCGGTAGTTTCAGAGATTAGCCCTTACATACATATATACATATATACATACATATATACACTTTACTTTATATATATAGGTTACTGAACCTTAAAAATTAATAATAGGTTTTTAAAGAAACGTAAAAAATATAGCAAATGAGATGACCTTGTAAATTTTTAGTTAATTTTTATATCTTTCATTATTAATTTTTTGTCGGGCACAACACCAGATTAAAAAAAGCCCTTGTAACATTACTGCGCGTTAGGTTAACGATAATAATATATGTTCAACCCGCTTAAATTTTAGTTTTAAGTTGGAAGAGGGTGTTTTCCATCTCACCTAACCAAAGAGTGGTATTAAAATACTACCATTGGAATTCATTTAACTTTCTTTATTAGTTGAGGAGCGAGCGAAATCGTAACTCTTGAGCACAATTCAACATTGTACAGAGGCGTTAGTTATTTGAGCGAGTAAAAATAAAAAAGAAAATGTATACCTACCTAACAGCTCATGTGGGGCCTGATAGAAGTTGCTTGCGGTTGTAGTATATCTTTAAAATCCACGATCTTATTTCCATTCATACCACTACTGTTTGAGGTTATTAATTACTATGCAATTTATGGGCTCGTTTTTTGTTGTCCGTCCGATGATGTCTAATGTCTAGCAAGTTATTTTAACCAGCTTACTGACGTGGAGGTTCGTGTTCAATCCCGGGAAAGGACGAATATTTTATTTTTTCTAAATTAAATTAATATTTTGTTCTTATATATAACATTGATAATAGGACTTTTTGACCGTCCACTGGCTACTGACCAATGAAAAAAATTACCATTAGCCAAATTATGAATCGAAAGTTTTTTTTTCGTTTTTGAGTAGGTTAACATTGTTAATTACCCTAAGCCCTCCCCAGGGCGTATGCCTCTACTGATATGGGTCCCTGTGCCCCTACAAAGGCTTATGCCTCTACTGATGTGGGTCCGAATCCCGGAGGGGCAAATTTTTTTTTGTAATTAAATAGAAAATTTGTATAAATAATTAACTAATCATTTTGCATTTAATACCCCCCTATAGGCATTCTCGCCCCTTTCCACCTTTCTCTCCCATAAATTGCATAGCAAATATGCTACGTTTATACGGAGTATAGATGAGTCGTCCCCCCCCCTTCCCTTCCCCTCCTTCCCTCCCTTCCCCTCCTCCCCTTTCCCCTTCCCCCTTCCCCTTCCCTTCTCCCCCTTCCCACGAGGGCCGAAGGCCCGATTAATATATTGATTTTCTATTATTTTTTCATTTTATTATATAATAAACATAAAACACAACTTTATTATTAATTGCTATGCAATTTATGGGCTCGTTTTTTGGTGTCCGTCCGTCCGTCCGTCCGTTGTCCGTTACCCTCCCTATCTATTTGCATTGGGTATATTAGGTTATCGCTTTTTTAAATTAATGCATGAGAAAGAGGTGCCCCACCCCTCATCTCTATCTCCCTCGGTGTGTTATATATAAGATTTGTTAAATTATCTATTATATAATAAACATAAATAAAAGTTGTTTACTTTTAATTGCTATGTTATATAATAAACATAAATAAAAGTTGTTTACTTTTAATGCTATGCAATTTAACTAGTTATATAATAAACATAAATAAAAGTTGTTTATTTTTTAATTGCTATGCAATTTAACTAGTTTTGGGGTTAGAATCCCGGAGTTTTTTTGACTCTTTTGTTCTTGTTACTATCATTGATAATAAGAATTTTTGGCCGTCCGCTGGCTGCTGACCAATGTTATATAATAAACATAAATAAAAGTTGTTTACTTTTGATTGCTATGCAATTTAACTAGTTTTTGGGTTAGAGTCCCGGAGTTTTTTTGACTCTTATGATTGTTCTTGTTACTATCATTGATAATAAGACTTTTTGGCCGTCCGTTGGCTGCTGACCAATGAAAAAATGACCATTGGCCAAAATGTGAATCCGAGTTTATTTTTGTCGTTTTTTTTTTGACTATTATGATTGTTCCTGTTACTACCATTGCTATTATGACTTTTTGGCCGTCCGCTGGCTCCTGACCGATGGAAAAAATGACCATTGGCCAAAATGTGAATCAAAATTATTTTTTTCGTTTTTTTTTGACTATTATGATTGTTCCTGTTCCTACCATTGCTATTATGACTTTTTGGCCGTCCGCTGGCTGCTGACCAATGGAAGAAAATGACCATTGGCCAAAATGTGATTCGAAAACTTTTTTTTCGTTTTTTTTGACTATTATGAATTTATATCCACTTTTACCGTGTCCTGGCTGCTGACCAATGAAAAAAAATGACCATTGGCCATAATGTGATTCGAAATTTTTTTTTCGTTTTTATTACTCTTATGAATTTATATCCACTTTTACCGTGTGCTGGCTGCTGACCAATGGAAAAAAATGACCATTGGCCAAAGTGAGCATCAAAATTTTTTTCCGTTTTTTTGGCTATCATTGACTTATAGAGTATCTGTTGGTACTGATCAATAGAGAAAAAGTGACCATTGACCAAATTTTTGATTTTTTAATTAAAAATTGTTCAAATTTAACAAAAAATTTCTCCCAACAATTCTGCAAATTCTTAACATTGTGTTGTTTTATAATATAATGTTTGTTAGACCCATAATCACTAAAGGCCATAAAAACTAATGTAATACGCAACTAGATGCAAACACTAAGTCTAACCCTAACCCTTGCCTATATTACATTTTGCCTATATTACATTTTGCCTATAATGGAAAATTTGTATAAATAATTAATTAATCATTAGGCATTTAATACCCCCCTATAGGCATTCTAGCCCCTTCCCACCTTTCTCGCCCATAAATTGCATAGCAAATATGATACATTTATACGAAGTACAGATGAGTCGTCCCCCCTTCCCTTCCCCTCTTCCCTTCCCTCTCCCCCTTCCCACGAGAGCCGAAGGCCCGAGTTTTTTTCATTATCTATTTAAATTTAAATAAATAATGAAATAATAATAATATAAAAACTTCATAATTAAACATAAAAACAATGTTTAAAATAAAAAATATATGCATTCGGAAATATATTTAAGAGATTTCTGCTGCTGAACATCTTCAGCCAATTTGTTAATTCTTGCTTCAATTGATTGTAATCAGCCAATTTGTTAATTCTTGCTTCAATTGATTGTAATGCTATCCTCATGCAGAAATCTAGTCGCAATCGATTGCGTTTTTTAGTTTTTATATCCACCATAGTTGAGAAGCCTTTTTCACACAAATATGTACTAGCGAAAGGCAGCAAATTTTGAATTGCTGCTGAAAATAATGGAGGATATTCTACGAATTTGTATCCAAAACTGCGGCAAACTTTTAGTTTTAAACAAAGAATTTAAATTACAATCATTTATTAATTCTAATAATGAATCTTAAGGCAACGAGTTCGAATCCTCTGGTGAGTATTTTTTCTAAAGCTTTTCTGAATATTTTTATTCTATTCTAAATTTGGCGGCCCCCCGGGGGGGTCGCGACCCCCAGGTTAAGAATCACTGTGCTAGATCATGAAGCCATTGCAGAGAAAACTTTGTAGGCAAAGGGCATAATAATTTGGGTTTCTAATTTCTCTACAATAGCATGAGGTGATGGGATAGTTAGTTTTGTAAGTCTTTTACTCAGCATTTTTTATGCCTTGCCTTCATCCAAGTTATCATTAACTTTTTCATTGTGAAAAAGATGAAATAATATACATAAATGTTCATTTTCGGCGGACATGATTAACGAAAATCGGTTAAGGTGGTATGGGCATATGCTAAGAAGGGAGACGAATGATATAAATCGAATGTACTGGACATGGAGATACCGGGGAAGAGAGGAAGAGGACGACCTCGTGTCACGTGGAAAGGGCAAGTCGATAAAGTTATGAAAGCAATAGAGATTAGTCAAGACATGACACTTACCCAGTCAAGATGGAAAAAACTCATTAAAACAAACCCCACGACTATAAGACCAAATAACTGATAAAGAACAAGAAGATTGTTGTAAAATCGACTGGTTTTTTTTTAGCTTTCCTTTGGTTTGACTAAGACTAACGGTCGACTCTGAACCGTTTCTGAATTTCGACTGAGCCTAGAGGTCGATTAAGAAAAAAGTCCAAAAAACCTTTGGTCTGTTTATGTTTAGTCGACTAAAACCTTCGATCGGCCAAAAAACCTCGCCTTTTTACAACACGTATATATACATGGAAATGCTTAAAAAAATTAGTTTGTAATCATTATTTATGCAATGCCTAATAAGTAGAGCTGTTAAAAGTTCCTTTTAAAAAGAAACTTGTCAAGTTCCAGTTCCTTTGCCTAAAATGGAACTAGTTCCAGTTCCTAGTTCCTCATTTTAAAAAGGAACTAGTTCCAGTTCCTTTTAAAGTTCCATTTTTAAATTTTTTTTAAATGTACAAACAACTTTTATTTCATAAAACCAATATATTTTATATTATAATTTATAAAAATCATCAGGTAATAAATGTTTATTTGATTTTAACAAAATATTATTTTCAAAGTTGTCATCTAAAAGACATGTTCGCTTGTCTCCCAATAAAATTTTGCCCAAGCTAAATAATCTTTCCACAGGGGCACTTGATGGTAATGGCGTATTATATTTAATAAGTTTTTTTAAATGGGGAAAACTGTCTAAAAGACTTAAATTCTTGGAGAGCATTAAAGAGTTATTGATTTTGCATCCTTTTAAATAAGCGTAAAAATATTCTCAAATAAAGGCCAGGGCATATTTTCAGGTTTAATTATGTTAATGTCACTCTCACTCATATCTAAAATCAAAAGATTATATATTTAATACTTATAAACTTACTATTACTAGGAATATGATAAAAATCAAAAACCAATTAAAGGAAATGAACTTTATATAAATTACCATAAGTCGAAAAATTTATTTAACAAACACTACCGTGAATAAAATACTAAATAATATTTAAATTATAAATTAATTTAAAAAATTTTGAGCAAATTGAAATTGGCAAAAGGAACTTAAAAGGAACTTGTAAATAGCTCCTTTTGCGATATATTGGGAAAATAAGGAACTAGTTTCAGTTCCTCATTTTAAAAAGGAACTAGTTCTAGTTCCAGGAACTCCTTGGAACTAGTTCCTTTAACAGCTCTACTAATAAGAAATGGCAAAGCTCAAGTAACCTTATAAAGAATATTTAATCCTCGCACACAATCGTTTGTTTCTAAAATTACACAAGTCGTTTTTCCTGGCGGAAACTATAATTTTTTATAATTGTACGTTAAATTGATTAATAGGAAAAAAACAATCTTATATCTTTTTAAAATACAAACAAAGTTGACACTTTTGAGAATATTAAAAATGAACTAGAGATTTTAATAGAATGGTTTATTTATTTTAGCATTTATGTATTTTTTGGCTCTTATTTGTATTTATAAAAAAATCTTGGATAACGGTTCTAGCGGCAATTAATGCAAAGGCAAAATATAGTAGGTTTAAATAATATATTAAATGTAGGTGATAAACCCATAAATTGCATAGCAATTAATATATCTTATTGTTAATATCTTATTGTTAATATGATTTAACTATATTATTTGTAAATAAATGAATAAATGTGCTCCATTTTTACATACAAATTGTATGTTAATTTGACAAAGATACATTAAATAGCTACAAGTATTTTCACTACTTTTAAATAGGTAATTGCATTAATTTAGTAAGCGTCTTATCAATTTGTCGTTAATTCAAAGCGTTATAAATTATTATCTAGGCATTAATCAAATTATAAAGAATTTCAAAGCTTAAAATATTTATAATATAGATAAAGTAATAAACAAACATTTCAATTTGCTGATTTACAGAATAAGAGAGGAGAATCTTTGGAAATATAGACATCTAAACATTTATTGCCAAACTTAATTACAAGAAACCTTAAAAATCCTTTGCATTACAAATTATTTTGTACCTTTTCCATGATGAGCTTACACAGACTAGGAAGGAAACGGGTTATAAAAGATTTATATTATTGATATAAGTAATTTGTGAAATGGGCGTACGCAGGTTTTGAATTAGAGGGGGGCAGATTAAAAAAAAATTTCCTCTAATATTTTCCTGAGAGCAAAAAAAAAAAAAAAAAAAACTGCCCCCCCCCCTGCCCACCCCCTGCGTACGCCCATGGCCATACTCATATAAACATAGCACATTTGCTATGCTATTTAAAGGAGCAGAGAGGGGGGCAAAATGGTCATTTACAAAAGCATATGTTTCCATAGAAATTAAAAAATTTGCGGACGGGACGGACAACTAAATAAGGAGCCCATAAATTGCATAGCAATAAAAAAATCAAAAATTGGACAGGATGGACATGACAAAAACCAGCCCATAAATTGCATAGCATTTAATAACTTTATAGATTGCCGTGTGGATTAGTAGATTGATCTTTTTAAACTTTTTACATATTTAAACATTTTTTTACAATTTGTTAAAGGACATTAAATTCAAAGGTCCTTTTATTTATCCTTAAATTGCCACAAGTCTGGCTAACAGTATGACTGTTAGACGACTTATTTCCTTGCAGATCTCAAAATTTGGGTAAACTTAAATGGGTGTTAGGCGTGGTTACTGAACTATTCGTTTCAAAAATTTATAAAATTAAGGACTCAATCGAAAAGAAATTCGAAATTGGGCACGTAGAGCAATTGAATTTTTTTGATGCTTATAATTATTTTAACTTTTTATTTCTATTTAGATGCGAATCAACGCAACATGGTGCGACGTAGATTTTAACGTGTCCAGGGCACCTAGGGACGAGAGGGTTCTATTATTATTGATCTAGGCGGAGACGGACGGGAGGTCGAATATCTTAAAGTTGACACACTCTATGGGTCCGCCAAGCCAGGTCGGGAGATAATACGCTTCCACACAGGGCCCAGGATCTCCGGGACGCCCGAGGGGCAGGAGGCAGGAGGGAGCTGGGAGACAGCGAAAAAAGTCTAACGATGATCAAGGCAAAGCTGGGTCGAGAAGTCAACGGTCGCTACGGCTACCGGTTTTAAAAATGAAGAAGAGTTGGGGGTGTAAAGCAAGACACTTGCTCCCAACGTGCTTAAAAAAGAAGAACCGGCTAGGACAAGGCAACCCAAGCTAAAAAAGTCGAAAATGTCATAAATCGACTGGAACCACACTCAAAGCTGGAGGATAGGGTGACAAGGATACCCTGAACTCGACAGCCCCGTACCTTAAGCTTCTCAACACATTATAATGCCAAAAATTTTGTTTTACCTTCGTAGGTTGGGTCAAAAAGGCTAACACGGATGGTATTTGGGGTCATGGTAACCCCAAAGTTTAAATAGCTATAACTTTTGTAATATAAACATGTCAAAATTTGCAAGAATAATATTTCAACTCTTATACGTTAATTAATATATTAATTTGGCTATTTGATCAAGTGGTTAAAATTTTATATCTATTTAATTAGAACAACCCCCAAATTTTTCACTTAATGACTATTTTGACTCATACCAAAAAAAAATATATTTTATGGTTTAATCAAAAAGATCTTATAAAAGAAGGTTGGAACTATAAATATGGAAATCTTGGTAAATATCCCCCAAAAACAAAAAAATAGAGATGTTCATACTTAGGCAATTTTTGGCCTTTTATTTTTTAAGGCAAAAAAAGTTACTATTGGTCTCAACTCATATTGTTATAAATTTAAATGTTATTATATAAATTTTTTATACAGATACATAATAAAAGATGAAAATTAAGAATATGGAAAATAATTAAATGAAAAATTTTGTATAAGAAATCTTATGAGGCTATAAAAATAGTTACATATAGATTTTATACGTATATTTTTATAGTCACAAAATTGCGAAATATCACGATACTCTTAATTATTTTATCTGTAATAAGTAATTTCAAACAATCAAGAGGAGTTATGGCTGCCCGTCCATATGGCTTTACTCCAGGTAAATGCAATACAAAATTTTGTTTCCTTGTTATAACATTTTTAATAGAAAATTTTTGTGCCACATAATATTCTTTCCCTTTGAAATATATCATATAATAAAAGCTTCTAAGTTATTTCCTATAAAAGTAACTATTTTTGTTAGGCATATCAATTAACTCTTCTTCATCTCCAGTTAACTTACTCTCAGATTCATGACTACTCATGTAGATGTAATGGGAACAGGTCAAAGGAGCTCATCAGAAAAGGAGCACACTGCTCAGGATGAATTTAACAAATTGTCTTAGCACAAAATATTTTATATTAACATGTCCTAGTGATATCATAACAAGTAAATATATGGGTTAGGGTAAGTATTAGGGCCAGGGTAAGGGTTAAGGTTAGGGTTTGGGTTATAATAACAAAGTGTGCTCCTTTCCTGATGAGCTCTGATGTGCTCCTTTGACCCCCACTCGATGTAATCATTAGAATCATCAAGAACTACTTGATAAAATGTTATAACTGTTATGTTTTTATACCATCTTCAGACGAATAACTATCAAAAATACTGCACTTTTTAAGATTAGACATATTAAAAAATCAAAAAATGGGGGAAAAATCACACAAATAAGCACTTTGAAATACCACGCGGAAAAATCAGAGTTTAAAATTTGAATATCTATTATAAAAAGAAATGTATGTAAAATTCTTCACAAATGGCTTTACAATAATGGGTTTTAATAATATAATTTAAAAAACATGTTGATTTTTTTTTCTTCATATTATGGAAGGTGGGGTCTCTCTATCTTAAAAACTATTAAATAAAAACTAGCCAAATTTTGGAGAGATATTCTAGGGTAAATTTTGTTAAGCTACTGAAAATGAAATCATAATATTAACTAACTTATTTTGTGCAGAATTTTTAAACAGACCCGACCAACGCAGTGTAAAATAAAATATATAAATTCAATATCTTCGATGGGTTTATGGGAAAAAATATTGTGGTATCCATGTGGTATATTAAGCTGTTTTTTTAAATTATAACGGGGTATATTAGGATCTTTTTGCTGATATGTAACATAAAAAGGGTTTAAGAATGGTTCTGCAATTTTTGTTGTAAAAAAAGGAATAGGTCAAAGAGAGGCACTTCTATTCCGGGTTAACCTATACGCGGAAGTGGCTAAATTTCTTGGACGCCATGTTTCAATTCTCTTATTCTTGTATGCCATTTACATCTGCTATTAATCCCTCAGTCCTCTCTGAAGATCTCCGGACCAACGATCATTCAATCAAGCCCATCACCCAGGGGGAGAAAACAACGGCTATAAATACAAAATCCCTAAACAAAAATAAATTATGGTACCTTCACCTTATCCTTTCGTAAAACCCCCTTTTTTTGTAAAATCAATATATTATTTGTAATTTCTAAATAAACCTTCTTTTTTTTTTTTTTGTAAATTTGTATATTTTATTTGGAATTTCGAAATAAATAAAGTAGGCTACTTTGAAAATATAAAATATACGTTTCAGTTATTCGGATTTTTTCCAATTTATCTTAAATTGTCCCCTTCGATCTTCCTTAATAACATATGATCTTTACCAACTTGGCTTTGGCTTATAATATTAAAACATATAATTATACCAATAAATAATCTGTAGACAGTGATATGCAAATAAAAGGTATACTAAATTGAGCTATTCATTTTTCATGTATTAACATATATGACATACATTTAAGTCTTAAGCGTTTCAGGTGTATATTTTGTCGTTTGGTTCCTTCGTATTTTGTTTGTGGGCGTTGATATTAATTTATTTAAACTGCAATATAAAATTTAAACCGCTATGCTCCCCTCTCATTTCCTCTTATATTCACATCAGCTATATATTTATTCTTTAAAAAAATAACATTGTCTTTATCTAACCTTACTATTAGTATATTAAATTAATGGTCAAGTATTAAATTATATTTTATTTTATATAATGTTTGTTAACTTTTTAAAGCATGTGACCAACTTGCAAATGGCGCGTTAAATAAATGATTAATTTAAAATTTTGTTTTTGCTGTAAAGTAGTAAATGTATGCATTGGAATTATTTTTAGTTTAACAGCCGCTACTATCTTCGTATTTCATTTGAGGAGCTATGGAGCAAGCCTTTATGCTATATATTCAGGTATTAGAAATTATAAAATTAGTGTAAAAATGAAAATTTAAATTACCGCAAATTTTTCTTTAAAATGTGATTAATTATTTTAGGAGTGTATGCATCATTAGCCCTATGGCTTTATAAAGTATTGAATACTTCAAATGATGGTCAAAAGTATAGATATGACTATCTATATTGTATAGGGTTAATTGGATCAATTGTAAGCCTTCTGTGTATGTTTCTATATATATATTTGGGTCACCTTTTCCACCAAAGTATTACTTATTATAGGTTTGCTTTCTTTTTCTAATTAATTATAGGTCTCTACCACCTTGATGGTGAAAATTTTTACATGATGGCAATATGGTCATTTATGACATTTAGATGGGCAGCGTTGGTTGCATGGGAAGCCAAAAAACTAACTAGTTTAATAGACAAATAATTGAAAGAATAATATATGTGGCAAATTCTATGGGCTTAAGGTTCCTGCTTCAAGGTCATTGTTAATAAAATAAGGAAAACATTTTCTTGTTGTTTACTAATTCCATCAAACTCTATACTAAATTGTTATTTGGTCCTAAAAATTTGTGAAGTAATTTGGGTCACATTAATATATAGCTCATTATATTTTCATATCTTACCAGGTCTTGTTAATTTTATATATATATATATCTAAATAGCCTCTCTTTGAAAGAGAGTCACTTTAAAATGGTTTGTTAGATTAATTATGTCATAAAAATCTTTATTTAAAGTTCTTAAAATATCATTTAAAATGCATTGCTCATATTTATTTTGTGTTTATAAGAGGATTCTAATAGTTATATTTAACATTATGTGCCATTTTTATTGCAATATTTTGTATTAACAAAAAAAAATTTTTAGAGGCCCATTTTATTTTTAGTAGCTTGGTAAAAATACGCTCCCAACCCTATTAAATTATTTGTAAAGATTGTTTTATAGGACTTTATTCAACCCTTAAGTGTGATGGAAAACAACTGCCATTTTTACATCTATATTTTTTTTTGCAGTGATTGTTGGTTAAGACACAGGCCTCCAGGTATTAATTGTGAATCTCGTTATCTCACAATAGAAGAACTTACGCTGAGAAAAAAAAGTGTAATTTTTTTGCAAGACCGCAAAATTTTTAAATAAATAGGTTTCAAGGGCTAAAAGAAGGTAAATCCCCACTAGATTTTTCAGCTAGTTATATGATTCTATAGAAGAAATTACATACTGTAGATCCTTTGTTAAGGTTAAATTGATCAAATGAGTAGAGGGAAATGGCACTCGATATTTGGGGCTTTTAAAGTTCATCTTCAGACATTAAAAAAAGTGGAGATGAAATCACACAAAAATTTAGCGATTGGACGTAATTGGGAAAACAATAGCAACTACTAATCAGTTAGCGAGAGGGTAACAATAGCTATTGTGAATTAGAGATCTGCGACGGTCGTTTTTCGGAGGCGCCAGCCCGTACCAGTTTAGAAAACTTTCAGGCTCGCGCCCGTCCATAACTTAACCTTGTGCACTTCAGGTTCATTCGGCGTGTTTAGAATTTCAGGCTCGCCCGGGCCCATTCGTTATTTTTTTCATCCACCTTAGGCTCGGATCCCTACCAAGATCGGCCCGTTAGGCCCGGCCTATACATCGAAAATTTATGCAACATTAATTGCGATTTAACAGTTAAAATGAATAGGATGTCCCAAACAATTGAGTAAAGAAATTTTCTTTAATAATGACCACCGTTATGATTTGCTCAACGTAACATTTTTATATACCCTAAATTTTTTGCGCAAAAATAGGGTTGTAAATAGACTTTTTGGAAGGTTAACATTTATATTCGATTGGAGTGTGGGGGCGTAGTTGGTATAGGCATTGTCTTTGAACAGGAGCTCGCAAGTTTGAATTCTGCTTTCAAGCACTTTGTTTAAAGATGTAAAATATATCACATTGTCAACACGGCATGGATAGCCGAGGGTCACCCTTCATCCAAATATCTAATGAAACTGACTACCTTAGTGTGACAAACAGCTCTTGGAAATTTATTTAACTTATATTCGATTGAATTGTGCCCAAAATCATTTCTAAATGTAATCTTAATTTCTAAATACTGGCAAAAGTCAAATAAGATGCAATAAATCCTTTATATAATAAATTTAATATGTTAGCATTTTATACAATAATAATTGTGTATACGTGATAGTCATATAATCTCAAATAAAATATGAGCAATTTTTATAAAATTAAATAACTAAGAATCCTGATTTAAAATACAATTTCTGAAAGCCCTTTTGTGGTCGATTTTAACTTAACACAAATTCCAGGACCGTAAATAATTTTAGGCCCGTTCAAACACGTTTTGAAATTTCTTTACCCGCCCTAACCCTTAAAATTTTAGTTGCTGCAATTTGTGGGCTCGTTTTTAGTCGTCCTGTCCGTCCGTCCTGCTCGACTTGCTATTATTAATTGCTGTGGAAACTTATACGGAATTTCAATGACTGGGAACTTATGCTTTTATAAAAGACTTATATTTTGCTTTCACATGCCAATTAGCAATGTCCGCTAGTTGACTTAAATTTATTCTACCTCCGAGCCGAAATTTCATATTTGTTTGTGTCCGACTTAAATTTTCTTTTGGCAGCTTCTCTAGGCTGTTGCTTTGTACGGATAATTGCGAAACTGGCTAAATTCCCTGCAAATTAAGGATGACCGTTGCTTACTTCTTTTGTATCTAACCCTGGCTAAATGCCAAAATCCATTTTTAATTTTTTTGCCATTTTTGGTAACTTAGCTTCAAATATACATTTTCCCTGAAAAAAAAAATTTTTTGGGTAAAAATAAATGATTGTTCCTCAGCCATAGATCAACCATTTTTTTCTTTTTCCGGGCCTTACTTGATTCATATTTTTTGTGTATTTCGGTAGGTGTGGGCGGCTAACTTTTAAATGCGTATGTTTTAGTTCATTTTAATCCTTAATTACCATTGCTACTCTCCACCAATGCTTCAATGTAAGGTCTCGACGCCATTTTACCACATGAAGTTAAGGGGTGAGTATCCCATTTCTTTTGCTTTGCGCACACTCAACGCAGCGGAGAGGAATTACAGCCAAATTGCAAAAGAAGCGTTATCCATTATATTTGCATTTCAAAAATTTAGAAAATAAATATACGGTCATTCACGCTAATAAGAGGCCACAACCATTATTATCAATATTTAATCAAACCAAAAACGTACCACAATCCTTGTCGGCGCTACTTCAAAGATGGACTTTATTTAAAACACCGTACCAATTTAAACTTAATTATAAGAATACTAAAAAAAACGCTCGTGCAGATGTGCTCTCAAGGTTAGCTATTTCGGACGAAACAACACCTCAAGAGGTACATGTTTGTACTATTTATAAAAAAAAAAACTTAAGCAGCTCCCAATTACATCGGCAGATGTGGCCAAACATACCCGTCAAGCTGTTAATCTATAATTATGTACTTTATGGCTGGCCCATAAAGTGAAATCGGAACTAGTATATCATCAACGTCAAAAGAGTTAACAACGCTACAAAGATGCTTTTTGGGGGGTATAAAATAGTAATTAACAACAATTTAAAAAGACATTTTAAATATGCTCTACTTAGGCCATTTTGGTATGACCCGCTCTTAGATTTTAGCCCGTCAACATTTATGGTATCTAGGTATCGATAAAGACATCCAGTTGTTGATAAAAAGCTGCCAAGAGTGGTTTTATAACAAAAATAGCTCCTTAAAATGTACAAACCATGGTCTAGATTACATATAGATTTTTGTTGGCCCATTCATGATTATTAATATCTAATTTTGGTCAAATGGCTAGAAATATTACCAGCATTAGCGCATCGTGTATGATCAATGCCCTAGAATTGCAATTTGCTCGTTTTGGACTACCAAATCCATTGTGAAAGATAATGGTCCACAATTTACAAGTGCCGAATTTAAGGTGTATGAAAAATAATATTCGATATGTTTATTCAAGTCTTTACCACCCTCGTTTTGATAAGGAAGCCGAACGTTTTATTCAAACCTTCAAAAATTTCTTATATAAGTCATTTTCAAAATGATAAATTATAAAATTTTTTATTTTCCTACAAGAATATAGCTGGTTTTAACCCATGTTATATTTTGTAAAGGTCGTGGACAACTGTTACGTTTTGGTTTGGGCCATAGGTCCGGAGGGTTTTAGCTGTTAGTTCGGGTCTTTAGTCATAAGCGATTGGGTATGGAGTAAGGGGTTCCTATGATTAATTTTGCGTGATTACTTATTAATTTCACATGTGTCTGCTGTTAGATTGTCAATAGGCATAGTCAAGAATTTATTTCATTATATCCGAATTGACAATAAGCACGTTCAATAATTTATTTAATTTTTTTGTCATATATATGTCGCGGAATATCTCGACGGGGGACAGTGTTTCTGGTATTGTCGGTACGTAAGGTTCAAGGGGCTGGAGTAGCGGTTCGTAAGGTTATGGGGGATAAGGTGGTACAACTCAACGGGAAAAGGCTTTGGGGTTATCAGAATATTAAGATGGCGTGGGAAAAAATGGCGAGGAAAAAATTATATAATGAATTTTGGTGGGATACATGGTTTTTTATAATGACAGGGTTCTTTAACCCCATGAGGTCATCGCTCTATTTGTTTATTTTCTATTAATTTTACCTATCCTAAAAAGGAATAGCTATTAAACCAACCCCGGCCTCGTTAACTTATCCAAACTTAATTTCTAGCCCGTTAATCTTAATGTTTTATACAACTAGAACAACCCAGACCTTAAATATACCTATAAAAACGATTCAGCCCAACTTACTTTCCAGTACATTGATCTTAATGGTAACCTAAGTTGAACATTCCCAACCATAAAGTCACCCATTATTCTTAATAGTTACCTCAACTAGAACATTCCAAACCGTAAATACACCCATAGTTACCCCAGAACATTCCCATCTTTAAACACACCGGCAATAAATAATTAAGGAAGGCCTAATTCAATCCCCTGTATGCGAACATCCAACCTTAAATACACCGGTGATAACTTATTAGGGTGGGGCCCCATTAAATCCTAAGAATACAACACCCCATAAGATTAGTTAATTGAAATTCACCCTTTAAGTCTGTTTAGTTTTTTAAAACCATACATGACGGAAGGGATAACTAAAAAGGTTTTTATTTGAAGGAAATTTTTCATATGTGATAGTGTCTGGATGAGATATTAGGTCCTTCGACTTTTATGGTTCCGGTCACTAGGCTTGAAGCCTATCTTAGCAAACTTTTGGGAATGCTTCTTGACTTGGAGTTTTCATGTTCCAAAGCTTTAAGGTTAGGAATTAGTTACAATAAGTCTTTTCTCTGAATTCTCTTACCTTAGTAAACGAATATGCCAGGCACCCTCTACACTGCCTTCAATTTAAAATGTTATGCACAACAAAGCCATTTTATTAAGTAAAACTGCCTTAAAAAGGCAAAAACTGCTTTAATCATCTTTCTTTCAAAGGTAGGATGCGCCCTGGCGGCTCTTCTCTAGTCCCCTCGAAAATCGCCTATCCCTCAAATGGGATTTTACTTGTATCGACCTTTTTGCTCCTTCCTTTTTTATGTTAAAAATGGATAAAACCACCGAGAAGCTATTGTATGCATTTATTTAAGCACAGATGTTGTAAGCACAAATTATAAACTATATAGAGCCGGATATACTAGTAGAATAATATACTATGATGCGAACGTGCTATATTATAGTAAGTAAGTGAATAAGGCTGTATTTAAATATAAAATTTGCTAAATGCAATCTTTATAGAGCCTTAGAGACAAATTACAGTTGACCAACAGGTGTTAAAAAGGAGAATATATCTCTTTAAATTTGATGGAAATCAAATTCTTACAATTTTACTCCTTTTTTGAGGGCAAAAGATTTGTGAGTTTCTGTTTAAGGATATGGCTCAATATAGGTCTTTATATATACCAATAATAATAATTTGTTCCTTAAACATTACGGAGCGTTAATATACATTTTGTATTCTCAACGCATCTTTGGGCACTAAAGGTGAAATTAATTTTTTTTTGCAATTTTAACTATAAGGGCCCGTCTTAATATACGATTTAACTTCATGGCGCCATATTTTTGTTTGTCTAAATATGTGGATACATAGTGATGCGGAAAAACCAAGAAAAATCTCGGTCTCGTCTCGTCTCGAAAAACCGAGAAGAGCGTGATGAGAATTTGAAAAATGGAGTTGAGATCGAGACGAGAATTTTGATGTCGAGACGAGACGAGATTTTTTCGGCGAGATCTCGACTTTTTATTGATCGTTAGATTTTAGTAAATTACTAGCTGACCCGACAAACGTTGTTTTGCTAAAAATACAATTTTCTTTAATATAATAAAATTCGAGAAAACTTCAGCCTTATATGTACGACGTCATTATTGTATATGATGCTATAAATGAAACTGGCCGAGAAATGTCCGATTTTTAAAACTAAAAGGAAATTTAGGATTCTGAAAAAGCTATTTTACCCCTGGCCGCCCTGGGCATATACGGCTAAATTCTCGCGCGAATCGGGCCGGTAGTTTTAGAATTTAGCCCTTACATACATAACATTTTTATTATACTTTTAAATATCTAATTCAGCCTTGTATGTATGACGTCATTATTGTATATGATGCTATAAATGAAACTGGCCGGGAAATGTCCGATATTTTAAAAACTAAAAGGAATTTTAGGATTCTGAAAAAGCTATTTTACCCCTGGCCGCCCTGGGCATCTATGACTAAATTTTCGCGCGAATCGGGCCGGTAGTTTCAGAGTTTAGCCCTTTTTAGAACGTATTGTCCGATATTTTTAAAACTAAAAGGAATTTTAGGATTCTGAAAAAGCTATTTTACCCCTGGCCGCCCTGGGCATCTATGGCTAAATTTTCGCGTGAATCGGGCCGGTAGTTTCAGAATTTAGCCCTTATCCACATACATACGCACATACATAGACTTTACTTTATATATATAGATTGTGTATTTTAATTTGCATGATTTACATTTAAGGTATTAAGTGTAGATTTATATGTATGGAATATATTTGATATTAAAAAAATTTCTAAGTGTAATAAATATTATACATATTTTTGCCTAAATGTTAAAATTTGGTAATCATTTACCTAATGGTTGACCCTTAGAGTATGTAAATAATTTTATAATCTATTTATCACATATTTGTATTCATAGCATTATTAAATATTACAAATTTTAGACTTAGAATGAGTTCTGATGGAATAGTAAATACTACTGAAGCAGATTTGAATTTCGCAGTTACTCATCCTGCATGATGCGGTAATTAAATTGCTGGTCAATGAGTTTGAATAGTTAAACAAGTTAAGCTAAGGTGGCTCGAGATTTTGAGCACCCGCCTAACGATTTCAAAAGTGTAATATAGAATTTAATGACACCGTAATAGATTAAATCTTAAAATATGAGTTTTCTAGAAGTTTTTGAGCTTCAACTAATAGTTTACCTCCCAAATTTTTGCACATTATAAGCTGGGTGGGCAGGTGCATTCAAATTTACTATAATTTTTATAATTGTGAATATAAAATAAATACACTAACCTCTACTGTACCAGATAAATTACTATTTAACTGCAAAGTTAGTTAGATTGGAAGGTAATTATTAGAATATAAATTTTATTATAATGAATTTTATTATAAAATTAAATACGTGTACTCGCACTTTGCGGTTTATAACGTTATAGAAAACATGCAATAAACTCCAAGGGCTATTGATGATGGTAATATCAATGGACTTAAACGTTTGCCTTAAATATGTTAAGGTCTACTTTGAAGCTTTAGCAAGGGTTAATAAAGGGTCTCAATTTGCTCAATTATGCAACTAAGTCAACTATAAGCGAACTTATAATTTTCTAAGTCTATTTATAGTTGACAGACACAGTGAATTTGATACAAATGTTATAATTTGCTAGAACAATAAAATTTAATTTTTTATATTTCATATTTATTTATAGTTTTTTTATTCTGCACTTTTTATAAAAAATGTTATCTTTATGAATTAGTTCATACCTTGAGATTGTCAATGATATGCCGTGCTCGTGTCCCGCTAAATCTTTAAAAGTTTGTGTATTAAAGCTTTTTAAATAAATATAAAAGTTTGCCATTTAGATTTTTTAACACTTATTTAATATTTTTAATAAAACAGGAGAAATTTTTATTCCGTATATTTTTTTTAAAAAGTCGAGACGAGGCGAGAATTCTCGTCGAGACAAGCTCGAGATTTTTCTAGACCGAGACGAGATCGAGATTTTCATAATCGCTCCCGAGACGAGACGAGATTTTGTTTTCGAGACCGAAACGCGACGAGATTGAAACACTAGATTTACATGTCGTGGAATCAACATTTAGTTTAGTTACCATATGAATATGCATTAATGAGCGTAATTAAAGGATAAATATTTGTTTTACGAGCAAAAACACAAAAATAGAACAAAAATGAAGTGACGCTCGTATTAAGACGCGGCTATGTTTTAACATGCATTCGCTTTTTTAATCTAGATTCAAAATCGCGTATTAAGACGCACCCTAAGGTACTAAGAATGTAATAACTTTCTAGTTGGTTAAATAATAACATGATATTTTTAGAAGAAAGGGGATTAAAGAAAAATAATCACCTTCAAACTGTTTAAAAAACCTTAGATTATATATATATAATTTGAATGACTGTCATGCATTTTACAAATTTGTAGATAAACTGTACCACTCACTCCCTTTAAATTTCTAGATAGGCATCCCATATTAAATTGTCTTTAATGAACCATGAATGTCGAAGTCAAAAATTTATTATTAATTTCATCCTTAGGCTTATAAATTGTCGATCGTACAATTATTGTTGACATTATATACGTTCATCATATGTTAATTGAAATCAATATGTACAATATATATTACTAGATGAACCCGGCAAACGTTGTTTTGCCATTTACCCGGGTGTATTAAATTATGTTGGAATTTTAGGGCATATATGATGATAAAGCGTATTGAAGTAAAAATAAAGTTTGATGTCTATATGTTCTACTTCTATTGTTCTATTTCCGTATACAGTGCAACGCGCACGAATACTCGACTGGACCGATTTGGCTCGAACAAATCTTAAAACATGCTCTCTGGAGTGTCAGGAATAAACTGTAAAATTTTGAGCCAAATCGGTCTGGTAGTTTTCCCAAATTGGTGGCGGCATACACACATAGTTTCATTTTTATATATAAGATAAATTGAACATACAAATATAGTTAAGTTATCCATGCGGTATAGAATATTTAACATACATCGATCTATATTTTATACAGATAGCTTCATTTTAAGCATAAAGTCATAATATTTGTTTTTAATGAAGGTTAGGCAATTTTTATCGAATGCCATAAATAAATAGAAACTCAGTGTAAAAAAATCATTTCTAACATGTCGGATATTGTTATAATTTTGCTATCTGTTATCTTATCTTCCATCTCAACATGGTGATGATAACATTGGGAACGTTTGCTATACAATGAAATATAAAATATACCAACGCGGATAAGTTTGAGGTAAAAGCGAAAGCTTTAAATCTTCGAACCATATTAGGGGTAAGAAGTGAAGAGGGGTCCGTTAGGTTACGACGCTTAAAATGAAATTTTAACAATAAAAAGGTTGTGCCTAACCCATAAAACATAATGAGGAGTCCTGGAATTAGTGATGTGGCTAAGCTTCTGAATACATCATACCTTAATATAGGCTGAATCATTGTTTGCTCCACTGGTAAAAATAAAGTTGTTGCATTGGGATACGCTCGATTGAACGTTTCATTTTGATTAAAATTTTGTGAGTTCCATGGGGAAATGTTGTTACAACTCTCTACTTTATACCATTTAAAAGTCGGGACGTTCAGTAGCAGGGAAATAATTACAAATAGGTATGGCATGTTTTCGAGATATTTGGAGTTTTTAAATTTTCCATTCACAAAAGCAAAGGGTGCTTTTAAACGCATATATCTTTCCCATAAACATAGACACAGCGTGTAAACGCTGGCACCCATCAAACCATTTAATGCAACAAATCCATAAATTCTTAAAAAGAGCCACAATTTGTTTGGTGTGTAATGAGTATTTTTGCAGTAATTAATAATATTAATGATAAATAATACGATCATTAAGATATTAATGATGAAGTTGAAAATAGCGATCTTTTAACAGGGTATAATATAAATTTTGTACACGTATTGAATAAGCAAAACACATAAAAAGTATATTTCCAAGGATGCCAAAAATAATTAGCACAATATGAATGACGTATATCCCGAGGTTTCTTTCATATTGATCCAGCTGATTGGCGATACAAATTTTTTTGGACATTTGTTATCATTAAATTTCAACTAAATTTTCTACAAATGCAAACGTTCTAATAATAATTTATTCGGATCAATTTTGAATAGGGATCAGAAAGCCCTATTTGATATATTGTATTTATCGGATTTAATTACGATTTACGGATAATGCTTTTAGATAGTGCAGCTTTTGAATTATTCATAACATTAGTTTTATTGAATGTCAGCATGAAAATTTTTACTAAAATAACCTTTAATTTGATTGAAACCTTTCAGTTCTATCGCCTTATAAAATCGATAAATAATTAATTACTTTTTTTATTCTCGTGATTACACCTAAAACAGGAAGCTCTATTATATATAGTTAAATATAGGATTAGTTAAAGGGTAATTGAATTAATGCTTGATTTATATTTAATTTAATGTAACAGAAATTTCCACCAAATGTTAAAAAATATGACTCATATTTTTTAAGATTTTTTAACATATTGCAACTCGGTTCTATAAAATATTAAATTTTTTTTTGGATATTTAGGTAGAACTTTACAACGGGCCATTTTTAGAATTTTACAAACTGGCCCGTATTTTTTTTACGCATTTAAGGCTCGTCCGTATCCGCCCACGTGCCAGGCCTGCCCCTGCAGACCTCTATTACATTTTACTCAGTTAAATTTTTTGTGATTTAATAAAACAACATTTATCATTATAATTTATTCAATTAAGCGATTTCAATAAGAATCACATATGTTTAAAATATTAGTAAAGCCATATAGCTAAGCCATGCGCGTGGCCAGGGTTGAAATTAGAAGGGGCAATAATGTTAGGGACGGGCGAAATGATACTCTTTTAAAAAGCCTTAAATTAAAGTTGACCAATTCCTGGATTTAGAGGGGCAGCCGCCCCTCCCTGCCACCCCCTGGCCACGCCAATGAGCAGGCAAATATGGGCTTGCTAATAGCTTTTAAATAATCAGAAATAATTTTATAACAATTAGAAATAATTTAACAAAGAAAAATTTAAGAAAGAGATTTATAATAAAATTTTTAGGCATTGTAACTAAAAAGGATTTACACTTATAGGAATATCAATAAGCAACTATCTTATATTATGTAAAGGAAAAATAAATTTTAGACAATTAAAATAAGATATCCAATTCCAATTTAGCCATCAAATCAAATGGCGACAGGATATAAGAATGATATAACAAAATTAATTTAAACAAATCTTTTGGACAAAAAAAGCAAATAAATTATTTCTTAAGCGCGTTCGTGAAAAGTTTCTAATTAACTAGTAGAATTTTAAGACCGCTTATAAAACTGTAGGTCCGTGCGAGCCCGTTCTTATAATTTCAGGCCCGTTAGAGCCCATTTATAAAAATTTCAGGCCCGTCTAGTTTTGTAAAAGGCTCATTCGAGCTTGTCCCTATTTTTTTTAAACGCTTCAAGCCAGTCGATACCCGTTTTAAGCTCTAGGCTCGCCCAAGCCCGCATTCGAGACTCTATCAAAGATATAATGCTAAGAATATTTACTAACTTTTAAAGATTTTAAGAAAGATGAAACTGTATATAATTCATATATAATTATAAATTACATTTAAGTGTTTTTCATAGTGTAAAAATCAAATATTTTAAATATTTATGTATTCTGATAAATAATTTATTAAATTAATTTTAATATCATTGCAGTTTTTACATTTTTACCATTATTCAATTCATAAATGAAAAAAAATATATCATCACCAAATTTTATTTTTATGATCTAGGTCAGGGGTCGGCAACCTGTTTGTCCTTAAGGGCGCAATACTAAATTTGAAAATCACCGAGGGCGCATATTTTACAGATAATCAACAGATATAAATAGGCATTAAAAAAACAGATTTTTTATAACTTTATTTTGTTGGTGTCATACATAATGATACATATAATTTAGTGTGAAACTTGGGTGTCCATATTTTCAGCTATTTCTTATAATTGGGGATATATTTAGGGTTCCCGGTCCTTAAACACTTATCTAAATGTGAGTCAGCAGTGGTTTAGTAAAAAAACTTTGCTGGTTAGTTCTTGAAGATTTTAAAGAAATAATTATTTTTCTACTAAAAGTTCATTGGATAGTCACTATCAAAATTTGTATGAACGGTCTTAAAATGTCGTTCAATATTACTTTTCTTGGGAATCGCATCACTATTATTACACAACAAACAAATACACTTCCCTTTGTAATCAACGAAACAATATAGATGTTCCCATTCATCGTTAAAATAATATGTTCTTTTTCTTTTACATTTATCCATGAAGGGTTTTGAAAGAAAAGAATTATTTCGGATTATACTTGGTAGTTTTAAATGCACGGTCTACGCGTGGTCTATTCGAAATACGATCACACACTAACAAAAAATACGTGCGTGTTATTAGATACGCTCATATCATACATTTACATTAGTCCAGCAAGGGCGCATTAAAAATCGATCGGGGGCGCCATGGCGCCTGCAGGCGCATGTTGCCGACCCCTGATCAGGTCATGAGGATATTGCGCAAACGCTGCTATATTGCGAAGTGCCTACGTATTACACATAAACTTCGCACAGCAGATTCTTTGAACGCCGCACCGACATATTCAAAGCTAATGCGATAGGCTGACTATATACTATTCATCTCAATCAAGATGGATGTTTCTTTCTTTTCATGCTTTTAGTTAATGTCCATGGTTCAACGTGTTTACAGCAGTTAAAAGTGGTCAACGGCGCTGCACATTCCACTTCCCGCAGTGATGCCAAGCTATGCATTTATTAGAGCATGATAATCATTGGGATGAATGCATTAGTGACGCTGCCATACTTCACATCCAAGACAAATTCGTGCATTGTTTCCAGTTATATTAACCTTCTGCTTTCCGTCATGTCCCACCGATTCATAGAATAAATTTAAAGCATACATGGCCGAAGATTTTAAAGTTTGAAACCGTAGAAAATTATCACTCATCATTTCTATTTAAAGGTGCATTGTGCATTATTAAATTGTATACCTCCATAAAAGATATAATTATTTATATCTTCAATTTAACCTTTTTAATATACACATTTAGCTTAATTATCTATTATTAATACCAATATGTTTATCGCAAAAACTTTTTCACCCACTTTATCAATCTTCCAACTTTATCCTTATCCCAACTATTTTGGATAAATTTAAGCATATAACCAATTGAAGGTGCTTTTTTAATTTCTCTTTATTTTAATACTATAGATTTAGGCCATGACATCTCTGTACTAAATTTTTTTTTCTACGTTGTCGAACATTATCATTGACTTTTATACACCAGTGGTTTTTAACTTTTTGTCACCCAATTATGCATATTATCGTTAACATCGCACTTTTTAACCTATAAAATTAAAAAAATAGCTTATAAGTATTTAAAGTTACAAATCTATTTAATTATGAATGCATATGCCTTTTCCTATTATTTAATTAACTACATTATTAATTTTCCTACAAATGACCCAAAATTTTTCATGAATGTTCCATTAATTGATACTAATTATTTAGTTAATTAAGGAATAAGCCAAAGCAAGGTTTGGCCGGGCACAGCTAGTTGACTGCCACAAAATTATATCCTTTTTTCTCAAATTATACAAACCTAGTGTGGTGGATATAATAAATAAAAGATGGACAATGAGCTTGATAATCTTAATTAAATTCACCAGTGTATTTGGGTTGACACTCAATGCCTACACACCTATTGAAGCATTTAAACACTTTCAAGGCTATGCCTTATACAGTCAAAACCGTTTAATTGCAAAGCCTCGGGCCTGACAAAAATCGTAATTAACCGATATTTCGCGATTAAACGATGGAAATAAAAGTATATGAACATTATATTAAATATTCATTTCTTACGCTTCGCAATAAAACGATATTTTATACAATTATCTGGTTGATTTAAGGACTCGAAAATGTATGTGAATATCCGTTATTGTACTATTAAGCGATTTGCCAATAAATGATGTTTTTGTGAATATTATCGTTAAAAAACAAAAACTTCGCGATTAAAAGATTTTCGCGATAATCCGATTTGCGATTGAGAAGTTTCGACTGTACAAGATCTTTTTTTAAATATTATATTATCGCTGGCAAAACCACTCATAGGTTGCAAAGTTTTAATAGATCAATTGCTATTGAATTCAGGTTAATAAAAAATTATTTCAATTCGCACTTACTTTTTTTGATTAAAAAAGCTATATATAATCTATAAATTACCTTTTTGTGATAAAATATTGGAGAAAAGTTTTATTTAGAGCAAAGAATGTTATGGAAATTAATTATGTATTACAAAAATACGTAATAGCTTAGATAAGGAAATAAAAAGAGCGAATTGCGAAATGGAGCAAAAAAAGAATTATATGGAAATCAATTAATATAGAAATTAGAAATAAGTAATAACGTAGCCTAGACTAGGGAATAAAAAAGGCGAATTGCAAAATGGGAAGCTTTTTTAAAACAAATTTTATTTGTAAAAAAATAAATGAATTAGAATTAAATTTAACACTTGTGCATACATTGTGTGAAATTGGCACATCGTATATTGCGAACAATGAAAAAGCTACATATATATATATATATCAATTCTTTCCATAAACATTAGGAATTTCAAAGAAATGGAGTCGGGCGATTAAAATAACTTGGAATGGGGTGGCAAAATTATGTTATTTTAAAATTTTAAGCATTGATATACAATCTAATAAAAAAAGAACAAATAATATACTATGTTTTTAATTTAATTATGCCCAAATTGCCCGAATCTTATCGGCGTGCCCGCCCAGGCCCGCCCAAAAATTAGAATTTAAGACAGTTGCCCGGCCTGGCCCAGCCCGTGGGCCGGCTTGACCGGACCGAGATTTCTTGGTCTCTGTAATGGACATGTAGGGAAACAAATTACAGTTCCCTTGGAAGAGATTTGGTTGTAATGAAAATAGAAAGAATACACACACAGAATTAACTTTCATTTAGATGTTACCGTTATCTATTGCTATATAAACTCGCCATTTATAGATTCGTTATCATTGTTGCTTTTTCCTCCTTAATAAATTATATTCCAACCCCTTCCACTAAGGTTTTGTGACCATAACGTTTATCATGAGGCTTCAGGCGTGTACTATTAAGATCACCTTTTACAGATCGAATTGTACGTTATCTTGGTCTAAATAAGCAGAATTGCAGGAGTATAACCTACTCTGCTCAGTAATCATAGACTAAATAGACTGCTCATTCGCATGAAAAAACGTGACTGTTTTTTCCGCCATATTAAATTATGCTAGAAAAACACACTATTCACATCATATAACGATAGTGTATACATTCTCTCTATTTATAAGAATAATTCAATTTAAATATTTCTGATTCCACAAGTGAATTGAATTATATGAGAAAGCATTATCTATGCTATTAAATATTTTAAACTTAAATTTTAATACTATAAAATCATTATAAATGATTAATATATAATAATAATATTGAGATAAAATATTAATGTTTATACGCCATCCATAAATTCATAAATTTTTTATATGGAAAAGGAATATAGTTAATTGAAGATTGTAAATTGACAATAAATAAAAAATGATATTGTCCTAAAAATAGGCTGTTTTTAGTTAATTTGTAAAAAAAATTTAGTTCCATTTAAAATACAGGAAATATTATAAAATAAAATTTTAAGGTATTTGATAAGTTAATGTATGCAATTTGTATGAAACATAGACTACATAGACTGCCCATGTCATATCTTCCATATGGCAAATTGTGTGTGAAATTTGCCGCCATTTTGATAAACACTACCGTCTTATATCATATAATGTCGTTTGGCACTGTGCCGTTTTGTTCGAACAGGAGAGGTAAAGGAAAAAGGTTTTCATTCCAATAAGTAAGATATTACAAGATATATGATATTTTTAAAAAATGTTAGGTGTTCCTTTTATTAGATTAATTTTAATATCATTACAGTTTCTACATTTTTAATTTTTATGAAATGTGTCAATAATATCTATTTTAATATACTGTTGTTGATATCTAACTAGTTTAATATGTTTTATTCACCTTTTTAAAATAATTTAATTTACAAAAATTACTATACTCTATATCAAAATATTTTAGTTGTAATTTTATAATTCATAATTGACATTATTTGAGAGGGTACATTATATACTTCTTTACTTTATCGTTAATTGCCAACTAACAAATTGAGTATTAATACAATAATTATGTATTCTGATAAATAATTTATTAGATTAATTTTAATATCATTACAGTTTTTACTTTTTTTAATTTTTATGAAATGTGTCAATAATATCTATTTTACTGTTGTTGATATTTAACTAGTTTAATATGTTTTATTCACCTTTTTAAAATAATTTAATCGACAAAAATTACTATACTCTATATTTTATTGTAATTTTATAATTCATAATTGACCTTATTTGAGAGGGTACATTATATACTTCTTTACTTTATCATTAATTGCCAACTAACAAATTGAGTATTAATACAATAATTATGTATTCTGATAAATAATTTATTAGATTAATTTTAATATCATTACAGTTTTTACTTTTTTTAATTTTTATGAAATGTGTCAATAATATCTATTTTACTGTTGTTGATATCTAACTAGTTTAATATGTTTTATTCACCTTTTTAAAATAATTTAATCGACAAAAATTACTATACTCTATATTTTATTGTAATTTTATAATTCATAATTGACCTTATTTGAGAGGGTACATTATATACTTCTTTACTTTATCATTAATTGCCAACTAACAAATTGAGTATTAATACAATAATTATGTATTCTGATAAATAATTTATTAGATTAATTTTAATATCATTACAGTTTTTACTTTTTTAATTTTTATGAAATGTGTCAATAATATCTATTTTAAAATACTGTTGTTGATACCTAACTAGTTCAATATGTTTCATTCACCTTTTAAAAATAATTTAATCTACAAAATTTATAATACTCTATATCAAAATATCTTTATTGTAATTTTATAATTCATAATTGACCTTATGTGAGAGGGTCCATTATATACTTCTTTTCTTTATCATTAATTCCCAACAAAGAATTGAGTATTAATACAATATTTATGTATTCTGATAAATTAGATTAATTTAATATCATTACAGTTTTTACATTTTTAATTTTTATGAAATGTGTCAATAATATCTATTTTAAAATACTCTTGTTGATATCTAACTAGTTCAATATGTTTCATTCAACTATTTAAAATAATTTAATCTACAAAAATTACTATACACTATATCAAAATATTTTTACTATAATTTTACAATTCATAATTGACCTTATTTGAGAGGGTATTGAGGTATATAATGTGTTCATCAAAATGGCGGAAAAACACACACACATTTTATACCGTGATGAGCGATCTATGTAGTCTATGGGTAAATATTGTACTTATTAATTAAATTAATAAATTTGATAGCGGGTGTGGAATCTTGAAATCCAGGTAATTGCATATCCCTTGCAAGAATCAATCCATTTGCTATGGAAGCTGAAAATATAAGGACTAACCTAAATATTATAATGCTAAATTTTAATGTCACAAATTCATTTAATTTTTTTAATAATAAATATGAGAAGCAGTTAGCCGATTAGCTGCTCTTAAACCTTCTTTTTTCTATGGCATATATCAAAAGAAAATAAATTTTTTCATGAGGATAAAGGAAAGGCTTAAAGTTTTATTGCCTAAATAATCCTTCAAATGTCTGCCAATCTTTTGTTACTGGCCAGCCCATCACAGATAACTGTTTTAACAACAGCACCAGTGCCCTTAACATGGAACATTCCATTCAAGAGATTATTTCGCAACAGAAGCCACCGAAAAACCAAAAAATAACCTAATATTATTTCCAAGTATCATTTATAGATGTTGTCATAATAAACAATGCACCAGTGCACAAGGGATCTTATTAGAATTAGTCATAATATGCCCAAGATCTACATATCTATAACAAGAGATTGTTATCTTAGAAAATTTTTTAGTATAGTACATACCCATAAGAAGATTTTGGTGATAGTTTTTAGAATTTAATTTATAAGTTATAAACATATCTATTACTTTGTGAAGATGATTTTGTAAATTAAATAAGTTAAGAAAAGAACCTTCTCAAAACTGCTTGTTTTTAGTAACAGATGGAATAAATGAACTAGTAATAAAATTGCACTACAAAGGACAGAATTTTTATTTGGAATAAATATCTTTAAGAGAAATCTAATAAATATGTATTAAAACCAAAAATTACATTATTATACTTGTGGATTTATAGGTCTTCACATTTTTTTATTATAAGAATACCAAGAGCTGGGAAATGGCATTATTCAAGATGGCGGATAAAAATGCCCAATTTTTTTAATGAATGCCTGGTCATTGAGCAGTCTATTTAGTCTATGTCAGTACCTTCCTTGCAGGTCGCAGTCTAACGTTTGCAAGTGAAACATAACTCCTCTTTACTCTGAAAATTTAATAGTTTTTGTGTAGCGGCGGTATAAAAGACGGGGCCTTTGTATAAACCTTGGCTGCTAGGGGTTTTAGATTAAGCCTAACTAAAAGAATACCCGTTATGGAATATCCTTTAAAGTTTATAAATGTCAGTTTTTACAAATTTGGCTTCGCCGGACTTGGCGATGAATTTGGAAGATAATTCCCCCGAGACCTTCATCAAATAATTATGGAATTTTCTAACTCGGAAAATTAGAAGGAAACTTTTTTGTATAAGGTAATGCTTTTTTTACCAACACCTTAAAGGCCGGTAATATACCTACAATAACCATTAAATTATTAATTATAGACAATAAGCATAATCATGGGCCCGAGGGGGGATAAATAAGAAACATCATTCATTTGCTTTTATGTGACAATATTCATCAGGTGGTTTGATTGCTATTACATTATTATATTAAATTTAATTACGGATTGTAATAATATCAGAGAAATAAAGCTATTAAGTCACACTTATAAAGTTGAAATACATTTATTTTGATTTAATTCAGAAGAATTAATATGAATTCATTCGTTTGCCCGATTTATTAATTTAAAAAAAATTGAGGGAAATGTGCTTGAAATGTCCAACTCAGAAAGGTTACTTCATGCTATAAAACATATTGGGGAGAATTTACACTAAGTTGAGATTAACACGAAAATCATCATTAAGCTCAGGTTCCGGTGAAGACTCATTGTGCCATAAAACCTAAAATAGATATTCACAATGATAGTGGTTAGCGGACAGCATTCTAGTAAAGAATCTTCATGGTATAAAATATGAATGTAAAATTCTAGGCTTACCATCAATGATTATAGCACTTTTATATAGATAATAACAAAATATATTTCATACAATACTCATACATCAATGAGTAAAAGATAATAATTAATTCGCGTTAATATTATTGTAAAAATCTTTTGGGAAACAAAATGTCAGCTTGTAAATTTATAATTTCTTCTTAAAGGTTTGCCATAATCCATGCCGTGTAATGTTGTATATCGGTATAAAGATTGGGGAATTGTTGAAATCTACAATTGATAGTATTTGTGGCCAGGCCATACAATGTCCAATGATCTCCAACTTGGCAAACTAACGGAGACCCTATGTTATGCTAATTTAAAACAAATAAAAAATTTTAAATCATTTTTTTTAGTCATTTATAGATATTTACACGTTTTTATTTCCACATAAATAATAATGAATCCAAATAAAACAAGTCTGCAATGCAAAAGTTATAGTATGCCATTTTTTAGTTACAATTAAATAGATAAATCGACTGAAAGATTCTCAACTTACATCGCAGGGACCACGGTAATTAGCAAGAGTTGTGGCATTAAGCTTTAAACTTTCAATATCATAGCCAGCGCACACAAGGGTTTCATCGTTGAAGTTTAAACCGTAATAGGGGGAACAGTAGTTTCTGGGGATGAAAGGTTGACAAACTTCGTAAAGGGCTTTATTTTCATCTTCCATATTCTCTGTTTAAACAGAATTTAAACATTTTAAATTTTTTTTTCGTAGACTATAGATTGAGCCTGAATGATAGTCGAAAATTAACAAGCCTTTTTAAGTTTAATGATTATTGTGGTGTATTTTTACAGCTCAAAACACAAGTCCGCCCCGACAAAATTTATAAATATAATTTTATTTCAATAAACCCAATTTATCTTTCCAACCAGTGAAGACGCACGTTTGATCTTTGACTAGTTGATCCATATCGTTAGGTAAACAAATGAGACAATTTGAAAGAGTAGCATAGTGAGTCGACAATTTTAATAAGGCCAAATCATCATAATTCGTAATGCCATCGTAAGTCGGGTGGATTTTGACCGCTTCTACCGAATGTAGAGTACCTTGAGGCTTGGAAAGGGGGTGATTGCATTTGGAATTTACTACCAAATTTCCTGGTGAACTGACAAATAAAAATAATGAAAACAAAAGTAAACACAGGTCTTCAAATATTCACTTTGTGATTAAATCCCGGGATTGGACAAATTACTTGATAAAGAATTTTACGCTGACCAATAACATATTTTTTTTCCCAAGTTGTCAAGATTTTGTTAAAAATGAGGTAAGGTGCAAAAGATGGCCTTTTTAACGTTATTTGAGGCTTTCCCACGCCATTTTACATCTAGTTTAATAACATTCTTAAAATTCTATAGATCATTATTTATTGGTCTACGGGGCCATAATCTTAATATTTGTTGTACCACCACTTTTAGTTTTATTCAAGTTTATCTGAATCCTCCCCGCCTTCCACTATGTTTGGGATAACAAGTAGAGTACATTGTGTACATATTACTTATGCTTTGATTACTAACACTTAAATATATAATGAAACAAATAAACAAGAGTATTTAAAATTGACGAATAAAAATGTATCAATATTAAGAATTATTGTTTAAGAATAATAGTCAAAAAAGCCTTATAATGTATCATTAAAAAAGTAGTTATTTGTAACAAATAATACGATTAGATAAATAAATAATAAAGCTTATAAAAGATAATATTAGCAAAATTACTAAACATCAAATAACAAAATATTTTGAAGAGATTTATATTTAATAATTTCAAAGATTGCAGAGAATCTTTTAAACTTGCATCAAAAGAACCTTTTATAACAGTCAAAAAAAATCAAACAACGTTATTTTTATGAAAAAATGAGCACTTAAAAATGGGTCTATCAGATCATAGGATTCTTAAAAATAATATAAGACGGGAATATGCATATTATCAATGAGCCATATAGATTTTAAAAGTTATTTATGTTTTAGAATTACCTTCTAAATACACAACGGGCAGAAGTAAGAACATAACTCTCTGCAATTAAAACTCCGCTACATATGGGCATTTCATTCTTGATAATTGTTACCTAAAAATATAATACTAATTAGCAACGTGGTATAATTTATTAGAACATGCATGAAGCCGATTTTGGGAGAATAGTCTAATTGTGAACGTTTCGTGTAATATTATTATATATATTAAGTCGACTTATGTCTATTTGGGAAATGAACTAACTTCATTGTAAATAATATAACTTAGATTAGTAAACTGATAAAAAATATTTGAATTAAAGATTAATCACCATCCAAGGCCATTTTTTAATATTAGATTGTTGCCCAAGGTGGCTTTCTTCTTTGATATTGCATCGTGAGTAGTTTAAATTACTTGTGGTCCTACCACACGCATTACCTATAAAAATCAATTGTAACGTTAATAAAATCTCTTGTTAAACTTATACAATGATTTTTACAAATTTTACATTCTCTTCGATTAGATTATTTAATAGATGACCTATAAAATATATAGGACAATTGTAAAATGTTAGAAATACGAAGAGCTAGGCTAATGAAATATATCGAAAGGCTTTTTGTTTAAATATGAACTATTTAAATCATTATTAACTACATTGACCTGGTTTAGAGTAGCTAATTATAATTTGCAACCCAATCTCCTTACTTACTTTTGTTAAGAATTTAAAATAAACTAAAGGGCTCTAGGAATAAATTTAGATTAAATAAATAAAAATATGAGCTCAACACACTTCAAAAATGGGTTTATTTGTAATTATTTAAAGTAAAAAGCGAATATCAAAAAACACCATTACACTATTTGATTGTTATTTAAATAAGATTCTTAGATATATATTAGGATTATATAAACAAAATTGAGTATAGGGTATTGATGTTATGGACACGTCTTATTAGATCCACGCTGATGGAGTAGTTTAAATTACTTGTGGTCCTACCACACGCATTACCTATAAAAATCAATTGTAACGTTAATAAAATCTCTTGTTAAACTTATACAATGATTTTTACAAATTTTACATTCTCTTCGATTAGATTATTTAATAGATGACCTATAAAATATATAGGACAATTGTAAAATGTTAGAAATACGAAGAGCTAGGCTAATGAAATATATCGAAAGGCTTTTTGTTTAAATATGAACTATTTAAATCATTATTAACTACATTGACCTGGTTTAGAGTAGCTAATTATAATTTGCAACCCAATCTCCTTACTTACTTTTGTTAAGAATTTAAAATAAACTAAAGGGCTCTAGGAATAAATTTAGATTAAATAAATAAAAATATGAGCTCAACACACTTCAAAAATGGGTTTATTTGTAATTATTTAAAGTAAAAAGCGAATATCAAAAAACACCATTACACTATTTGATTGTTATTTAAATAAGATTCTTAGATATATATTAGGATTATATAAACATAATTGAGTATAGGGTATTGATGTTATGGACACGTCTTATTAGATCCACGCTGATGGAGTATACTCTCACTATCACTAAAGTCTGAGAAGCACGTCTCTTAAGGTCCTTTTTTGCTGATGCCCCTCCCCATGGTATAAATCTTAGTTGAAACACAAAAGGGCGAGGGTTGTTGATTTTGAGCACCACCATATGTACCGTATTATAGCTACACTTAACTTAACCATTCTCAACGCGTTTAACTAGCATGCCTGCCCGGCACAGCCCACAGCGTGATGTTGACAACACCCCGTAACGTAATCTAATAGCACTTCTGAGTCTCTAAGTCAAAATTAAATACTAGTGACTTTGTACCATCACCATGCCCACATTGAAAGTTTTTAAAGAAAAAAGATGGTAGCACTTCTGGTATGACACTTTAATTTACATCATAATATTGCTCTGGCACACCCATCGGCGAGAACCTTAGCAGGCCCGAACAACATTAGTAAATGCTGCGACATAAACTTTTGAATTCCTGTTTAATTCCTTAGACACATATATTTCTAACCGGGACAAAGAAGGTTAAAGAAAATACTATTATTTTCGTGTATTTCTTTGTCTAAAATCGGTTGGTTTGGATTAATAAAGTAGGTAGAGGGAAATGGAACGCGATATTTCGGGTTATTATAGCCTAGTGATGGGAAAACCTCAGGTTTTGTCGACCTAACCTAATGGGTTAGGTTAACTTTTCAAAAAATCTCTGAGGTCTTTGAAAAACGCTAACCTCTGCCTCGAGGTTAGAGGTCAATATCAACCTAAAACCTTGAGGGCAATATGTGTAGACTAACCTAAAAGTTAGATTAGAGCGTAAAATTAACCTAAATGCTATAAGGTTGGTCAATAGAGATAGCCTAATCCTTTAGGTAATTTAATTTACCTAAGGTTAATATTTTTTTATATCTGTAAAATTTCTACTTAACTACGGTCTTTTAGCACTTTGTCTGCTTTATTTTTTACATACATAGAAATTTTAAGATTTATTCCAATTAAAAATAAGGCAAATTAAACTAAAAATAAAATTTTAATTTATTTTAATTCTTCAATTTTTAAGAAAAAAATTGAGATTAGGCTTTTAAATATATACCTACCTCTTATATATTGTTTTGTTTTTAATTGCCACCATTTTGTAACCGCAACTAACATCATCATAAGCATAACAGACTACTTTCAAATAGAGAAGATAGAAGTAGCTAGATACAATACAACCACTCTCAGTAAAGCTACATCGCACACAAAAGGAATATGTTACAAAATGGTGGCAATATAAAATAAACACTTTATGTACGTATATATTGATAAACTCAAATCTCGATTTCTTCCATAAAAATTAAATAATTAAAATAAAATAAATTTTTATAATTAGTTTGCTTTATTTTTAATCTGAATTAACCTTAATTCCTATTTTATATATAAGTAATATAAATATGACATAGTGCTAAAAGAACATGAATAAGTCGCAATTTTACAGTATATAAAGAAATATTGACCTAAGGTCAATTAAATTAACCTAAAGCTTTAGGCTATATATATTGATCAACCTAATAGCTTTTAGGTTAAGTTTAAGCTCTAACCTAAGCTATAAGCTTCTTAATTGACCTCGAGGTTTAAGATTCATTTTTACTTTAAACCGCGATGCAGAGGTTAGCATTTCTAAACGACCTTAGAGGTTTTCAAGGAACCTCTAACCCAGCCTAAGGTTGACCTCAGCTTGAATCACGCCTAACTTTTTCCCACCACTATTATAGCCCATCATCAGGGGGAAAATAAGGTGAGGATGAAGTCACAAAAAATAAAAATGAAGTAAAGTGAGTTAATGGGTAACATAAACACGTTTATAAATAAAACAATCATTAAAAGCCTGTTTATGATCGGTTTGATATAATATAGATTTTTAGATTATTTACAGAATTTTAGAACCGTTTGTTATTAAACCTGTTTAGCCGCCCAAGCCAGGCCCTATAACAATTTTTTATTTTCAAACGCGTCCATACCCGCCCACTCACCGGGCGTGCCCAGATTTCTAATTACCTTACGATTACTATTACTGCTAGTTTATTCTTAGGGGCATTACGTGACGAATACTATATCATAGAATAAATAAATATCAGACCTGCTTACAAAATAGTAGAGACTGGGTTTAAAGCTTACCAAAAAAAATAGATCAAGTCAGGGGCTACACCAAATATCGGCATTTTGCAATAATCCTCGTTTTTTCATTGAGAAAAATTAACATTCCTGCAATCGGGACCACAAATGCCCGACCCAGCCCGCTGCCCGAGGGCCGGGCCGGACAAGTGAATATATTTAGAGTTTTGGGCAGGCCCGGAATGGCAATATAATAAGATTTAGGCAATTTGGGCTTAATATTTTTATATAATTGTTGTATATGTGAATACGTATATTTGTATATCATTTTCTACAGATTATATTGCTATAATTATGTATTTTAATATTGTAAAATTTATGATGTTAATTTAAGGAGAATTCAAGGGATAATAAGAACTTATGATTTTAATTTGATGGATAAGGACTCATTGAATTAAAATACACAATTCTCCCCACATCCATAGAAAACATCTTTCCTCTTAAAGAATGAATCACCAATATACAACAATAATAATTATGTTTTTGTGTATTACCCTGTCAGTTATTTATTTGATTGTATAATTTTGTTATATATTTGTTACAAAATACAACTTATGGGTTTTAAAAAATTTAAAAAACATTATTTCGGGTCGGGCTCTATTTTGAATCGAATATATAAAAAGGGATTCCAAAAATTATTTATGCTTGAAAGTTATTTTAAATATTATAAGACGAAAATACACTAAATTTAAATTTAGTAGGCATACACAAAATATTAAAATAGCACTTTACATATAATATTCTAATTAATGCCATCTTGACGAAATTTTTAATTAGAGACAATTTAAATAATTTTGATACTGAAGAATAAAATTAATTTAATGGTTTGGGACCATAATAAATCATCTAATTTGCAACCTGCGATCATCGTGTATTATATAACAAACAAAACTCACTAAAATATCGATATTTTTTCCTTTTTACCTTGAATATTTTTATATTCAATCTTTGAATTTTTATAAATAAATTCATTTATAGCGATATTTAGAAATAAAAAAACTTGATTTGAATCGAATTCGAATCTTAAATTTTTTTCGAATCGAATTCGAATTTTTATTTTAATATCGACTACTCTCGAATCGAATATTTTTTCAAACAAAATTTTCGAATCCGAATCGAATACTAAAAATATTTGATTCGATTCGAAATCCAGAGGCGTAGTGAAAAGACCACAGTGGTCAATTTTTAGTGCTTAGCTCCCTTGTTTTAAAATTTTTCGACACCTGCTTCATCTGCATCGAGTGAGAGGTGTTTTTCGTCAGCGGGCCGGATTTATGAAAACCGGAGAACAAATTTAAACACGGAAAATTTTGATGCCTATTTTTTTGCATCAAAATAGTTCCATTATCGATTTATAATCTTATTATCTGTGTTTTATTTTTTAATTAAAAATTTTACCAAAATTGAGTTTGATTAAATTCCTGCAATTATAAAAATTCCGGGCCGGGTCCGGGCCGGGCCTTGTTTGTAAAACTGCTAAAATTTGGGCCCGGGCCGGGCTTGTTTTTTTTCTATTTTAAATTCCAGGCCCGGGCCGGGCCTTAAAAAAATCGATTTTGCAGGTATCTCTGCCTGCAACTCCCCAAGAAATGGATAACAAAATAACTACTACTTTTAGATGAGATTGTGATTAAAATTAAACCATTTTTTATTTTCATAATACATTAGGTTAAATTTGAACTTGCGAAAAGACTTCCAATTAAAAATAAAAAATTAATATTTAATATAGAAATAAAAAAGAGACTTTTAACAACTATAATTATTAAAATGATAAGCAAAAATATCTTAAATAATATGAGTTTATGAAATACTTCCACTTTTAGGGGATACATCAGAATGTCGGAACTTTCCCACGCTATTGTAAGTAATACCGATTTGAATAATCCCGAGTATATGAGCTATATAGTATAAAAATGGAGTAAACATAATTCTGACCTCAGCGATGCCATCCATCAGAGACAGATAGAGCTAAATGTATATTTATTTAGATGGATGACTGAGTAAATATGCAATTTACCACCTAATTCACATGTTTGGAAGGATTTTGATTTCCCTTTAGTCCTTAAAATAAATTTCAAATATTAATTTACCCATTATAAACCTTTAACCGGATTTGAATAACAGTATATTGGTATTATTCTTACTACGAAAACTGATTATAAATATAAATTAGTATGCAATCGAGTTATAGCCCTATTTTAAACACCATATAGAGATGCAGACTTGAAAAAAACGTCAATAAATGTTTATATTGTGATTGGAATTATTTGGTATATAATTAGATAATGCATAATTATTTTTTACTTTCAAAGTGTGGTAGAGACCTTTTATAAGTTGTTAAATCCTAACTCAATCAACTAATATCCAATAAGTAAGTTATTAAATTTTAAATTTTTGAACTATTAATTAGATCAGGTCATCCGCATGTTTTATTTGTCCTATTTTATAAATATTTCTTTGGCATTATATCAACCAGTGAACTTTACAGAATTTTTACTATGATCTATTTTGCTGAAAACTTTTTTATAATTTATAGTAAATGTTTGTGGAAATTAAGGTGAGATGCTCGATCAAATATAAAAGTTTTCAGACTAAAAAATTTAATAATTATTTGGAAAATAAGAAAAGGGAGGGTATAATTTATTAACATATTTACATCACAGAGCCTTTGGTGTCCACAAAGGATATATGACGCAACTATATATCCGACCAAGTTTATCTTTAGAATTTAAATTCCCCTAATGTGGCAAAAACAAATATTGTTTAGTTTATAATTTGACAATATATAATATTCAAGTTTTGATATTGAATTTGTTCGTGCGCAATTTGAGCTTAAATATTTTTAAACTTTTGGCCCTACTTTAGCCCGAGGCCCGGCCCAACATTTTTCTAATTTTAACCTTTTTACAGATTTTGCATTTAAAATTTGTTTACCCTTTGTTGTGGTTTAGTCTTTATCTCCCCTTCTTCCCCCTCCCCCCTCTCTCCCCCTCGCTTTGTTAAACGCGTGCTAATGCCAGCTGCGCTGGCAAGACAAGCGTGGATTTATGAGATTATTGTACTTTAATACACAGTTGAGATTTTCCGATATATGTAAAAAAAACGCGTTGGCATAATATTTTTCGCGGATTATTTTTATTATTCCTTCGCGCGGCTACGAACATTATGAATTATGTTATTCGGATAATAGAGATTGGAGTATTCAGATTTAATAATTTAAATAAGGTAAGAGATATTAGTTAATTAAAATTAAAGATGTCAATAAATATAAAAATAAAATTGGTTAAAAATATATTTGTCTCAATAACATTAATTAAATAAAATTAGATTTCCATTAATCTTTTTTTTTCGTTGGTGTCAGAATAAATTGATACTCAAATAATTTTTGACTTGAAAGTTTTAAAAGAAGAATGCTATTTGTTTGGATTTTATATTTTTGGATTAACATTAAGTATAATATTTTGAGATTTAAATTCCATCGGAAGTTATAATAACTTAAATTTCGGGGTAATAAAGGTATGGCAATATTTTTAATCCGATTAATTAGTTTAAGTCCCATTAGAATCGCGCGAAGGTAAACATTTTTTATTATGCCTGTTTTATTCCTTCAATTTTTCCGCCTTCTTTTTGCCTGAAATACATTTTATATTTATGAATATGATTGACGCACGTGACTGTCAATCGTCGTCTGTCATTATCCTTGATTGATCAGCTGGTATCGGATAGTGCGATAATAGGGCCCTGAAGGTATGTAATTCCGGTGCTGTGGGATGCTATTGCGATTCCGGAAAATTATGTTTGTATCTGCTTCATGATAGCGATATGGCGGGTGGACAAAATGACATTATGGTACGTAACGTTATGCTTGTGGTTTGATAGGGCAGTGTAGTCAATATGCGCTGAAGCGTAATGCCGGTGCATAGGGACGGTAGGGCCAAGCCCGAATTAATTCTGCCGGTACGGAGCAATGCATGTACGACTATGATCCGGGTATGAAGTTTAGTATTATTGCATGCGCGCACGTTTAACCCAAATGCGAATTCATTTTCAGAGGCTTAATGCCTGTTATGACCTGTTTTTTTTGGCTATACGCCGTATCACCTTTATAGTTTGGATGAGGTCGAATTTCCTGGGTGGGCAATTTGCCGATTGCGCATGGTGTGATTTATATATTTGATTGGTTACCGGAACGTCGCACGTGGTTTGATGAAAGGTAATACCATCGTAGTCAGGTCCAAGGTTACCTTTCGTGGGGTTCATAGCTCGCAGGTAATTATGGTAGGCGGAGTTGCATTTTATGCGAAATACGCCTGTGACAATTTTTTACGTTTAATGATGTCGCTGGTGCCCATTTCGGCGCCGATTGAGGTGAGGTATAGCAACATCACCTATAATTTAACGGAAATATCCGTACTCTTGTGGTCGAGAGGCTAGTAGCTCTTAGTGAGGAGCGGGCTGAACGACTTAGGATGGCGAAGATGTTTCTGTCTTGTTCTCTTGGGGGCAAACATGGAAATCTCTTTGGGTTGCGTTAAACGAAAATTGGATAGAGTATCCTGAACCCAACGACGCTCAGATACACGTGGTCAATAGTTAGCCATTGATATGACGTTACCTCACAACAACCCCCCTCTCGTAGTAAGCTCGACGGGGATGTACAATCAAATTTTGGGTGAATAAAATTAAATCAAAAAGATTGACTGAAGGACCAAGCCAGATATGCAATTCGATACGTACGCTCGAACAAGAGACAAGAGAAAAACGTATGCGGTCAGAAACTCAGGTCCGACCACCGTGCGGAGAGAGGTCAACACTCGGGTCGGAGGAAGGTACCTTGAAGGGTATAGTGTTGTGGTTTAGTCTTTCTCCCCTTCTTTCTCCTCTCCCCTCTCTCCCCCTCACTTTGTTAAACGCGTGCTAATGCCAGCTGCTCTGGCAATTCAAGCGTAGATTCATGAGATAATTGTACTTTAATACACAGTTGAGATTTTCCGATATATGTAAAATACGCTTTGGCATAATATTTTTCGTGGATTATTTTTATTATTCTTTCGCGCGGCTAGACATTATGTATTATGTTATTCGGATAATATAGATTAGAATATTCAGATTTTATAAATAAAAGAAGTTAGAGATATTAGGTAATTAAAATTAGAAGTTGTAAATAAATATAAAAATAAATTGGCTAAATTAAATTTGTTAAGTTTGATAAATGAAATTTGTTAAAGCTTAATTAAATTAAACTTCTTTTTACCTTTATATTATGTAATGAAATTGAGTGTTATTAGCATTCAATTTTAAACAAGGACAATTCGTTCCGGTAGTGGCCACGACCCTCAATAATTTAATACTCTAGGGTGCCAATTTCTTAAACAAATATAAAAATATATTATTCCAATTTCACAAGCTTCAAACAACTTTTCTACATGTAGCAGAAAATTGGAAAGTGTAAAATCGAGAATAAATTCGAACCATCTCTAGCCTGCTCATTATTTTAATATATTTTAGCATGTATTCTATATAGAGCTGTGAAAAACTAGTTCTTTAAACTAGTTCACCATTTTATTTACTTACAATTGAATTACTTTTCTAAAAATGGAACTAGAACTAGTTCGTTGTTTTAAGTTGAGCTTGAACTAGTTATTTTCTTAAAATTCTGAACTTGAACCTTACAATATAAAAGAAATAGTTCATCAAAAAAATTATTTTTTAAAATGAATTTATTATCTGAGTTTGATTGTTTTTATAAAAAAGAGCGATTTATTACACGCGCCTTTTTAATATCAAAGAAAACAACAACATCGAGCCTATATTACTGTCAGTAAAAATTATTTGTTTAAATTTTGTGATTCATATGCTCCTTTAATTAGAAAAGATGGATATTGATAATTTCAAATATATCCTCCGAAGTGGAGAGTGTGAATGATGTAGCATGTTTTGATCTACCTAACTCTTTGTCTTGGCCCTCGAAGATTATTTCAAATTCGTAGCCTCCTATAAAAATTCAATTAAGGCCAGATGTAAATTATGTTCAGTTAAGTAGGTAATAGCTGCATCTTGAACATCAACAGCCAACCCATGGAGGCATATAAGGGTAATAAATGAGTGCAACTAATATTACTATAATCTCCTAAATATAGAAAAACCTTATTGATGGATGTGGCGTTAAGAAGTAAAAAAATATAAGGCTTTTTGCTGAAATTTAATTTCTCTTCCAAGAGCGGTTACGAATGGCTCGAAGCTATCCCGAGCAGGAATTTGGGACTCCATATGTCTGGGGAGGAGTTACGCATAGCAATAGGCCTCCGTCTCGGATGTGACATAGTATCCCCTTTCGTATGCGATCTCTGCAAACAGCAGGTCCAACCCAATGGTCATCATCCCCTCCATTGCAAATACAGCAAAGGCCGCAACCCCAGGCACACGGCTATCAACAAAATCATCGGCCAGTACCTTAGGAAGGCTGGCTACCCAAACACCTTGGAGCCTGTCGGCCTTAGCACCGCCGATGGGAAAAGACCGGACGGGGTCACACTCATCCCATGGTCCCATGGACTGAATCTCACTTGGGACTTCACCACGGTCGACATATTTGCCCCATCCAACTCCTATCCCGACCTTAAGTCAGTGCAGAGAATAGGAAGACAGCCAAATATTCTTCCCTCGCGGACACAATATTCATTCCCTTAGTGTTAGTGGCAACCACAATTGGAAATTTAGGCGCTGAAGCTCTCGCTCTCCTGAAACAAAATGGAAAAGCCATCTCCAGCGTCTCTTTAGATTTGAAAGAGTACTTTAATATCAGGCAAAAGATCACAATGGAAATCGTTAAATCCAACACGATTTCCATACACGGATCAATGCCATCCGTTTAGTTATAGCGCGTTTTTATGTTTTTTTTAGTCGTGTATGTAATTTTTTGTATATCTTAAGAGTTGAAATAAACAAATTAATTAAAACAAAAAATTTATTTAATATTTTATTTATATTAATTTTTTTTTGAATTTTTGCTAAGGGGGGGGGGGGCTTGGCGCCACTGAAAACTACATCATTGTTTATATATAGGATAGAATAGATTACCACAAATAATATTTAATTTGATAGTCAATTATAGGTTTGAATATGCATATGCTTTATCTATATATGCACAAGTAATAACTTAAAACACAAACCATAATATTTATAACAATTATTATATTAAATGTAATCGCTTAATTAGTCACTTCCTAGCATGGGGTGGTCTAATGATTCGTAGCAATTTTCAGAAACATACTCGGGGATACGCATTTCTTCGAAAATTAAATTCGAAAAATTAAATATATATATATGTTTCCAGGTTATAAGTGTCTCAAAATCGTTTATGCAATTAAACTATAATATTTTAACCATTTCATTTAATTATTAATTAAAATAATTTTCAAATTTTGGTCGAGGGGAAAGAAAAGTCCCGCTTTCCTCCCCCTTGGCTACGTACCTGCCTTACAGGAAGAGTAATAAAATATGCTGGAAAGATGAAAGACATTATTAAACCAAGGTAAGTTGTTGGCACCAAATGTACAACGGCAGACTGTTGGAATGCATTTAATAAGTAATATTTATCGTAAAAATAAGTCATTAACGAAGAAAGTATAGAAAGAATTGATGCAATTTTAGCTTGCAAATGTTTAGACGTAGGATGTCCTATGCAAAGCTCTTATACAAACTTATAAAGAATATCATATTTAAAACAAAAATATGTGACATTACAGGTAATGTCAAATTGTCAGCGCTTTTAGGATCTATTAATACTATACATTATTTACTTTTTAATAGGATTTTTAATGGAAAGGATGACAATGAGGATATACTTGCTCGTGCTGGTTTAGAGGGTCAGAATAAAGAAGATAATGATTATCTCCTCAAATATAAGAGATGTGCCGGTAACACATAAACCTGATGGCTACTACTGAATCTCGGTCTCGTTTAGTCTTGAAAAACCAAGACGAGACGAGAATTTTTACCTCGAGACGAGACGAGATTTATCAGCGAGATTTCGGCTTTAGATTTTTTGAGACTTAATTTAGCTAATTAATAATTTTTATTTAATGAGATTTACATTTAGGATATTAAATGCAAATTTATATGATTTTGAAACTTTTGTTACTAAATTACCTACGCACCTAATTATCCGCTTCGCGCAAATTTTAAATTTGTTATATAATCTTCAGTAGACAACATAGTATTAGTGGCCCATAGGGTATGAACAATTAATTATGTATTTATTACTTACTTTTATTTGTATAGCATTGTAAATGCGCAACAACTTCATCATCCAACTCAAAAAAGAGCAAGCTGCTCAAACATTTCTTAGTATACAAGGATGAATAAAATAATGGGGAAGTGTAAACTGTGCTTTAAAGCAGTAAAAATGACTCATAGCAATATTTAAGGTTTGCAACGACATCTTAAACGTTACCATCACAAGGACTACCTTTACCCTACTCATGTTAATAAGGAATTAAACTGCCCAAAAACTTTTTTCACACAACCTAGATGCTTCAGAAAATCTAAGCATTTAACCGTTATTATATGTCAAACATATTTTTTAAAAATAACTGAATAATTGTATATATTATATAATTAGTTAATTAACAAAAATAATTATCCCAATTTAGCAACAATAGCTAGAGATTTTCTGAGCACCCCGGCGACCTCGGTGCCTGCCGAAAGATTGTTTTCGAAGGCATCTCTGACTATTCGAAAACATCGTAATAGATTAACTCATGCCTGTCAGAAGCTTGCTATGCTTAAACTCATGCACCTCAACAATTTTCAACCCATCACATCCGTAACATTTTACGTCAAAATGTGGCTTGGCAGATGCATTCAAATTCACTGAATTTTTTGCAAAATGCTGCAATTTATCAATCAATTAAAATATGAACATAAGCTTTTTCAGTACGTAATTAGTTTATGCGAAAATTAATGATAAAGGGATTTAGTAAATACTTTGTTATATATAATGGGATGTCAAACTATAATAGAATTGTTTAAATTTTATATTTAACAACTTTAATTAAATTATATATGGGCATATAACGTAAGATCTCAAAGCTTATATTTTCTTCCAATAATAATACCTATTTTATTATATTTGCAATGTTCAGATAACTACTTGTTATAAATAATGATAATATTTGTAAAAGTATACTCTAGATTTTTGTCATCATGTTAACGTTATTATATAAGATCTCAATAAATTTATTATGTTAAACTAAAATGATACTATTAAACTTTATCCTTTTATTGAGCCAGTGCCAGGAAATAAAAGTTATTAATTAGCAACTTTATTCCTTCGAATCAAGTAGTTTATAACGCCTCTATTGAAACTTCCTACCTTAAGTTACTCATCTAGCTTGTGTTTAGCGGTTTGAGCTAAAAAAATTAGTTCTATTATGACCAATATATATATTATGTAATAATTTATAAGAGCCAGAAAAAAAATATGTATGGTATAATTATTTTTAAAAGTCGAGACGAGACGAGATCGAGATTTTTCTAGGTCGAGAGGACGAGATCGAGACTTTAATAATCGCACCCGAGACTAGACGACATCGAAACACTATGTACCCTTTGTGAAGATAATTATTTAATATCATGATGAGTATGTTTAAATCATGGCTTATTATACACCTACCATAAGCCAAATTCATATTTGTTTGCAGAACATGGTTAGTTTAGAATGGGGTGAACCCTGAAAGGATGCTATTTTAAAAGGGATTAGCATCAATTAAATATAATTTAATTCTAATATTAAAAATCTTATAGTTTCAAATTTTTCAGATCTCTATGATGACGACAATGTTATTGCAGCTGTCCTGCATCCAATGTTTAAAACGACTGAGCTTGGATAAGATTATCAGAAAATCCAGAGGAAGAGTATAAAATTTTTCACTAAATGCAAAAAATATTTGCTGGACGACCTAAATATCTAAACCCATTTCCACCCTCTCATTTTATCAATCCAACATTACCATTATTTAACACAAATTCTATATTATATAAACCTTCATTTACAATTAGTTAAAATTTCTAGATATCAGACGTGATAACCCTAATAACGAAATCAAACTGAATAACTTTGAAATATATAATAAATTTCCTTATTAAAAACTTTTTATTGAATGTTTGAAAGGCTTTTTCGTTTAGGAAAACTTATCTTTGGGGATAATTAATTAAATGATAATTTTGAAAACAATATTTATTCAAGTCCAATTCCCATCTGATTTTATTATCAATTGGAATTATATATTTTATATTGTTCCAAATGTAAAATAAAAGTTTTACACATAAAATTGTTTCAAAATTATATATTGCCCCCTCTAATTGCAATGCTGTTAGCGCCCATCTGTCTATATGTGATTTTTATAAAGTTAATGCCTGTGTAAAACGTTATAATATCACAAATCGAATTTTTTTATTAGCGGAAGTTAAAGCTTTATATGATTTTAATTAAAAGACCCCAATTTGCCAAGGAGCGAGATTTATAACTAAATTTATTTAGGTTTATTATAACTTAGCAGTATTTATATTTCTTGATTCCTTTATTAAAGAATCATAAAAAAACAAATTCTATGATATTTAAATATTTTTTCAGCAAAATCCGTCAGCCATTGTGCCAGAGACGGAATTTTTTGGCTGAATTTTAATCAAGTAATTTAAACGGCACAAACATCAAGCTAAAATAAAATTTTAATTATGGTATCTTGTCTCACTTAAATTGCCCTAAATATGGTCGACACCCTAACAGCTTTTAAATTATATTTAAACCATTGCTTAAGATGACGTCACTTTATTGTCATCCCAACATCATGCACCGATGAGCAAAGAATTTCTAAACTCAGGAGATTAGAAAATTATTTAAGGACAGTATGTCAATACATCAAATATAAACAAGCAAGCGGATTAAGATCGCATCTTTGACCATCAATACCATGATGATGTAGGGCAATCAACAATGTATGCTAACTTTCGCTAGAAAATATAAACTGGACGTTCTGTGTTTACAACAAACTCGGATCCCTCTCTCCAGAGTCGATAATATAACTCAGACTATACGATATACCATTCAAGTATTAGTTATAACTCAGCTACATGAGTATCCACAATTATAAATAAACGTCTCACAGTCTCGAGTATCGATTGGGTTAGTGACAGAATCCTTATCCTCAATGTCACATTCGGGTCTCGCACACTTTCATTGATAAACGTCTATGTCCCAACATCATCATATAAACTTCAATTATTGAAAGACTTTTTCACTCTCCTTCCAGGAAAGATCAAAGCTTTAAATCGCAGATCATTGCCTGTATCATTGGCGACTTCAACTCTTCTGTTAGGTACACTGATCTTGATGACTCCGGATTGGTTGGCCCTAACTCATTAGGTACAAACAATAGAAATGAGATCTTTCTGAAAAAATGGTGCAGAGCGTCGAAGTGGCGTATTGCTTTCCGAGCTTCCCACAGATCAGCTGGCTACATTTAGATAAAGGATAGTTCCCAAATAAGCCAAATAGATCACCTGCTGTGCAGGTCAAGGCATTATAAAACTGTTAAAAACTTTCGTGTAATACAAGACACTATCATTGAAAAAGCGGATCACTGCGCCATAGCAGCAGAGCTGGTAGTAAAATTAGCCTGCGAATCAATCATTGCGCAATATTTCAAGATAAGGCCACAAGGTTTATCAGGTACAACCGAATTCAGGGAAAAACTCCGCTCCAAATTTAGATATTTTTCCGCTATACCTATCAGTGAGTTGAGTTTGAAAATATCCGCTATATTTGCTCATGCCCCATAATGCCAGAATCAATTAAAGACAAAAATTTTCTCACAACAAACGCTAGGGCTAATGAAAACAAGATATCGGCTTTTTTCGATGATAAAAATTTCTCCTACAAAGCTCTTGCCTGTCGGCCCCCAGCAAGCGCATCAAGTCAAGCATAAGACAGGATAAAATTCCTTATATTAATTCGAGAACTAGTGAGGCAGAGGCGGCGGCTCGCTCAAATAACACTCATCAACTATTTAACATAATAAAAAACCTAAATCGTAGCTCGTTTTTAAAAAGGGCACTACAACATAAAAACAGTTAGTGAGTCAAATGATTCCTTGGTGCAAACCAAAACATGGGAGCTTTTTTTCGATCTATTTTATCCCCCCAGTTCAAAGTGCCAGTATTGGACATCTACAGAGATTTCATAATAAATTTTAAAGGACCTCCGGCACTCCCAATTTTAACTGACCCACCATCGGTATCTGATATCAACAGAGCAATCAAATCACTTAAAACCCACAAAGCGGCCGACCTGATAGGACTCACCTCAGAGGCACTAAAAGTGGATCATTACATCTCTGGACTATGCTACATCTTCTCTTCTGTAAGGTCTGGGCGAAAGAAGAGGCATCAGAATCCTGGTCACAAGGACGCCTTATCCAACTTTTTAAAAAAGGAGATCCATCCGATTCTAATAATTACAGGGGAATCACAATAATAAATCTCGAGTCCAAAATATTCATTAAAATACTCTCCGACAAATATATAGTGAGGTTGAGGGCATCCTCAAACATAATCAAGCTGGGTTAGGAAATGCCGGACCACAACGGAACACATCATCACACTGAGAAATATGATAGATGTATCGCGTTTCAGTGGGGACCTTTTGGTTTTAGTCTTCCTAGACATTTTGAAAGCGTTTGAATCCCTTTTCCATCTTTAAATATGGGAGTTGCTATGTCTATTGGGAATTCCCAAAAAATTGATCCTTATGATCTTCCTGATCTATAAAGATATGAAAGTAATAGTATCACATCTACAACACAAATCAGACCCGATCCCGGTGACAGTGGGAGTTAGACAGGGCTGGCCACTGGCTCCTCTTCTTTTTATAATAGCGATGGACTTGATTATAAAGCGGTCTATACTCGGTTACGCTGGTATCAATGTAAATGGTATCAACATATCATCACTTCTTTTTGCGGACGATATATGCCTTATCGCTTCGTCAGTATCACAGGCTCAATCGATGGTTGATAGATTTGCTACTCAAGCGAAACAAGCAGGGTTGTTTATAAATGCTGGTAAGTGCTCTATGTTTGTAATAAATAATCAATCGGAGGAGGAGTTAATTATTTAAAATAACCCAGTATCAGCATCCCACAGAGTTAGGTATCTAGGAGTGGAACTAACAGATACTTATGTTGGTGGAGACTTGGATGTAAAGCTCCGGTGAACCCTTACTCTTATTCGGCAATCTGGCGCTCACGCCAACTGGTCCTCAACACCCGCCTGAGGATCTTTAAAGTTATGATTCTACCGGCCCTTCTCTGTGGGTACGATTCTTGGTCGTTGCGTGCTCCCGGAATAAAAAACTCCAAGTTAACATTAACAAAATGCTACGAATCGTATGTCGAATCTTTTATCCGGCAACGATAACAAACGAAAATCTATGGGTGCGTTGTAAAATTCCTCCAATTAAAAATATTATGTTAACAAAGAAGTGGAATTTTTTAGCGCATCAGGCCCGAAGGAAAGGTACAAATTATTGCCTGTCTTCCCTGTTCTGGGATCCTCCTTCACTAAGGGGCTTTAAGTGCAACGGCAGTTGGCTTCACAAGACTTTTCGTGAAATTTAATGATCAAGACTGGAATTCAATGTTGACAATAATGCAAAATAGGAAACTATGGATAGAGTTATCAAACCAACTATCCTGTCTTTCAACTACAAGGGTGTTACATCTTATTCATAATAAACGCTCACCTAGAATGTTTTCTTTAATCTTCATGGGGTTGTGTATTACATATTAACATGCCATAATTACACTGCATATTAATCAAATTTGTTACAGGAACATTACACACGTTGCCACCAACGTGGCCTTTGCGCCATTTGGCGTGAGAAGGGGCCCAACCTTAGATTGCACTTACTAAGCTCTTGGACGTCTTCGCGGCAATCATACACACATACAATTAAATTAATTGGCATTACTAATAAATCATCGAAAATGCTCCCACCTCACGTGAAATTTTAGATAGACAATCGCTGGGCAAAGAAAAAGGTAAAGATTATTTATTATACTCTAGACTTAATACACAGAATAAATACCTTTATCTTAAGTTATATTTGTCTAAATTTTTCTGCCAGAACCCGGCATTGTCCAAAACTAAATGCCCGCCAGAGCCCGCCTGAACTCTTCGAAGAGTCAACCCAGCCATCCCCAAATCATTATAGGTGTCCAGCTGCCCGACCCAAAATGATTCATTTTTTATCTTAATTTTGTCATATTAAAAAAATTGATTTTAATTGTCAATTATTTGGAAACCACCATTAATTATTTTTATTATACAACCAGATAAAAAATGACAAAAATACAATAGTTCGCTATATGAAAAATTTAATTAAGCTCCAATCTTGTTATGGTGCCCGCCCGGGTCTTAAATTAAATTATAGCCGTAGGGCCGATCGGTTGGCATTTCAGGGTTTTGATTTTAATTGTAATTACAAATAAAATTAATGTAAATTTTTTTGGCAAATTCTTACCCCCCCCCCCCCCTTTTTAAGAAAATCCTAGGTACGCGTCTGTACTTGGTAGTATAATTCTACTAATAATTAAATTTTAGTAAGTAGCAAATTGGAACACTAAGCTGTTAAATATATTAAGATTAAAAATCAGGCTACCAGGCCATTTCTCGAGGACATCAAACAATGATAAGTTTGTAAAATTGTGTCGCTAACTACGAGTATTTATTTATACAAAAGAGCTGTTATAATTGGATATAAATCTAAACTCGATAAATTCATAGTTCAATTCTGAAAATTTATATTATCAAGTTGATATTTCCGAAATAAGGTTAAGTTAATAAAAACGCAGTAGCTATAATTTTAAGTTCAAATTTGAACAAAGTAGTTAAATAAAGATTAGTAGATTTATTTGTTCATTGTAACCTATTGATGGCAGTATTTTTATATTGGCTCGACTCTAATTAAATTCTATCAATTTAAAAAAAATTTCTGATGGTTTAGTTTTATAACTACTTATATTTTTACGTTAATTAAAATATATTATTTAAGCATATTTATACTTATAAAATCGAGAATGGGACACACGCGGGTTTAAAATATGTTTAAATATATCATTCTAGCTTTTGAGGACAAACTTTAAAGTGAAAGAAAGGCTTTAGGTGACGAAAATTATTATAAAATAATTTTCCATAGTTCAAAATATAAAGTACTTCTTCAAACATACATAAATTGTGAAATATACACCTTGTAGGGGGGACTTAAAATATGAGGTGAGTTTATTGGTTATAATCCATTAATTTTTAAAACTAAATATTACATGTATATGATCTTGAATATTGCTAAATTTTATCTTGGTAAACTGATTTTACGCCCATTACCGAGGTTTGAACAACTTCGAAGGATTAGAATTCAACTCTTTTTTATAAAGGTTAAAATTGCCACAATTTTAAAACCCGTCATTTTATGATTTTATTACATATATATTGACGAAATAAGCTTGATAAATGTATCATTTGATTTCTTATAAGCGAAAACTAATATAATAATTTAATTGTCTTAATTCACATTTAAATTCATGAGAATGCGAAAATTTCATTAATATGCTAAGTATTAGTTTGAGGAAAAAGTTCGTAGAGTTTTTATCAAAGTCTTTTATTTAACGATTATTTATTGTAATAACAATAACTTATTCAATAATATATTCGCCGTTGCTGTTTACGACCTCCTCCCACCTTTTGACCAATTTTTCGATGCCATTACGTTAAAAACGACCGGCCTGGTATCGAAGAAGTTGTTGAGCCAGTTTTTAAGGCCCTCTACATTGTCCAAGGTAACGCCCCTCATATGGTTCGAGAGAGAGCGGAAAAGATGGTAATCCGTCGGTGCAAGGTCCGGAGAATATGGTGGATGCTGAAGGACCTCCTATTCGAGCTCTTGGAGTGCGGCTTTTACGACTTGAGCAACATGGGGCCTTGCGTTGTCGTGAAGGAGTATGGTCTGGCCTTGTCATTGGGATCTTTTGAGTCGAATAGCCTCATTCTCGCGGTGTAGCTGGGATATATAGAGCTCCTTGTTGACCGTGGCATTCCTTTCCAGAATTTCCCAATGCAGAATGCCCTCCCAGTCCCACCAAACGCAGATCATGGTCTTTTTTGGATGGAGGTCAGGCTTGACCCTCGGCTTTGGAGTCGCTCCAGGAACTCACTCCTTTCTTTGCTTCAAATTTACGTACAAACACCATTTCTCATCTCCCGTGACGATTCGGTACAAAAAGCGCTGTTTATGACCGCGGGTTGCTCGATGACGGGCTTGTTGAGAAGCAATTTGAAGGCGAATTTCTTTGTAACTTTCGTTAAGCTCGTGCGGCAAATCCTATCTAATGAAGATGATTTAGGATGGTTTCAAATTTTATTATTTCCGCCAATTCACGACTTTTTTGGCGACCGTCCTTCAAAAGCGCTCTGAGACACTCTTCGTCGAATTCCGAGGGTCTTCCGCTACGGGGCTTGTCAGCGATGTCAAAATCGCCATTTTTGAACTTTGCGAACCATTTTTGTGTGTAGACTCAACTATGACACCTTCTCCGTATACTTTACAAATGTCTCGGGCTGTTTCAGCAGCGTTTGACCACGATGAAAACCGAAGAATAGCAGGTGTCGAAAATGGTGATTTTTACCGTTTGGATACTCCATTTTGACGTCGCGAAAGTTATAAAAAACTAAATTTCTTAAAATCACGATTGGCACAGTTTTGTAGAGGGGAAAGAGTTCTACTTAATGAATATTATATAATTCATCAGAAGCAAAAAATCGATAAAATAATGCAACATGTGTTGCACCCTACCGAACTTTCTAAATGGTGTCAAGTCAATTTTTTGTTTCAAAATAATTTTAATTCAAAAACCATAATCGAACGCAAAAAAGTTCGCAAAATTACTCAACATTAAACTCATTTCAGCCATTTAAGACTTACTAACCCCATCGTTAAATACTTTGTTAATCTCGGCAAATTGTCCAAAATTAAATAGCACCTTTAGTTTTCAAATGTAGCTTTTTTAACACTGTTTTCATACACTTTTATAAATTGTAATCAATTTAAGTGAATGAAGATTCAATAGGAAATATTAATAGAATGCTATTTGATATTAATCTAGAAAAAACTTCTGAATTTAACCTTATAGTTTAAATTCAAATTGAGTAATAGTGAATAAAGTTGGGTTACATATAAACGAATTAAAATGAACAATTAATAATGTTGAAAATTCAAATTAACAACACATTTAACTTAGGCTTGTTCAAATAAATATCGATTATTATTTTTTAATAATCGATTTAATCCAGCGCAAACTAGGAGTAATTTCTTGAAAGATGGTGTATGTTTGGTTCGATGATTCTATTAAACCATGGAGGACACCAAAGATAGTGTAAAACTTCCCGTTTTTACATAGGTATGGAGCGCCAGAATCTCCCTAGAATCATACATAAATTCAAGGTTTTATATATAAAGTCACTTATCATTGTTAGATGAGTCATACTAATTGGCTTAGATATAGCAAGACCTAAGGAAACCATATGTTAAACTTTAGTTACACTTTAACATTGCAAGAGTTTTAGATAATGAGTTATTTTTAAGTTATGTTTATAATTTCATTCTATTAAAATGGTTTCTACTAACTTGATTGTCAAATACAAAATATTGCTTAAAAGTATATAGTTCTGCAACTTATAATGCCTGGAACGAATAAATGCTAAATTCAGATTATATGCAAACAAATTCATTTAAAATAAACACGAGACGATTTTGAACATTTTTAATATATTGGGTTTTAATAATTTTAAAATTTGAAAACAATGTAATTATTTTAGAAGCTAACTCAATGTCCTTAAGTTGAATTGCTTCTTATACATAAAAATTTAAAATTATACTTTACCGGATAAGAAGGTTGATCAGATGTTTGTGAGTTGGCACAAAATATGTTTTGATTTTCTGCATCCTTCATTTCTTCTAACGGAAATTCTGGTAGGCAAGCATCTTTCGAAACATAGGTCAAGCAATCTTCCCTTAAAAGTGCCTCTTCAATATCTAATAATATATTTGTAAACATATTCATAAACGAAGCTAACTACAAATTCTTAAACAAAAATCTCTAATATATAAATATTTTGAAATTAATCATGTGGGCGTAGCTAGGTTTTGGATTAAAGGGGGGGGGGCAAAACATAATTTTTTTTAATTTTTAAGGATTTTTGTATTGAAAAAATATTATTTTTTTGTCATTTAGGGTGGGAGGCGGCCGGCCCCCCCCCGGCCCCCACCTAGCTACGCCCATTTGAACATGACTTTTTTTAATGACTATCAAAATTTCTCTCAATTATTTAACTTGCCTGATAATGAAATGACATTTGTGTCGTATATGTAAATGCAGGAAAAAAGAATAGTTTAATTTATTTTAAATTTTATTCATATACATCTACAAATTTTATTATTGATTAAGCCAAGAGTTGATGAAATTATATGTTTTTAAATATATAATTTTTTCTTTTGTTTTCTTTGTTTACATCTTGCGTTCCCTCCCTTCGCTTTGGTAGTTAATGAAGACTCATTAGAATTATTTTTAATTTTTTCCACGGGGGTAGTCAGGGAGGGGGGCTGCCCACCCCCTAAATAAATTTTTTATACTGCAAATAGCCCTAAAAACTAAAAAAAACTATGCTTTGCCTAGGGCCCCCCCCCCCCCCCCCCCCCCAATTCAACTTTATAGACACTTATTAACAAATTTACACAGAAATTTAAATGATTTTATCGAAATTAAATATACATGAGAAATCCATTTATTTCCTACTAAATACCTGCACGGCCCGCCCCGCGGACGAACTTGGACGGGCTTCTGCTTAAAATTAAAACAACTGGCCAGGCCTAGACGGGCCGTTATATAACTTAACGGGATCGGGCCGGGCCTAGTTACACTCCCGTTAAAAGCCCGTTACTACAAAATCAATTCGATTTAGTATAAACGAAGGTTTTTTTATAATGTTTCAATTTATAATTATTTCATGTTATTAATTAACAAAGAAAGTTAAATTTTATTTCCATCATAGTTCATTAATTCATCAATTTCTAATCCCGCATTATAAATGTTAAAGATAATTTATACACGTGATCCCATGGGCGAAGCCAATTAAAACTAGATTAGGAGCAGTTTAGATAGGGCAAAAAATGTTTTTACATTAATAATTTTTAGATTTAGAGGAGGGCAGCTGCCCATCCTTGCATCCCGATCTATACCCTCTAACAATATTGAGTATATTACTTGCTATGCAATTAATGGGCTCTCTTTTGGTTGTCCGTCCTGTCCTGTCCAACTTGTAATTTTTCAATAATTGCCGTCTAAACTTATACGGGTTTTTAATAGCTGTGGACTTATGCTTATGCTTTGTAAAAACATTTATTTTGCTTTCGCAAATAGACTAGTTAATGAGCGCTGATTGGCTTTACTTTTTTCGACCTCGCCCCACCTTAATTCCATTATTGTTTCTGTGCCCGACTGATTACCTTTATTAATGAATTTCTTTGAGCAACTTGTATAGGTTGTTACTATATATCGGATAATTGCGAAATTAGCTATTACTCCCTGCAAATTAATGCTGACCGTTGCATACTACATCTAATTTATTTAACCCCGGTGTAATATTTCAGTGAACGTTGTAAAATAGCGAACGTCAAACATGTCAATCAAACGTCATTTATTATTTTCATCAAAATTGTTAAAATAGTTCTTATTGGCAGATAGGTCAATCATCAATAATATATTGCGTCAATTATCGCATATTTGAATTAGAGAAAGATAACTAATACATTTAAATTGAAATAATTATATTCATCTTAATAACATTTTGTAGGTAGATGCTAATTGTGTTGTATTAAATATTAAGTTAAATAGAATTATATGATTTTACCCTCTTTCGCACCAGGGGGGAGGGGGGTGGTTTGCCCCCCCCCCCCTATTTTTACCCTCTTTCTCACCAGGAAGTAGGGGGTGATTTGCCCCCCCCCCCCTACTTTTTACCCTCTTCCTCACCAGGAGGTAGGGGGTGATTTGCCCCCCCCCCCTTATTTTTTACCCTCTTTCTCACATGGGGGTAGGGGGTGATTTCCCCCCCCCCTTATTTTTATCCTCTTTTCACCAGGAAGAGGGGGGTGATTTGCCCACCCCCCCCCATTATTATTTATCCTCTTTCTCACCAGGGGGAGGAGGGTGATTCACCCCCCCCCCCTATTTTTTACCCTCTTTCTTACCAAATGGGGAAAGGGGGAAATCATCCCCCCCCCGTGTGAGAAAGAGGGTAAAAAATAATGGGGCGGGGGGGGGGGGAAAGAAATTCCCCCCCTCCCCCGTGAGAAAGAATGTAAAAAATAATGGGGGGGGGGGCAAATCACCCCCCCCCCCCCACCCCTGGTAAAAAAGAGAGTACAAAATCATTGGGGGGGGGCAAATCACCCGCCTCTCCCGTGATGAGATGGAGGGTAAAAAATAATGGGGGGGGGCAAATCACCCCCCTCCCCCGTGGTGAGAAAGAGGGGAAAAAATAAGGGGGGGGGCAAATCACCCCCTCTCCCCTGGTGAGAAAGAGGGTAAAAATAGGGGGAGGGGAGCAAATCACCCCTCTCCCCCCTGGTGAGAAAGAGGGTAAAAAATAGTGGAGGGAGGAGCAAATCACCCTCCTCCCCCATGGTGAGAAAAAGGTAGAGGTGTGCACGGATCGGATCCGTCCGAACTCGGATCGTATCAACATATTAATTTTGGAATTCGGATCGGATCAACATTTTATTTTAGTCGGATCGGATTTTCAAATTTAAAATAAACAATAATAAGTTTTAATTAATTAAATTTTTTTTTTTTTTTTTTTTTTTTTTTTTAGATCTAAAAGTTTTATTCAGAAACAAATAATTATAATTATGATATACACGAATAAAAAATATAAAAACGCGCTATAACTAAACGGATGGCATTGATCCGTGTATGGAAATCGTGTTGGATTTAACGATTTCCATTGTGATCTTTTGCCTGATAAAAAAGTATTCTTTGGGATCGTGAGTAATGGAGGTTATATATTTTGAAATTTGTTTTAGGAATTGGCTGCCCTCGGGACCTAAGTTACCGAGGGTCGTAGCTACTACTGGTATGAAAATAATATTGTTTAGGTATTTGTATTTATCCTCCTTCTTTCTCTCAGTAGAAGAGATGAGGTCGGGAGAGGCGTTAGATTTGGCGAATACGTCCACTGCAGTGAAGTCCCAGCAGGCGTTTAGGCCACGAGCCCACGGGATGATTGTTACTCCATCGGGTCTTTTCCCGTCAGTGGAGCTTAGGCCAGTGGGTTCTATTGTATTGGGAAAGCCGGCTTTCTTCAAAGATTGTCCGATTATTTTATTTATTGTGGCATGACGGGGATGTCGCCCCTTGCTGTATTGGCAGTGTAGAGGATGATGGCCGTTTGCAAGAACGGGTTGGCGGCAGAGGTCGCAGTTGAATGGGGACACAATTTCACAGCCGAGGCGTAGGCCTACAGCTATTCGGAGTTCCTCGCCCGACAGGTGTAACCCTAGGTTTTGGCTTGGTAGGGCCTCGAGCCATTCGTAACCCCCGGAGGATGCCCAATTGAAGTGGAGATTTCCCAAAGATAGGTTGTTCGAAGTGAGGTAAGCTACGGAACGTGCTATCAGTGGTAAGTCCCAATCCTTTTGGGTGGTTCCATTCGGGTAAGTAGCGGAATCCAGTTTGAGGTCATCCCACGCCTGAAGGGCGCTGTCGAGGTGCGGGTCTTGGGTTTGAGTGATTTGCTTGATTAACTCATCCGTTGATAAACGGGATGAAATGAACCCTGCTAGTGAGAGTAGATGGGGGGGTCGGATGCCTATACCACCACTCTTGGAGGGAAGGGTGGCTTGGAGCCATTGGAGAGGGCTAAATTTAAGGTTTAGGCACCTTTCGACTAGCAATTGGATTTTTTTTTCCATCGCGTGGAGTAGGTTAACGGCTAGGAAGACGGGCGAGGCGCGTAATGCATAGTTAATTTTGGGTATTAGGAGGAAGTTTTTTAAGAGGAAAAAGGCATGGTGGGGAGTTAGACGCTCCAGGGTGTGGGATATGGAGTCGATGAAACCGGAGAAATGCTCTAAGAATGTTTCAGTTGTTTTAACGCCTCCAATGGGAGCGCCTAAGTAATGAAAGTCATCTCTTGATATGACTGGGAATGGGAGGGAGAGTTTGTCAATTGTGAGATCTTTGGTGAAGATCTCACATTTCGATGTGTTTAGGCTGAGTGATATATTGTCTGCGAAGCCATTGATGATCTGTGGGATTTGCCGGACTGCTTCGGCTGGGCCGACCAGGAATCCGTCATCAAGGTACCATAAATTGCATGAGAAGGCTCCTAGGGAGGAGAGTTTATCGATGATAGTTTGAATGGCCAAACAGAAAAGGGCCGGGCCCAAAGGATCTCCTTGTTGGATCCCTTGGGATGATTTGATTATTTGGTCCCCAAAGAGTAGATACGTTGGGTTCCCATAGCTATTTAACAGAAACTGATGGTATTCCGGAAATTGTTGTATGAACGGTTCAATAAAGGCTGCTCGGTTTACGCTGTTAAAGGCGTTTTTAAAATCGAGTTTCACCAGGAGGTCATTTGATGAAGAAGACTCAAGAAATGTTCGAGCTACATGGGAAGCAGCCTCGCATCCTCCTTTCACGCCAAAACCAAGTTGGTTTGGGAGGAGAGAAGCCGTTAAAGGTGAACGGATTCGAGAGGTTATTATTTTGGAAACCATGCGTCGGAGGACTGATCCAACAACAATGGGTCGGATCGAACCATCTGGTTTTTTAAAAGCAATCAGTTTTCCACCAAATAGGAGAGGAACTATTTCAGAAGGAAAATGTCCCCGCCTTATTATGTTACAAAGGTTGGTTAAGTTGGCTAGAAGAGCATGTGAACCGCTAAGTTGAGGTTTGGTGAGGTCCTGAAGGTAAATTGGTCGTATACCATCGAGGCCCCCGGCTGAGTCTTTTTTGAAAGACATAAGAGCTTCGGCTACTTCTTGGAGAGTGAAGTCCATGAGGGGAATATCTGAGACGTTTAGGAGGTTAGGCGGTAATGGATGACCTTCGGGGTGTTTTTGCAGGAGGAGGTCGAAGGTGGTATTGGTATTTGGCGCTATTGAGTCATCCGATTCCAGGATTTTAAGCGCTGAGCGGATTTCCATGTTGTTGATTTTGTTGGCTATCCTTTTAGCTTTGTTGTCAACTGGGTGATGGTTGTGCTTCAAGGGTGGTTTTAAGGGATTAAGGAGATCAAATTCCAAGATTGATGCTTTAATGTCTTTTGAGAGGTGCTTTGTAGCAGGGTTGGGGATGGCTAGAGTGTGAAAACTAAGGGTAAAGAGGCTTTCCCAATTCTTATGATTAGCAGGGTTGTGTATGATTGAGGTAATAATTTGGTTTAGGAGAGTACTAAAACATTCACGAGCACCTCTGGGAATCCTAGAGATGGTGTTAGGTTTTTGGAGGCTTATTATTTGGCTAGCCCAAGAAGAGTCATTTTGTTTCGGGGGTTTATCAGGAGCAAGCACGTGCTCAGGGGTTGCGTTGTGGTGGCTGTTAAAGAAACTGCTACTGGAGATTGTTGATGTACTTGAGGGAAATGAGTTTGATAATGGGCAACGGTTATCACGGGGACCATGGATGATAAATTTGCCAGCTTTAGTGAGTGTAAAAGTCTTATTGCAAGATGGGCAATTTGTGGTAGGCATGTCAAAATGGAGAAATAGTAATGTAACAGCTTACATATAAGAAATAGACATAGTTATATTAATTATAGAGGAAGGATACGGGAAAATCTTAAGGATATAGTGGGGGAGCATTGATGTTGTTTTAAAGAAAAAAAAAAAAAAATTTTTGTTACCTTGATTAGGTAAATTATTTTGTAAAAGAGATGAGATTCCATATTGTAAAGGTTGGTTCTAATTATGTTACTACTTGCCTAATAAGGAACATTGGTGTCGTTTAATAGAAAAAAAAAAATTACTAATTTTTGTTACCATGATTAGGATGAATTATTTTGTGAAAGATATGAGATTGCATATTGAAAAGGTTGGTTCTAATGATGTTAAAAGATTCCTATATATATAATTTGAATGTTTGGGTATTTAACTTTAGGTCTAAATATGTGTTGATTAAAAAAAAAAAAAAAAAAAAAAATAAAAAAAAAAAAAAAAAAAAAAAAAAATTAATTAAATTAAAATTTTTAGTATACCTTTTCATAATTATCTTTGAAATGAAGATTGCAAATATGATTCAAAAAAAGATTTGCTGAAATAGTGAGTTTCATATCAAACAGTCCTGACAAGGCTTTATAAGCTGGCTAATAAAGTTTTAGCTATACCTGCTACCTCTACCCATAGACTACATAGACTGCTCATCACGGTATAAAATGTGTGTGTTTTTTTCCGCCATTTTGATGAACAATACCGTCCTATATAACATAATGGCGTTTTGCGCTCTGCCGTTTTTTTCGAACAGGAGAGGTAAAGAAAAAAGGTTTTGATTCCATAAATAAGTAAGATATTACTAAATATATAATTTTTTAAAATTCTTTAATAACATTACAGTTTTTACATTTTTAATTTTTATGAAATGTGTCAATAATAAATTTTTTAAAAATATCATATCTTAAGTAATATCTTACTTATTTATTAAATCAAAACATTTTTTCTTTACCTCCCCTGTTCGAAAAAAACGGCAGAGCGCAAAACGCCATTATTTGATATAGGACGGTATTGTTCATCAAAATGGCGGCAAATTTCACACACAATTTGTTATGACATGAGCAGTCTATGTAGTCTATGCCTCTACCACTTCGAAAAGAAATTTCTCGGTGGCTGGAAGAACATTAGAAGAAAGAAGAACGCGAATTAAACCAGAAAATTTAGAATCTTTATCATTTTTATATGATATCAAATAAAATTTTATATTTATTTCGGGTCTATTAAAATTGGTATACCTTAGTATTTTGAATTTAATCATCAATAAAAAGTTCTGTTCGTTAAATTTTAATTAAAAATTTTTGGATCGGATCAGATTTAGATTTTAAAAAACTCGGATTGGATCGGATTTAGATTTTAAAAAACTCGGATCGGATCGGATGGATATAAAATTTTTCAAAAACCCCTCGGATCCGATCGGATCAAAAAAAATTGATCCGTGCACACCTCTAGAAAGAGGGTAAAAAATAAGAGGAAGGGGGGGGGGCAAATTACCCCCCCCCCGGTGAGAAAGAGGGTAAAAAAGGGGGGGGGGGCTAAGGGCAAATCACCCCCTCCCTCGTGGTGAGAAGGAGGGTAAAAAATCATATTATTCTATTTAACTTAATATTTAATACAACACAATTAGCATCTACCTTACAAAATGTTATTAAAATGAATAATTATATTTATTTTCATGGGCGTACGCAGGCTGGGGGGCTGCCCCCCCTGCGTTAAAAAAAATTTCAATACAAAAACCCTAACAAATTAAAAAAAAATTATGTTTTGCCCCCCCCCCCTGCGTTAAAAAAAAATTTCAATACAAAAACCCTATCAAATTAAACAAAAATTATGTTTTGTCCCCCCCCCCCTAATTAGCCGGAGGGGGGCAGCCGGATTTCCTGCTTACCCCCCCCCCCCCCCCCCCCCCCCCCCCCCCCCCTAATTTGCCAGGGGGGGCAGGGGGTCTGGCTGCCCACACTGCCTAATTTAGGGCAGTTGCTTTTTTTTTGCCCTCAGGAAAATTTATGGATGTCGAGACCTTTTTTAATTGCTATGCAATTTATGGGCTCGTTTTTTGGTTGTCCTTTGTCCGTCCGTTGTCCGTCCGTTGTCTACCCTCCCTATCTATTTGCATTGGGTATATTGGGTTATCGATTTTTTAAATTAATGCATGAGAAAGAGGTGCCCCACCCCTCATCTCTATCTCCATCGCTGTGTTATTTTTTAAATTAATGCATAAGAGGTGCCCCACCCCTTATCTCTATCTCCCTCGCTTTCGGGCGGGATCGGGTTTTAATTGCTACGTTAAATTAATGCATAAGTATATCTATTCGTTTTTGAATTGGGTAACATTGATATTAATTGCTATAATTACCCTATGCCCTTCACTACAAGGGTTTGGGTTAGAATCTCGGAGTTTTTTTAGACTCTTATGATTGTTCTTGTTACCACCATTGATAATAAGACTTTTTGGCCGTCCGCTGGCTGCTGACCAATGAAAAAAATGACCATTGGCCAAAATGTGAATCCGAGTTTATTTTTTCGTTTTTTTTTGACTATTATGATTATTACTGTTACTACCATTGCTATTATGACTTTTTGGCCGTCCGCTAGCTCCTGACCGATGGAAAAAATGACCATTGGCCAAAATGTGAATCGAATTTATTTTTTTCGTTTTTTTTTGACTATTATGATAGTTCCTGTTTCTACCATTGCTATTATGACTTTTTGGCCGTCCGCTGGCTGCTGACCAATGGAATAAAATGACCATTGGCCAAAATGTGATTCGAAAATTTTTTTTTCGTTTTTTTTTGACTATTATGAATTTATATCCACTTTTACCGTGTCCTGGCTGCTGACCAATGGAATAAAATGACCATTGGCCAAAATGTGTTTCGAAAATTTATTTTTCGTTTTTTTTACTCTTATGAATTTATCCATTTTTACCGTGTGCTGGCTGCTGACCGATGGAAAAAAATGACCATTGGCCAAAGTGAGCATCATATTTTTTTTTCCGTTTTTTTGGCTATCATTGACTTATGGAGTATCTGTTGGTACTGACCAATGGAGAAAAAATGACCATTCGCCAAATTTTTGTTTTTGTAATTAAAAACTGTTCAAATTCAACAAAAATTTCTCCCAACAATTCTGCAAATTCTTAACATTGTGATGTTTTATAATATAATGTTTGTTAGACCCATAATCACTAAAGGCCTTAAAAACTAATGTAATACGCAACTAGATGCAAACACTAAATCTAACCCTAACCCTTGCCTATATTACATTTTGCCTATATTACATTTTGCCTATAAATGGAAAATTTTTATAAATAATTAATTAATCATTAGGCATTTAATACCCCCCTATAGGCATTCTCGCCCCTTCCCACCTTTCTCGCCCATAAATTGCATAGCAAATATGATACATTTATACGAAGTATAGATGAGTCGTCCCCCCTTCCCTTCCCCCCTTCCCTTCTCTCCTCCCCTTCTCCCCTCCCCTTCTCCCCTCCCCTTCTCCCCTCCCCTTCTCCCCTCCCCCTTCCCACGATGGCCGAAGGCCCGAGTTTTTTTTTGCTTTCAGGAAAGTTTTTGGATCTCGAGACCTTTTTTTTTTGCTCTCAGGAAAATTTTTAAATAGTTAAGACCTTTTTTTTTTTTGCTCTTAGGAAAAAATATTTCTGCCCCCTTCCCCCCCCCCCCCCCCCCCCTAATTCAAAACCTGGGTATGCTCATGTCAGTTTTAAATGTTATCTATCTCTAATTCAAATATGGGATAATTGACATTCATATTTAAAAATGCTATGGTATAACAATGGGATCGTCAAAAGTAACAATGCTTTTTCCCAATCCCCACCCAATCCCCTGCTTGTAAAAAAAGACGTGATAAACGTCAAAACTCATTATTTCGTGTTTTTAACCAATAGCAATTCGTATAAGACGTTCGCTATTTTACAACGTTCGTGATTTCTGTAGGCTACACCGGCCAAATGCCAAAATTTATACTCATTATCACTAACAAATTTACCCCGGCCAAATGCCAAAATTTAAATACTCATTATCATTAACAAATTTAAAAACAAATTCTAACAATTATTCCTTCAAGTTACTTTTGTAAAACATCAATGTTTTTTCATTTTATATCAATAAACTATTTATTTAAAATAGTGGAAAAGCAAAGAACCCATGTAACTTTATTAAAAACATTATAACCTTGGTTTTGAATGTTTATTTGGCTTATATGGTTTTGTTTGAGTATCCCAAAGTGCTAAAAAAAAATTTTATATAGGTCGTTTCTTAAAAGATAGAAGAATTCGAGTGACCGGAAATTACCTAATTATTTCTACAATATTTTTATCAACATTTTTAACACCTACATATTGTTTACCATATGGATAAAAAATTAAACAAACAAAAAATAAAAAAGTTTACGGGCCAGGGCCGAACTCGCGCTTTGTATAAAATTAGTGGGCCACGCCCGGGCTTTAATTTAAAATTTTGACGGGCCCGAGCCGAGCCCAGTCTTAAAAATTTTTATTACGGACTGACCTAAACAGGCCCGTTGCAGGTATTCCTACCACCGAATTTGAATTTAATGGGCATTAGAAATTTTATTTACAAATCATGTAAGCCAGGCAAAAGATCACAATTTGGAAAGCCTGCCTTCCTTAGGTACTGGCCGATTAGTTTGTTAATCGCCGTGTGCCTGGGGTTGCGCCCTTTGCTGTATTTGCAGTGGAGGGGGTGATGGCCATTGGGTTGGACCGGCTGTTTACATTGGTCGCATACGAATGGGGATACGATGTCACAGCCGAGACGCCGGCCTATGGCAATGCGTAGCTCCTCACCGGACATGTGAAGTCCCAGGTTCCTGCTAGGGATTGCCTCGAGCCATTCGTAACCGCTGTTGGAAGAAGCCCAGTTGAAAAGGTGTTTTCCTTGAGATAGGTCGTTCGGAGAGAGGTAAGCTACGGAACGTGCTATCAAGGGAAGATCCCATTCCTTCTGGGTCACTCCAAGTGGTCGGTCGTCTGATTCGAGCTTTTCCGTACCCAGAGGCGTAGAGCCTCCTGAAGGTGCGGGTCTGAGAGAGATGTCAAAGCGGTGATTAACGGGTCGGTACCCATACGCGACGATATAAAACCCGCTAATGCAATCTGTCTCGGGGATCTTATGCCAATCCCCCCTCTCTTAGAAGGGAGGGATGCTTGGAGCCATTGGGCGGGACTAAACTTTATATTGAGACAGGACTCAAAAAGTGATTGACCCGTTCGATCATATTGAGTTGTTCGGGACAGCTGTAGATAGGTGATGCACGCAAGGCGTGATTTATTTTTGGGATTAGCAGGAAATTTTTTGCCAAAAAGAAAGCGTGGTGAGGGGTAAGTTTTTGCTAGGTGGGTTTGACTGTCTTAATAAAGGTCGAAAATTATGCTAGAAAACGTTGCGAAGAGATGGGCCCTCCTAATGGAGCGCCTAAATAGCTGAACTGGTCTAAGGAGAGTACGGGAAATGGGAGTGATGAGGGGTCGATTGAGGTGTCCCTGCAGTAAATTTCACATTTTAAATGGTTCAGTTGGAGACCTACTAAATCTCAGAAGGACTCGATGATTTTCGGTATTTTTTGTATTTCGCTGGCTGGTTCCACCAAAAAACCGTCGTCCATGTACCAAAGGTTGCATGAAAAATTTCCTGAGTTAGAAATTTTTTCAATTATCCCTTAAATGGCCAGACAGAAAAGAGCTGGGCTTAGGGGATCACCTTGCTGTATCCCTCTGGAAGAGTGAATTGTTTTGTCCCCAAATAGAAGGTATGATGGGGCACCGTAACTATTGAGGACATAGGAGTAGTATTCGGGTACGCTTCCTGGAAGGGTTTTAGAAACGCCGCCCTATGGACGCTGTTGAAAGCGTTTTTAAAGTCAAGTTTGACTAGTAGTTCGGACTGAGGTGAGGACTCAAAAAGGATTCTTGCGGTATGGGCTGCTGCTTCACAACCTCCCTTGACTCCGAAACCTAATTGGTTGGGGAGGAAGGAACTGGCCAAGGAGGCGCGGATTTTGGTCGTGTTCAATTTGGAAACTAATCTACGTAAAACTGACCCTATAACGATGGGACGGATTGAGCCGTCGGGTTTATTGAAGGCCAGTAGTTTTCCGCCAAAAAGAATTTGGGATATGTCTGAAGGGAATTGGCCTCTTCTGATAATGTTGCAGAGAAGGGTTAGGTTTGTAAGTAAAATTTGTGAACCGCTTATGTGGGGCTTGATGAGGTCTTGCAGGAAAATGGGGCGGATGCCGTCCAGGCCTGCTGCTGAGTCTTTCTTGGAACAATTTATTGCATTTGCGACTTTGAAAGCTGTAAAATCGGTGATGGAGGTTGAGGGGGTATCCTGCAATGAGGGGGTTAAAGCTTGGCCCTCAGGGTGTTTATCTAGGAGGAGAACGTATGTTGAGTTGGTAGAAGGTGCGATCAAATCGGACGAACCTAAAATACGAAGAGCTGAGCTAATTTCCAGGGCATTGATTTTGTTTGCTATAACTTTAGTTTTTAGATCCAATGAAAGCTTAGGTTTATGAGACTTTTTTGGAAGCATAAGGGGCTTGTTAGGGTCAAAACTTTGGATTGATCCTTTAATGGCCTTAGATAATTGTGCCTCTTTGGATTGTGGTATTGCAAGGGTATGAAAACAAATAGTGAATAAATTCCTCCACTCTTGTAGATTGTCGGGGTTTTTGTTGATAGATGAGAGAATTTTATTAAAACGGGCATTGAATGCTTCCCTTGCTCCCCTTGGGATCCTATTAAGAATATTTGGTTTTGGCAGGGAAATAAAATCTTGTGTCCAGGCATTGCTTGGATGGTTAAAGGTGTCTGTATTTGGGTGATGCTCAACAGATACGGTGTCAAAGAAATAGCTATTAGACGGTAAGGTTGGGGGTGTTAGGTTGGGTGAATGGAAGGTGTTTGAAGCTAAGCAACGGTTGTTGCGAGGGCCATGGACAACATACTTACCAAATTTTGTTAGTGCGGTAATCTTATGACAGGCTGGACATGGTGAGGGTGTCATGTATTTTTTTTTTTGTATTTTTTTTTTAATTTTTTTAGGAAGGTGGAAGATGATATTTTTAAAAACTTGTAAGTAGTACTCTGGCTTTTCTTTTTTTTTAAAGTATTTGACAAAAAATATTTTTTTTAGAGATTTTAGTATTTTGAGCAAGTAATAATTAATTTAAAAGTAGAGAATAAGTAGATCTAAAATTGCACATTATCCATCAATTATAAAAAAAAAAAGGTAGGCCTAGGTTATTTGTTAAAAAGATTGCTAGGTGGTAAAGTTAGAAAGGATGTTTTATGTTAACTCTGTATAGTGAACATTAAAAAATTAAATGAGGATTGCTTTTTAGTTTTCTTTTTATAAAGAGTTAATTGATATAATTGTGCAAAAATTTCAGTAAATTAAAATTCTGAGCACTAACTGTTGTTTGGTTTTGAATATTGCATTATCTGTTATATCTAAAATAAACTTACACCTTAAAAATTTTAAAAATCTAGAAGCGAGGCTTTTGAGTTTTTTATTTTTAGTAATCGTTAAAGGTTGAATTTACAAAAATATTAAGCCGCCAAATGCAAAATAGGTTGTAAATCTGCTTCTACCCATCAATGACAATTATAGAAACATTTTCAAGGAGCTTAAAGCCCGAACATTTTGTTAATCTTATTGTCGTGTAAAATTAGTGTCTAGCTTTTAAGAACATCTATTTATTCATTAATCTAATCCCATTTTAATAAATCATATTCCTTTTATTCTCATAATTCCAAATTCATAAATTTGATTAGCACGGCGTCGCATTCTTTTATAATGTCAATTTATTATATATAACTAACTAATACTCATTACTTAAAACATCCTCAAAAATTTAAGCCTCGTCAAATCGAATTTTTATACCTGATTGGCCAAAGCCCATTTTGTAACAATTTTTCATCGGATGTTCAGAGGGTTTTGGCAATCTTATGGCATTAACATTTTTATATTTGGAAAATACGAATGCTTTTTTAACTTTTAACAAGGCATAATCGCTTTGAGAGGCTACAGACTCCTGTAGCAGTTTAGTTTCCTCTACAATCCTTGACTCCAAATACACTCCATTCCTATGGGGATTAACATCGCCGGAAAGAACTTTCATACTAACTTTATCTCTATTGCTAAAGTAGAGTTATATATCAAAATTATAATAACAAAACGCCTATGGGCTTTATAATAAAGAGCCGTTAAAGAAATGTCTCTTATTTTTAAAATTATTTTGTGAGTTTATCATGAAGTTAAAAAACTCATTTTGTTTTTTAATGTTGTTTCTCAGGATTGTAACTATAAATTTTCAAAAATTATGAATATTTAAAAACTAAAAACATTTGACCTTAATAATTATCAGAAAAGTTTAAGAACTAGTTTCATAATCTGTTAAGTATTTAACTAATTGCATGTAACTAGTTCCTTTTTCGACATAGTTAACTCTATCTAATTACTTTAATTGCAGGGAAACTGCAACTGTAGTTGGTTACAACATTATAATACTGTTTAATAATGTTATTATGAATTTAAAAAATTTAAAGGTTTGAATGTCAAAGTTAATTGTCTAGTTTGTCTTTTTTGCTTTCAAATTTAATTTATTTGGCGAAATAAATGTGCATACTGTTACTCTTTATTTACGATTGAAACAATTGCTAATGTTTTAAACGAAATAATTGTAAATTTCGTTGTATTTAATTACAATAATTTTCCTCTATTAATTTGAAAGCATCGATGAAGATAATAAATTTGTAGTTAGTCATATTAAAAATAAAGTAGATCAGCATTTTTATAATATTTCTCTAAAAATCACTATTAATATTTTTAGATTTCCATAACCAGGTGTAAAATTAAAAGCGTTGTGTCTGGACGTAGTTTCTTAATTTAAATATAGTCAAGATGAGGGCGAATTCACAAGATTAAAATTTTTAATTTTACATACAATAAACTCATCAATGCATCCATAATTAAATGCTATGCAATTTATGGGCTCACTTTCCATTTTGTTTGTCCGCCTATTCGGCGTGCGCTATTCGGCGTCCGCTATTCGGCGTGCGCACCGAATGTCACGCACCGAACGTGAATGTCACGCACCGAGTGTCTTGTTTTGTTTACTTTTAATTTTTGTTAATTTAACCAGTTTTTGGGTTCGAATCCCGGGTTTTTTTTCGACTATTATGATTGTTCTTGTTATACCATTGGTAATAAGACTTTTTGGCCGTCCGTTGGCTGCTGACCGATGGAAAAAATGACCATTGGCCAAAATGTGAATCCAAGTATATTTTTTCGTTTTTTTTCGACTATTATGATTGTTCTTGTTACTACCATTGATAATAAGACTTTTTGGCCGTCCGTTGGCTGCTGACCGATGGAAAAAATGACCATTGGTCAAAATGTGAATCCACGTTTATTTTTTCGTTTTTTTTCGCCTATTATGATTGTTCTTGTTACTACCATTGATAATAAGACTTTTTGGCCGTCCGTTGGCTGCTGACCAATGAAAAAAAATGACTATTGGCCAAAATGTGAATCCAAGTTTATTTTTTCGTTTTTTTTCGACTATTATGATTGTTCTTGTTACTACCATTGATAATAAGACTTTTTGGCCGTCCGTTGGCTGCTGACCGATGGAAAAAATGACCATTGGCCAAAATGTGAATCCAAGTATATTTTTTCGTTTTTTTTCGACTATTATGATTGTTCTTGTTACTACCATTGATAATAAGACTTTTTGGCCGTCCGTTGGCTGCTGACCGATGGAAAAAATGACCATTAGCCAAAATGTGAATCCAAGTTTATTTTTTCGTTTTTTGCCTATTATGATTGTTCCTATCTGTTGGTACTGACCAATTAAAAAAAATGATGTTTTGACTCTTATAAATTTATATCCACTTTTACCATGTCCTGGCTGCTGACCAATGAAAAAATGACCATTGGCCAAAATGTGATTCGAAAATTATTTTTTCGTTTTTTTGACTATTATGAATTTATAACCACCTCTACCCTGTCCTGGCTGCTGACCAATGAAAAAAATGACTTATACCATTTTTGAATATCTATACTATTTTATTTTTAGATATCTTATTAATAAATCTAATTATTATTACATCTTATTTTTAAAAGTCATATTTTTTAATATCTAACGCATTTTTATATATTTAAATTTTATTTTCAAAAATTTGATAAAATTAAAAATAATTAAAATAAGAAAAAAATTTTCAAGCCGTGATTGAGCGTAGGTCAATACCTGGGAGGGGCAAAGTGATTTTTTTAAAATCTTTATTTCCAATTCTCTATTATTATTAAAAAGTTGATTAATTAATTTTATTATTTCTAATTTCCGCCTGTTGTTATTTTGATTGAAACTATTTTCAACACTTAAAATTAACCTAATATTTAGGTTTGAAATTGCAGTTGTCATAATTACCTAATATTTAGGTTTAAAATTGCAGTTGTCATAATTGAAAATTACAACTAGATAATCAATATATTAGAATTATTATTATATAGCAATTAAAAGGGGAAAGGGGGAAATTATTCCTTCGTCATTTTAGATTGATTTTTTTTTCAATGGCGCTATGCCAAGGTTAAACCCCTACCCCTATCTTCCTCGGGGCGGGAGTGGAGGAGTCATAATCTTCTTCTTTCTCGTTGATACACAGACAAATTCCTAGAAGGTGAAAGTGCCTGTCTAAATCTGTTGTTCCAATAAAAGTGGAAGCCTTGCCATGTGATCTTGTATGTTGCATTAGCATGCAACAATTTTGATAATTGTGAATTTAAGAGCAGCCTACATTAATTTTATTTAATATGACACAATATATATTACCTTTTTGTTGATATAAAAAACTTAAATGTACTGTTCTCATAGGACTTTCTGTAAGAAACGATATAAGGTATATCATTGTCATCAGGTAATGGGGATTTCAAAATGAGCCAATGCTCTAATTCTCTCAAGCTTATAGAAGTTGGGCCATATTTTTCTTTTTTTAATCCACTTAGGTAATTCCTTAACTGATTTATAGATGGCACTTGCTCTGATTTTTGAAGATTCATGAACATAGATTTTGGTTTAAGGCCCATTGAAACCATTTTTTTAATTTCGCTTCTGTCAAATTTTGAACCCTTAATATCAAGTTCATCGTGTGTATGTGATGAAGTTGACCGAAATATTATAACCCTATCAGAAATTGATTCATATAATACTGTATATGTGTAGTGTAGCTTATAAATTTAAACAAGTGCAGCTATATATAAGTGATATAATCCAAGACATATTTTAAGGTCTTGAGGCGTAGTGGATTGTATTTGTGACCGGCGTCAATACATCTCAATACCTCGTAGGTTCGAACCCCCCCCACCTATCTGTTTTATTTAAAAACTAAAACCACTTTGCATAAAAAAACTTGGCAAGTGTATTTAATCTCTGAGCAAATTAATAAAAATCTCAACATTTAATAAAAAACTTAACATTTTATTCAAAACTTGGCAAATTGAATAAAAAACTTGAAAAAGGGCAAAAAAAACTTTGCACTTTGAATAAAAAACTATGCAAAATAATTTGTTGCCTATTTATGCCGAGTTTAGTATGTAGTAGTAACATTAAACATGCATAATACGTCATCATATTTACATGGATATTGAAAAGATTTATATATGGAAGAGAATACCAATAGTTTTATATTAATAGTAGTAGCCAGAATTTAATTTAAGGTTCATCAATTGGCCTGGTTATTTTTATAACCCCCTCCTTGCCTTTTATATTTTAGCAAATAAATTAATTTAAAATTAGTAATACACTAAAGAAAGCCTAACCTAGACGAGGATAATTGTTGTTATAACTGGAAACATTCTTTACGACAATATGGATTTTTGAATTAATAATAGAATTTTTAAAGTATATTTGATTATTTTAATGTTCACATTTCATTTTACAAAACAATCCCTTGTTACCTAGCCAGCTTCTGCCAAATTAAAAAAATACTATCTTTTTCTTCTTCAAATTTTTATCACATGCAAAACATACGTTATAAAACGGCGAGTAAAATTGAGGTTTTAAATTTAAATGAATTTTTTTTTTTTTTTTACAAAAAAGTAGATTTTTATGTTGTGTAACTAGCATAGGGGTAGTCAAGGGGGAAACCCTAGCAATTATTCTACCCCCTATAGGCATTCTCGCCCCTTCACACCTTTCTCGCCCATAAATTGCATAGCAAATATGCTACATTTATACGTAGAATAGATGAGTGTCCCCTCTTCCCTTCCCTCCCCCCCCTTCCCTTCTCCCCCTTCTCCGGGGGTCTGGGGGCGGAGCCCCCAGGAGATGGGAGTTTGGGGGCGTAGCCCCCCACGAACGGGGGACTGGGGGCGTTACGCCCGAAGGGCGTATTTACTTTAGTTCGATTTTTATGCAAAAATATTTTGCTGTAAAACCCGGTGTGAGTTTACACATTTATGAAACAAGGGCCTTAATATAAAAAAGAATACAAAGAGTCGAGTCTAGGGGTTCATGTTTCAGTTTTTATTATTATCTATAAATATATGTCAAATATAATTCTACAAAAATTATAGGTTTAAATCATTATTTTTTATTTAATACCTACGTAACTTCGTTTTTACCCCGAAATTAGCTCAGATTTATTACAATATCCGTTAAGCTAATAAATTGTCCAATCATTGAAACAAAATTTTTATTATAACTATAACATTTAATTGAATGTTTGATAAAAATTATCAAAATGGGGTTGAATTGAGCAATTTATACGGTCGCTTTTGTAAAGAAAGATTAACTCTCAATTTGAATACAGTTAAAATTATATTTTAGATTTGATCAATAGCATAGCCAGGATTTGGATTAAGGGGGGGGGGCAATAATGATTTAGGGAGGGGCAAAATAATTTTTTGCGGCTTTTGCCATAATTATATTAAATTTAAAGGCTTTTTTGGATTCAAAAAAGGGGCATTCGCCCTTCCAAGCTTCCCCCTGGCTACGCGCTCATGTATTTGATTATACATTATAAACTATAACTGAAACTCTTGTATTATATTTTCTAGCCCGAAGTTGGTAGCATCGACTTTTTTGATCACCTAACGTTTTGGGTCGGCAACGCTAAACAAGTTTGTGAAAATTTTATCAAAACATTATTAAAATTTGAAAAATAACAATTAAATTTTTTTAAAAAAAAATTTGCTAGGCATCTCATTGGTATTGTACGCATTTCGGATTCAAGCCTTTTTTGTATAAAGGCTTAGAAACGGGAAGCAGAGAACTCGTCTCTCACGTTATCAAATTAAATAAAGTAACAAATATACATTAAAAAAATCATTAATATTACTGTTTTCTCAATGATAGATTATTTTGGTGCTACAAACAAGTTTAACTGGAAAAACCGAAGGTAATTCTTCTATTTATTACAAAAATGGGTGTGTACGAAATGGAAAATATTGATTACATTTTAAATAAACCTAATATATTTGTTAGAAATGAATGAACACTTAATTAAACATGGAGATGGGGTGCGGGACATTGCTTTTTCAGTCCATGATCTCTCACCAATGATCGAAGTAATTTCAAATTTGCAAATCTTGCGATTGGCGTATTTTCCTTACGATCGTTTTAAAAAATCTATCATAAAATTCCTAGTTTAAAACAACTTGTTATTAAATTTTAATAAGCACCGTGGAGCGCCTTTTCAGTCTCGGCAAATTTCACGAGTTTTGTAGACAATTTTGTTATATAATATAAGGCTCTATAATTTTCATACAAAAATATATAATAAATATTGATTATTGAATAAAGAAAAAATTTAAGTGAGTAACCTCAAATGTAAATAGTTCTTGTAGGTAAGTTATTGGAACTGTATTCGGTTACTTTAAAAAATGTAATAGCCCAATTTAATTATATTTTTCAAAAGTTAATGAAACCTAACTAGTTCCTGTGGGAAAGTAATTTTAACAGCTTTAATAATTGGTACTTAGTAAATACTAATAGTCTGATTTAAAACAAAAACATCTAAACAAGAATTTAGACTTAAATAAAATAATTATGAGCACATATGTTTAATGAAAACCTTTTAAACACATGAAGAAATCTAATATATAATTATGTATTTATTGCTAGGTAAGAAAATTAAGGAGCAACTTTTACATGCTTCCTTAATCATTTGTCTCTTAAGCAAAATTTAATGATTAAAAATATTAAATTAGTTATTTAAGTGGAGCATAGGTACAATTATAATCGGTAACTTATATTAACTCTTATAAACCCTAAATCATATAAAGGCTAGGTTTAAAATGAGTAAAGAAAAGACGCTTTGCCATTTTACAGCAAAAATAAAGAATGAAAAGAATAAACTATATTTAAGTCAAATTTTATATCAGGTTATATTTAACTAACATATATTACATATAATTAAATAGGATATCAGAATTCATAATAGCTGGCTATTACAATTTACTTATTATTCCTTGCCAGCTTTAAACAAAATTTATTTGCTATACCCATGGGCGTAGCCGGGGGGGGGGGGGGGGAGGGGCAGGGGGCGACCGCCCCCCTCCCTAAATGACAAAAAAAAATTCAATACAAAAACCCTTAAAAATTAAAAATATTTATGTTTGCCCCCCCCCTTAAACATGGGTTCTCCTATGGCTATACCCTTTAAATTGCATAATTATATTGGCAAATTTTAACTTTCAATATCAAGGTCAAAACTGTTGTATAACGTTAATTAAATTGAGCTTTCAACTTATTAATATTTTTTGTATCGCAAGTTATTTAACTTGTCTTAGGGACTTAGTAAACAATTTTTAGTAATTTATCTTTTTATAAAACTTATAACTTGTTGAATCTTTCTATCTAGCGTTTCAATTTGGAATGCTCTTAAAACATTAAAAAGGTGTATTTGACCGATTTCATATTATTATAAAAGCTTACATAAAACAATGAGCTGCCGTCAAAATCCATTTGCTGTTAAGAATAGTGCCAGTGCATCCTCTTTTTATCGTTTCCCCCCTTTTTTCGTATGTTATTTCTATTCTCACCTAAAAAGACAAAGAAAAGAAACTGGTAAAAAACATAGCTTTAAATGAGTAAGTGTCAGGGGCGTAGACAAGGGGGTAGAAAAACGGATAGTTTACCCCCTTGGCCAAAAATTAATTTGTTTTATACGTTTTGGCACTTAATAAAACCAATTTGGAAAACTACCAGACCGATTTGGCTCAAAGTTTCACGGTTTATTCCCCATAAGCATGTTTTAAGATTTGTTCGAGCCAAATCGGTTCAGTAGTTTTCGAGGGGTCACGTTTTTTTGTTTTATACGTTGTTTTATACGTTTTGGCACTTAATAAAACCAAATTTGGATAACTACCAGACCGATTTGGCTCAAAATTTCAGGGTTTATTCTCCATACTCCGGAGCATGTTTTAAGATTTGTTTGAGTCAAATCGGGCCAATAGTTTTCGAAGGGTCACGTTTTTTTGTTTTATACGTTGCTTTATACGTTTTGGCAATTAATAAAGACGTCATATGCTATGCAGTATAATATATGAAGCTTAAATGTTTTATGGCTGCATAAAAATTTTCTTTCATATTAAATCAGGTCAGACCCGTTACCATATGAATGAACCAGAGGAATATAAACATTAGATTCTACAAAGTATTTTATGTCATGGTTATGCGTTTATTTTGTAGAAGAAACTTAAATTACATTTAAAACTCAGTGACATTTCTTTAAGGCTTATGCTAAACTTAACCATAAATTATTTGGGTTATATCTGTACTGCGTTATGAATATTTTATGTTTTTAGTCAATTATTCATAAAGTGTAAGTCTACAGCCATTAGAAACACTTAAAAAGTGATACTGCAAAATGCAAAAATAAATGGCAAAACAACGTTTGCCGGGTTCATCTAGTCTTATATATAAAAATGAAACTATGTGTGTATGCCGCCACCAATTTTGAAAAATACCAGACCGATTTGGCTCAAAATTTCATAGTTTATTCCTGACACTCCGGAGCATGTTTTAAGATTTGTTTGAGCCAAATCGGTCCAGTAGTTTTCGAGAACAGTTTAGCGCCTGATTCTCAACTTTTTTGGAAAACTACCAATCCGATTTGGCTCAAAATTTCACAGTTTATTCCTGACACTCCGGAGCATGTTTTAAGATTGTTCGAGCCAAATGCAAATCGGTCCAGTAGTTTTCGAGTATGCGCACGCCTTGCACTGTATACGGAAATAGAACAATAGAAGTAGAACATATAGACATCAAACTTTATTTTTACTTCAATAACCGCTTTATCGTCATATATGCCCTAAAATTCCAACATAATTTAATACACCCGGGTAAATGGCAAAACAACGTTTGCCGGGTTCATCTAGTTAATAATATTCTAAGCCCTTCGGGCGTAGCTGGGGGTTTCGTCCCCAGACCCCCATCTCCTCGGGGGCTCCGCCTTATAAATAATTTATTGAAATAAAAATGTTTTTAAAAAATTGGAAAATTTCTACCCCCTTGAGAAAATCCTGGCTACGCCCCTGGTAAGTGTCATATGTGGGAATATTTGAATGTCGAATTGTTAAATCACTAATATTAAGATCGGTTTTATATTGGCTATATTTATATATTATAACCGAGACTAATAGACTGCTCATCCCATTATAAGCATAAACCTAACCATACAATTAAATTTCCAAAATGGATGCCAAAATTTGGAACACATTTTAAAAGAGATTAGGCAGTCTATTAGTCTATGATTTTAACATTGTGAACCAAACCTGAGTGATAAAACCATATGTTCGATCAGTTTTTTTTAATCTTGCTTTGTTTGGTAAATTCCTCTCCGCCCCCTTATATATATTTATATATGTCATTAATTTTGATTTCCTATGTTTACAAATTTAAAAATGGCTGTCAATCACGACATACGTCAATCAAAGTCAGATTGACATTTGAATCTGATCATACTTGAATATGATAACCCGACACCGGTACTATTGTTCCACTCCAATAGGCCCTCATACACATCCCTAAAAATGTAGGCTTTGAGTCGTCGTAACCCGAGTATTTATGTTAAGAAAAACGACTGTTAGTCGGGTCTTATGTTATGTTATCTTATTATTCTCGTATTATTATCATCATTATTATCATAATTTTTATTGTTGCTTTATATATTTAAATAGAATAAACCAAAACCGAGTTGGTAATATTCGTTTCTTAATTTTTTTGTTTTTTAAACTTCAATTCAAATAATTACGCGGCGTCTCATTATGTTTTATCAATAAAGATATTCTATTTCTCTTATCCTAGGATGATTATCATCATGTATTACTAGCATAATCTCATCTTAATAGATTATTATTATTGTCATTTTGGTTTAAAAGTGAGATCTTGTGCAAAGGAAAAATTTAAGAATATATTAAATATAACGAGACAGAATAGGAGATTACATTATTAAATCCAACCATCAATTAGAGGATCAGGTATAATTCACAATTAGATATTATGCAATGGAACTAGTAAGATTTGATAAATTGCATTCAAGGTAAAATATCATAACCCGACAGGTACCAGACCCAGTTCGGCCGAAAAAATTTTTATGAAATTTTTTTCTGGGCTTTCTTACATGCTAAATAAAGCTAAACAATTGAAAAATTTCGAAAAAATTATTTAATTTGAGAAAAAAAGGGGTGTCACCTACAGGTTACACTGGGCAGCACAAATTTACTCACGTATAGAGAATTTTTAAATTTTACAATTATGTATGCAATAAAGATGAGTTTTTTTTTATAAAATACATAAAAATGTATTAACTAACAAATCAATGAGTATAAAATATGTTACTTATTATGGAATATAGACCAACAATGTATGTGAAGGCCTACCTTACAATATACACATAAAATTCTAGTAGCTTTATGACAGACGACACAACGCCTCTGAGTACACGATTCCTTTTGATGTATAGTTATATTATTCTTAAAATTAGTTAATTTAGGGTTTAAAGTCCGTTTAGGCGGTTGTCCGTATTTTTTAAAATAATTTTGCACTATCTCTCTTTTGAAATTACATAATGTAATTTTTTCCCTATTGTTGCAATATAGATGCCATGCATTGACATGCAGCATCCAGCCCAAATATATAGGAAAATACCATTTTCTGCCGCGAAGTGATACTCTAGTTGCATCCATATTTTGGTCAAAGCGGTCCACACCGCCAAAACAATTATACATTTTGAACATATGAGGATATTGAATTACATTTTTTTTTCTTTTTTTTCGCTTTCGTGATTCTTCCAATAGAGGTGATAGGCTTGACCCCATGACAATTTGACAACATTGTGACAATATTATTATCATTCCATCGCCATTAAATTTGAAGTGTTTTTTTTTGATATAAACCCTCGTTCTTTCTTTTTCATTGATTACATCGATAATCTTTTATACAATTGACCCGCACCGTTCCTGTGCTGCCAATATTCATCTTAGAAAGACATTTCATTAAATTAGGGCTTGTAAAAAAATTATCGAAATAAACATTGTAAGAGCCGAATTCTAGAGGTAGTTCATTTACTAAGTCCAATATTACAGCTCCTCCTAAGCCTATTTAGTTTTGACGATGTATGGAATATTTAGCTTCTTGGTAAGCTTTAAATGTGACAAGGTAGCCACTTTTTGTTGACGCACACCACATTTTATACCCGACACGAAAAGGCTTGCCTTTTATAAATTGTTTCGCATTGTGGTGCCTGAAATAAGGAACCATGCACTCATCCATGGATATGAGAGATGGTCTACAATGTTTGAAGTTGCCTTTGAATTGTTCATCTAAAAGATCCAAATACCCTCGAACTTTAAAAAAAGTGTCACCCTCTACCAATTTGCTGTTGTAGGCTAAATGTAAATATTTAGTTATTTCTTGGAAGCGATTTCTACGCATTCCATTAGATACCATTTGGTTAAAACAGTCCGTTCTGAGCTCCCAAAACATTTTGATATTTTTAGGAGACAGGTAGCCCGTTAAATAAAGAATTGATATATAGACTTTAAATTCATTAACAGTTAAATTGAGGTTGTAGTTATGCTGAGAAGCATCTAAATTACTCATATTCACCACATACAAAATAACATCATTTGAAAGAAATTGTTCCAAGTAATCTTCTGGATTTTCCAAGTAGATGGGTTCAAAAGCTAGATTTTCCTCAGCGTCACCACAGCCATGTGGCTTAAAGTCTTCATCATTGTCTTTCCAGTTAAACATGCTTTTATCTTGAATGTTTTATGATTCACTATGATGTATGACGACCTCTATGCAAGAATTAAGCATAGAACGGGGCAAATGTTGAAGGTCGAAATCCATTTCGTCTCCACTTTCCACATCTGTGTCTCCTTCTTGCTCTGGGGGAAAAATTATAACTTCATCAATATCTACATTGGGGCTCTAACTCCTCTATTATATCTATCAAAGATCTAATTAAAAAAAAGAGATGAAAAAATATATTTAATTTCTTAAAAAATAGACAAATTTTCAAAAAACTATAAATAAAGTGTTTATAGAATTAAAATGTAGCATTTACATATAAAAAAGGTAAAGATGGCTATTTTAAAATCTATATATAATACACTTTATCTCTAATTTGTTATAAATTTTGCTTATAACTTCATCAATATCTACATTGGGGCTGTCTAACTCCTCTATTATATCTATCAAAGATCTAATTGAAAAAAGAGATGAAAAAATATATTTAATTTCTTAAATAATAGACAAATTTTAAAAAAACTATAAATAAAGTGTTTATAGAATTAAAATGTAGCATTTAATTATAAAAAAGGTAAAAATGGCTATTAAAATCTATATATAATACACTTTATCTCTAATTTGTTATAAAATTTTGCTTTGATTATACAAGATTTTATATAAAAAATTTAATTAAAGAAATAATAAAAAGTAGCATCATTCATTTACATAAGCTTACGTATATGGACCTCTGCCCAGTGTAACCTACAGGTTACACCAAACTTTGGACCAACATTATTCCAATTTTAATTAACCAAAAACCATTAAATATTAGATCAAAATAGTTGTGATTGTGAAAGTGTCAAGATTTTAATAATATAAATTACAATAAGATTACTTACGGTTGAGTCTCCATTTTTAGTGAATATATGAGAAGCAGTCGAAATTCCGAAATTATGGATTTTTGATAGCGTGTAATTAATAAAATAAGGAAGAGGAAAGGGAATAAAACATATCAGCTGATTTGCCTAATTGTGCTCTTTCATATTCAATTTAAAAATTAATATTTTATCCAATAGTTTAAAAATTATACGCGTTTAAAGTGGTGTCACCTACAGGTTACACTGGTACCTCTCGGGATAAATTTATTCAGTTAAGTATGCATATTTCACTAGATCTTAATCGCGCTAATTGCTATACTAAACAACGAGTATTTCTTTAAACACATTGATTAAAATTCATTCATTAATAAAACTTTCTTACTTTAACTCCCTGTAACTTATGCTATCGAACACTCATTACATAATCTTGAGGCTAATAATAATAATGAGCCGATATAAGTAAAGTGTCACAAAACAATCGTGACCCATGAACAGGTATGATGTTTTTGAGACATATGAGAATAAAAGGGTTATAACAAAATTCAGCCTTAAAATTAAATAATTTTGTGATTGTTACCATAGCCTTACTTTAATGTTTTTCCCTTAATGTTAAAATAATTAAAACCTCTCTTTGCAAGGGAAAGGTGGTATTATGAAACTATGACAAGACTTAACTCCTCCCTCTTTTGAAAGGAATCCATAATTTATTTATTTTATCCTGTGTTCTAATTAAAATAATTTCTTTATAATTTTAAAAATTGAGAAAAACTTACAATCCAAGGCCAGGAACCAATTACGGAATTGACCCTTCCAACCGTTACATTTTCATTGCATTGTGGTAGCGCAGGATCTGCATAAGCTTTTCCAAATGGCGTAGATTTACTAAAAACTGGGTTTTTAAGATTATAAGTCGCATTATTTGAATTGTCGTTTTTTGTCTAATATTTTTACCTTATCTCAATAAATTAATTTAATTAAATGTAATTATAATAGCAATCTTTATAAAATAAAACTTAATTTTCTCTGGCAAAATGCACATATGGTTTAAATTTTAATGTTTTATTATTTTCAAAAATATTTGAAAAAATAAAAGTAATCCGTGGCTATTACCCCGGTCTTTCCTAATCAGTGAAAAATTAAAATGTAAAAAACAATATAAAAGGGCTTTGTATAAAATTAGCGGGCCGGGCTCGGGCTTTCAATTCTTTAATTGGCGGACCGAGTGAACTAATTTCTAGTGGTTAAAGTCTTATGGACCTCAAGCCGTTTAAAAGTGCCACAAAAGATTGGTCTATTCTAGGGTTTATCTGGAAGAATAATCTTTTTAATTATTTTAACAATGTAAATTGTTTAGATGGATGAGGCTGTACCCCTATTTTCATTATAAAAAATTGTTAATTTGTAATTAATTATAAAGGATCATTAGCAAAATCTAATTGACATTCGTTTTTTTATCTAGCTATTTAAATTGCAACTTTAGCTTGTTCATTTTTCCTCGTGGCATTTTAAAGCGCTAATCTGCTTTACAATATGAATGAATTAGTTCACAAAATTTATTATTCAAATTTAATTTATAAGCCGAGAATGGTTTAAACAAACAAGAACGATTTATTACGCACGCTACGATATTATAGAAAACAGCAACAATCGAGCCTTGCCAGTAAAAATCATTAGTTTAATTTATGTGATTTATGTGCGCCTGTATTTAGAAAAAATGGATTGTGATAGTGAATCTATATATTATCCGAAGTGGATAATGGGAATGATGCAGCATGTTCTGACTAGCTCTTTCATTTGCCTTTGATGGAAGATTATTTTAGTATCGTCTAATAAAAATTTAATTATGGCCATATGCAAAAAACTAAAAAATACCTTATTTGATATAATTAATTTCCCTACTTATAACAAATTTTTATTAAATATAACGTTTGCCTTCCATCTAATACTCCTGTTAAAATGCTATTCACTTTAGGAAAACTTATCTTTGTGAATAAACGTTCTTCTTTTTTAAATGATAATAATATTTTAGTAAGGTCCAATTGCCATCTACTTCTCCCTGATTTTTATTATAAATTTAATTATTTATATGAGTATTAGTGAAACCCATTTGATAACAATCTTGTTTGAAATGAGAAATAAAAGTTTTAAACATGGAATTATTTTTACAAACTATATAGCTGATTTACTTATATTGAGAAGCATATGAAAAAAGTTTATTAAAACAGATCTTATAATATACTATCTGTTTTTTAACAAATATACTTAAATTTTAAAATCTTATCAATAAGAAGAAATATTTATTTATATTATATAATGAGTTCATATTAAAAGGTGTACACGGGTCAAAGAGACTTCCCTGCAAGATTTAACAGTAGAAGCTTACAACTTAATAATGAAATTAATCAAAACTAAGGAACGCTGCATCAACAAGAGAAAACAAGACATAAGATACTTGTTAAATATTAATCACTAAGATGTGAAATCTAAACAGAATTAATACATGGAAAATGGTATTGAAAAAATATGATGAAAACACATATATTGGACATTATCTAGTTCTAAATATTAACTTAAACATTACATTGACTATCCATCGACTAAAATATTATTTATTTCGATAATAGTTTTATACTATACATAAGAATAGGTATACGTTATAGGGTGTTTGAAACTCTTGTTGTGTCAGATTTGTATCTTATATATAAAAATGAAACTATGTGTGTGTGTATATATGCCGCCACCAATTTTGGAAAACTACCAGACCGATTTGGCTCAAAATTTCACAGTTTATTCCTGACACTCCGGAGCATGTTTTAAGATTTGTTCGAATCAAATCGATCCAGTAGTTTTCGAGTATTCGTACGCGTTGCATTGTATACGGAAATAAAACAATAGAAGTAGAACATATAGACATCAAACTTTATTTTTACTTCAATAACCGCTTTATCATCATATATGCCCTAAAATCCAACGTAATTTAATACACCCGGGTAAATGGCAAAACAACGTTTGTCGGGTTCATCTAGTTTATTATAAAAAAGAAGAGAGTTTTTTGAGATTACTTTTTATTCATATAGGTAGGAAATCTTATATTATTTGTGAAAAACAATTGTACAATGTGTATTTTAAAATGGGTAACAAATACATTATTGCTGGTTATTTTAGTCTCGGAAAATCGTTCCTTTTTTAAGGTATATTATTTTTTTTTCAGAAACTTTAATAATATTATGGAAGCTCTTATAAAATTTATTTTGAAATTGCATAGTTAGCAAATAAATATTATTTTTATAGTGTCACTTCATACAAAGTGTAAAAAATGGCTAAGTTTGCATTTAATCACCATTCTAATTTTTAAGAAATTGAATAAAAAAATAGAATTACTTATAATGGAGTAAGTTTATAAGATAATCTTCTCTTCATATATGATTTTATCATACAACCCTGAATCAGCATGTAAATTATTTCTTTTAATTTACAAAATTGAAAAAATGTGGTAGGCACTAGTGTTGTAAAAATGGCTGTGTATTGTTTGGTCGGCCTTTGGTTTAACTAAGACTAACGATCAACTCTGGTCTGTTTTTCAATTTCGACTTAGCCTAGTGGTCGACTAAGAAAAATATACCAAAAAATCTTCGGTTTGTTTATGTTTAGTCGACTAAAACCAAAGGCCGAATAAACGACACCCAGCCGTTTTTACAACACTAGTAGGCACAGACGAAATATAATAACTAACTGTAAAAATATTTAAAATATAATGATACAATTTAAAAGCGAAAGAGTTTAAAAGTAGAATAGAATGTAAAAGATGAAAAGCTTAGAACACAAATAGACAAGTTGCATAGATATTTAACTTTAATAAATATGTTTTAAATCGATATAAAGTAACCGAATCTCTATTGTATAGTTAATGAAACAAAGGATCTAATTATAATAATAAATTCTTTTGTTCTAAAAGTAGCTAGTTACGGTTACTTAAAAAAAGATCCTAGCAGAGTGCGTACACTATATTTCATTTTATATGCATATAAACAAATCGGATAAGGAATGGAGACGATCGTGTTTGGCGAGATTTGCAATATAATATATAAAAATATGTAATTTTTTTTTATAAAGATCAAAAACTAATTAAGGTAGAACTATAAAATGTGATTTTTAACCCTAAGCAGGTTTCAAAACTTAGCTGTTATTTTTAATTGATAAATTCGTATTCGCATATACAACCTTTAATAAAAAGATATGAAATCAGCATTAACTGCTTTTAATTTTATTATAATCTTTATAATAATAAAATCTAGATAAATAGAGTAATTTAAATTAAAACGCATTGGTTCATACCTGGCCCTGCATTTAGATAAAACAGACTGGAGGAAATAATCAGAATTGCAAAATTAATTCCAGAAATAAGAGACATCTTTGAGAAGCTAATAATTTAAAATGCGTAACCTTCCCATTTTTATATAAATTTTTAAAGGGCTTTCTGCGCATCCCCTCCCCTTTTGTTTACAACCCAACCCGATCGTCCACGTAAACATACAAATATTTTTACGGTACCCAGATTTTCAATTAAGGAGGACATAAAGTTATTGATGATGCAAATAGAAATTTTTTAAAATTTAGCCATAATTGAATGTAAATTAATAGATTTAAATTAAGAGACGCGTCCGTTGCCGTATCTTTCTAACGCTTTTATCTATAGTAATTTTAATTTTTGCTTAGTTAAAAGTAGGGTTAGATATATTATGAGCAACGATTTATTAGGGTATAAGAAACTTTAAACTTTTAATCAAGCCTAAAGTCTTTGAGAAATTATTGAGAAGAATATTTTTTAGACGTTGTTCAATGATGAAAGATTTGGACAAAAAAGGAAAAATGTTATTTTGAAATTGCATTTGTTTCTTTATAAGTTGCAAGAATATATCAAATGTGATAACTCCTTATTTGATTTAATATTGTATCAGCTACTAAGATTCAGTAGTCAGGATTGGAACTCGAGGGGGAAAAAATAATATTTTAATTTGTAAAAAAGTTTTAGTCTAAAGGGAGCAACTACCCATTCTTGCCTACCCCTGGCTCCGACAATGGCATAGTACACATAAGTTATGTAAAATCATTTAAATCTTAAGTCCCATTCATAGGCGTAGCCAGGGGGGGGGGGCAGGGAGGGAGGGCTACCTTCCTCTCGATCCCAAAATTTGTTGAAAGTTATTAAAATTAAGGCTACAATGTCAAAAAATGATCATTTTGTCCTAAATCATTATATCCATATTTTTTTTTATCGCCATTTAATTTCCATTTTATACTATGGGGGTGAGTGGGATACAGAGGGCACTAAAATATGGGGGGGGGGGGTTGAACACTTTTCCTCGAAGGCAACATTGGCTGTTCACAAAACATTTATAATTTTTATTTAAATATACAACAATTAATTAAAGGAAGAGGCAAGCCAATACATCGTCAGATACATATTTTGCGCCTTGTTTATCTACTACTATTATGTTCGAACGAGGCAAGGGAATGTTATTTGATTTCTTGGAAAAAGCGTTTAATTATGAGCGCTCCTTGTTTATTAAAATAATGTAAAGGTTACTGTACTGCTCGTGTTTTTATAAGGCTATAACTTGCTATTGCATTTTTCCACCTGGGTATACCTATACGTGTATCAACATCAACACTAAGTTTGAGAGGTGTATTAACAATTAATTACATTTTAGGTATATTTACATATAATTAATATTATTTAAAATAAACTTGAACCAAAATGATTATTTACCTTAATACATGGATTCAAATGTCCAACAGTTGGATAAATTAAACACATAATTAGTAATTGATATATATTTGACAATATAATAATAAAGTGAAATTCAAATATACGAATTTGAAAAAAATAATTTCATATAAGCTAACCCCTTTTTATAAATAAAACATTAAGTATTTATCATAAATAAAAAATAGTGGTTATGGGCATAAAATAATTTTTTTTAAATAAAGTGACTCAAAAATTAAAAAAATAGGTTTTGACTCCTCCCTTCTAATTCAACTTAACTTTAATTAATGAAGACATTTATCAACAAATTTACACGGAAATTTAAATTATTTTATTCAATTCTAATATTAATATGAGATTAGTAGTTGTGTTCCTATTTTACTATCAAATTTAAATCGAAAATGAAATGGACATTAGAAATCCTTTTCGCAAATCAAATTGTAAATTCTATATTTAGACAAATAAAATATTTAATTTAAAAGTATGATAATTTAGAATCTTATAAATTATATCAACTTTTGTAATTGCAGCCTGTAACAAAAAAATCAGTAGTAGAGACTGAGGCTATATGTTAACCGGTGTCATGCACGTTCTCTCAAATAATTTCGTCATATATATTTATTTTGCCCTCAAATTTGAATAACAAATGTACTTTCTTAAGGCATATACATATTGCATCAAACTATTCACGACGCTCCCAGTAATCAATTAAACACAAGTTATTGATTTAGTGAAGAAACAGCTATAAACCTGCATTTAATAACAATGATGTTTGGCAGTCAACCTAAATATATGAATTAAGTTAAAATCAAGTTGGGTGCGTTTTTGTAATACATAGTGACCAAATAGGGGTTTGAATCTATACCTCTACAATCGAGACTAATCTCCATAGTTACTTTTTTTCAACCCGAACCGACCCCAATTTTTTATTTAATTTTCAACCCGGACCCGAAAGCATTTTTAAATTTTCAACCCAAACCCGACATAAAAGCATTTTCAATTTTTAACCCAAATACGACCCAAAATGTCTAAAACCGAATCCTTTTCGAACGCGTTTTAATTTTTGGTACCCGAAGCGAGATTATGAGAATTACGGTGTGTAAAATTTGATCCACCTAAAGTGCGATTTATGAAAGTAATTGATATCACAGATTTTGACTCTAAATGAAAGTGTTGTATAATTATGCTAGCATCCACAAGTGTTGTAAAAACGACTGCGTTTTGTTTGATCAACCTTTGGTTTAACTAAGACCAACGGTCGACTTTGGTCTGTTTTCCAAATTTTGACTAAGCTTAGAGGTCGAATAAGAAAAACAGACCAAAAAACCTTTGGTCTGTTCATGCTTAGTCGACTTAAACCAACAGCGGCCAAACAAAACCCAGCCTTTTTACAACACTTGCATCTACAATATTGGGTGAATATCAAACACTGGATAGACTGCTCATCAACGCATAAAACGTTACCATTTTTTCCATCGTTTTGCTGATAAAATGAAAAAGTAATGATTATATAGATGATAGTCATTTTTGCAAATTAATTAATCTTAAAAAGGTAAATAAAAAATGTTGAATTGGGTAGATATAAAACAGAGAATTCTAAAATAAATATCATTTACACAATACCTAAAAATTAAAAATGTAAAAACAGTAATGGAAGTTTGTTTAATAGTTTTGCGCAATCTATTGATGTTCGTTCAAATTTATTAACTAGTGAGGAAAATACGTTTATTGGCGTTAAAATAAAACATTTTTATTCAATTTATTTCTCATATTTATTCTTAATTTTTGATTTATAAGGATTATGAAAAAGATAAGATTTTTAAAAACTATTAAATTAATTAAAAATTTTAAATATGTAAAATGGTTAAGAAGGTGATTGTTTAATGTATTTAAAATATTAGAACCGAATAGATGAGAAAATATTTTATTTAATATATTAAAATTTATGTTTTTATATATAATAAATTTTTATTTTTAAAGTTCTTAAAGTTAGAGTGCGTAGTTTTGCATTATAAAATTAAATCTTTAGGGGGATATATTAAGCTAAAATTATTTTTTATTAATTAAACAATAATTATTACTCAAAAAATTATTAGGAATAGACGATAAAAGGGAATTGCATTCAAAACAAGTCAATTTCCCTTTCTCATCAATTTCATCCATTGAAATAGCTATATAAAGTCTAGAATTAGATTGGGTCTTGCATGTCATTTATCTCATCAAGTGCACATTTCAAAAAACTTAGAATTATTAATCTGTCTTTTTGCTATCTCTTTCTAATTTGTTTATCAAATAATACAAATAAAATATCAAGAGTTAATTTGTTAATTGGTAATTACATGTTTAAATAATAAATAATAAAATATTTAGTTTTGTAATTAATAATCTTAATAAAAAAAATAAAAAAAGGTTTATTAGATAATTTGGCTTATCTGTGCTGAAAAATATGGTTAAAACAAAACGGCACATCGTAAAAACATTGTATGAAATACACCGGTTGTTAATATCAAAATGGAGGAAAGTTCGGCACTCAATTTACAATATTGAATTTTTTAATTTTTATGTAATTGTTCAGACCATTGATAATATGGCTTTTTGGCCGTCCGTTGGCTGCTGACCAATGGAATATAATGACCATTGGCCAAAATGTGAATCGAAATTATTTTTTTCGTTTTTTTTTGACTATTATGATTGTTCTTGTTACTACCATTGCTATTATAGATGATAGTCATTTTTGTAAATTATATAATTTTAAAAAGATAAATAAAAATATTGAATTGGGTAGACTACATCAAAAACAGAATTCTATAATAAATATTATTACATAATACAAAATTAGAAATGTAAAAACTATGATTAAAGTTTGTTTAATAAGTTTGGGACATCTATATTTTGTATATATTTATTTATTGACGTTTGTTCAAATTTATTAACTAGTGATGAAGATAAATTGATAGTTTATTAACGTAAAAATAAAACATTTTTTTTCAATTTATTATTCTATTTATTTTTAATTTTTGATTTATAAAGATTATGAAAAAGAATTTTAAGATTTTTCAAAACTATTAAATTAATTAGAATTTTTAAATGTGTAAAATCTTGATTAATAACGTGATTACTTAATGTATTAAAAATATTAATTAGATGCGAAAATATTTTATTTAATATAATTAATTTATATTTTTTTATTTAATAAAAATCTATTTTTAAAGTTATTATAGATAGAGGCGTAGTTTTACATAATTTAAATCTTTAGAGGGATGTATTAAGCCAATATTATTTTTTAATAATTATTATTATTTAAAGAATTATTAGGAATAGATGATTAAAAGAAAATGCATTCAATACAAGTCAATTTACCTTTCTCAACCATCCATAGAAATAGCAATATAAAGGCTATTAGATTTGTCTTGCATGGCTTTTATCACATCAAGTGAATATTTCAAAAAATATTAGTCTGTCTTTTTGCTATCTCTTTTTAAATTTTATTTATTACATAAAAGGCGTGTAGTCGAAGGGGAGGAAAGCGGGACTTTTCCTTCCCCCTCGATCAAAATTTGAAATTTTTTGATTAATAATTAGATTAAATGGGTTAAAATATTATAGTTTTTTATTAAATGAAACTATAGAAAACTATAAAAATTATATGCGAGGTAACATTCGAAAATTGCGATAGCGTTGAAATGACAAATAATGATTCAGATTTTCTGTTTAATGAAAAAAGTTTCCCTATTGTCAAGAGTATTGGCAGCTATATGGTTTCCCAATTCTTTCAGAAGGGCTTGGGTTTTAGGACTTATTGTTGTAAGAGTGGTAGTCACTATGGGGGAGAAAAGTAGTGAGGAATTAATTTCTGCGTATTTAGCGGACTTTAATTTTATAGAATCAACAAGGGGGTCTTTGTTTTGGTTTGAGGGAGCAAAGGCATCCGGACAGGTGTAGTCCCAAGCTAGGCATAGCCCTTTTGCCCATGGGATGAGGGTCTGTCCATCAGGTCTCTTCTTGTCGCTAAGGCATAGACCATTTGGTTCCAATTGGGAGGGAAAGCCCGCCTTTTTGAATGTCTTCTATAGAAGAGCATTAACAGATGTGTGCCGTAGAAATCTGGCCTTGTTAAATTTGCAATGCAGGCCGTGGTGGCCTTTGGTACCAACAGATGAGCCACATAAGTTGCATTGATGAGAGGCAACTATATCACATCCTAGGCGGAGCCCTGTTGCTATCCTGAACTCGTTGTTGGAGAGTTGAAGGTCATGAGTCCGACTTGGGGATGGCCTCCAACCACTCGTGGCCGGACCTTGATGCAAAACTTCTTAAAGATGGTAACTCTTCAAATGATGCGCCCCAAATAAGAGTTTTAAGGGCATGGTCGTAGAGAGGAGTGTTCCAACTTTTTTGAGAGTTTATGGTAGGGAATGGTTAGGGTCGGACAAAGAGCTCCACATGTCGAGAGCGATTTGGGTGGAGGGATCTGATTGATCGATTATTTTGTCGATGATTGGTTTGGCTGAAAGTCGACTCGAAATGAAGGCCGACAAAGCTACTAGAGGAGGTGATCTCAGGCCCAAACCACCATATTTTGTGGGGAGACACGCTTGTTTCCATTGGGACCCTGTAAAAGAAAGGTTTGTGATTTCCTCGACAACATCTTTGAGTTTTTGGTCGAATATAGATAGAGCACTGGGATTTAAAAATGAGGTGTATGACCTGAAGATATGATTTATCTTAGGTAAAGAATAGCAGTTTTTAATTAAAAAGAAAGCCTGGTGGGCTGGCATCTAAGAAAGGAGGGGTTTAATTTCTACTAGTTTTTGTATCGTCTCTGTTAATAACTTGTTACAAAGGTGTGAGCCACCTATGGGAGATCCTAAGTGCGTTAGTTCGTTAGGGTGAATATGTGAAAGCGTCAAAGTATGGGTCTAGGCTTAAAGCGTCAGTATTGTTTTTGCAAACCTCGGTCTTGCTATGATTTAGATGGAGACCAATTTTTGAAGCTTCGTCTTCTAGATATGAGAGGGCTTCTTTGACGTCTTCGGCATTTCCTTTGATGGTACCATCGTCTAGGTACCACAAGTTGAGTGATAGGTTATATTTAGAGGCTAGGTCTTCAGTCAGGGATTTGATACCCAGGCAGAATAGTAGGGGGCCTAGCGGGGTCTCCTTGTCGTATGCCGTCACTCGATGCAATTATTTTGGAATTAAAGTTGAGCATGGAAGTAGGAGCGTAGCATGCGTTAAGGAAAATGGAGTATTTGGGAAGGGATTTGTAAGCCTCTGTTAAGAAGTGTTACCTGTAGATCGTGTTAAAGGCGCTTTTGATGTCAATCTTAGCTTAATATATACATTCAAATTTTCGAATTTGATCCTAGTGGGGCCAGCGGGCCTGACTTTTTGGTTGTTTAATTTTTATTTTTAATTACAAATAAAATGTTAAATATTTTTTTGACAGCTTTCCCTCCCCTTGAGAAATTCCTGGTACGCGTACGCGCCTGACATAATATCAATATCATATCAATAGTCAATTTGTTAGTTATAATTTACATGTTTAAATTGGAATAAATAATAAAATATTTAGTGTTGTAAATAATAGTCTTAATAAAAATACTAAATAAAGGTTTATTATTTAATGTTACTTCACTGTGCTGGAGAATATGGTTAAAACAAAAGGCACAGTGTAAAACACATTGTATGAAATACACCAGTTGTTGTCATCAAAATAGAGGAAAATTTGGCACACAATTTACCATATGGAACATATGACATGAGCAGTTTATCTAATCTATGGTCGCAACCTGACCCTTCTCTCCTCTATTGTTACCATTAATATATCATATTAATTTAAAATATATAATTTAGAAAATTAACCATTTAATAAATTTAAAGTTACTGTGGTATACGTGTATACCACGTAACCATATGTTGGTATATCGCGTTTTAATGTCCGCGGTATACTTTGATCTTACTTAGATTTATTTTATTAATATTAATGTAAAAGGGTTAAAGAACGGTTCTGCAATCCTTATAATTAAAAAAAGGAATTGGTCAAAGGAAGGCATTTTTACCGCGGGTTAACCTAGACGCGGAAGTGGCTAATTTTCTTTGACGCTTTCTTTTTTTAATTACTTTTTATTTTAATTTTTAACCCAGCCACATATGGAACTCATTTTTGCAGCCCCGTCTGAAGATTTCCCGTACATTGCTCGTTCAATCAAGTCCACCACCCTGGGAAGATTCAACAGCTATAAAAGCGAAATCCCATGTCAATAATTGAGTCCTTATAAATTTTTCCAAAACTTTGTACTCTTCCTAAATCCTTGTAATTGTCCCCAATCCCTACATCTTTCCCCTTTTATTGTAATTTTACGGAACATTATAATTTTACCGTCGCCGATCACTTTAATTGTAAATCGCCTTTAATTGTAAATATTTAGACGTATTAGCGTAAATAAAGTTAATTTAAATCCTCCGCTCAGCCCTTTTTACTCGGTCGTCCAGACATTACATTTGAGAGAAGTGTTGGGGGTGTAAGGCCAAACACCTGCCCCCAATGTGCTTAAAATTAAAGACCGGTTTGGGGAAAGACAACCCAACCCAACGATATCACAGAGCTGGAGTCCGGGGTGATTATGGACACCCTGAATTTGGACAGCCCTGGCCCTTCGACTTCTCAATAAAAGGGAAAGGTGTGGTATACGTGTATACCACGTAACCATATGTTGGTATATCGCGTTTTAATGTCCGCGGTATACTTTGATCTTACTTAGATTTATTTTATTAATATTAATGTAAAAGGGTTAAAGAACGGTTCTGCAATCCTTATAATTAAAAAAAGGAATTGGTCAAAGGAAGGCATTTTTACCGCGGGTTAACCTAGACGCGGAAGTGGCTAATTTTCTTTGACGCTTTCTTTTTTTAATTACTTTTTATTTTAATTTTTAACCCAGCCACATATGGAACTCATTTTTGCAGCCCCGTCTGAAGATTTCCCGTACATTGCTCGTTCAATCAAGTCCACCACCCTGGGAAGATTCAACAGCTATAAAAGCGAAATCCCATGTCAATAATTGAGTCCTTATAAATTTTTCCAAAACTTTGTACTCTTCCTAAATCCTTGTAATTGTCCCCAATCCCTACATCTTTCCCCTTTTATTGTAATTTTACGGAACATTATAATTTTACCGTCGCCGATCACTTTAATTGTAAATCGCCTTTAATTGTAAATATTTAGACGTATTAGCGTAAATAAAGTTAATTTAAATCCTCCGCTCAGCCCTTTTTACTCGGTCGTCCAGACATTACAGGTGGCCGCAATTAACTAAAGACATCCAAAAATTCGTAAGGCAGTGTGAGCTTTGTAAGCTTGATGCACCGATGCCGCGTAAAAATAAAAAATCTAGGTGGCCTCGTCCTAAGTTTCCATGGGAGCGTATACACATAGATTTTTTCGAATTAGATAAAAAACGGTACATCTTAATAGTAGATGCGTTTTCCGGTTGGACGGAATTTAAAGTTATATCAAATATATCAAGTAGAGTAACAATTACAATTTTAAAGGAATTGATAGGGAATTACGGGTTTCCAGAAATAATTGTTACGGATAATGGTAAAGCTTTTGTTAGCAACGAATTTAAACAATTTTGTTTAAAATATAAAATTAACCATATTTTAACTCCACCGTACCATCCAAGCTCTAATGGGCAGGTAGAAAGGTATGTAGGTATTGTTAAAAAATGGTTGAACATAGCTAAAGTAACGAAGGACGGAACGTGGTTATCTAAACTTTATCACAATATGTCACCACGGTATCCTAATCGTGCTCCGGTTAGCTATGAGTTTTTGAATCGTAAATTAAGGTACCCACCCGACTTTTTAAAGTTCACTGAACACCAAACATCGCCCAGTATTAGTGTGCCAAAGTTTACGGTAAACCAAAGAGTTTGGTATCGAAACTATTTGGGTAAACCTAAATGGGTGTTAGGTGTAATTATTGAACAGTTAGGTACTAAAATCTACAAAGTTAAGGACTTAAAGGAAAATAAATTTGAAATTAGGCATGCTGAACAATTAAAATTGTTTGATGCTATATAATTATGTTCAACGTTTATTGCTATTCAGATGAGAATTAATGCTGCTTGGTGCGACGTAGATTTGGAAGTGACATCTACGGCATCAAGGAACGAAAGAGTTCCAGTATACATTCTAATCAAAGTGGAGACGGACGAAAGTGCAAGATTATTAAGCTTGACGCACTCTCTGGGTCCGCCAGGCCAGGTCGGGAGGTCGTATCCACAACGCCCAAGATCTCCAAGACGACCAAGACAGGAGGGGGCTGCGGTCAGAAGAAACGGAAATACGAGCGGGGAGCAACGACGAAACGTATCTGGAAATCCACCGTTACTCCGTCCTCCGATCTTGAAAAGAGAGAAGTGTTGGGGGTGTAAGGCCAAACACCTGCCCCCAATGTGCTTAAAATTAAAAACCGGTTTGGGAAAGACAACCCAACCCAACGATATCACAGAGCTGGAGTCCGGGGTGATTATGGACACCCTGAATTTGGACAGCCCTGGCCCTTCGACTTCTCAATAAAAGGGAAAGGTGTGGTATACGTGTATACCACGTAACCATATGTTGGTATATCGCGTTTTAATGTCCGCGGTATACTTTGATCTTACTTAGATTTATTTTATTAATATTAATGTAAAAGGGTTAAAGAACGGTTCTGCAATCCTTATAATTAAAAAAAGGAATTGGTCAAAGGAAGGCATTTTTACCGCGGGTTAACCTAGACGCGGAAGTGGCTAATTTTCTTTGACGCTTTCTTTTTTTAATTACTTTTTATTTTAATTTTTAACCCAGCCACATATGGAACTCATTTTTGCAGCCCCGTCTGAAGATTTCCCGTACATTGCTCGTTCAATCAAGTCCACCACCCTGGGAAGATTCAACAGCTATAAAAGCGAAATCCCATGTCAATAATTGAGTCCTTATAAATTTTTCCAAAACTTTGTACTCTTCCTAAATCCTTGTAATTGTCCCCAATCCCTACATCTTTCCCCTTTTATTGTAATTTTACGGAACATTATAATTTTACCGTCGCCGATCACTTTAATTGTAAATCGCCTTTAATTGTAAATATTTAGACGTATTAGCGTAAATAAAGTTAATTTAAATCCTCCGCTCAGCCCTTTTTACTCGGTCGTCCAGACATTACAGTTACTTATATGTTTACCTATAAATTTAAATATTTCCTACCACGGTCCCAAGTCCGTGTGCGAAAAGTGGAGGGTTGGCGTCAGGTCGGAAACCGGCTATAAAAACCAACTCCAAAATTATGATAGTTTCAAACAAGATTTTACAAGAAGAGGCTAGGGCGTCCTCCACAAAGGACGCGCACTGCGTACCCCGCCAGTGCAATGTGAAAAATACAGTAGGGTTAGTGCCCTACTCACAACGAAGGCGGTTAAGGAAATTAGGTTTAAAAGAATGCGAATAACGTGCTGGAATGTGGGAACGTTGACGGGGAAGAGTATCGAGGTCGCACAAATGTCAAAAAGAAGAAGGTAGACATCGCCTGCCAACAAGAGACGAGGTGGAACGGAACGAAAGCTCGGGAACTAGGAGAAGGATACAAGCTTTTCTAAAGTGGGTCCAAATCGTAGAAACGGGGTCGATATCGTTCTAAGCGAATCGTTCAAGGACAAGGGATGGAAGTCAAGCGTTGTTCCGACAGGCTAATGTGGGTGAAGATTGCAGATCAAGGGGGCCTCCTAACCGTTATGTGCACGTATGCTCCCCAAATTGGGCGTTTGGAATCAGAGAAAGACAGATTCTTCGATTAATTGGAAAAGGAAATACAAGGAATCCCGCAGGAAGAAAGGCTAATTATTGGGGCAGATTTTAAAGCTCACGTAGGGAAAGATCGCCTCGGTTATGAACGCAATCATGGATTATATGGGCATGGTCTGATGAATAAAGAAGGGGATAAACTTCTCCAAGTATCCCAAGCATATACATGGCGATCGTTAACACCTATTTTTAGAAACGCGAAGATCATATTGGACCTATAGAAGTGGGATGCATTTAGTCAAATTGACTATTTGCTTATACGGCAAAAGGACTTATGGAGAATCAAGGATTGAAAGTAATACCGGGAGAAGAAATCGCCAGGCAACATCGTCCGCTTGTTATGGATCTTGACAGAAGAGTATTTCCCGAAAGAAGAAATGTATCTTGAATTCAATACGAAAGGCTAAAGGATACGTCGACGAACGATGAATACCATCAAAAAGCCTCCTCACTCTTAGGTGCAAGGAAGTTGCAAAGAGACGTAGACGACGATTGGGAGACGCTATCTAAGGACATTAAGGAAACAGCGATTCGTGTTCTTAGACAGACCAAAGGAGGCAAAGCTATGAATAGGGCACTATGGTGGTGGGATCAATCGCTTAGGGATTTCATCGAACGAAAGAAAAATCTATATAGACGGCATAAATCAAAAAAGTCGGAGGATTATCAAGAATATAGGGACGCAAAGAGGGCCGCAAAAAAGCCCGTTGCAATAGCAAAGAATGCCGCCTACACCGAGATGGCAAACAAACTGGATCATAAAGGGGGCGATAGGCTTATGTACAAATTGGCCAAGATAAGGGACAAGAAAAGTCGCGATGTCGGAGTTCTTAAAATTGTTAAAAACTAGAAGGTTCAAGCCGAAGGAAGTGATGGAAAGGTTATTTTAAGAACCTTATGAATATTGCAAATGACAAAGATTGCTTTCCCAAAATTGAGCCAAATTTAATTATGGTCGAACTCTTTCAGGAGGATGAAGTTAGGACACAGATGAACAAGATCCAAAAAGGAAAAGCAAATGGCCCATATGGAATTCCTATGGAAACATTGCTCGGATGTCGTGAGAAGGAGTCACCACCATGACGAACCTTTTTAACAAGATATTGGTAGAAGAGTGAATTTCTAATAGAGAGCAAGCACGATTATACCCTTATTTAAAGGCAAAGGTGACCCTCAAGGTTGTGGCAATTACAGAGGTATCAAGCTAACTTGCCACTCCTTGAAGCTTATGGAAAGGATCTTAGCACAAGGCTGAAAAACGAGGTGGAAATATCGTCTAACCAATTCGGATTTGTGGCCGGCAAATCTACAATCGACCCTATCTTCGCACTAAGATAAATGATGGATAAGTATGGCGAAAAGAGGAAAGACCTACATATGGTTTTTATCGACTTGGAGAAAGCTTATGACACGGTCCCCCGCGATTTTATGGCGGTGTTTGAGGAAACAAAATATTCCTGACGCAATATACGGCTTATAAAAAATATTTATGAAGCCTCAAACTCTTGCGTTAGGACGACAGTTGGAGACTCTAAACCTTTTCGGGTTAAATTGGATTACATCATGGATCTGCTTTAAGTCCCTTTTTATTTAATATAATTATAGACACGATAACGAGTGACTTTCACAAGCCATCGCCATGGTGTATGCTATATGCCGATGATATAGTACTATGAGAGGAAATAAGGGAGAGAGTATTCGAAGAAGCCGATAAGTGGTCAAAGCGCTTAGCTGGATATGGTTTAAAGGTCAACGATCGAAATACGGTATACATGCAAATGAACGGTACAGGCACCCCATCGCTGGATGACCATCTAAAGTACCCAAAAGTAGACAAGTTTACATACCTAGGCTCGATGCTACATCAAAAGGGAGGTTGCGCAACGGAAGCACGGATCCAAAAAGGATGGCTTAAATGACGATGTATATCCGGTGTAATGTGCGACAAGAAAATGACATGCAAAGCTTACAAATCCATCGTAAGACCGGTGTTACTATGGAAGGGATACATGGGCATTAAACACCGCGGAAGGAAAGCTATTACAAGCCACAGAGATGAGAATGAAAGGGTGGAGCTTGGGGTGTACTAAGCTCGACCATATGAGACATTCTCATGACAAAAAGGGTATTCAACCTATGGCAGACATGATTAACGAAAATCAGCTAAGGTGGTATTGACATATACTAAGAAGGGACACGGATGACGTAAATCGAGTACTGGACATGGTGGTACCGGGCAAGAGAGGAATTAGACGACCCCGTGTCCCGTGGAAAGGGCAAGTCGATAAAGTAATGAAAACTAAAACGATTAGTCAAGATATGGCACTCACCTCGTCGAGATGGAAGAAACTAATCAAAACAAACCCCACGACTGTAGGATCAAATAATTGATAAAGAAGAAGATGAGGAAAAAGAAAAGGCTTAGATTTTTATTGCCTAAATGATCCTTAAGATGCCCGCCAATCTTTTGTTACTGGCCAGTCCATCACAGATAACTGTTTTAGCAACAGCACCAAGAGAATATTTCTCAGCAACAGAAGTCACATAAAAAACCAAAAAATAACCTAATGGTATTTTCCAGGTATCATTTATAGATGTTGTCATAACAAACAAACCAGTGCACAAGGGATCATATTAAAATTAGTCATATTATGCCTAAGATCTACCTATCTAAAAATAACAAGAGATTGTTATCTTAGAAAAATTTTTAGTATAGTACATACCCATAAGAAGATCTTGGTGATGGTTTCTAGAATTTCATTACTATAAGTGATAAACATATCTATTAATTTGTGAAGATGATCTTGTAAATTAAATAAGTTAGGTATAGAACCTTCTCTAAACTGCTAGTTCTTAAATAACAGATGGAATAAATGATGTAGTAATGAAATTGCACTACAAAGGGCTAAATTTTTATTTGGAATAAATATCTCTGAGAGGAATCTAATAAATATGTATTAAAAACCCATAAATTGCATAGCAATTAACAAAAATTAACATTTTTATACTTGTGGATTGATACGTCTTCACATTTTTTTATTATAAGAATACCAACAGCTGAGAAATCACATTCTTCAAGATGGCGGATAATAAATGTTCAATTCTTTTTAATAAATGCCTGGTCAATGCACAGTCTATTTAATATATGTCAGTACCTTCCTTGCAGGTCGCATTCCAACGTATTCGAGTGAAACATAACTCCTCTCTACTCTGAAAAATCAATTGTTTTTTGTGGGGAAGGTGTAAAAGGCGGGGCCTTTAGATAAACCTTGGCTGCTAGGGGTAATAGATTAAGCCTAACTAACAGAATAACCGTTTTGGAATATCCTTTAGAGTTTATAAATGTCCGTTTTTACAAATTTGGCTCCTTTGGACTTGACGATTAATTTGGAAGATATTTCCCCCGAACCTTCGTCAAATGATTCTGGAATTTTCTAACTCGGAAAAGTAGAAGGAAACTTTTTGTATAAGGTAATGCTTTTTTACCAACATCTTAAAGGCCGATAATACCTTCAATAACCATTTAATTATTAAAAAATGTTAGAAAAATTATAGACAATAAGTAATATCATAAGGAGGGGCCGAAGCGAGGGGTGAGTAAAAAGAAATTAGATTTTATTAAAAATAACTTTCAAATATAATTAAAAATTAATAATTATAATGATAATTTTGAAGCAAATTCTAATGTAGATATTATATATAGATAAAAAAATATTATAAACTTTTTTATTCATCAATCATTTGCACTTATATGACACTATCAGTCAGGTGGTTTGATTGCTATTACTTTACTATATTAATTTTAATTACGGATTGTAATAATATCCGAGATATAAAGCTAATAAGTCACACTTATAAAGTTGAAAAACATTAGTTTTGATTTAATCCAGAAGAATTAATATGAATTCATTCTTTGCCCGATTTATTAATTTACAAATAATTGGAAAATGACTAGGAAAATGTGCTTGAAATGTCCTAGGGAAAACTCAGAAACATTACTTCATGCTACAAAACATTTCAGGAGAATTTACACTAAGTTGAGATTAACACGAAAATTATCATTAAGCCCAATTCCCGGTGAAGCCTCATTGTGCCATAAAACCTAAAATATATATTCACAATGATAGTGGTTAGCGGACAGCACTCTAGTAAAGAATATTCATGGTATAAAACATAAATGTAAAATTTTAGGCTTACCATCAATGATTATAGCACTTTTATATAGATAATAACAAAATATATTTCATACAATACTCATACATCAATGAGTAAAAGATAATAATTAATTCGCGTTAATATTATTGTAAAAATCTTCTGGGAAACAAAATGTCAGCTTGTAAATTTAGGGTGTTATTTAACTGCTAAGTAAATAATTACAAATTGCTAAGTAATTTGTGCTAAGTATTTTAATTAAAGTGCTAAGTGTTTTATTAAAAAACGCTAAGTATTTTATGCTAAGTATTTTAATCTAAATGCTAAGTATTTTATTTTTAAATGCTAAGTATTTTAAAGGAAATGCTAAGTATTTTATTTTAAATGCTAAGTATTTTAAAGGAAATGCTAAGTATTTTATTTTAAATGCTAAGTATTTAAAAGGAAATGCTAAGTTTTTTATTTTTAAATGCTAAGTTTTTATTATTAAATTGCAGAGTTTTTATTTTAATATACTAAGTTTTTTTTATTAAAATGCTAAGTATTTTATTAAAAAAATCTAAATTATGAGTTTTAGTCAAAATGCTGAGTATTAAAAAAATATACGATAATAAGGTTTTAAAGCTAAAAAGGACAAAGTTTTAATGGTAATAATTTCAAAGAAAATATTTAATTTTTAAAAATGCTAGGTTTTCTATTTTGAAGTGCTAAGTTATTAAAGTTTTTTAATTCAAAGTTTTATTTATGACACAAAAAAGTGTTGAAATTTGAAGTTAAGTTTTAATGGGAATTATTATAATGAATTACCAAAATTTATAGTTGAAAAATATAATATTTCAATTTTATATTGTTATAATATAAAAAATAATTTATTTTAGATTTGAATAAAAAATTATGATTATTTATTTGTAGGTGAAGAAATACCCTTCATGTTCTATAATGACTTCATATATAAAATAATCTAAATAGCCAATAGGATAATTGATAGAGATTTTATTCAACTACAATAAACCCTAACCCTATAACACAACCATTTTATCCCCCAAAACAGCTTTAAATGCATTATGAATTGCACTGGCTGCATCAATGACAAGAACTTCAAAAACTGCATTTTTATTACTTAATTTCATGACCTCATTAGTCAAAATTTGAAACATGAATATAAAATCAACAGACAGCTTTATTTGTTTAAATTTATAAAATCTTTACTTAGCAAATAATTTAAATACTTGGCACAATTTATTTAAATACTTAGCATAATATATTTAAATACTTAGCAATAATTTAAATACTTAGCATAATATATTTAAATACTTAGCAATAATTTAAATACTTAGCATAATTTAAATACTTAGCATATAATTTAAATACTTAGCAAAACATTAAAATACTTAGCAAGCAAATAAAATACTTAGCAAATAAATAAAATACTTAGCAAAACAATAAAATACTTATCAAAATTTATTTAAATACTTAGCAAATGAATAAAATACTTAGCATTTGAATTTAATACTTAGCATTAATTTAAATACTTAGCAAACGAATTAAATACTTAGCAATTTGAATAAAATACTTAGCAAATAATATGTTGTGGTAAATTTATAATTTCTTCTTAAAGGTTTGCCATAATCCATGCCATGTAATGTTGTATATCAGTATAAAGATTGGGGAATTGTTGAAATCTACAATTGATAGTATTTGTGGCCAGGCCATACAATGTCCAATGATCTCCAACTTGGCAAACTAACGGAGACCCTATGTTATGCTAATTTAATACAAATCACAAATTTTAAATCAATTTTTTTTAGTCATTTATAGATATTTACACGTTTTTATTTCAACATAAATAATAATGAATCCAAATAAAACAAGTCTGCAATGCAAAAGTTATAGTATGCCATTTTTTAGTTACAATTAAATGGCCAGATTTTTACGTCACACATCTGTTAATGCTCTTCTACAGAAGACATTCAATAAGGCTGGCTTTCCCTCCCAATTGGAGCCTAATGGTCTTTGCCTTAGCGACAAGAGACCCGATGGACAGACCCTCATCCCATGGGCAAAAGGGCTATGCCTAGCATGGGACTACACTTGTCCAGATGCCTTTGCACCCTCAAACCATAACAAAGACCCCCTTGTCGATTCTGAAAGAATAAAGTCAGCTAAATACGCAGAACTTAATTCCTCATTCCTTTTCTGCCCTATAGTGACCACTACCCTTACAACAATAGGGCCTAAAACCCAAGCCCTCCTGAAAGAATTGGGGCGCCGTATAGCTGCCAATACCCTTGACAAAAGGGAACTTTTTTTTTAAAACAGAAAATCGGAATTATAATTTGTCATTTCAATGCGATAGCAATTTTTGAATGTTTACCTCGCATATAATTTTTATAGTATGTATAGTTTCATTTAATAAAAGATATCATTAAAAAAAAAAAATTAAATAGATACTTATAAAGATTTATGCCTACTAATCAAATCGACTGAAAGATTCTCAACTTACATCGCAGGGACCACGGTAATTAGCAAGAGTTGTGGCATTAAGCTTTAAACTTTCAATATCATAGCCAGCGCACACAAGGGTTTCATCGTGTAAGTTTAAACCGTAATAGGGGGAACAGTAGTTTCTGGGGATGAAAGGTTGACAAACTTCGTAAAGGGCTTTATTTTCATCTTCCATATTCTTTGTTTAAACAGAATTTAAACATTTTAAATTTTTTTTTCGTAGACTATAGATTGAGCTTGAATGATAGTCGAAAATTAACAAGCCTTTTTAAGTTTAATGATTATTGTGGTGTATTTTTACAGCTCAAAACACAAGTCCGCCCCGACAAAATTTATAAATATAATTTTATTTCAATAAACCAAATTTATCTTTCCAACCAGTAAAGACGGACGTTTGATTTTTGACTAGATGATCCATATCGTTAGAAACAATAGAGACAATTTGAAAGAGTAGCATAGTGAGTCGACAATTTTAATAAGGCCAAATCATCATAATTCGTAATGCCATCGTAAGTCGGGTGGATTTTGACCGCTTCTACCGAATGTAGAGTACCTTGAGGCTTGGAAAGGGGGTGATTGCATTTGGAATTTACTACCAAATTTTCTGGTGAACTGAAAAATAAAAATAATGAAAACAAAAGTAAACACAGGTCTGCAAATATTCACATTGTGATTAAATCCCGGGATTTGACAAATTTTTTTGGTAAAGAATTTTACGCTAACCAATAACATTTTTTTTCCCAAGTTGTCAAGATTTTGTTAAAAATGAGGTAAGGTGCAAAAGATGGCCTTTTTAACGTTATTTGAGGCTATATTCCCACGCCATTTTGCATCTATTTTAATAACATTCATAAAATTCTATAGATCATTTATTGGTATACGGGGCCATAATCTTAATATTTGTTGTACCACCACTTTTAGTTTTATTCAACGCCTTCCACTATGTTTGGGATAACAAGTAGAGTACATTGTGTACATATTACTTATGCCTTGATTACTAACACTTAAATACATAATGAAACAAATAAACAAGAGTATTTAAAATTGACGAATAAAATGTATCATTATTAAGAATTATTGTTTAAGAATAATAGTCAAAAAAGCCTTATAATGTATCATTAAAAAAGTAGTTATTTATAACATATAATACGATTAGATAAATAAATATTAAAGCTTATAAAAGATAATATTAGCAAAATTACTAAACATCAAATAACAAAATATTTTGAAGAGATTTGGATTTAACAATTTCAAAGATTGCAGAGAATCTTTTAAACTTGCATCAAAAGAACTTTTTATAACAGTAAATAAAAATCAAACAACGTTATTTTTATGAAAAAATGAGCACTTAAAAAAGGGTCTATCAGATCATAGGATTCTTAAAAGTAATATAAGACGGGAATATACATATTCTCAATGAGCCATATAGATTTTAAAAGTTATTTATGGTTTAGAATTACCTTCTAAATACACAACGGGCAGAAGTAAGAACATAGCTCTCTGCAATTAAAACTCCGCTACATATGGGCATTTCATTCTTGATAATTGTTACCTAAAAATATAACACTAATTAGCAACGTGGTATAATTTATTAGAACATGCATGAAGCCGATTTTGGGAGATAAGTCTAATTGTGAACGTTTCGTGTAATATTATTATATATATTAGGTCGACTTATGTCTATTTGGAAAATGAACTAACTTCATTGTAAATAATATAACTTAGATTAGTAAACTGATAAAAATATTTGAATTAAAGATTAATCACCATCCAAGGCCATTTTTTAATATTAGATTGTTGCCCAAGGTAGCTTTCTTCTTTGATGTTGCATCGTGAGTAATTTAAATTACTTGTGTTCCTACCACACGCATTACCTATAAAAATCAATTGTAACGTTAATAAAATCTCTTGTTAAACTTTATTTGTACAATTATTTTTACAAATTTTACATTCTCTCCGATTAGATTATTTAATAGATGACCTATAAAATATATAGAACAATTGTAAAATGTTAGAAATACGAAGCTAGGCTAATGAAATATATCGAAAGGCTTTTTATTTAAATATGACCTATTTAAATCATTATTAACTACATTGACCTGGTTTAGAGTAGCTAATTATTAATTTGCAACCCAATCTCCTTACTTACTTTTGTTAAGAATTTTTAATAAACAAAAGGGCCTAAGGAATAAATTTAGATTAAATAAATAAAAATATGAGCTCAATATACTTAAAAAATGGGTTTATTTGTAATTATTTAAAGTAAAAAGCAAATATTAAAAAACACCATTACACTATTTGATTGTTATTTAAATAAGATTCTTAGATATATATTAGGATTATATAAACAAAATTGAGTATTGGGTATTGATGTTATGGACGCGCGTTATTAGATCCACGCTGATGGAGTATACTATCACTAAAGTCTGAGAAGCACGTCTCTTAAGGTCCTTTTTTGCTGATGCCCCTCCCCATGGTATAAATCTTAGTTGAAACACAAAAGGGCGAGGGTTGTTGATTTTGAGCACCACCATATGTACCGTATTATAGCTACACTTAACTTAACCATTCTCAACGCGTTCAACTAGCATGCCTGCCCGGCACAGCCCACAGCGCGATATTGACAACACCCCGTAAGCGTAATCTAATAGCACTTCTGAGTCTCTAGGTCAAAATTAAATACTAGTGACTTTGTACCATCACCATGCCCACATTGAAAGTTTTTAAAGAAAAAAGATAGCAGCACTTCTGGTATGACTTTTTAATTTACATCATAATTGCTCTGGCATACCCATCGGCGAGAACCTTAGCATGCTCGAACAACCAAAGTATAATGCTGGGACATTACATTAAACTTTTGAATTCCTGTTTAATTCCTTGGATACATATATTTCTAAAAACCGGGACAAAGAAGGTTAAAGTTAATACTATTATTTTCGTGTATTTCTTTGTCTAAAATCGGTCGGTTTGGATTGATAAAGTAGGTAGAGGGAAATGGAACGCGATATTCGGGTTATTATAGCCTAGTGATGGGAAAACCTTTGGTTTGTCGACCTAACTTCATAGGTTAGGAGGTTAAGTCGGCTTTTCAAAAAACCTCTGAGGTCTTTGAAAAACGCTAACCTCTGCCTCGAGGTTAGAGGTCAATATCAACCTAAAACCTTGAGGTCAATACGTGTAGACTAACCTAAAGGTTAGGTTAGAGCGTAAAATTAACCTAAACGCTATGAGGTTGGTCAATAGAGATAGCCTAACCCTTTAGGTTAATTTAATTTACCTAAGGTCAATATTTTTTTAAATACTGTAAAATTTCAACTTAGCTACGGTCTTTTAGCACTTTGTCTGCTTTATTTTTTACTTATATAATAGAAATTTTAAGATTTATTCCAATTAAAAATAAGGCAAATTAAACTAAAAATATAATTTTAATTTATTTTAATTCTTCATTTTTTAAGGAAAAAATTGAGATTAGTGTTTAAATATATACCTACCTCTATACATTGTTTTATTTTTAATTCACACCATTTTTTAACCGCAACTAACATCATCATAAGCATAACAGACTACTTTCACATATAGAAGATAGAAATAGCTAGATACAACACAACCACTATCAGTCACGCTCACACAAAAGAAATATGTTACAAAATGGTGCCAATATAAAATAAAACACTTTAAAGAGGTAGGTATTGATAAACTCAAATCTCGATTTCTTCCCTAAATATTAAATAATTGAAATAAATAATTTTTTATCGTTAGTTTGCTTTATTTTTAATCTGAATAAACCTTATAATTCCTATTTTATATTATATAAGTAAAATAAATAAGACAAAGTGCTAAAAGACCATAAATACGTTGAAATTTTACAGTATATAAAAAAATATTGACCTAAGGTCAATGAAATTAACCTAAAGCTTTATGCTATATATATTGATCAACCTAATAGCGTTTAGATTAAGTTTACGCTCTAACCTAAACTATAAGCTTCTTAATTGACCTCGAGGTTTAAGGTTAATTTTTACTTTAAACCTCGATGCAGAGGTTAGGTTTCTAAAAGACCTTAGAGGTTTTCAAGGAGCCTCTAATCCAGCCTAAGGTTGGCCTGAGCTTGACTCACGCCTAACTTTTCCCACCATTATTATAGCCCATAGGAAGATAAGGTGAAGATGAAGTCACAAAAAATAAAAATGAAGTAAAGTGAGTTAATGGGTAACATAAACACGTTTATAAATAAAACAATCATTAAAAGCCTGTTATGGTCGGTTTGAATATAATATAGATTTTTAGATCTTTTACAGAATTTTAGAACTGTTTGTTATTAAACGTGTTTAGCCGCCCAAGCCAGGCCCTTTAACAATTTTATATTTCAAAACGCGTCCATACCCGCCCACGCACCGGGCGTGCCCAGATTTCTAATTACCTTACATTACTATTACTGCTAGTTTATTCTTAGGGGCATTACGTGACTAATACTGAGATCATAGAATAAATAAATATCAGACGTGCTTACAAAATAGTAAAGTATGTTAGGAGGAAAAGAGACTGGGTTTAAAGCTTACCAAAAAAATAGATCAAGTCAGGGGCTCCCCCAAATATCGGCATTTTGCAATAATCCTCGTTTTTTCATTAAGAAAAATTAACATTCCTACAATCGGGACCAGAAATGCCCGACCTCGCCCGCTGCCCGAGGGCCGGGCCGGACAAGTGAATATATTTAGAGTTTCGGGCAGGCCCGGAATGGCAATATAATAAGATTTAGGCAATTTGGGCTTAATATTTTTATATAATTGTTGTATATGTGAATACGTATATTTGTATATCATTTTCTACAGATTATTATATTGCTATAATTATGTATTTTAATATTGTAAACCTTATGATGTTAATTTAAGGAGAATTCAAGGGATAATAAGAACTTATGATTTTAATTTGATGGAGAAGGACTCATTGAATTAAAATACATAATTCTCCCCACATCCATAGAAAACATCTTTCCTCTTAAAGAATGAATCACCAATATACAACAATAATAATTATGTTTTTGTGTATTACCCTGTCAGTTATTTATTTGATTGTATAATTTTGTTATATATTTGTTACAAAATAAAACTTAGGGTTCTAAAAATTTAAAAAAACATTATTTCGGGTCGGGCTCTATTTCGAATCGAATCTATGAAAAGGGATCCCAAAAATCATTTATGCTTGAAAGTTATTTTAAATATTATAAGACGAAAATACACTAAATTTAAATTTTCAAGCATACACAAAATATTAAAATAGCACTTTACATATAATATTCTAATTTATGCCATCTAGACGAAATTTTTAATTAGAGACAATTTAAATAATTTTGATACTGAAGAATAAAAATAATTTAATGGTTTGGGACCATAATAAATCATCTAATTTGCAACCTGCGATCATCGTGTATAAGTTTTTTTTATAACAAACAAGACTCACTAAAATATCGATATTTTTTCCTTTTTACCTTGAATATTTTTATATTCAATCTTTGAATTTTTATAAATAAATTCATTTATAGCGATATTTAGAAATTAAAAAACTTGATTCGAATCGAATTCGAATCTTAAATTTTTTTTGAATCGAATTCGAATCCTTATTTTAATATTCGACGACTCTCGAATCGAATCGTTTTTCAAATAAAATTTTCGAATCTGAATCGAATAATAAAAATATTTGATTCGATTCGAAATCCAGAGGCGTAGTGGAAAGACCACAGTGGTCAATTTCTAGTGCTTAGCTCCCTTGTTTTAAAATTTTTCGACACCTGCTTCATCTGCCTCGAGTGAGAGGTGTTTTTCGTCAGCGGGCCGGATTTATGAAAACCGGAGAACAAATTTAAACACGGAAAATTTTGATGCCTGTGTTTTTTTTGCATCAAAATAGTTCCATTATCGATTTATAATCTTATTATCTGTGTTTTATTTTTTAATTAAAAATTTTACCAAAATTGAGTATGATTAAATTCCTGCAATTATAAAAATTCCGGGCCTGGTCCGGGCCGGGCCTTGTTTTTAAAATTGCTAAAATTTGGGCCCGGGCCGGGCTTAATTTTTTTCTATTTTAAATTCCAGGCCCGGGCCGGGCCTTAAAAATATCGATTTTGCAGGTATCTCTACCTGCAACTCCCCAAGAAATGGATAACAAAATAAACTAGTACATTTAGATGAGATTGTGATAAAAATTAAACCATTTTTTATTTTTAGAATACATTAGGTTAAATTTGAATTTGCGAACAGACTTCCAATTAAAAATAAAAAATTAATATTTAATATAGAAATAAAAAAGAGACTTTTAACAACTATAATTATTAAAATGATGAGCAAAAATATCTTAAATAATATGAGTTTATGAAATACTTCCACTTTTAGGGGATACATCAGAATGTCGGAACTTTCCCACGCTATTGTAAGTAATACCGATTTGAATAATCCCGAGTATATGAGCTATATAGTATAAAAATGTAGTAAACATTATTCTGACCTCAGCGATGCCATCCATCAGAGGCAGATAGAGCTAAATGTATATTTATTTAGATGGATGACTGAGTAAATATGCAATTTACCACCTAATTCACATGTTTGGAAGGATTTTGATTTCCCTTTAATCCTTAAAATAAATTTCAAATATTAATTTACCCATTATAAACCTTTAACCGGATTTGAATAACAGTATATTGGTATTATTCCCACTACGAAAACTATAAATATAAATTAGTATGCAATCGAGTTATAGCCCTATTTTAAACACCATATAGAGATGCAGACTTGAAAAAAACGTCAATAAATGTTTATATTGTGATTGGAATTATTTGGTATATAATTAGATAATGCATAATTATTTTTTAATTTCAAAGTGTGGTAGAGACCTTTTATAAGTTGTTAAATCCTAACTCAATCAACTAATATCCAATAAGTGAGTTATTAAATTTTAAATTTTTAAACTATTAATTAGATCAGGTCATCCGCATGTTTTATTTGTCCTATTTTATAAATATTTCTTTGGCATTATATTAACCAGTGAACTCTACGAATTTTTACTATGATCTATTTTGCTGAAAACTTTTTTATAATTTATAGTAAATGTTTGTGGAAATTAAGGTGAGATGCTCGAACAAATATAAAAGTTTCCAGACTAAAAAATTTAATAATTATTTGGAAAATAAGAAAAGGGAGGGTATAATTTATCAACATATTTACATCACAGAGCCTTTGGTGTCCACAAAGGATATATGACGCAACTATATATCCGACCAAGTTTATCTTTAGAATTCAAATTCCCCTAATGTGGCAAAAAACAAATATTGTTTAGTTTATAATTTGACAATATATAATATTCAAGTTTTGATATTGAATTTGTTCGTGCGCAATTTGAGCTTAAATATTTTTAAACTTTTGGCCCTACTTTAGCCCGAGGCCCGGCCCAACATTTTTCTAATTTTAACCTTTTTACAGATTTTGCATTTAAAATTTGTTTACCCTTTGTTGTGGTTTAGTCTTTATCTCCCCTTCTTCACCCTCCCCCCTCTCTCCCCCTCGCTTTGTTAAACGCGTGCTAATGCCAGCTGCGCTGGCAAGACAAGCGTGGATTCATGAGATTATTGTACTTTAATACACAGTTGAGATTTTCCGATATATGTAAAAAAAACGCGTTGGCATAATATTTTTCGCGGATTATTTTTATTATTCCTTCGCGCGGCTACGAACATTATGAATTATGTTATTCGGATAATAGAGATTGGAGTATTCAAATTTAATAATTTAAATAAGGTAAGAGATATTAGTTAATTAAAATTAAAGATGTCAATAAATATAAAAATAAAATTGGTTAAAACTATATTTGTTTCAATAACATTAATTAAATAAAATTAGATTTCCATTAATCTTTTTTTTTCGTTGGTGTCAGAATAAATTGATACTCAAATAATTTTTGACTTGAAAGTTTTAAAAGAAGAATGCTATTTGTTTGGATTTTATATTTTTGGATTAACATTAAGTATAATATTTTGAGATTTAAATTCCATCGGAAGTTATAATAAATTAAATTTCGGGGTAATAAAGGTATGGCAATATTTTTAATCCGATTAATTAGTTTAAGTCCCATTAGAATCGCGCGAAGGTAAACATTTTTTATTATGCCTGTTTATTCCTTCAATTTATATTTATGAATATGATTGACGCACGTGACTGTCAATCGTCGTCTGTCATTATCCTTGATTGATCAGCTGGTATCGGATAGTGCGATAATAGGGCCCTGAAGGTATGTAATTCCGGTGCTGTGGGATGCTATTGCGATTCCGGAAAATTATGTTTGTATCTGCTTCATGATAGCGATATGGCGGGTGGACAAAATGACATTATGGTACGTAACGTTATGCTTGAATGTTTGATAGGGCAGTGTAGTCAATATGCGCTGAAGCGTAATGCCGGTGCATAGGGACGGTAGGGCCAAGCCCGAATTAATTCTGCCGGTACGGAGCAATGCATGTACGACTATGATCCGGGTATGAAGTTTAGTATTATTGCATGCGCGCACGTTTAACCCAAATGCGAATTCATTTTCGGAGGCTTAATGCCTGTTATGACCTGTTTTTTTGGCAATACGCCGTATCACCTTTATAGTTTGGATGAGGTCGAATTTCCTGGGTGGGCAATTTGCCGATTGCGCATGGTGTGATTTATATATTTGATTGGTTACCGGAACGTCGCACGTGGTTTGATGAAAGGTAATACCATCGTAGTCAGGTCCAAGGTTACCTTTCGTGGGGTTCATAGCTCGCAGGTAATTATGGTAGGCGGAGTTGCATTTTATGCGAGATACGCCTGTGACAATTTTTTACGTTTAATGATGTCGCTGGTGCCCATTTCGGCGATTGAGGTGAGGTATAGCAACATCACCTATAATTTAACGGAAATATCCGTACTCTTGTGGTCGAGAGGCTAGTAGCTCTTAGTGAGGAGCGGGCTGAACGACTTAGGATGGCGAAGATGTTTCTGTCTTGTTCTCTTGGGGGCAAACATGGAAATTTCTTTGGGTTGCGTTAAACGAAAATTGGATAGAGTATCCTGAACCCAACGACGCTCAGATACACGTGGTCAATCGTTAGCCATTGATATGACGTTACCTCACAACAACCCCCCTCTCGTAGTAAGCTCGACGGGGATGTACAATCAAATTTTGGGTGAATAAAATTAAATCAAAAAGATTGACTGAAGGACCAAGCCAGATATGCAATTCGATACGTACGCTCGAACAAGAGACAAGAGAAAAACGTATGCGGTCAGAAACTCAGGTCCGACCACCGTGCGGAGAGAGGTCAACACTCGGGTCGGAGGAAGGTACCTTGAAGGGTATAGTGTTGTGGTTTAGTCTTTCTCCCCTTCTTTCTCCTCTCCCCTCTCTCCCCCTCACTTTGTTAAACGCGTGCTAATGCCAGCTGCTCTGGCAATTCAAGCGTAGATTCATGAGATAATTGTACTTTAATACACTTGAGATTTTCCGATATATGTAAAATACGCTTTGGCATAATATTTTTCGTGGATTATTTTTATTATTCTTTCGCGCGGCTAGACATTATGTATTATGTTATTCGGATAATATAGATTAGAATATTCAGATTTTATAAATAAAAGAAGGTAAGAGATATTAGGTAATTAAAATTAGAAGTTGTAAATAAATATAAAAATAAATTGGCTAAATTAAATTTGTTAAGTTTGATAAATGAAATTTGTTAAAGCTTAATTAAATTAAACTTCTTTTTACCTTTATATTATGTAATGAAATTGAGTGTTATTAGCATTCAATTTTAAACAAGGATAATTCGTTCCGGTAGTGGCCACGACCCTCAATAATTTAATACTCTAGGGTGCCAATTTCTTAAACAAATATAAAAATATATTATTCCAATTTCACAAGCCTCAAACAACTTTTCTACATGTAGCAGAAAATTGGAAAGTGTAAAATCGAGAATAAATTCGAACCATCTCTAGCCTGCTCATTATTTTAATATATTTTAGCATGTATTCTATATAGAGCTGTGAAAAACTAGTTCTTTAAACTAGTTCACCATTTTATTTACTTACAATTGAATTACTTTTCTAAAAATGGAACTAGAACTAGTTCGTTGTCTTAAGTTGAGCTTGAACTAGTTATTTTCTTAAAATTCTGAACTTGAACCTTACAATATAAAAGAAATAGTTCATCAAAAAAATTATTTTTTAAAATGAATTTATTATCTGAGTTTGATTGTTTTTATAAAAAAGAGCGATTTATTACACGCGCCTTTTTAATATCAAAGAAAACAACAACAATCGAGCCTATATTACTGTCAGTAAGAATTATTTGTTTAAATTTTGTGATTCATATGCTCCTTTAATTAGAAAAGATGGATATTGATAATGTTTCAAATATATCCTCCGAAGTGGAGAGTGTGAATGATGTAGCATGTTTTGATCTACCTAACTCTTTGTCTTGGCCCTCGAAGATTATTTCAAATTCGTAGCCTCCTATAAAAATTCAATTAAGGCCAGATGTAAATTATGTTCAGTTAAGTAGGTAATAGCTGCATCTTGAACATCAACAGCCAACCCATGGAGGCATATAAGGGTGTAGAGGCTCTTTCGCACTCTACTTTCCCTTGACCCCGTCTAGGCGAATTCTATCACGTGATTTTTATTTTAATAGCCCCTCGCTTGTACTTAACCATCAGGTGATTTTTATTTTAATAGCCCCTCGCTTGTACTTAACCATCACGTTATTTTTTATTTTAACCTCGCTTGTATTCAATCATCACCATTATTCAAATTATAATGGGCTCGCGCAGCTAGATAAGCACAACTTTTAAAACTAACATTTATTATTCGTTTTTTCGCTTAATATCGAAATAAACCACTTCATTTGGTGACCCAAAAATGTCCACGCAACCATCTGATATGGAGGTTAAAAGCGAAAATGCCACATATTTTAAACTGCCACAGTTTAACAATATAAACCCCCGCTCATGGTTCATCCAAATAGAGGCTCTTTTCTTGGTAAGAAAGATAAAAAGCGAAGCTACCAAAGTTGGGTACTTAATAGAAGCCTTGCCACTGGAAATAACCATCGAAATTCAAGATATCCTACAAAATATGCCCGACATTTTACCCTATACAACCATGAAAGCAGCCATCATAGACCGCACTAGCCAATCCGATTCTGCTAGATTTCGTGCTCTTCTCACAACTGTCGAATTAGGAGATCGCACCCCATCCCAGCTTCTGCGTTTCATGAAAAATCTTCTGGGAACGAATTCCATGGATGAACGAGTTCTTAAAGAACTTTGGTTAGAAAAACTTCCAAAAAACATGACCGGCATTTTGGAAATTGTTTCTGACGAGCAGTCCCTCTCCAAATTGGCCGAAACTGCGGACAAAATTGTAGAGACCTACCACAACTCCACATGTCCAATTGTAAATGTAGTCACGGAAGATGAATCGACTCGGCTTAGGGAGATGATTGCAAAACTCACACAGGAGGTACAAAATTTAAAAATCTCAATCAATAGGCCACGTGATCGTTCCAACTCGAGACGCCGCAATCCCTCTACCGTTCGCCACCCTAGCGCGCATATTCAACCAAATATACTTTGTTGGTACCATTACCGCTTTAAAGACAAGGCGCTCAAATGCGTGCAACCTTGCGCATTTAACCCCTCCTCGACAAACTAGTAGACCACCCAGGGATGGCGACGCCTGGACTTGGTCTAAAACTTAGTCGCCTATTTTACATATTCGACAAATCCACGGGTCAGCGATTTCTCATTGACACAGGCGCAGAAATTTCCGTTATTCCGCCTTCTCGAGACCATTCCTTGACCCCTTCATATGTGCAACTTCAGGCCGCCAATTCTACCCCTATCAAAACATATGGCCAAAAGCTTTTCACTTTGGACCTCGGCCTACGCAAAGAATTTAGATGGATTTTTACAATAGCAGACGTTAAACAGCCAATCATCGGAGCCGATTTTCTTAATCACTACCATCTAGTAGTTGATATAAAAAAGAAGCAGCTTTTCGACACTCAAACGACATTAACATCTGCAGGCAAGGCTACATTCGCTACGTCAATCAACATACAAGTTGGGATAATTGGCACCTCCCCCATCAAATCACTACTTCAGAAGTATGCCTCCATAGTGTCCCCTTCTGATTATAAGGCTCAAGTAACTCATAGCACTCAACACCATATCCACACCAACGGCCCCCCGGTTCGCTCAAAACCAAGGAGACTCTTCCCGGACAAGCTTAAGATTGCCCGAGACGAATTTACTCACATGCTCGAACTTGGTATAATCCGTCCCTCTAACAGTGACTGGTCCTCACCCCTGCACATGGTACCCAAGAAGGCCGCGGGAGATTGGAGACCTTGTGGCGACTATCGCATGCTCAACAGTCGTACAATTCCCGACTGTTATCCCCTTCCCCACCTCCATGATTTTGCGCTGACCCTTTGCAATAAAACGGTATTCTCAAAGATCGACTTAGTCAGGGCATACCACCAAATTCCAATGGCCCCCGAGGATATTTCTAAAACCGCCATCACAACCCCGTTCGGTCTTTTTGAATTTCTTCGCATGCCATTTGGCCTTCGCAACGCTGCCCAGACGTTTCAACGCTTTATGGACCAAGTTTTTAGAGAACTTGATTTTGTTTTTGTTTACCTTAACGACGTACTCATCGCGAGTTCTTCCATTGATGAACACCACAATCATATTAGACTGGTTTTTGAAAGACTCAAGTCTTTCGGTATTAAAATCAGTCAGGATAAATGCGTATGGTGCCAAAACGAAATTAATTTTTTGGGACACAAAATCACCCCTCAAGGTTTGTCACCCCTTCAGGACAAGGTGGAAGCAATCCTCAATTTCCCACAGCCTACTTCGATGACTCAGTTGAGACGCTTCTTAGGGATGATTAATTTTTATAGACGGTTTATTCCGATGTGTGCCGATTTACTCAAACCTCTCACCGATTTGCTCGACGGTTCAAAGAAGACAATTTCCTGCACCCCGGAAGCTTCGACTGCTTTTAACAACGCCAAACTCGCTTTAAGCAATGTCGTGCCTCTCTCCCATCTTCAAAAAGACGCTCAACTCTCAATTACCACCGACGCCTCCGACTCAGCTGTAGGAGCCGTATTACATCAAACATCTAACGGTAATACGCTGCCTTTGGCCTTTTTTTTCCCAAAAGCTAACAAAAACTCAACAACGATACAGTGCATTCGGTCGCGAATTATTAGCAATATATTTAACAATCCGCCATTACCGCCATTTTTTAGAAGGTCATGAATTCACTATTTATACAGACCACAAGCCACTAACTTATGCTTTCAGTACACCTATCGACAAATACTCCCCGCGGGAGATTAGACAGTTAGACTATATTTCGCAATATACTACCGATCTCCAATATATAGCTGGCAAATCAAATGTAGTCGCTGACACCCTCTCAAGGTCTGAAATTGATTCCGTTGATTTTAAAGACACGCCCCTAGTAGAAAGGTTAGCTTTGGCTCAGATGGAAGAAAAGTCGGCATTTCAGGACCTAAAGTCCCTAAAATTAACGCAACTTCCTATACCTGGCTCTGATTTGACCGTGCAATGCGACATGTCCACAACCTCACCTCGACCACTTGTTCCAACTTCACTCAGACGCGTAATTTTTGATAACTTCCACAACTTATCACACCCTGGCACGCGTGCAACACTTAAGCTGATTTCACGTCGATATGTTTGGCCCTCCATCAATAAGGATGTAAGGAAATGGGCCAAATCATGCGTTGCTTGCCAAAAATCGAAGATTCATCGTCACATAAAAGCCCCTTTAGGCACATTTGCTGAACCTGACGCTCGATTTAGCCACATCCACGTCGATCTCGTTGGTCCACTACCACCGTCGAATGGATATACCCACTTACTTACCATTATTGACCGTTTCACACGATGGCCTGTGGCCATGCCGATCCGTGACACCTCAGCCCAAACGGTTGCAAAAGCTCTGATCAAGTATTGGATAGCTGACCTCGGAGTACCATCAAGCCTCACAACAGATAGAGGTCCCCAGTTTGAGTCCCAATTATTTCGGAATCTCACGCAACTCCTTGGTGTAAATCACATCACAACCACTGCCTATCATCCACAAGCCAACGGCATGATTGAGAGATTTCATTGACAGTTGAAAAGTTCCTTGATGGCACAAGGTGACACAAACAAATGGGATGAGCTCTTACCATTAATTTTGCTTGGCATTCGAACCACAATCAAGGAAGACTTAGGTTGCACTCCAGCCGAATTAGTTTATGGCACTACACTTAGACTTCCCGGCGAATTTTTTTACGAACTCAAGAACACCTCATAACGCCTCCGAATTCATTAAATGCCTAAAACAACATTTTTACCATTTACCTTTTAAAGTCAGGACACAATTGACAAATGCGAGTACAACTTCACTTCTTAAGGACTGTAAATACGTTTTTATCCGTAATGATTTCGTTCGAAAAAGTTTGGTGCCACCATATGACGGCCCGTTCAGAGTAAAGTCCAAACATGCTAAATATTTTATTATTGAAAAAAACGGAAAAGCTGACTCAGTTTCGATCGAGCGATTGAAACCTGCATATTTAGATACTTCAACTGAGCCGCTTACGGCTACTGAAAATGTAAATCCACCCAAAGTTTGTCCCTCCGACGACATCGCCGGACCAGCTAACTCCGACCCAGACCTAACAAAATCAAAAGAAAACCAATACATCACATGGAAGGCACGTGCATTGGCGCTATAAACTACTACACTAGCCACAACTCTCCGAGTGGAGCCCCGAGGATAGTTGTAGAGGCTCTTTCGCACTCTACTTTCCCTTGACCCCGTCTAGGCAAATTCTATCACGTGATTTTTATTTTAATAGCCCCTCGCTTGTACTTAACCATCAGGTGATTTTTATTTTAATAGCCCCTAGCTTGTACTTAACCATCACGTTATTTTTTATTTTAACCTCGCTTGTATTCAATCATCACCATTATTCAAATTATAATGGGCTCGCGCAGCTAGATAAGCACAACTTTTAAAACTAACATTTATTATTCGTTTTTTCGCTTAATATCGAAATAAACCACTTCAAGGGTAATAAATGAGTGCAACTAATATTACTATAATCTCCTAAATATAGAAAAACCTTATTGATGGATGTGGTGTTAAGAAGTAAAAAAATATGGTTAAGGCTTTTTGCTGAAATTTAATTTCTCTTCCAAGAGCGGTTACGAATGGCTCGAAGCTATCCCGAGCAGGAATTTGGGACTCCATATGTCTGGGGAGGAGTTACGCATAGCAATAGGCCTCCGTCTCGGATGTGACATAGTATCCCCTTTCGTATGCGATCTCTGCAAACAGCAGGTCCAACCCAATGGTCATCATCCCCTCCATTGCAAATACAGCAAAGGCCGCAACCCCAGGCACACGGCTATCAACAAAATCATCGGCCAGTACCTTAGGAAGGCTGGCTACCCAAACACCTTGGAGCCTGTCGGCCTTAGCACCACCGATGAAAAGACCGGACGGGGTCACACTTATCCCATGGTCCCATGGACTGAATCTCACTTGGGACTTCACCACGGTCGACATATTTGCCCCATCCAACTCCTCTCCCGACCTTAAGTGAGTGCAGAGAATAGGAAGACAGCCAAATATTCTTCCCTCGCGGACACAATATTCATTCCCTTAGTGTTAGTGGCAACCACAATTGGAAATTTAGGCGCTGAAGCTCTCGCTCTCCTGAAACAAAATGGAAAAGCCATCTCCAGCGTCTCTTTAGATTTGAAAGAGTACTTTAATGTCAGGCAAAAGATCACAATGGAAATCGTTAAATCCAACACGATTTCCATACACGGATCAATGCCATCCGTTTAGTTATAGCGCGTTTTTATGTTTTTTTTAGTCGTGTATGTAATTTTTTGTATATCTTAAGAGTTGAAATAAACAAATTAATTAAAACAAAAAATTTATTTAATATTTTATTTATATTAATTTTTTTTTGAATTTTTGCTAAGGGGGGGGGGGGGCTTGGCGCCACTGAAAACTACATCATTGTTTATATATAGGATAGAATAGATTACCACAAATAATATTTAATTTGATAGTCAATTATAGGTTTGAATATGCATATGCTTTATCTATATATGCACAAGTAATAACTTAAAACACAAACCATAATATTTATAACAATTATTATATTAAATGTAATCGCTTAATTTGTCACTTCCTAGCATGGGGTGGTCTAATGATTCGTAGCAATTTTCAGAAACATACTCGGGGATACGCATTTCGTCGAAAATTAAATTCGAAAAATTAAATATATATATATGTTTCCAGGTTATAAGTGTCTCAAAATCGTTTATGCAATTAAACTATAATATTTTAACCATTTCATTTAATTATTAATTAAAATAATTTTCAAATTTTGGTCGAGGGGAAGGAAAAGTTTCGCTTTCCTCCCCCTTGGCTACGTACCTGCCTTACAGGAAGAGTAATAAAATATGCTGGAAAGATGAAAGACATTATTAAACCAAGGTAAGTTGTTGGCACCAAATGTACAACGGCAGACTGTTGGAATGCATTTAATAAGTAATATTTATCGTAAAAATAAGTCATTAACGAAGAAAGTATAGAAAGAATTGATGCAATTTTAGTTTGCAAATGTTTAGACGTATGATGTCCTATGCAAAGCTCTTATACAAACCTATAAAGAATATCATATTTAAAACAAAAATATGTGACATTACAGGTAATGGGTCAAATTGTCAGCGCTTTTAGGGTCTATTAATACTATACATTATTTACTTTTAATAGGATTTTTAATGGAAAGGATGACAATGAGGATATACTTGCTCGTGCTGGTTTAGAGGGTCAGAATAAAGAAGATAATGATTATCTCCTCAAACATAAGAGATGTGCCGGTAACACATAAACCTGATGGCTACTACTGAATCTCGGTCTCGTTTAGTCTTGAAAAACCAAGACGAGACGAGAATTTTTACCTCGAGACGAGACGAGATTTTATCAGCGAGATTTCGGCTTTAGATTTTTTGAGACTTAATTTAGCTAATTAATAATTTTTATTTAATGAGATTTACATTTAGGATATTAAATGCAAATTTATATTACGCACCTAATTATCCGCTTCGCGCAAATTTTAAATTTGTAATATAATCTTCAGTAGAGAACATAGTATTAGTGGCCCTTAGGGTATGAACAATTAATTATGTATTTATTACTTATTTTTATTTGTATAGCATTGTAAATGCGAACAACTTCATCATCCAACTCAAAAAAGAGCAAGCTGCTCAAACATTTCTTAGTATCCAAGGATGAATAAAATAATGGGGAAGTGTAAACTGTGCTTTAAAGCAGTAAAAATGACTCATAGCAATATTTAAGGTTTGCAACGACATCTTAAACGTTACCATCACAAGGACTACTATAACCTTTACCCTATTCATGTTAATAAGGAATTAAACTGCCCAAAAACTTTTTTCACACAACCTAGATGCTTCAGAAAATCTAAGCATTTAACCGTTATTACATGTCAAACATATTTTTTAAAAATAACTGAATAATTGTATATATTATATAATTAGTTAATTAACAAAAATAATTATCCTACTTTAGCAACAATAGCTAGAGATTTTCTGAGCACCCCGGCGACCTCGGTGCCTGCCGAAAGATTGTTTTCGAAGGCATCTCTGACTATTCGAAAACATCGTAATAGATTAACTCATGCCTGTCAGAAGCTTGCTATGCTTAAACTCATGGCACACCTCAACAATTTTCAACCCATCACATCCGTAACATTTTACGTCAAAATGTGGCTTGGCAGATGCATTCAAATTCACTGAATTTTTTGCAAAATGCTGCAATTTATCAATCAATTAAAATATGAACATAAGCTTTTTCAGTACGTAATTAGTTTATGCGAAAATTAATGATAAAGGGATTTAGTAAATACTTTGTTATATATAATGGGATGTCAAACTATAATAGAATTGTTTAAATTTTATATTTAACAACTTTAATTAAATTATATATGGGCATATAACGTAAGATCTCAAAGCTTATATGTTCTTCCAATAATAATACCTATTTTATTATATTTGCAATGTTCAGATAACTACTTGTTATAAATAATGATAATATTTGTAAAAGTATACTCTCGATTTTTGTCATCATGTTAACGTTATTATATAAGATCTCAATAAATTTATTATGTTAAACTAAAATGATACTATTAAACTTTATCCTTTTATTGAGCCTTTGCCAGGAAATAAAAGTTATTAATTAGCAACTTTATTCCTTCGAATCAAGTAGTTTATAACGCCTCTATTGAAACTTCCTACCTTAAGTTACTCATCTAGCTTGTGTTTAGCGGTTTGAGCTAAAAAAATTAGTTCCATTATGACCAATATATATTATGTAATAATTTATAAGAGCCAGAAAAAAATATATATGGGATAATTATTTTTAAAAGTCGAGACGAGACGAGATCGAGATTTTTCTAGGTCGAGACGAGATCGAGACTTTAATAATCGCACCCGAGACTAGACGACATTGAAACACTATGTACCCTTTGTTAAGATAATTATTTAATATCATGTTGAGTATGTTTAAATCATGGCTTATTTACACCTACCATAAGCCAAATTCATATTTGTTTGCAGAACATGGTTAGTTTAGAGTGGGGTGAACCCTGAAAGGATGCTATTTAAAAGGGATTAACATCAATTAAATATAATTTTATTCTAATATTAAAAATCTTATAGTTTCAAGATTTTCAGATCTCTATGATGACGACAATGTTATTGCAGCTGTCCTGCATCCAATGTTTAAAACGACTGAGCTTGGATAAGATTATCAGAAAATCCAAAGGAAGAGTATAAAATTTTTTACTAAATGCATAAAATATTTGCTGGACGACCGAAATATCTAAACCAGGGTTTCTTTCAGAAAAAATGTTCCGGGGGGGTATTTTCAACTTCCGGGGGGGGGGGTTAAAAATTTTTTAATTGCTAAACCATTTTGTATAATAATTACTGATTTTAATTGGTGATATAAGCGATATATAAATAGATACATACACGCATAATCATTAAATAAATACATGTAATATTTTAACGGGCAAGTGTTCTTTTAAGAAAGTATGTTGTAAAGAGAACAGACAGAGCATAAAGCCCCACCTAAGGCTTCATCAAAAATTAGCCATTTGTATTTAGATGTCCATGAAATCATAAATTAATATGATGGCTTAAGTTTTAAATTTTGCCCATGTTTTTCACTTTCAGAGACTGAGCAATTAGTAGAGCTGCCAATACAATCATCTTTATCCTTATATATTAATAAAATAAATACAACTTGCATAATTTTAATTACCAGCATTTTTATCATAGGAAAAAGAAGAGACAGTTTTCCCCACTCCAGCAGAATTACAATTTTTATCTTAACCTAAAACATGAGAATATATATAATACTTCTATATTAAAACCAAAATCTTTCTTGCCTCTTTCAGAGTTCATGTGAATTTCACTGCTGGAAGCAGAATAATATCTGCCTTTAACTATATATATTTAACATATCTAATGCTTAAAAGTAATTACCATAATTTCCCATAGTAAGGCATATAAGAAAAGTTTTTTTAATTCAGTCCCAACTTTACCTATTACAAACAAACATATTCATGTCTTATTTTATATAAACACAAATACCGATACATAATTAAAATTATTCCAAATTAAATCATATTTACCATCTTTTTTATTAGGCTTTTCCTTTTACTAAAGTAGTGTAAAAGAGTACTTTTATATTTACCAGACATCTGCAATTCAAAATAAGCATATTATATCAATAAAAATCAAACAATAGAATCTATTATTAATAAAAATTCTTTTTAAGTTTGTAAGTAAGATAGTGATTTAATAATTCTAAAAGCATTTATTTATGTTTATTTAACTATTGATATTTTTTAATTAAAGATAATTTGTAACTTTCAAGATTGTAAACTAGGGTTCACAGATGTTAAAAAATGATGTCTATCAATGATTTCCACCATATTTATAAAAAAAATTTAATTTCGTCAATTTTATATTTTTTTTATTGACAAAATAAAATAATTTATTGAATTTCAATTTTAGCCTATTAATATAATTTATGACTTCATGATGGAACTTGAGTTCATGCTTCCTTCAATCAAAAATCTCCGGGGGGGGGGGGGGGTATTTGAAATTGCCCGGGGGGGGGGGGTAATGCCCCCCGGCCTCCCCCCTGAAAGAAACCCTGATCTAAACCCATTTCCACCCTCTCATTTTATCAATCCAACATTACCATTATTTAACACAAATTCTATATTATATAATCCTTCATTTACAATTGGTTAAAATTTCTAGATATCAGACGTGATAACTCTAATAACGAAATCAAACTGAATAATACCTCCTTTGAAATATATAATAAATTTCCTTATTAAAAACTTTTTATTGAATGTTTGAAAGGCTTTTTCGTTTAGGAAAACCTATCTTTGGGGATAATTAATTAAATGATAATTTTGAAAACAATATTTATTCAAGTCCAATTCCCATCTGATTTTATTATCAATTGTAATTATATATATTGTTCCAAATGAAAATTAAAAGTTTTACACATAAAATTGTTTCAAAATTATATATTGCCCCCTCTAATTGCAATGCTGTTAGCGCCCATCTGTCTATATGTGATTTTTATAAAGTTAATGCCTGTGTAAAACGTTATAATATCACAAATCGAATTTTTTTATTAGCGGAAGTTAAAGCTTTATATGATTTTAATTAAAAGACCCCAATTTGCCAAGGAGCGAGATTTATAACTAAATTTATTTAGGTTTATTATAAATTAGCAGTATTTATATTTCTTGATTCCTTTATTAAAGAATCATAAAAAAACAAATTCTATGATATTTAAATATTTTTTCAGCAAAATCCGTCAGCCATTGTGCCAGAGACGGAAAATTTTTTGGCCGAATTTTAATCAAGTAATTTAAACGGCACAAACATCAAGCTAAAATAAAAATTTATTTATGGTATCTTGTCTCACTTAAATTGCCCTAAATATGGTCGACACCCTAACAGCTTTTAAATTATATTTAAACCATTGCTTAAGATGACGTCACTTTATTGTCATCCCAAGATCATGCACCGATGAGCAAAGAATTTCCAAACTCAGGAGATTAGAAAATTATTTAAGAACAGTATGTCAATACATCAAATATAAACAATCAAGCGGATTAAGATCGCATCTTTGACCATCAATACCTTGATGATGGAGGGCAATCAACAATGTATGCTAACTTTCGCTAGGAAATATAAACTGGACGTTCTGTGTTTACAACAAACTCGGATCCCTCTCTCCAGAGTCGATAATGATACTCAGACTATACGATATACCATGCAAGTATTAGTTATAACTCAGCTACATGAGTATCCACAATTATAAATAAACGTCTCACAGTCTCGAGTATCGATTGGGTTAGTGACAGAATCCTTATCCTCAATGTCACATTCGGGTCTCGCACACTTTCATTGATAAACGTCTATGTCCCAACATCATCATATAAACTTCAAATATGAAAGACTTTTTCACTCTCCTTTCAGGAAAAATCAAAGCTTTAAATCGCAGATCATTGCCTGTATCATTGGCGACTTCAACTCTTCTGTTAGGTACACTGATCTTGATGACTCCGGATTGGTTGGCCCTAACTCATTAGGTACAAACAATAGAAATGAGATCTTTCTGAAAAAATGGTGCAGAGCGTCGAAGTGGCGTATTGCTTTCCGAGCTTCCCACAGATCAGCTGGCTACATTTAGAAAAAGGATAGTTCCCAAATAAGCCAAATAGATCACCTGCTGTGCAGGTCAAGGCATTATAAAACTGTTAAAAACTTTCGTGTAATACAAGACACTATCATTGAAAAAGCGGATCACTGCGCCATAGCAGCAGAGCTGGTAGTAAAATTAGCCACCTTGCGAATCAATCATTGCGCAATAATTCAAGATAAGGCCACAAGGTTTATCAGGTACAACCGAATTCAGGGAAAAACTCCGCTCCAAATTTAGAAATTTTTCCGCTATACCTATCATGAGTTGAGTTTGAAAATATCCGCTATATTTGCTCATGCCCCATAATGCCAGAATCAATTAAAGACAAAAATTTTCTCACAACAAACGCTAGGGCTAATGAAAACAAGATATCGGCTTTTTTCGATGATAAAAATTTCTCCTACAAAGCTCTTGCCTGTCGGCCCCCAGCAAGCGCATCAAGTCAAGCATAAGACAGGATAAAATTCCTTATATTAATTCGAGAACTAGTGAGGCAGAGGCGGCGGCTCGCTCAAATAACACTCATCAACTATTTAACATAATAAAAAACCTAAATCGTAGCTCGTTTTTAAAAAGGGCACTACAACATAAAAACAGTTAGTGAGTCAAATGATTTCTTGGTGCAAACCAAAACATGGGAGCTTTATTTTTGATCTATTTTATCCCCCCAGTTCAAAGTGCCAGTATTGGACATCTACAGAGATTTCATAATAAATTTTAAAGGACCTCCGGCACTCCCAATTTTAACTGACCCACCATCGGTATCTGATATCAACAGAGCAATCAAATCACTTAAAACCCACAAAGCGGCCGACCTGATAGGACTCACCTCAGAGGCACTAAAAGTGGATCATTACATCTCTGGACTATGCTACATCTTTTATTCTGTAAGGTCTGGGCGAAAGAAGAGGCATCAGAATCCTGGTCACAAGGACGCCTTATCCAACTTTTTAAAAAAGGAGATCCATCCGATTCTAATAATTACAGCAATAATAAATCTCGAGTCCAAAATATTCATTAAAATACTCTCCGACAAATATATAGTGAGGTTGAGGGCATCCTCAAACATAATCAAGCTGGGTTTAGGAAATGCCGGACCACAACGGAACACATCATCACACTGAGAAATATGATAGATGTATCGCGTTTCAGTGGGGACCTTTTGGTTTTAGTCTTCCTAGACATTTTGAAAGCGTTTGACTCCCTTTTCCATCTTTAAATATGGGAGTTATGTCTATTGGGAATTCCCAAAAAATTGATCCTTATGATCTTCCTGATCTATAAAGACATGAAAGTAATAGTATCACATCTACAACACAAATCAGACCCGATCCCGGTGACAGTGGGAGTTAGACAGGGCTGGCCAATGGCTCCTCTTCTTTTTATAATAGCGATGGACTTGATTATAAAGCGGTCTATACTCGGTTATGCTGGCATCAATGTAAATGGTATCAACATATCATCACTTCTTTTTGCGGACGATATATGCCTTATCGCTTCGTCAGTATCACAGGCTCAATCGATAATTGATAGATTTGCTACTCAGGCGAAACAAGCAGGGTTGTTTATAAATGCTGGTAAGTGCTCTATGTTTGTAATAAATAATCAATAGGAGGAGGAGTTAATTATCTAAAATAACCCAGTATCAGCATCCCACAGAGTTAGGTATCTAGGAGTGGAACTAACAGATACTTATGCTGGTGGAGACTTGGATGTAAAGCTCCGGTGAACCCTTACTCTTATTCGGCAATCTTGCGCTCACGCCAACTGGTCCTCAACACCCGCCTGAGGATCTTTTAAGTTATGATTCTACCGGCCCTTCTCTGTGGGTACGATTCTTGGTCGTTGCGTGCTCCCGGAATAAAAAACTCCAAGTTAACATTAACAAAATGCTACGAATCGTATGTCGAATCTTTTATCCGGCAACGATAACAAACGAAAATCTATGGGTGCGTTGTAAATTTCCTCCAATTAAAAATATTATGTTAACAAAGAAGTGGAATTTTTTAGCGCATCAGGCCCGAAGGAAAGGTACAAATTATTGCCTGTCTTCCCTGTTCTGGGATCCTCCTTCACTAAGGGGCTTAAAGTGCAACGGCAGTTGGCTTCACAAGACTTTTCGTGAAATTTAATGATCAAGACTCGAATTCAATGTTGACAATAATGCAAAATAGGAAACTATGGATAAAGTTATCAAACCAACTATCCTGTCTTTCAACTACAAGGGTGTTACATCTTATTCATAATAAACGCTCACCTAGAATGTTTTCTTTAATTTTCATGGGGTTGTGTATTACATATTAACATGCCATAATTACACTGCATATTAATCAAATTTGTTACAGGAACATTACACACGTTGTCACCAACGTAGCCTTTGCGCCATTTGGCGTAAGAAGGGGCCCAACCTTAGATTGCACTTACTAAGCTCTTGGACGTCTTCGCGGCAATCATACACACATACAATTAAATTAATTGGCATTACTAATAAATCATCGAAAATGCTCCCACCTCACGTGAAATTTTAGATAGACAATCGCTGGGCAAAGGAAAAGGTAAAGATTATTTATTATACTCTAGACTTAGTACACAGAATAAATACCTTTATCTTAAGTTATATTTGTCTAAATTTTTCTGCCAGAACCCGGCATTGTCCAAAACTAAATGCCCGCCAGAGCCCGCCTGAACTCTTCGAAGAGTCAACCCAGCCATCCCCAAATCATTATAGGTGTCCAGCTGCCCGACCCAAAATGATTCATTTTTTATCTTAATTTTGTCATATTAAAAAAATTGATTTTAATCGTCAATTATTTGGAAACCACCATTAATTATTTTTATTATACAACCAGATAAAAAATGACAAAAATACAATAGTTCGCTATATGAAAAATTTAATTAAGCTCCAATCTTGTTATGGTGCCCGCCCGGGTCTTAAATTAAATTATAGCAGTAGGGCCGATCGGTTGGCATTTCAGGGTTTTGATTTTAATTGTAATTACAAATAAAATTAATGTAAATTTTTTTGGCAAATTCTTACCCCCCCCCCCCCCCCCCCCCCACCCCCCTTTTCAAGAAAATCCTAGGTACGCGTCTGTACTTGGTAGTATAATTCTACTAATAATTAAATTTTAGTAAGTTGCAAATTGGAACACTAAGCTGTTAAATATATTAAGATTAAAAATCAGGCTACCAGGCCATTTCTCGAGGACATCAAACAATGATAAGTTTGTAAAATTGTGTCGCTAACTACGAGTATTTATTTATACAAAAGAGCTGTTATAATTGGATATAAATCTAAACTCGATAAATTCATAGTTCAATTCTGAAAATTTATATTATCAAGTTGATATTTCCGAAATAAGGTTAAGTTAATAAAAACGCAGTAGCTATAATTTTAAGTTCAAATTTGAATAAAGTAGTTAAATAAAGATTAGTAGATTTATTTGTTCATTGTAACCTATTGATGGCAGTATTTTTATATTGGCTCGACTCTAATTAAATTCTATCAATTTAAAAAAAATTTCTGATGGTTTAGTTTTATAACTACTTATATTTTTACGTTAATTAAAATATATTATTTAAGCATATTTATACTTATAAAATTTAGAATGGGACACACGCGGGTTTAAAATATGTTTAAATATATCATTCTAGCTTTTGAGGACAAACTTTAAAGTGAAAGAAAGGCTTTAGGTGACGAAAATTATTAAAAAATAATTTTCCATAGTTCAAAATATAAAGTACTTCTTCAAACATACATAAATTGTGAAATATACACCTTGTAGGGGGGACTTAAAATATGAGGTGAGTTTATTTGTTATAATCCATTACTTTTTAAAACTAAATATTACATGTATATGATCTTGAATATTGCCAAATTTTATCTTGGTAAACTGATTTTACGCCCATTACCGAGGTGTGAATAACTTCGAAGGATTAGAATTCAACTCTTTTTTATAAAGGTTAAAATTGCCACAATTTTAAAACCCGTCATTTTATGATTTTATTACATATATATTGACGAAATAAGCTTGATAAATGTATCATTTGATTTCTTATAAGCGAAAACTAATATAATAATTTAATTGTCTTAATTCACATTTAAATTCATGAGAATGCGAAAATTTCATTAATATGCTAAGTATTAGGTTGAGGAAAAAGTTCATAGAGTTTTTATCAAAGTCTTTTATTTAACGATTATTTATTGTTATAACAATAACTTATTCAATAATATATTCGCCGTTGCTGTTTACGACCTCCTCCCACCTTTTGACCAATTTTTCGATGCCATTACGCCAAAAATCGACCGGCCTGGTATCGAAGAAGTTGTTGAGCCAGTTTTTAAGGCCCTCTACATTGTCCAAGGTAACGCCCCTCATATGGTTCGAGAGAGAGCGGAAAAGATGGTAATCCGTCGTTGCAAGGTCCGGAGAATATGATGGATGCTGAAGGACCTCCTATTCGAGCTCTTGGAGTGCGGCTTTTACGACTTGAGCAACATGGGGCCTTGCGTTGTCGTGAAGGAGTATGGTCTGGCCTTGTCATTGGGATCTTTTGAGTCGAATAGCCTCATTCTCGCGGTGTAGCTGGGATATATAGAGCTCCTTGTTAACCGTGGCATTCCTTTTCAGAATTTCCCAATGCAGAATGCCCTCCCAGTCCCACCAAACGCAGATCATGGTCTTTTTTGGATGGAGGTCAGGCTTGACCCTCGGCTTTGGAGTCGCTCCAGGAGCCACTCACTCCTTTCTTTGCTTCAAATTTACGTACAAACACCATTTCTCATCTCCCGTGACGATTCGGTACAAAAAGCGCTGTTTATGACAGCGGGTTGCTCAATGACGGGCTTGTTGAGAAGCAATTTGAAGGCGAATTTCTTTGTGGCTTTCGTTAAGCTCGTGCGGCAAATCCTATCTAATGAAGATGATTTAGGATGGTTTCAAATTTCATTATTTCCGCCAATTCACGACTTTTTTAGCGACCGTCCTTCAAAAGCGCTCTGAGACACTCTTCGTCGAATTTTGAGGGTCTTCCGCTACGGGGCTTGTCAGCGATGTCAAAATCGCCATTTTTGAAATTTGCGAACCTTTTTTGTGTGTAGACTCAACTATGACACCTTCTCCGTAAACTTAACAAATGTCTCGGGCTGTTTCAGCAGCGTTTGACCACGATGAAAACCGAAGAATAGCAGGTGTCGAAAATGGTGATTTTTACCGTTTGGATGCTCCATTTTGACGTCGCGAAAGTTATAAAAAACTAAATTTCTTAAAATCACGATTGGCACAGTTTTGTAGAGGGGAAAGAGTTCTACTTAATGAATATTATATAATTCTTCAGAAGCAAAAAATCGATAAAATAATGCAACATGTGTTGCACCCTACCGAACTTTCTAAATGGTGTCAAGTCAATTTTTTGTTTCAAAATAATTTTAATTCAAAAACCATAATCGAACGCAAAAAAGTTCGCAAAATTACTCAACATTAAACTCATTTCAGCCATTTAAGACTTACTAACCCCATCGTTAAATACTTTGTTAATCTCGGCAAATTGTCCAAAATTAAATAGCACCTTTAGTTTTCAAATGTAGCTTTTTTAACACTGTTTTCATACGCTTTTATAAATTGTAATCAATTTAAGTGAATGAAGATTCAATAGGTAATATTATTAGAATGCTATTTGATATTAATTTAGAAAAAACTTCTGAATTTAACCTTATAGTTTAAATTCAAATTGAGTAATAGTGAATAAAGTTGGGTTACATATAAACTAATTAAAATGAACAATTAATAATGTTGAAAATTCAAATTAACAACACATTTAACTTAGGCTTGTTCAAATAAATATCGATTATTATTTTTTAATAATCGATTTAATCCAGCGCAAACTAGGAGTAATTTCTTGAAAGATGGTGTATGTTTGGTTCGATGATTCTATTAAACCATGGAGGACACCAAATATAGTGTAAAACTTATCGATTTTACATAGGAATGGAGCGCCAGAATCTCCCTAGAATCATACATAAATTCAAAGATTATTATATAAAGTCACTTATCATTGTTAGATGAGTCATACTAATTGGCTTAGATATAGCAAGACCTAAGGAAACCATATGTTAAACTTTAGTTACACTTTAACATTGCAAGAGTTTTAGATAATGAGTTATTTTTAAGTTATGTTTATAATTTCATTCTATTAAAATGGTTTCTACTAACTTGATTTTCAAATACAAAATATTGCTTAAAAGTATATAGTTCTGCAACTTATAATGCCTGGAACGAATAAATGCTAAATTCAGATTATATGCAAACAAATTCATTTAAAATAAACACGAGACGATTTTGAACATTTTTAATATATTGGGTTTTAAAATTTGAAAACAATGTAATTATTTTAGAAGCTAACTCAATGTCCTTAAGTTGAATTGCTTCTTATACATAAAAATTTAAAATTATACTTTACCGGATAAGAAGGTTGATCAGATGTTTGTGAGTTGGCACAAAATATGTTTTGATTTTCTGCATCCTTCCTTTCTTCTAACGGAAATTCTGGTAGGCAAGCATCTTTCGAAACATAGGTCAAGCAATCTTCCCTTAAAAGTGCCTCTTCAATATCTAATAATATATTTGTAAACATATTCATAAACGAAGCTAACTACAAATTCTTAAACAAAAATCTCTAATATATAAATTCAATATTTTGAAATTAATCATGTGGGCGTAGCTAGGTTTTGGATTAAAGGGGGGGGGGCAAAACATAATTTTTTTTAATTTTTAAGGATTTTTGTATTGAAAAAATATTATTTTTTTGTCATTTAGGGTGGGAGGCGGCCGGCCCCCCCCCCCGGCCCCCACCTAGCTACGCCCATGTGAACATGACTTTTTTTAATGACTATCAAAATTTCTCTCAATTATTTAACTTGCCTGTAACTTCTGATATATCTCTCTTTGAATAATGTAATGACATTTGTGTCGTATATGTAAATGCAGGAAAAAAGAATAGTTTAATTTATTTTAAATTTTATTCATATACATCTACAAATTTTATTATTGATTAAGCCAAGAGTTGATGAAATTATATGTTTTTAAATATATAATTTTTTCTTTTGTTTTCTTTGTTTACATCTTGCGTTCCCTCCCTTCGCTTTGGTAGTTAATGAAGACTCATTAGAATTATTTTTAATTTTTTCCACGGGGGTAGTCAGGGAGGGGGGCTGCCCACCCCCTAAATAAATTTTTTATACTGCAAATAGCCCTAAAAACTAAAAAAAACTATGCTTTGCCTAGGGCCCCCCCCCCCCCAATTCAACTTTATAGACACTTATTAACAAATTTACACAGAAATTTAAATGATTTTATCGAAATTAAATATACATGAGAAATCCATTTATTTCCTACTAAAGACCTGCACGGCCCGCCCCGCGGACGAACTTGGACGGGCTTCTGCTTAAAATTAAAACAACTGGCCAGGCCTAGACGGGCCGTTATATAACTTAACGGGATCGGGCCGGGCCTAGTTACACTCCCGTTAAAAGCCCGTTACTACAAAATCAATTCGATTTAGTATAAACGAAGGTTTTTTTATAATGTTCCAATTTATAATTATTTCATGTTATTAATTAACAAAGAAAGTTAAATTTTATTTCCATCATAGTTCATTAATTCATCAATTTCTAATCCCGCATTATAAATGTTAAAGATAATTTATACACGTGATCCCATGGGCGAAGCCAATTAAAACTAGATTAGGAGCAGTTTAGATAGGGCAAAAAATGTTTTTACATTAATAATTTTTGGATTTAGAGGAGGGCAGCTGCCCATCCTTGCATCCCGATCTATACCCTCTAACAATATTGAGTATATTACTTGCTATGCAATTAATGGGCTCTCTTTTGGTTGTCCGTCCTGTCCTGTCCAACTTGTAATTTTTCAATAATTGCCGTCTAAACTTATACGGGTTTTTAATAGCTGTGGACTTATGCTTATGCTTTGTAAAAACATTTATTTTGCTTTCGCAAATAGACTAGTTAATGAGCGCTGATTGGCTTTACTTTTTTCGACCTCGCCCCACCTTAATTCCATTATTGTTTCTGTGCCCGACTGATTACCTTTATTAATGAATTTCTTTGAGCAACTTGTATAGGTTGTTACTATATATCGGATAATTGCGAAATTAGCTATTATTCCCTGCAAATTAATGCTGACCGTTGCATACTACATCTAATTTATTTAACCCCGGTGTAATATTTCAGTGAACGTTGTAAAATAGCGAACGTCAAACATGTCAATCAAACGTCATTTATTATTTTCATCAAAATTGTTAAAATAGTTCTTATTGGCAGATAGGTCAATCATCAATAATATATTGCGTCAATTATCGCATATTTGAATTAGAGAAAGATAACTAATACATTTAAATTGATATAATTATATTCATCTTAATAACATTTTGTAGGTAGATGCTAATTGTGTTGTATTAAATATTAAGTTAAATAGAATTATATGATTTTACACTCTTTCGCACCAGGGGGGAGGGGGGTGGTTTGCCTCCCCCCCTATTTTTACCCTCTTTCTCACCAGGAAGTAGGGGGTGATTTGCCCCCCCCCTACTTTTTACCCTCTTCCTCACCAGGAGGTAGGGGGTGATTTGCCCCCCCCCCTTTATTTTTTACCCTCTTTCTCACATGGGGGTAGGGGGTGATTTCCCCCCCCCCCCTTATTTTTATCCTCTTTTTCACCAGGAAGAGGGGGGTGATTTGCCAACCCCCCCCCCCATTATTTTTTATCCTCTTTCTCACCAGGGGGAGGAGGGTGATTTCCCCCCCCCCCCTATTTTTTACCCTCTTTCTTACCAAATGGGGAAAGGGGGAAATCATCCCCCCCCCCCCGTGTGAGAAAGAGGGTAAAACATAATGGGGGGGGGGGGGAAAGAAATTCCCCCCCTCCCCCGTGAGAAAGAATGTAAAAAATAATGGGGGGGGGGGCAAATCACCCCCCTACCCCTGGTAAAAAAGAGAGTACAAAATAATTGGGGGGTGGGGGCAAATCACCCGCCTCTCCCGTGATGAGATGGAGGGTAAAAAATAATGGGGGGGGGGGCAAATCACCCCCCTCCCCCGTGGTGAGAAAGAGGGGAAAAAATAAGGGGGGGGGGCAAATCACCCCCTCTCCCCTGGTGAGAAAGAGGGTAAAAAATAGGGGGAAGGGAGCAAATCACCCCTCTCCCCCCTGGTGAGAAAGAGGGTAAAAAATAGTGGAGGGAGGAGCAAATCACCCTCCTCCCCCATGGTGAGAAAAAGGTAGGTGCACGGATCGGATCCGTCCGAACTCGGATCGGATCAACATATTAATTTTGGAATTCGGATCGGATCAACATTTTATTTTAGTCGGATCGGATCGGATTTTCAAATTTAAAATAAACAATAATAAGTTTTAATTAATTAAATTAAAATTTTTAGTATACCTTTTCATAATTATCTTTGAAATGAAGATTGCAAATATGATTCAAAAAAAGATTTGCTGAAATAGTGAGTTTCATATCAAACAGTCCTGACAAGGCTTTATAAGCTGGCTAATAAAGTTTTAGCTATACCTGCTACCTCTACCCATAGATTACATAGACTGCTCATCACGGTATAAAATGTGTGTGTTTTTTTCCGCCATTTTGATGAACAATACCGTCCTATATAACATAATGGCGTTTTGCGCTCTGCCGTTTTTTTCGAACAGGAGAGGTAAAGAAAAAAGGTTTTGATTCCATAAATAATTAAGATATTACTAAATATATAATATTTTTAAAAATTTTTAATAACCTTACAGTTTTTACATTTTTAATTTTTATGAAATGTGTCAATAATAAATTTTTTAAAAATATCATATCTTAAGTAATATCTTACTTATTTATTAAATCAAAACCTTTTTTCTTTACCTCCCCTGTTCGAAAAAAACGGCAGAGCGCAAAACGCCATTATGTGATATAGGACGGTATTGTTCATCAAAATGGCGGCAAATTTCACACACAATTTGTTATGACATGAGCAGTCTATGTAGTCTATGCCTCTACCACTTCGAAAAGAAATTTCTCGGTGGCTGGAAGAACATTAGAAGAAAGAAGAACGCGAATTAAACCAGAAAATTTAGAATCTTTATCATTTTTATATGATATCAAATAAAATTTTATATTTATTTATTAAAATTGGTATACCTTAGTATTTTGAATTTAATCATCAATAAAAAGTTCTGTTCGTTAAATTTTAATTAAAATTTTTTGGATCGGATCAGATTTAGATTTTAAAAAACTCGGATCGGATCGGATTTAGATTTTAAAAAACTCGGATCGGATCGGATGGATATAAAATTTTTCAAAAACCCCTCGGATCCGATCGGATCAAAAAAAATTGATCCGTGCACACCTCTAGAAAGAGGGTAAAAAATAAGAGGAAAGGGGGGGGGCAAATTACCCCCCCCCCCCCCCCCCCGGTGAGAAAGAGGGTAAAAAAGGGGGGGGGGCTAAGGGCAAATCACCCCCTCCCTCGTGGTGAGAAGGAGGGTAAAAAATCATATTATTCTATTTAACTTAATATTTAATACAACACAATTAGCATCTACCTTACAAAATGTTATTAAAATGAATAATTATATTTATTTTCATGGGCGTACGCAGGCTGGGGGGCTGGCCCCCCTGCGTTAAAAAAAATTTCAATACAAAAACCCTAACAAATTAAAAAAAAATTATGTTTTGCCCCCCCCCCTGCGTTAAAAAAAAATTTCAAAACAAAAACCCTATCAAATTAAAAAAAAATTATGTTTTGTCCCCCCCCCCTAATTAGCCGGAGGGGGGCAGCCGGATTTCCTGCTTACCCCCCACCCCCCCCCCCCTAATTTGCCAGGGGGGGCAGGGGGTCTGGCTGCCCACACTGCCTAATTTAGGGCAGTTGCTTTTTTTTTGCTCTCAGGAAAATTTATGGATGTCGAGACCTTTTTTAATTGCTATGCAATTTATGGGCTCGTTTTTTAGTTGTCCTTTGTCCGTCCGTTGTCCGTCCGTTGTCTACCCTCCCTATCTATTTGCATTGGGTATATTGGGTTATCGATTTTTTAAATTAATGCATGAGAAAGAGGTGCCCCACCCCTCATCTCTATCTCCATCGCTGTGTTATTTTTTAAATTAATGCATAAGAGGTGCCCCACCCCTTATCTCTATCTCCCTCGCTTTCGGGCGGGGTCGGGTTTTAATTGCTACGTTAAATTAATGCATAAGTATATCTGTTCGTTTTTGAATTGGGTAACATTGATATTAATTGCTATAATTACCCTATGCCCTCCACTACAAGGGTTTGGGTTAGAATCTCGGAGTTTTTTTAGACTCTTATGATTGTTCTTGTTACAACCATTGATAATAAGACTTTTTGGCCGTCCGCTGGCTGCTGACCAATGAAAAAATGACCATTGGCCAAAATGTGAATCCGAGTTTATTTTTTCGTTTTTTTTTGACTATTATGATTATTCCTGTTACTACCATTGCTATTATGACTTTTTGGCCGTCCGCTGGCTCCTGACCGATGGAAAAAATGACCATTGGCCAAAATGTGAATCGAATTTATTTTTTTCGTTTTTTTTGACTATCATGATTGTTCCTGTTTCTACCATTGCTATTAAGACTTTTTGGCCGTCCGCTGGCTGCTGACCAATGGAATAAAATGACTATTGGCCAAAATGTGATTCGAAAATTTTTTTTTCGTTTTTTTTTGACTATTATGAATTTATATCCACTTTTACCGTGTCCTGGCTGCTGACCAATGGAAAATGACCATTGGCCAAAATGTGTTTCGAAATTTTTTTTTTCGTTTTTTTTACTCTTATGAATTTATCCATTTTTACCGTGTGCTGGCTGCTGACCGATGGAAAAAAATGACCATTGGCCAAAGTGAGCATCATATTTTTTTTTCCGTTTTTTTGGCTATCATTGACTTATAGAGTATCTGTTGGTACTGACCAATGGAGAAAAAATGACCATTCGCCAAATTTTTGATTTTTGTAATTAAAAACTGTTCAAATTCAACAAAAATTTCTCCCAACAATTCTGCAAATTCTTAACATTGTGATGTTTTATAATATAATGTTTGTTAGACCCATAATCACTAAAGGCCTTAAAAACTAATGTAATACGCAACTAGATGCAAACACTAAATCTAACCCTAACCCTTGCCTATATTACATTTTGCCTATATTACATTTTGCCTATAAATGGAAAATTTGTATAAATAATTAATTAATCATTAGGCATTTAATACCCCCCTATAGGCATTCTCGCCCCTTCCCACCTTTCTCGCCCATAAATTGCATAGCAAATATGATACATTTATACGAAGTATAGATGAGTCGTCCCCCCTTCCCTTCCCCCCTTCCCTTCTCTCCTCCCCTTCTCCCCTCCCCTTCTCCCCTCCCCCTTCCCACGATGGCCGAAGGCCCGAGTTTTTTTTTTGCTTTCAGGAAAGTTTTTGGATCTCGAGTTTTGCTCTCAGGAAAATTTTTAAATAGTGAAGACCTTTTTTTTTTGCTCTTAGGAAAAAATATTTCTGCCGCCTTCCCCCCCCCCCCCCCTAATTCAAAACCTGGGTATGCTCATGTCAGTTTTAAATGTATTAGTTATCTATCTCTAATTCAAATATGGGATAATTGACATTCATATTTAAAAATGCTATGGTATAACAATGGGATCGTCAAAAGTAACAATGCTTTTTCCCAATCCCCACCCAATCCCCTGCTTGTAAAAAAAGACGTGATAAACGTCAAAACTCATTATTGCGTGTTTTTAACCAATAGCAATTCGTATAAGACGTTCGCTATTTTACAACGTTCGTGATTTCTGTAGGCTACACCGGCCAAATGCCAAAATTTATAGACTCATTATCACTAACAAATTTACCCCGGCCAAATGCCAAAATTTAAATACTCATTATCATTAACAAATTTAAAAACAAATTCTAACAATTATTCCTTCAAGTTACTTTTGTAAAACATCAATGTTTTTTCATTTTATATCAATAAACTATTTATTTAAAATAGTGGAAAAGCAAAGAACCCATGTAACTTTATTAAAAACATTATAACCTTGGTTTTGAATGTTTATTTGGCTTATATGGTTTTGAGTATCCCAAAGTGCTAAAAAAAAATTTTATATAGGTCGTTTCTTAAAAGATAGAAGGACTCGAGTGACCGGAAATTACCTAATTATTTCTACAATATTTTTATCAACATTTTTAACACCTACATATTGTTTACCATATGGATAAAAAATTAAACAAACAAAAAATAAAAAAGTTTACGGGCCAGGGCCGAACTCGCGCTTTGTATAAAATTAGTGGGCCACGCCCGGGTTTTAATTTAAAATTTTGACGGGCCCGAGCTGAGCCCAGTCTTTAAAATTTTTATTACGGGCGGGCCGACTGACCTAAACAGGCCCGTTGCAGGTATTCCTACCACCGAATTTGAATTTAATGGGCATTAGAAATTTTATTTACAAATCATGTAAGCCAGGCAAAAGATCACAATTTGGAAAGCCTGCCTTCCTTAGGTACTGGCCGGTTAGTTTGTTAATCGCCGTGTGCCTGGGGTTGCGCCCTTTGCTGTATTTGCAGTGGAGGGGGTGATGGCCATTGGGTTGGACCGGCTGTTTACATTGGTCGCATACGAATGGGGATACGATGTCACAGCCGAGACGCCGGCCTATGGCAATGCGTAGTTCCTCACCGGACATGTGAAGTCCCAGGTTCCTGCTAGGGATTGCCTCGAGCCATTCGTAACCGCTGTTGGAAGAAGCCCAGTTGAAAAGGTGTTTTCCTTGAGATAGGTCGTTCGGAGAGAGGTAAGCTACGGAACGTGCTATCAAGGGAAGATCCCATTCCTTCTGGGTCACTCCAAGTGGTCGGTCGTCTGATTCGAGCTTTTCCGTACCCAGAGGCGTAGAGCCTCCTGGTCCTGAAGGTGCGGGTCTGAGAGAGATGTCAAAGCGGTGATTAACGGGTCGGTACCCATACGCGACGATATAAAACCCGCTAATGCAATCTGTCTCGAGGATCTTATGCCAATCCCCCCTCTCTTAGAAGGGAGGGATGCTTGGAGCCATTGGGCGGGACTAAACTTTATATTGAGACAGGACTCAAAAAGTGATTGACCCGTTCGATCATATTGAGTTGTTCGGGACAGCTGTAGATAGGTGATGCACGCAAGGCGTGATTTATTTTTGGGATTAGCAGGAAATTTTTTGCCAAAAAGAAAGCGTGGTGAGGGGTAAGTTTTTGCAAGGTGGGTTTGACTGTCTCAATAAAGGTCGAAAATTTTGCTAGAAAACGTTGCGAAGAGATGGGCCCTCCTAATGGAGCGCCTAAATAGCTGAACTGGTCTAAGGAGAGTACGGGAAATGAGAGTGATGAGGGGTCGATTAAGGTGTCCCTGCAGTAAATTTCACATTTTAAATGGTTCAGTTGGAGACCTACTAAATCTGAGAAGGACTCGATGATTTTCGGTATTTTTTGTATTTCGCTGGCTGGTTCCACCAAAAAACCGTCGTCCATGTACCAAAGGTTGCATGAAAAATTTCCTGAGTTAGAAATTTTTTCAATTATCCCTTAAATGGCCAGACAGAAAAGAGCTGGGCCTAGGGGATCACCTTGCTGTATCCCTCTGGAAGAGTGAATTGTTTTGTCCCCAAATAGAAGGTATGATGGGCACCGTAACTATTGAGGACATAGGAGTAGTATTCGGGGTACGCTTCCTGGAAGGGTTTTAGAAACGCCGCTCTATGGACGCTGTTGAAAGCGTTTTTAAAGTCAAGTTTGACTAGTAGTTCGGACTGAGGTGAGGACTCAAAAAGGATTCTTGCGGTATGGGCTGCTGCTTCACAACCTCCCTTGACTCCGAAACCTAATTGTTGGGGAGGAAGGAACTGGCCAAGGAGGCGCGGATTTTGGTCGTGTTCAATTTGGAAACTAATCTACGTAAAACTGACCCTATAACGATGGGACGGATTGAGCCGTCGGGTTTATTGAAGGCCAGTAGTTTTCCGCCAAAAAGAATTTGGGATATGTCTGAAGGGAATTGGCCTCTTCTGATAATGTTGCAGAGAAGGGTTAGGTTTGTAAGTAAAATTTGTGAACCGCTTATGTGGGGCTTGATGAGGTCTTGCAGGAAAATGGGGCGGATGCCGTCCAGGCCTGCTGCTGAGTCTTTCTTGGAGCAATTTATTGCATTTGCGACTTTGAAAGCTGTAAAATCGGTGATGGAGGTTGAGGGGGTATCCTGCAATGAGGGGGTTAAAGCTTGGCCCTCAGGGTGTTTATCTAGGAGGAGAACGTATGTTGAGTTGGTAGAAGGTGCGATCAAATCGGACGAACCTAAAATACGAAGAGCTGAGCTAATTTCCAGGTCATTGATTTTGTTTGCTATAACTTTAGTTTTTAGATCCAATGAAAGCTTAGGTTTATGAGACTTTTTTGGAAGCATAAGGGGCTTGTTAGGGTCAAAACTTTGGATTGATCCTTTAATGGCCTTAGATAACTGTGCCTCTTTGGATTGTGGTATTGCAAGGGTATGAAAACAAATAGTGAATAGATTCCTCCAATCTTGTAGATTGTCGGGGTTTTTGTTGATAGATGAGAGAATTTTATTAAAAAGGGCATTGAATGCTTCCCTTGCTCTCCTTGGGATCCTATTAAGAATATTTGGTTTTGGCAGGGAAATAAAATCTTGTGTCCAGGCATTGCTTGGATGGTTAAAGGTGTCTGTATTTGGGTGATGCTCAACAGATACGGTGTCAAAGAAATAGCTATTAGACGGTAAGGTTGGGGGTGTTAGGTTGGGTGAATGGAAGGTGTTTGAAGCTGGGCAACGGTTGTTGCGAGGGCCATGGACAACATACTTACCAAATTTTGTTAGTGCGGTAATCTTATGACAGGCTGGACATGGTGAGGGTGTCATGTATTTTTTTTTTTTTTTTTTAATTTTTTTAGGAAGGTGGAAGATGATATTTTTAAAAACTTGTAAGTAGTACTCTGGCTTTTCTTTTTTTTTAAAGTATTTGACAAAAAATATTTTTTTTAGAGATTTTAGTATTTTGAGCAAGTAATAATTAATTTAAAAGTAGAGAATAAGTAGATCTAAAATTGCACATTATCCATCAATTGTAAAAAAAAAAAAAAAAGGTAGGCCTAGGTTATTTGTTAAAAAGATTGCTAGGTGGTAAAGTTAGAAAGGATGTTTTATGTTAACTCTGTATAGTGAACATTAAAAAATTAAATGAGGATTGCTTTTTAGTTTTCTTTTTATAAAGAGTTAATTGATATAATTGTGCAAAAATTTCAGTAGATTAAAATTCTGAGCACTAACTGTTGTTTGGTTTTGAATATTGCATTATCTGTTATATCTAAAATAAACTTACACCTTAAAAATTTTAAAAATCTAGAAGCGAGGCTTTTGAGTTTTTTATTTTTAGTAATCGTTAAAGGTTGAATTTACAATAATATTAAGCCGCCAAATGCAAAATAGGTTGTAAATCTGCTTCTACCCATCAATGACAATTATAGAAACATTTTCAAGGAGCTTAAAGCCCGAACATTTTGTTAATCTTATTGTCGTTTAAAATTAGTGTCTAGCTTTCAAGAACATCTATTTATTCATTAATCTAATTCCATTTTAATAAATCATATTCCTTTTATTCTCATAATTCCAAATTCATAAATTTGATTAGCACGGCGTCGCATTCTTTTATAATGTCAATTTATTATATATAACTAAATAAAACTCATTACTTAAAACATCCTCAAAAATTTAAGCCTCGCCAAATCGAATTTTTATACCTGATTGGCCAAAGCCCATTTTGTAACAATTTTTCATCGGATGTTCAGAGGGTTTTGGCAATCTTATGGCATTAACATTTTTATATTTGGAAAATACGAATGCTTTTTTAACTTTTAACAAGGCATAATCGCTTTGAGAGGCTACAGACTCCTGTGGCAGTTTAGTTTCCTCTACAATCCTTGACTCCAAATACACTCCATTCCTATGGGGATTAACATCGCCGGAAAGAACTTTCATACTAACTTTATCTCTATTGCTAAAGTAGAGTTATATATCAAAATTATAATAACAAAACGCCTATGGGCTTTATAATAAAGAGCCGTTAAAGAAATGTCTCTTATTTTTAAAATTATTTTGTTCGTTTGTCATGAAGTTAAAAAATTCATTTTGTTTTTTTAATGTTGTTTCTCAGGATTGTAACTATAAATTTTCAAAAATCATGACTATTTAAAAACTAAAAATATTTGACCTTAATAATTATCAGAAAAGTTTAAGAACTAGTATCTGTTAAGTATTTAACTAATTGCATGTAACTAGTTCCTTTTTCGACATAGTTAACTCTATCTAATTACTTTAATTGCAGGGAAACTGCAACTGTAGTTGGTTACAACATTATAATACTGTTTAATAATGTTATTATGAATTTAAAAAATTTAAAGATTTGAATGCCAAAGTTAGTTGTCTAGTTTGTCTTTTTTGCTTTCAAATTTAATTTATTTGGCGAAATAAATGTGCATATTGTTACTCTTTTTTTACGATTGAAACAATTGCTAACGTTTTAAACGAAATAATTGTAAATTTCGTTGTATTTAATTACAATAATTTTACTCTATTAATTTGAAAGCATCGATGAAGATAATAAATTTGTAGTTAGTCATATTAAAAATAAAGTAGATCAGCATTTTTATAATATTTCTCTAAAAATCACTATTAATATTTTTAGATTCCATAACCAGGTGTAATAAGCGTTGTGTCTGGACTTAGTTTCTTAATCTAAATATAGTCAAGATGAAGGCGAATTCACAAGATAAAATTTTAATTTTACATAACATACTCATCAATGCATCCATAATTTTCCTTACGATCGTTTTAAAAAATCTATCATAAAATTCCTAGTTTAAAACAACTTGTTATTAAATTTTAATAAGCACCGTCGAGCGCCTTTTCAGTCTCGGCAAATTTTTTAGTGAAATGCGCACGAGTTTTGTAGACAATTTTGTCATATAAAGCTCTATAATTTTCATACAAAAATATATAATAAATATTGATTTATTGAATAAAGAAAAAATTTAAGTGAGGAACCTCATATGTAAGTAGTCCTTGTAGGTAAGTTATTGGAACTGTATTCGGTTACTTAAAAAATGTAATTATAGCCCAATTTAATTATATTTTACAAAAGTTAATGAAACCTAACTAGTTCCTGTGGGAAAGTAATTTTAACGGTTCTAATAATTGGTAAATATTTAGTAAATACTAATAATAGTCTGATTTAAAACAAAAACATCTAAACAAGAATTTAGACATAAAGAAATAATTATGGGGACATATGTTTAATGAAAACCTTTGATTAAACACATGAAGAAATTTAATATATAGTTATGTATTTATTGCTAGGTAAGAAAATTAAGGAGCTTATAACTCTTACATGCTTCCTTAATCATTTGTCTCTTAAGCAAAATTTAATGATTAAAAATATTAAATTCGTCATTTAAGTGGAGCTTAAGGGACAATTATAATCGGTAACTTATATTAACTGTATAAACCCTAAATCATATAAAGGCTAGGTTTAAAATGATTAAAAAAAAGACGCTTTGCCATTTTAAAGCAAAAATAAAAAATGAAAACAATAAACTATATTTAAGTCAAATTTTACTATCAGGTTATATTTAATTAACATATATTACATATAATTAAATACGATACGATATCAGGATTCATAATAGCTGGCTATTTCAATTTACTTATTATTCCTTGCCAGCTTTAAACAAAATTTATTTGCTATACCCATGGGCGTAGCCGGGGGGGGGGAGGCAGGGGGGCAACCGCCCCCCTCCATAAATGACAAAAAAATAATTTAATACAAAAACCCTTAAAAATTAAAAACATTTATGTTTTGCCCCCCCCCCCCCTTAATCCAAAACCTGGCTAAGCCCATGGCTTTACCCTTTAAATTACATAATTATATTAGCAAATTTTAACTTTCAATATCAAGGTCAAAACTGTTGCATAACGTTAATTAAATTGAGCTTAACTTATTAATAATTTTTGTATCGCAAGTTATTTAACTTGTCTTAGGGACTTAGTATACAATTTTTAGTAATTAATCTTTTTTTTATAAAACTTATAACTTGTTGAATGTTTCTATCTAACGTTTCAATTTGGAATGCTCTTAAAACATTAATAAGGTGTATTTGACCGTCATATTATTATAAAAGCTTACCTAACAAAATGAGCTGCCGTCAAAATCCATTTGCTGTTCTGTTGAGAACTTTTCCTTTCCCCCTCTGTATTGTATGTTGTTTCTACTCTCACCTAAAAAGACAAAGAATCCAAGAAACTTGGTAAAAAACATAGCTTTAAATTGAGAGTGTCATATGTGTGAATATTTAAATGTCGAATTGTTTAACCACTATATCTACATATTAAGATCGGTTTTATATTGGCTATCTTTATATATTATAATATTGTGAAGCAAAGCGAGTTGATAAAACAAAAGTTTTATTATTCTTTGTTTTTTAAATCTTGCTTTGTTTGGAAATAAATTCATCCCCGCCCCCTCAAATGATTTATCAATATAGATACACAATCTTTTATCTTATTATTTTAGAATGTGCAAAAGAACTGGGTAAACTATCTTTGAAAGATTTCCAGTGCTTGCCATAGAGGGTATGTTAATTTTGTTTCAATTTATGATTTTTATATAGACCGAGGGTACTGCCTACCGACTTGCAGCACCTCTAATACCGGTACTATTGTGACTTCCAGTGGAATGCTCATACATATCCCTAAAGATGTAGACTTTGAGTCGTGTTAAGCCGAGTATTTATCTTAAGAAAATATTTTCTACATAACAAAAGATCAGTACAGTCTGCAGCTTGAAGAGTGTAACTATTTCTGACCCTCACTAAATTTATAATTCTAAAAATTTTTAAGTGTGATTCTAAAAAAGTTGTGAATAATAACAGATGTAGGCGGCTTTACTCAACTTTTTTAGGATAAATGTTGCATACAAAGTGGATACAAAAATGTAAGAATTAGGGAGTAAAATTAGTTTACGGCTATAATTATATCACTTCAGCGTTTAAATTGACTTTAAAAGCTAGCTTATTATACAATTTGCACTCTGATTTACAATATTCTTATATCTTAGTTTAATATATATATTGGGCCATTCTTACCTTACAAAGAAAACTGCAATATTATCCATTTATACTCCAATATAAATAATCATTCATGCCTTTTCTCTACGTAGTTAAATATTTTGCTATTTATAGGTTTTTATATATATACTCATTATAACATTATGGAAATTTAATTTTATTATGTTCATATGATATAGAAGCATCGTGAGATGTGAGATTGTGTTTCATTTAGGCGTGTGGCATTTAGCCATGGTACCTTAACGACGACATTTTGTTCAAACCATGGCTACACCGGTATTTTCCCAAAATACCATGGGACAAAATACAAATAGATCTTGAAACCGTTTCAAGATCTTATAATGCGCATGCGTATGCATTTAACAGACCAATCAGATAGCTGCACATTTTAATAATGCGCATGCCTATGCATTTAACAATTATTGCTGCACTATAAAACTTTAAGGGACAGGGTTAAGGTTCAGGGTAAGGTTTTAGGTCAGCGTTTTAGGTTAGCGTTTTAGGTTAGGGTTAGGATTAGATGCACATCAAATTTCCTCCCCATTTGAAATTTAATTTTCCGTGATATTGAGTGTGGCATTTTGAACTGTAACTATTATATATTGTCTCATTGAATTTTGGGCATGATTCGGCTACACCTACCATTTATTTTAGTAAGCGCAACCTTTTGAAAAATGCGTTTCTTATAATTACCATCACGAACACGTTCGGTAATTTGTTTGTTTACGTGTAAAGAATAGCCATTTGTAAAACAACATGGATGACAAATGTAAAAAGCATACAGTAAGTGTGTAATTACTTATAAATAGTTGTTTTAATCTAGGTAATGTAATTATCTAAATAATCAAAGTGTTATGTAATTAATTTTGCAAAATTATTTATGCAATTTTTGTAAGTTTCAAGTTAAATGAATATCAAAACAATTAAATTTAAATGTCTTGCACTATATAATATAAAAATAAGAATTGTATATAGGTCTAGGTTCTTTAATTTTATTAATAAAGCTAACATTATTAAAAATGTAAAGATCATTTTAGTAATTTTAAACACAGATGGAAAAGTTTTTGCACTATATAATATAAAAATGAGAATTGTATATATGTCTAGGTTCTTATTTAACTTTACTGATAAAGCTGACCTTGTTAAAAATGTATAGATCATTTTAGTAAATTTTAACACAGATGGAAGAGTTTTTGCACTATATAATATAAAAATGAAAATTGTGTATATGTCTAGGTTCTTTTAACTTTACTGATAAAGCTGACCTTATTAAAAATGTATAGATCGTTTTAGTAAATTTTAACACAGATGGAAGAGTTTTTGCACTATATAATATAAAAATGAGAATTGTATATATGTCTAGGTTCTTATTTAACTTTATTGATAAATCTGACCTTTAATAAATTCAATAATAAATTGATAAAAGATTGTAATAAATAATTTAGTATAAAATGCATCTTTTATTAACCATAAATTATAATATCAAAATGTATACATCATTTTAATAAATTTGGGAATTTAACACAGGTGGAAGAGTTTTTTGCACTTCAATAGGTTTGCTTTTCTGCTTAAAGATTAAACCTAAAAAAATTGTATAATATAATTAATATAAATTAATTTACTAGTGTCCTTTTTCAATCTACAATTGCCTTTCCTAAACTTTGGAGGCAATTTAATAGACTCAAATCTATTTTCAATACCTAAAAAGTTTACAAAGGTTTAAATTTAATTACTTTTTAGAAAAGGCTGTTGAGAATCACTAACATCATAATTATTAGTAACTATGTTGGATTGCCTACATCTTAATTATGAAATTAACAATAAAAGTTACTTGCAGCCATTCTGAAAATTTCAGGGACTCTACGTTCTAACATATTAGCTTTGAAATGTTCAATACCGATGAAATACACATCAAACAACTTATCATCCATCTCACATGCTATGTAATTTAATTCTGAAGTTATGGTCTGGAATTTTTTGATTTTTGGACAATGATCTTTCAATTGTAGGCACATTGTCAATTTGAATGATAACCTAATTTCAGAATCCACATTAATTGGCCCAGATTTTACCCATCTCTCTGGGCATAATTTAGTGTCTCAATGTTGTTAAATTTCCTTGCCTTAAAGAGGTGACAAGGCAACAATATGCTGCTTTGAAAGCCACATGAGCATGTGGTTTCTGTGATATTAAATTGCTCCCCATTAACTAGAAAACTATTATCTGATAAGTGTGAGAAATCCAAACATTTTGATAAGTTGATTTGTTCCAAAACAAATTTAAAAGCATATTTGGTGAGCTTTTCCCTAAATTTGTATTCACATGAGTTTACAGAAAATAAGACAGCCTCTTGAATTGCGCTATTTAATTGTAAACAACGACATCATAATACCGATCATTTGTTGATCGGAAAATGGTAATTATAAGAAACGCATTTTTCAAAAGGTTGCGCTTACTAAAATAAATGGTAGGTGTAGCCGTCGCCTTTTGTTCAGTTGTATGGTTGTCAGTTGACTCGGATTCGTCGGGGCGGTCTTATGTTATTTTATCTTATTCTTCTCGTATTATTATCATCATTATTATCATAATTTTTACTATTGCTTATTAATATATTTATATAGAATAAACCTATTATTGCTTATTTATATAGAATAAACCAAAACCGAGTTGGTAATATTCGTTTTTTTAGTTTTTGTTTTTTAATCTTCCGTTTAAATAATTACACGGCGTCTCAATATGATTTATCAATAAAGATATTCTATTTCTCTTATCCTAGGATGATTCTCATCATATATTACTAGCATAATCTCATCTTAATGCATTATTATTATTGTCATTTTGGTTATTTATTATATTCCTTTTTATTCTAAATTTATAAAATAGTGTTAGAAGTGAGATCTTGTGCATAGGAAGAATTTAAAAAAATATAAATATAACGAGGAAGAAAGGGAAACACTAATTATTAAACCCAACAATCAATTGCAGAGGATCAGGTATAATTCACAATTAGATATTATGTAATGGAACTAGTAAGAATTGATGAATTGCAAAGAAAGTAAAATAACCATATATTTAAATTTATTTAGTTAAGTCTGCATGTTTCGCTAGATCATTAATCGCGCTTGTTGCTATACTAAAACGATTATTTCTTTAAACACATGGATTAGAGTTCATTAAAAAAACTTTCTAACTTTAATTCCCCGTAACTTATGCTATCGAACACTCATTGCATAACGAGGCTAATAATAATAATAAGCCCGAAAATTTAAAGTCTTAAATAAAAATTTTAATTCTCAATACTCTGATTATAAGGGTAAGTAAAATGTCATAAAACACTCGTGATCCATGGACAGGGATGATATTTTAACACGTGAGAATAAAAGGGTAATAACAAAAATCAGCTTCAAAATTAAATAACTGTGATTGTTACAATAGCTTTCCATTAATGCTTTTTCCTTAATGCTAAAACAATTAAAAACTTTTTTTTGATTTTTACAATGGAAAGGTGGTATTATGAAGCTATGCTAAGACTTAACTTCTCCCCCTTATGAAAGGAACCCACAAATTATTTATTTATTTTATCCTGTGTTACAATTAATATATTTGTTTATAAGATTGAAAATTTGAGAAAATCTTACAATCCAAGGCCAGGAATCATCTACGGAATCGACCCTTCCATCCGTTATATTTTCATTGCATTGTTGTAGCTTAGGAACTGTGTAGGCCTTTCCAAATGGCGTAAATTTACAAAAAGCTGGGTATTTAAAATTAATAAGTCGTATTATTTGAATTGCCGTTTATTTGTCTTATATTTTTATCTTATTTCTATAAATTAATTTTAAAAGTTTTATAATATCTTTATAAGATAAAACTTAATTTTCACTTATACCTTATAAAAAAAAACACATATATGATATATTTTCAAAAATAACTGAAAAGATAAAAGTAATTCCGGGCTACTACTAGCCCCGGTCTTTCCTAATCAGTGAAAATTTAAAATGAAAAAAAACAATATAAAATCTGAGCGTTGTATAAAATTAGCGGGTCGGACTCGGGCTTTAAATTTTTTACTGGCGTGCCGAGTGAAGTATTTTAAATGGTTGAAGTCAGCCGTTTAAAAGAGCCACAAAAGATTAGTGATATTTATTCTAGGGTATATCTGAAAGACTAATTTTTAATAATTAGTTTTAAAGATGTAGATTATTTAAATGCATGGGGTCTGGACCCCTCATAATAAAAATTGTTAATTTGTAATTAATTGTAAAGGAACAGTAGCAAAAATTTATTTGCCATTCGTTTTTTATCTAGCTATTTAAATTGCAACTTAAGCTTGTTCATTTTTCATCGTGGCATTAACCGCGCTCTTTTAATGTTGACATATCTACTAGTTCATTTTGAATTGGTTCTTTGAACTAGTTCACCTTTTTCCGAACTTAAAACGGTCTAAATTTTTCTAAAAATTGAACTATTAACTTTCTCTAGTTATTTTTTTAATATTCTGACTTGAACTTACAATATGAATGAATTAGTTCACAAAAATTATTATTCAAATTTAATTTATAAGCCGAATATGGTTTAACAAGAACGATTTATTACACACACGCATTTTTGATATTATAGAAAACAGCAATAATCGAGCCTTTATTATTGCCAGTAAATCATTAGTTTAATTTGTGTGACTTATGTACGTCTGTATTTAGAAAAAATAAATAGTGACAGTGAATCTAATATATTATCCGAAGAATGGGAATGATGCAGCATATTCTGATTTACCTGACTCTTTCATTGGCCTTTGATGGAAGATTATTTTAGTATCATCCAATAAAAATTTAATTATGGCCTTATGATAAAACTGAATAATACCTCATTTGATATATATAATTAATTTCCCTACTTGAAACAAATTTTTATTCAATATAACGTTTGTTTTCCATCTAATACTCCTTATAAAAGGCTATTCAATTTAGGAAAACTTATCTTTGAAAATAAACGTTCTTCTTTTTCAAATGATAATTTAGTAAAGTCCAATTCCCATCTACTTCTCTCTAATTTCTATTATCATTTGTAATTATATATAAGAGTGCTAGTGAAACCCATTTGACAACATATTCTTTGAAATGAGAAATAAAATTTTTACACGTCGATTTATTTTTTATAAAGCTGATTTACTTATGTTGTAAAAAGCCGTTGGAATTGAAAAAGGTTTAGTGTTATATACAAAAAGTTTATTAAAACAGATTTTTAAAATAGATTTGTAATTTTTTTTATCGATAGAAGTTTATTTCCAAATAATTATGTATGTTATATACTAAAATATATTAAATTAATAAGTTGGCATCGAGCCATGGATTGAGATTGTATTAGATTTTACAATTTCCATGGTGATTTTCTGCTTGATGTAGAAAAATTCTTTGGAATCGTGTGTGATGGAGGTTATAAATTTTGACCCTCGAGAGTATTCGTGGGGTATTTCCATACCCCACGCAAATTATAAATTAAAATATAAAACGCAATTTAAGTCTAATGAATTTGGTCTTAGTAGCTTAATATTTTATCAAGAACTAGGTTAGGTGAAAATTTCATAGGTTTTGGCCTAATACTTTTTAAGATATAGACTCGTGGGGTATGATTATACCCCACGAATGCTCTCGCGTAAGTTTTTTTCTATTGGAGAAAATGTATGTATTTTTTTTAGTTTGATGATATCATTTACAATTTGTGTTTTAATACACTTTGAACATTCTTTTAATAAAAAATCACGTTTATTTTGATTTATTTTAAGGTATATGATGTCAAGAGGTAAAATGAGGGGAAGCTCTAAAATAACCAAAAAAAAAATGGGGGTCCAGAATATTGTTAATAAGTTTTGTAATATTGATCAGATTTATATCAAAATTTATACCATCAATCTTAACACCTTTATAATCTATGTTTAAAATTTTAAAGGTTTTAAAGGATTACTTTTAAAATTATAAGAAGTTTAGAAGTGGGGTAGAGTTATACCCCACGAATACTCTCGCGTAAGTTTTTTTGAGGAATACTCTCGAGGGTTAAGGAATTGGCTGCCCTCAGGACCAAAATTACCGAGGGTCGTGGCTACTACTGGTACAAAAATAATATTGCTGAGGTATTTGTATTTTTCCACTTTCTTTCTCTCACTAGAAGAGATGAGGTCGGGAGTGGCGTTAGATTTGGCAAATATATCCACTGTAGTGAAGTCCCAGCAGGCGTTTAGGCCACGAGCCCACGGGATGATTGTCACACCGTCGGGTCTTTTACCGTCAGTGGAGCTTAGCCAATGGCTTACATTAAATTGGGAAAGCCGGCTTTCTTCAAAACTTGTCCGATTATTTTATTTATTGTGGCATGACGGGGATGCCGCCCTTTGCTGTATTGGCAGTGTAGAGGATGATGGCCGTTTGCTAGAACGGGTTGGCGACAGAGGTCGCAGTTGAATGGGGACACAATGTCGCAGCCGAGGCGTAGGCCGACAGCTATTCGAAGTTCTTCGCCCGACAAGTGCAAGCCTAGGTTTTGGCTTGGTAGGGCCTCGAGCCATTCGTAACCCCCGGAGGATGCCCAATTCAAGTGGAGATTTCACAAAGATAGGTTGTTCGAAGAGAGCTAAGCTACGGAACGTGCTAAGTGGTAAATCCCATTCCTTTTGAGTGGTTCCAGTTGGGTGAGTTGCGGAATCATGTTTGAGGTCTTCCCATACCTGTAGGGCGCTGTCGAGGTGCGGATCTTGGGTGTGAGTAATTTGTTTGATACTCATCCGTTGATAAACGTGATGAGATGAACCCTGCTAGTGAAATTAAAAGGGGGGGGGGGGGGTCGGTTGCCTATACCAACACTCTTGGAGGGAAGGGTGGCTTGCAGCCATTGGAGAGGGCTAAATTTAAGGTTTAGGCACCTTTCGATTAACAATTCGATTTTTTTTCATCGCGTGGAGTAAGTTAACGCTTAGGAAGACGGGCGAAGCGCGTAAAGCATAATTAATTTTTGGTATTAAGAGAAAATTTTTAAGGAGAAAAAAAGCATGGTGGGGAGTAAGACACTCCAGGGTGTGGGTTATGGGGTCAATGAAGTCGGAGAATTGCTCTAAGAATGTTTCAGTTGTTTTGACGCCTCCAATGGGAACGCCTAAGTAGTGAAGGTCATCTCTTAATATGACTGGAAATGGAAGGGAGAGTTTGTCGATCGTGAGATCTTTGGTGAAGATCTCACATTTCGCTGTGTTTAGGCTGAGCGATATTGTGTCTGCGTAGCAATTGATGATCTCTGGGATTTTCCGGACTGCTTCGGCTGGGCCGACCAGGAATCCGTCATCAAGGTACCATAGATTGCATCATAAGGTTCCTAGAGAGAAGAGTTTATTGATGATTGTTTGGATCGCCATACAGAAGAGGGCCGGGACCAAGGGATCTCCTTGTTGGATCCCTTGGGATGATTTGATAATTTGGTCCCCAAAGAGTTTTAACAAAATTTACTTAAATTTTGCACCTTTATCAATAAGAAAAAATATTTATTTATATTAAATAATGAGTTCATATTAAAGGTGTGCACGGGTCAAAGCGATTTCCCTGCAAGATTTACATTTTGTAAAAGCTTAAAACTTAATAATGAAAACTAAGCAGGGCTGCATCCACAAGAGAAAACAAGGCATAACATGTGAATACCTTCAAATGGTATTGAAAAAATATGATGTAAACACTTATATTGTATAAATATTAATTTAAAAATTATATTGACGACTAAAATATTATTTATTTTAATAATAGTTTTTATAGTATACCGTAAGGGTATACGTTAAGGGGAGTTTGAAAATCTAGTTTTTGTCAGATCCAGCAATTTATCTAAAAAAAGAGAGTAGTTTTGAGATTAACTTTTTATTCATATAGGTAGGAAATTTTATATTATTTGTAAAAAACAAATTGTTCATTGTTCTTTTAAAATGGGTAACGAACACATTATTGGTTATTTTAGTCTCGGAAAATCGTTCCTTTTTTAAGGTATAATATTTTTTCTCTCATAAACTTCATTAATATATGGAAGCTCATATGTAATTTATTTTGAAAGTGCATAGGTAGCACATATATATTATTTTTATAGTGTCACATTTGTAGAGAAATATGTTCTCTACTTTATTATAACCCAAAAGGAAAATGATTCAAAGTGAATAATATTTAGTTAAAACATCATGTTTATATAGTATCTAGGTGAGTGGTGAAATAATAAGGCTAAGATATATGAATAGTGAGGGTTGTGAATGCTCGAATAAGAAAGGTTAAGTTGTATGAATAGGTAACCAATGATCGATTTTATATATTCAAATAATAAAGTTACGTTTTTTTGTATAGGTAACTATACATTACACTAAGTGTAAAAAGTGGCTAAGTTTGCTTTAATCACCATTCTAAGTTTTTAAACTCAATAAAGCAAAATAGAAATTATTGCAATGCAAGATAAACATCATATATGCTTATCATACAACCTTCAATCAGCATGTAAATTATTTATTTTAATTTATTAAATAGATAAAATATGTAACAATTAACTGTAAAAATATTTTAAATATAATAAGACATTTTAAAGGTGAATATTGAGTTTAAAAATAAAATATAAAGGATGAAAAGCTTAGAACACAACTAGACAAATTGCATAGATATCTAACTAAAGTAAATATGTTTTAAAGTGATATAAAGTAACCGGAATTCTATTTCGATGGTTAATGAAACAAAATATCTAATTATAATAATAAACTCCTTTGTTTTAAAAGTAGCTAATTACGGTTACTTAAAAAAGATCCTTGCAGGGTGCGTAGACTATATTTCATTTCATATGCATATAAACGAATCGGATAAGGAATGGAGACGATTGTGTTTAGCGCGATTTGCAATATAATATATAAAAATATGTAATTTTTTTATAAAGATCAAAAACTAATTAAGGTAGAACTATAAAATGTGATTTTTAACCCTAAGCAGTCTCAAAACTTAGCTGTTATTTTTAATTTGATAAATTTGTCTTCGCATATACAACCTTTAAAAGTTGGTAAAAAGATATGAAATTAGCATTAACTGCTTTTAATTTTATTAAAATCTCTATAATAATAAAAGCTAGATAAATAGAGTAATTTAAATTAAAACGCATTGGTTCATACCTGGCCCTGCATTTAGATAAAACAGACTGGAGGAAATAATCAGAGTTGCAAAATTAATTACAGAAATCAGAGACATCTTTGAGAAGTTAACTCGGCAATAAAAAATGTATATAATTTAAAATGCATAACCTTCCCATTTTTATATAAATGTTTATGGGGCTTTATGTGCACCCCCTCCCCTTTTGTTTACAACCCAACCCGATCGTCCTCGTAAACATACTATTTTACGGTACCCAGATTTTCAATTAAGGAGGACATAAAGTTATTGATAATGCAAATTGGAATTTTTTAAAATTTAGCCATAAGTGAATGTAAATTAATAGATTTAAATTAAGGGACGCGTTCGTTGCCGTATCTCTCTGGCAACGCTTTTATCTATAATAAATTTTGCTTAGTTAATTAAGTAGGGTTAGATATATTATGAGCAACGATTTATTAGGGTATAAGAAATGTTAAACTCTTAATCAAGCCTAAAGTCTTTGAAAAATTATGAGAAGAATATTTTTTAGACGATGTTCAATGATGAATAGAGCCCTGCATGGGCCGCACGAAGCCCGACCCGATCAGGCTTCGAGCCGGGCTCGGGCAGAATTTAATAAAACAATCGGGTCTCAGGCTCGGGTCGGGCCAGATGAGGCGGCCCGACCCGACGCCCGACCCCGGCCCGAATTGATTAAGGCAAACTAATCTTTTATAAAATATGATCTTAACAAACTCAACTAGATATTAAAAAATTTTCTTCGTACACCATACATAATATTTCCACGTCAGCTTTTTTCATCTGTCTATTAAAATATTTTGGCCTAAATTGCAAATCTTATTCTGGTATTTAAATATATTCCTAGTAGCCGTTACATTAGAATTAAAATAAAGAAATATTGTAAAAAGTGTTCTTTCTGGAACTGTTAGGTAAATATATTTTAAATAGTTAGATATCCATTTAGTTGAATAAATTGTAGCGAGTGAAAATGCAAATTTTATTTTAAACTTATCCTAGTTGTAAATTACAAGTAATAACAATTTAATATGGTGAAATAATTTTCAAAAATTTTAAAATATTTTTTTTTAATTTTTTTTTTGAAAAATCGGGTCGGGCTTGGGTCGGGCACAAAATTAAAAAGTCGTTCGGGCTTGGGCAAAATAAAAACTGAGACGTTGGGCCGGTGTAATATTGGAGTTAGGGTTAGGGTAACTTAAGGTAGTAAGCATTATTAGTGTTATATACTAATCTGCTCGAAGGTATAATGCTAATTAATAGCTTTTATTTCCTGGCTGAGGCTCAATAAAAGGATAAAGTTTAATAAAATCATCATATTTTAACATAATTAATTTATTGAGATCTTATATAATAACGTTCAAATAATGACAAAAAGCGAGAGTTAACATTTAAAAATATTATCATTATTTATAACAAGTAATTATCTTAACATTGTAAATATAATAAAATAGGCATTATTGTTGGAAGAACATGAAAGTTTTGAGATCTCATGTTAGTTGCACATATATAATTAAATTAAAGTTGTTAAATATACGATTAAAACAATTCAATTATATATTATAACAACATATTTACTTATTCATTTATTATTCATTTTGGAAAAAATAATTACATACTAAAAAGGCTTATGTTCATTATTTTAATTTATTGATAAATCTGACTATTCGAAAACAATCTCTCGGCAGGCACCGAGGTCACCCGGGTGCTCAGAAAATCTCTAGCCATTGCTGCTAAATTGGGATAATTATTTAGTGACCACTACCCTTACAACAATTGGTCCTAAAACCCAAGCCCTTCTGAAAGAATTGGGACGCCGTAGCTGCCAATACCCTTGACAATAGGGAAACTTTTTTCATTAAACAGAAAATCGGAATCATTATTTGTCATTTCAACGCTATCGCAATTTTCGAATGTTTACCTCGCATATGATTTTTATAGTTTTTTATAGTTTCATTTAATAAAAACTGCCTCTTAAAAAAACTAATTATAAAATATATTCAATTATTTAGTCATTTTTAAAGAATACATTTGATATATAATAACTGGTAAATGCTTAGATTTTCTGAAGCATCTAGGAAGCATCTAGGTTGGTTGAAAAAAAGTTTTTGGACAGTTTAACTCCTTATTAACTTGAGTAAGGTAAATGTTATACGTTTAAGATGCCGTCAGAACTGAACTAATGCTATCAGTTATTTTTATTGCTTTAAAGCACAATTTACACTTCCTAGTTATATTTGATTTTTCCTTGGATAATGTGAAATGTTTGATTATATACAAATTTGAAATTTGCCCCAAGCGGATAATTAGGTGCGTAAGTTTCAAAATCATATTAATTTGCATTTAATCTCCTAAATCTCATAAAATAAAAATTTTTAATTATAAATTAAGTCTAATTCATAAAAATTAAAGCCGAGATCTCGCCAATAAAATCTCGTCTCGCCTCGTCTTGAGGTAAAAATTCTCGTCTCGATCTAAACTCAATTTTTCAAAATCTCGTCTCGTCTCGGTTTTTCGAGACGAGACGAAACCGAGATTTTTCTCGGTTTTTCCGCATCACTAGATAAAATTACGCTCAAGCAAGCCTATATTCATATTTTAAAATCATCCCTTAGTCCACCCTTGTCTTGTCTCATGTTGACGCGTTACCTTATGTTAGTGTTGTAAAAACGGCTGGGTTTTGTTTGGTCGACCTTTGGTTTAACTCATACAAACGGTCGACTCTGGTCTGTTTTTTAAATTTCGACTAAGCCTAGAGGTCTACTAAGAAAAACAAACCAAAAAACAACCTTTGGTCTCTTTATTATTATTATTATTATTTATTAATCTCTCACGTAGACAGTATTCTTGGCGCATATGTATTCACTGGGAAGGAGATCTGCACTGCCATCCAGCAGGGTTACCATCGACCTGAGTGAAAGGACTCGAGGAGATAAGCTATTTAAAAGCTTAACTAATTTCGTCAACGATTTACCAGGTGCCCAATGCACAAGTTCATGTCCTTCTGTTAATATTTTTTGTATAAAAATTCATAATGGCAATTAAATCAATTTATGAATTAGTTATTAAAGAGCGCGATTTTATCCATGCGGCAATAAATTATTGTAGTTTTCTTAAACAAATGATAATTTAAACAATGGAAAAAAGATAAAGCTGTTATTTAGGCATCTCCAATATCCCTTACAATACAAATTAAAGAGGACTTAGTATAACATTAAGTTTTAAACATAATTTATTATTAGGAATTTCGTTTGTGATTATATATGAATTCTGATTAAACTCACGGCTCGTATTATGTTATTAACTAAATCTTTTTTCTTATCCTTATCCCTATCTCTAAACCATAATTTTGAGTTGATTGATTCGAATATTAACCTTACGCGTTGTATTCTTAACATAACCATTTTTTTAACATAATAAATGGTTGGGTCGCTTCACTAACTCTAACTCCTTTGAAGGTAATTTTATTAATCTGATTAAGCTGATGATGTTCTCCGTCCATAGCAATGGATTTTAGACGGAACAGTTTAAAACTATTATTATTATAAATACTATTACAACCCATAGCCCTTGAGCTATACATAATTAGGGTTTGGAATCAAGGTAGTACCGTGGTATGCCAGCTATAAATACGCTCCCGATTTTATACATAATTAAAAAAATAGCTCCTCGAGTACACTTATTTTTAATCTTGCGAAAAGTAGCATTTAGTATATAATTTAAATGTGACTTTATGGTCCGTCGTTATTTTATACATTAAACGACAAGCTCTAATATAGATTTTACGTCTTCATTAATAATTAATATTTTGGTGACGACATGATTAAGTGTCTTAGACTGCAATCAATTAATTGTCGAAAAGCACTTAAAATTTGATTACTTCAAACTTTATATCTACCTATCTCAAAACAATTTTATTCGGCACCTTTATTACAATTTTTGGCATATTATATTAAAGACAACTATTGAAAATTTGGTCAAGCTTAAAGATCTCATCAAATACGTACCGCTATACAACTAAGTTATTTATCAAAAACCAAAATGATCATTTAAAAAACTTCTAGACATTTTTTTCTTCATGCCTTTTAATGGTCAACTATAGAAAATAAGCTTTTATTCTACTCTAAAGCAATCCAACTGCTTATCTACAAACTCGGCTTCTTTTTACATTTAATATAGACTACCGTGTTTAAATGTAATTATGGGTTCTAATCTATTTTACAAAATGATTTTACTGCTTAATGTAATGTTTGCAAAAATTTATCCTATTTTAAAAAAAATTTAGATTTTTTATTTGATAACGTTAATACCATAAATATCTTAAGCGTTACATTGAAACGAAAAAAGTTTAAGGTTTAATAAAATCATTTAAAATATATTAACCTATAAGTATTTGTTTGTATAACCATCATTTATAAATAAAATAACATACTTTGAATGTAGCCTGGATTTAACCGCAAAGATTAGACAAAATAATACAGTTCCTAGACCTATATATTGGGATAAAAATATTTTATTAATTATAAATGACAAAATTTAATATTTATTTTTAAAAATGGATTACAGATAAATTTTTTGAATAGTCTTCTTCTTTATCAGTTATTTTGGTCCCATATTCGTGGGGTTTGTTTTGATAATTTTTTTTCATCTTGACCGGGTGAGTGCCATGTCTTGACTAATCTTTTTAGTTTCCATAACTTTATCGACTTGCCCTTTCCACGTGACACAGGGTCGTCCTCTTCCTCTCTTCCCCGGTACCTCCATGTCCAGTACTTTTCTATTTACGTCATCCGTGTCCCTTCTTAGTATATGCCCAAACCACCTTAGCCGATTTTAATCAGGTCCGCCATGCTTTGAATACCCATTTTTGTCATGAGAAAGTCATTCGTCATATGGTTGAGCTTAGTACCCAAGCTCCACCGTATCATTCTCATCTCTGTGGCTTGTAATAGCTTTTCTTCCGTGGTGTTTAATGCCCATGTTTAACTTCCATAGAGTAACACCGGTCTTATGGATTTGTAAGCTTTGCTCTTCAACCATATTAGTATTTTCTTGTCGCACATTACACCGAATATACTTCGCCATTTAAGCCATCCTTTTTGGATCCGGGCATTGACTTCCGTTGCGCAACCTCCCTCTTGATGTAGCATCGAACCGAGATATGTAAACTTGTCTACTTTTGGGTACTTTAGATGGTCATCCAGCGATGGAGTGCTTGTACCGTTCATTTCCATGTATACCGTTTTTCGATTGTTGACCTTTAAACCATATCCAGCTAAACGCTTTGACCACTTTTCGGCTTCTTCGAATACTTTCTCCCTTGTTTCCTCGCATAGTACTTATCATCGGCATATAGCATACACCATGGCAATGGCTTTTGAATGTACCTCGTTATCGTGCCTATAATTATATTAAATAAAAATGGACTTAAAGCAGAGTAGGGGGGCAATTACCACCCCTTTCCACATTTACGCCACTGTTATACCATATAGTTTACGATGCATTTATTTCGCAAATTTTAAACAAAAATAGAATCTTTTCTAGGCATCTCACATAAGTACTTAATTATGTTAATCACTAAGTTTTTAAATAAAATATCCAAAGGGCTATCAAGACGCAATTTTAAATTTTTTTTAGATACAATTAATATATTTATTCATTAAGAAAATTTAAAAAATTGATTAAATTCCCCTGCCCCCCTTAGATTTTTAAAGCAACAAGAACAACATTAAGTAGAAGCGCAATCGTGCATTGAAACTTGCAAGAATTGTATTTTTTGTACCCATCCACCCCACGCACGCACGCACGCCTTTCCTGATTTAATCTCGTTCTCGCGCATGCTATTGCTAACAACAACAAGTAAATAAATTTAGGAGGAAAAGAGTTAATTTGAGCAGGCATGAGGCGTTTTAGGCTTGAACGGGGTGTATTAGGTTGTGTTGGGGTGTATTAGGTTGTGTTGGGGTGGGGGGGGGGGGTTCTAACCTGATGGTCCTCATCTTTGAGTCTAAAGGTCTCTCACAAAGAATTCAAGCATATTTAATAAAAATCTCTAATCCCTTTTATGAAAATTCCACTAAATTAATCTGAAATTTTAAATACTAAAACTGAACTTAAAGTGCTGGTGGTTCATGACATATTATAATAGTTGTAATATTTTTAAATTAACCATTTTATATGCTTTTTTAAACTATGCAGATGACCACAGTCTGTTAATTTTTCTTAGCTTCCTAGTATCGTATATAAGGTTAGATGCATCAATACTCATCTCTGGTCTCAAGATTTCCCTAAGAGGAGTTATAAAGATCTTATAAAAGCCTTTTTAAACATAAAAAGGGAAAATTATTTTTTTTAGAAAATTGGCATCACAATTTTTTTAAAAATTGAACTTTTGAATTGATTGGCTGATTATGACTCCATCTACTTGTTGTAAAAAACTAACAATGTATCTGCTCATCTGGCACGATTTTAGAATCTGATCTTCAAAATTATATGGAAAATTTATTATTTTTATTTAAAAGCCCTTTATTATGTAAAATTAGCTTCAAACCCCCCGCTAAGTAGGGAGAGTCTGCCTTCACTTAATTCCAATTAAAGTTTAACTTTTAAGCTAACAACTCAAAGCACCAACTCGTTGCCCAAACATTGGAGTAATATGGGTTATAAAAAGTTTAAAAAAAATATAATTTATATTTAAACTGTAATATATTTCATTTTCGCTTCGTCTACAAACATTCACCATTATAAAAATTATACATTTAAAATTTTTTTTTGCCGAATGCCCTGGTGGGAGGGGGGAAGGAAAGGGGGGAGGGAGGTGCAGGAGGGAAGGGGGACGAAACTAATCTATACTCCGTATAAACGTAGCATATTTGCTATGCAATTTATGGGCGAGAAAGATGGGAAGGGACGAGAATGCCTATAGGGGGTATAAAATGCAAAATGATTAGTTAATTATTTATACAAATATTTAAAAAGTTAAATTTTTGTAAAATCTGCTATAAAACATTTATTAATACTTTATTTATTGAGGAATAGGTTTTCTTTCATTCATTCTATTTATCCACTTCTAAATTAATCAAAATGACGACAGGAACGCAAATAGAGGGTATGAACTTGAAAAAGTCGATAGTCATCCTTCCAAAACGTACAACTTTTAATTTAGAGTTTCTTTGATACTGTATAATTTAAACAATTTGGTGTAGGCGACCCATAATTTGAATTATTACTATAGACTCTATTCAAATCATGCGCATATGTATAATATAAACAAGATATTCAAAAAACGAAAAAATTTTCCAATCAGACCTTGGCCATTGGTTATTTTCTCCATCACTTTGGTCAGTGGTCATTTTCTAATAGTTAGAAGACAGCCAAATAACTAGCCTATAATTATAATCTAGTAAAAAAAATTGATTTTAATCTCACTTTGGCCAGTAGTCAATTTTTCCATTGGTCAGTAACCAGCAGATTGCCAAATAATGGCCAATAATCATTAGCTAGAGAAAAAATTTGATCTTAATCTCACTTTGGCCAGTCGTCATTTTTTTATTGCTCAGTAGCCAGCAAACGGCCAAATAGCCTATATTTAAAATATAGAAAAAAAAATTTGCTACACTTTGGCCAATGGTCATTTTTTTCATTGGTCAGTAGCCAGGATAAGGTCAAAAAGGATATAAATACATAAGAGACGAAAAAAACGAAAAAAAATTCAATTCACAATTTGGCCAGTGGTCATTTTGTTCATTGGTCACCAGCCAGCGGACGGCCAAAAAGTCATATTATCAATGGTATTAACAAGAACAATATATTGATTTAAAAAAAAAATAAAAAAAATTTGCCTTCTATGAGATTCGAACCCACACCAGTAGAGGCATAAGCCTTTGTGGGGGGGGGGGGCACAGGGACACATATCAGTAGAGACATAGGCCCTTGTAGGGGGGCATAGGTAATTATCAATGTTAACCTAATATAGCAATTCAAAAAAAAAATTCATACTTTGGTTAATGGTCATTTTTTTCATTGGTCAGTAGCCAGGACACGGTCAAAAAAGATATAAATACATAAGAGACGAAAAAAAACGAAAAAAAATTTCGATTCACAATTTGGCCAATGGTCATTTTTTCAGTGGTCAGTAGCCAGGACACGGTCAAAAAGTCATATTATCAATAATATTAACAAGAAAAATATATTAATTTCAAAAAAATAAAAAAATTTGCCCTCTCCGAGATTCGAACCTACATCTTTAGAGGCATAAGCTTTTGTGGGGGGGGGGGGCACAGGGACCCATATCAGTAGAGGCATAGGCCCTTGTAGGGGGGGCAGAGGTAATTATTAATGTTAACCTAATATAGCAATTCAAAAAACGAAAAAAAAATTTCGATTTACACTTTGGCCAATGGTCTATTCATTGGTCATTAGCCAGCGGACGGCCAAAAAGTCATATTATCAATAGTATTAACAATAACAATATATTAATTTAAAAAAAATAAGTTTGTCCTCTCCGGGATTCGAACCAGCAATTAAGAATTTACCCTCGCCGTGATTCGAACCCACATAAGTAGAGGCATAAGCCTTTGTAGGGGGGGGGGAGCTGGAGGCACAGGGACTCATATCAGTAGAGGCATAGGCCCTTGTAGAGGGAGGGCAAAGGATAATTATAAATGTTAACATAATATAAGCAACAAAAAACGAAAAATAAATTTCAATTCACAATTTGGCCAATGGTCATTTTTTCTTATTAGTCAGCAACCAGCGGACGGCCAAAAAGTCATATAAAATGGTATTATCAAAAACAATTTACTATTAAAAAAAATTGTCCTCTCGGGACTCGAACCAGCAATTAAGATACATGTTGGACGGACGGACGGAGGGAGGCACGGACAACAAAAAGCGAGCCCATAAATTGCATAGCAATTAATATATTTATTACGTTTAATATCTTTTTTAATAACTTTTTAGAATTTAAAAGGAAATAAAATTGTATTCTTTTTTAGTCCATCAAAATACTGATAAAGGTTAAAATGTATATAAATATTAAACGATTTTTAAAAATAATCATTAATCCATTTTAGATCAAATCGTTTAACTTTCACCATGGTCAAACCATCTGTCTACGTGCTCCTTTTAACTTTTTACATCACCTACAAAGCTGAGCCAGTACTGAATACATCGCATGGTATATTATTTAATTCAAATAAATATTTTTTAAAAAGTTTCAACATACAATTTATTCTCAAAACTGCTTATTTTTAAAGAAATTGAACTTTAATATTGTACATAAACTGATTTGATAGGTCTTCCTAGTGGTGACTTATGCAGGGAATACTATGAAAGAGTTTGCAGAGATTGGGCTGGAAATAACTATGACGCCATTAAAACTTTCTAGCAATATCGAAATGTCGGAAGAATTACAATGGCTGATATTTGGGAAAAGAAAATAGCTGGCGCACTGATAGATATGCTAAGTATCTATCTATATAAATAGAGTAAAGTGTATGTGTGTATGTATGTATGTAAGGGCTAAATTCTGAAACTACCTGCCCGATTCGCGCTAAAATTTAGCCATAGATGCCAAGGGTGGCCAGGGGTAAAATAGTTTTTTCAGAATCCTAAAATTCTTTTTAGTTTTAAAATTATCGGACATTACGTTTTAAAAAGGGCTAAACTCTGAACTGCCCGATTCGCGCGAAAATTTAGCCATAGATGCCCAGGGCGGTCAGGGGTAAAATAGCTTTTTCAGATTCCTAAAATACCTTTTCGTTTTAAAAATATCGGACATTTCCCGGCCAGTTTCATTTATAGCATCATATACAATAATGACGTCATACATACAAGGCTGAATTAGATATTTAAAAGGATAATAAAAATGTTAAGTATGTAAGGGCTAAATTCTGAAACTACCGGCCCGATTCGCGCGAAAATTTAGCCGTAGATGCCGAGGGCGGCCAGGGGTAAAATAACTTTTTCAGAATCCTAAAATTCTTTTTAGTTTTAAAAATATCGGACATTACGTTTTAAAAAAGGGCTAAACTCTGAAACTACCGGCCCGATTTTCGCGAAAATTTAGCCATAGAAGCCTAGGGCGGCCAGGGGTAAAATAGTTTTTTCAGAATCCTAAAATTCCTTTTAGTTTTAAAAATATCGGACATTTCCCGGCCAGTTTCATTTATAGCATCATATACAATAATGCCGTCATACATACAAGGCTGAAGTTTTCTCGAATTTTATTATATTAAAGAAAATTGTATTTTTAGCAAAACAACTTTTGCCGGGTCAGCTAGTTTATGATAAAAATATTCTAATTGGTATAAACAATAGTGTTAAACTTTAATTAGAGCGTGAAATTGGCGCGAACGATAGCGTGGCGGTAATTGAGGCCAAAGTATCCTACAACACGTGTTTAGGCATCCGGCCGATCAAGATGCACTTTGACCCCAATACTCTGCTGCGACTGATTAAAAGATTTCAAATTGACGTGACTTCAACGGAACCAAAATTGGAATTAAATAGGATTTTGAGGGATTTGACAGCAAATTTTGACTTCTCGCCACTGGTTCAATCTAAAGTGAGCAAAGGGCAAAATTCAGAGAAAAACATAAGATTGAGTCCACATTTATATCCAGTACTCTTTTTTACTAAAGTAAGATTGCTGATCAAGCCGATTTATGAAACTTTTATGAAACGCGCCTTGACCCGCTTAGATGAGCTGTTTAATGGCATAGAAGTAGTTGACGATGGAGAAAGGAGAACTTTGTTTTTATATGATAGCAGCGGAAACCAGTCTTTGAATCATACCATTGATGATATCGTACGTAGTGTGTTGAGCATAGATGAAGAAGCACACAATGTAAGGCTCATACAATTTATAAATAACACAAGTGGTATTTATTCTGAAAATATTTAAATAAATGTATATAGAATACGAGAGAGAGAATTGCATCTGAAACGTTACCCATATCTGACCTGCAAGCCAAATATAGTTTCGTTATTTTTTATTACAATATTAAAAACTTATAGTGATTATAACTTAACATTTAGCTCGATTGGGTTTCTTATTTCAATGTCGCCTTCGAGGCCCAAAATTTAATATTCGACCAGGACAGCAACATAACAGTGTACAAGGTGCAATATTTGATAATATGGAACGATTTAATTCTAAGAAAACTTCAATCTTCACAAGGGATTATGTAATTCACCAATATTTATTAACAAATTTCCTTATACATTCAGGTGACAGGTGATCCAATGTCCAACTCTATAAAGAAACCTTTTGTTAACATTTCCTCAGCTCCCTATATGTAGATATGTATATAGATTAAATTAAAGTTCCGTTAGCCATGTTTGTGAGTTTTTGTCAAAGCGGACGCTCTAGAATAAATAGCTATTTAATTGAGTCAAAAACATATAAGAGAATAAAGATATTCATGTGACGCTTGAAACTTGCCATTCCTTTTTTATAAATTTTTTTTTATTTTAATTTATTTAGAGATTTACAAAGATACGTGATTTGGTCGTTTCTGGAGAAATTAATGTACCATTTGCCGGAACAATTTGATGATATTCATATTGCTTATTATGCCGCATCATTGAATCTGAGTCAAGAAAAACCTATTAAGATAGCGAAAGTTTACAAAACGCCGTAGCTAAAACTCACGAATCAACTCTTGCACATATGTTTCACTCATTGAAAAATGATGAAGCCTTAAATAGCCAAGTTTCCTTTATCCAATCTTTATATTAAATTCAACATTGTTACCTATTTAATGATCTTAAAATAATTAATTAGGGAAATAAAACATCACGATAAAGTTAGTAACAGTTTAATAACATGTTATTAATTTCAGACAAACAAATATTAATCAATAACTAAAGTAAACAAATGAATCAATATCACGGTAATCATTATAACAATATTTATTTAATTAAGGTAATGGACCTGGTCACTAATATTCACCAGAAAATCCTATCTAACGTAGATTCTTTTGATTGGGGTCAAAGCGGATTGAAAACGGCTCTGGTCAATATTGTAAAAGCTATAGATTAAATTTAAAACTACAATTAAAAAATCTTAATTTCTAAAAGTCCTTTTACATTTTCACCTATTATTTACCTTGAAACATATATATGAATGACTGAAATACGTGTATACTCTAATTTTTTACCAGCTTATTCATGGGCGTAGCCAGGTTTTGGATTAGTGGGAGGGGGCAAACGTTTAAAATTCAAGGGGGGGGGGGGCAAAACGTAATTTTTTCTAATTTTTAAGGGTTTTTGCATTGAATATTTTTCGCCATTTAGGGGGGTGGGGCCCCCCTGGCTACGCCCATGAGCTTATTACTTTATTTATGTTCAATTTAGATAAATAATGTATCATATGCGCTTGAAACTTACCCTTTAAGAGAAGACAACGATATACCAACTGCCTCCTCTCCTCAAGTTTACTCATATTTTTACTTTACTTTCTAATGGCAAAATTCTTGACAGAAAATTTCTTTGCAAACATGCTATAAATGTATATTTCGTAGAATGAAAATCAGAATTTAGATTTGTTAGCAACACTTCTAAGAAATTTAAAAGCTCTCAGACAGAAACATCTTCGAGAAGGCCCAGGAAATTATCATATATGGTTAGACTAATTAACTTTAAGACTTCGTAGGTCGGGTGGGGTAATAATGACCCCATGCCGTTTAAAAATGCTGTACAAAATAAATTAGTGAACATTACAACTTCATTTTTTCAGTAGCTTAACAACATTTACCCCAGAATATCTCTGCAAAACTTAGTTAGTTTTTATCCAATAGTTTTTAAGATAAAGATTGTTTTAGATGCCTAAGGTCTTCCACAACCCCACCTTCCATAAAATGAAAGAAAAAAAATTCTTTTTTTTTTGAAATATATTATTAAACATTATTGTAAACCTTTTTGTGAAGAAATTTTTTGTATAAATTTCTTATCATTTAAAATAGTTAAATTTTAAACTCTGACTTTACCATATTAAATTTTCCTCGTGGTATTTCAAAGTGCTTATTTGTGTGATTTTTCCTGCATTTTTTTAATTTTTAATAAGTCTAATATTAAAAAGTGCAGTTTTTTATAGTTCTTCGTCTGAAGATGGTATATGAACATAACCGTTATAACATTTTATCAAGTTCTTAATAACTATGATTACATATACTAGAGTAGTCATGAATCTATGAGTGAGTTAACAGGAAATTAAGATGAAGAAGAGTTAATTGATATGCCTAACAAAATTAGTTACTTCTATAGGAAATAACTTAAAAGCTTTTATTATATGATATATTTCAAAGGAATACTAAGTGCCACAAAAATTGTCCTAATAAAATGTTAGAACAAGATAGAATTTTGTATTTCATTTACCTGGAGTAAAGCCATATGGATGGGCAACCAAAACTCCTCTTGATTGTTTTAAATTACTTATTAAATATGAAATAATTAAGAGTAGAGTGAAATTTAGCAAATTTATATGTAGAAAATGTTTATGTAACTATTTTTATAGCCTCATAAAATTTCTTATAATACATTTTTTATTTAAATATTTTTCATTAATTTTGATCTTTTATTATGAATCTATATAAAAAATATTATAAAATAACATTTAAATTTATAAAAGTATGAGTTGAGACCAATAGTAACCTTTTTGCCTTTAAAAATTAAAAGCCAAAAATTGCCCAAGTTTGAACATCTCTATTTTTTTTGTTTTTGGGTTATTTTTTACCAAATTTTCCGCATTTATAGTTTCTACCTTCTTTTATATAATCTTATTGATAAAACCTAAAATAAAAATAAAAAAATTTTGCATGACCCAAAATAATCAGTAGGGAAAAAATTATGGGGGTTGCTCTAATTCTTGCAAATTTTGACAAGTTTATATTATAAAACATCTAAGTTGTAGCTATTTAAAGTTTTGGGAACCCCAAATCCATCCGTGTTAGCATTTTTGACCCAACCTACGAAGTGTTAATATGATTTTCGATCACTTTTGACATATTTAAAATGATACAAAATAATTTTTGACCCTTTTAAGCGTTATACTTTAAAACCAGTCACCTTATATCAAAATGTAAATACCATTAAATTTAGCCATAAATATGAGCTAGATTTTTTTGTTATTTATATTTTTTATTTTTTATAAACGCTTTCTATATCCTTATTTATATGATACAATTAATTTAAGGTATCAACACAGTTTAATTTAGCCATCAAGATGAGTTAGGTTTTATTTGTTATTTATATTTTGTATTTTTTATAAACGCTTTCTATATCCTTATTTATATGATACAATTAATTTAAGGTATCTACACAGTTTATTGGCTACCAAAGCAGTGATAGATCCCAACACTCCTCATCTTATTAGTAAAAATAATATTTGCACAAATATACTTCATACTTTTCTGATTTTCATTAATTGTTAAAATGCAATTATTAAATTAAACAATTTTAAAGGTTTATTTTTCACATCATTTATACAAAGTCAATCGTATTATTTGGCATTTTTTTATATACTAGCAATTAAAGACCTCACTCGAATATTAGGAATTCCTTTTCGGTTTTAATAATTGTTATAGAGAGACTAGGGCTAAAATTGAAGATAATTGGGTTTATTTGTCCAAAAATTTGGTCGAATATTTTGAAGTAGAGAAGGGAACAAATATTTTGGCATCCAAATTTTAATGTACTTCTTGATCTTACGGATTTTCTCTAATCCATATTTATTAAACCCTATAAAATTCAACTGAAAGAAAAATAATTGTGGACTCAAAATAATAGTATAAATAGATCACTAATAAAATAAATAGGTTTCAAAATAATTTAAAATTTATGTAATATACAAGTAAAAAGCTTTGAATTTTTTATGCTCAAAAATTAGACGAGTTGATGTCTTGTAGATCGTCGGTTGAGATTTAAACCGGGAATTCTAGACAACGAGAGGAAGAAAAGAAATAACCTCCTCTCTTAAAAACATTGTGCATAACCTAGACATTAATAGCTCTTTCGTTATTAAATAAAACAAGTAAAAGTGTTTAACTTAGTCTCTAATTATTAGTCACTAGTGTTGTAAAAATGACTGGGTTTTGTTTAATCGACATTTGGTAGTCGACTAAACATTATTTGTAATCGTATAAACAAACCATAGGTTGTTTGGTCAATTCTTTTGTCTGTTAATGTTTAGTCGACTAAAACCAAAGGTCGACCATAAAAACAAACCCTTTTTGCAACATAATTAATCACTGTTCCTTTATTTCTCATTTCTTCTCAAACTTAATTTCAAACAAAATTAAAATTCTATTAATTATTAAAATAATCATATTGCTATAACATTTATAGAGTTGCCTATTGCATTGAATACCTCACTCAACAAGGACCCTGCTAAAAGGTATTAAAGCTCTTATTAATATTAATTTTTTCATCCATATTAATAAATGTTTATAATTTATTCTTTCTTATACTATAGATTGGGCCAACTTGCATCTATAATTACTGACGAAATTAGAAGTCAAATAAGACAATAAGGTATAAATTTAATATTCAAAAATAATAATTATAAATAAAGTTGTGTAATAAATTGATATCATAATTTTAAGTTGCCTAGAAGAACTATATTTTTAATATGTTATAGAATTTATCCAATTAGCCCATAACAATTGTGCCTCTATGAAGTCTAATACAATGTTAAGCAAGATTTTTATCATATACAGGGAATAAATTGACATCGACGGTTTATATCAACTTTACACGGGCTCTTGGCGAAAGAATGATCATTTGGATGAAAAGTTAAATAACAAATGCTTCTATTAGATTTTCAAAATCAAAGCTGTGAGTATTAGGCATTATAAGTACTGCTAATACGCGTGTTGTGTGTAGTCCACGTTATCAACATTAGTAAAAAAGAACAATGTTACCTACCCCACTCTAGGGATTTAGGCATAGACTAATAGACTGTTCATCTCTTATATATTCACGCATCAAAAGTGGTGCAAAAAACCACCGCCATTTTAAAAAGCGACGTTGAGGTTGTATATTGATGGATTGTATTAGTCAATAATCATTGATCTTATAACAGGAAACAACCCATTTTAATAATTATATCGATTCTAAAAATTCATCAAACCATATGAATCGGCCAAAATTCACGTTAGAAAATAAATTTAAGTGTAGATGGCGCTATAAAAGTTAATTTTATTTATAAATAATTATTAATTTTTATACCAATATTTTAATTTTTAAAAGCTCATGTTGATAAAACTCAAAATGATTTACATTTTTATATCAAAACTAGCTGACGCAAACGTTGTTTTTCTATAAACATTATCTCTAGAACATACTATAAGTGTATGGGTATGTGGTTATGAATAAAATAAGAAGAGGGCGTTGTGACAATGTTGGCCTATAAAATGACAATACACTAATCATTTATTAATTTCATTCTTTATACTTTATTAAATAATTTTTGATACCTATATATCCAATTATGACGATTAAAAAATAATTCATCATCATCTCGAAGTGCGATGGAGTATACAATATCATTTTTTATCAAAATATATATATAGATCATATCCGAAACCATTATAAGCATAAACCTAACCATTCAATTCGCTTTTCAAAATGGAAGCTAAAATATGGAACACTTTTTATAAAGGATTGAGTAGTCTATTTAGTCTATGTATTTAGGGTAAAACACCCTGTTTCATTTGGAAGCAGTTCTCTATGGTCCAACCGCTCACTATGCATAGTAATATACCATTAGTGATTCGCATTATAATCGCGTGGTAGGCGCTAAAGGTAAAAGATATTGGCATTGTTGTAGCTATTTTTCAGTCATTAATAAATTATGGCACTACACCCATCATGTCACCTTTGGCGTCTTAAAAGGCTATAAAATTCATTATATATATAGTAATTTATTAAATTAATACACCAACTACATGAGAAGTGTATGATCTCAAGTATAAAATTTTTTGACAGAAAATATAATACGTGCTACCAGACCAGAAAAGCCCGGCCAGCTGCCCGACATTGCCTGCCCGGTCCGAGGACCTGGCCAAGCGATTTTTTTAAATTTAAATTTTTGGAAAGGCGCAGGCGTGCAGCATAAACAGATTCGAGCAATTCGAACTAATAAGATTATTTTGTAGAATGTATTATATTTTTGGGTATTTGTCATTTTTTATTTGATTGTATATAATACTTATTCTCTTCTTATCCTAAAAACTAGAGTAATAAATAAAAAAAACTTTGGAATATATGACAAAATTCTTACTAAAAATTAAAAAGTTATTATTTTAGGCAGGGCAGCTCTAGTGATTAAAGCATGGTCGGGCGGACACTTAGAAGGGTTCGGTTGGCAATTTAGTCATAAAATCGGACAGGTGCGGGTTTGGACTTTTAACATATCTGACCTCTGGGGGCTTCAAATAAAAGCATATAAAATTGTTTCTATTAAGCCTCAGTTGTGGGCAAACGTTTGTTTCGCAACTTGCAATTTAGTTTGTGACACGATCAAGTGAAACGATAAATTTGTATTCAAACCCAAAATCTCTATTGTGTTTTCACCTAGGTTATGAATAACATTAAAAACCTTATTTTTACAGAAATAGTTTTGAAGGCTAAATCTTTAAGAATTATCAAGGGTCTGATAAACAAACTAGCCAATCCAGAAAAATTTTATGCTTGTACATAGTGATGCCGAAAAACCGAGAAAAATCTCGGTCTCGTCTCGTCTCGAAAAACCGAGACGAGACGAGACGAGAATTTGAAAAATGGAGTCGAGATCAAGACGAGAATTTTGATGTCGAGACGAGACGATACGAGATTTTTTCGGCGAGATCTCGACATTTTATTGATCGTTAGATTTTAGTAAATTATTGTGTATTTTAATTTACATGATTTACATTTAAGGTATTAAGTGTATATCAATATGTAAGGAATGTTTTTTATATTAAAAAAATTCCTAAGTGTAGTAAATATTATACAATTTTGCAAAGATTTAAAATTTATCAATCATTTATTTTAATTATATGGTTAACCCTAAGGGTATGTGAATAATTTTATAATATATTTCTCACATATAAGTATCCTTAGCATTATTAAATATCACAAAATTTTTGGCTTAGAAAGTGTTCTGATGGAATAGTAAATATTACTAAAGTAATTTGTATTTCGCAGCTCATCCTGCATGATGCGTTAATTATAAATTGGTAGTAAATCAGTTTGAATAATTATACAAGTTGAGCTAAGATGGCTCGAGACTTTTGAGCACCCGCCTAACGATTTCAAAAGTACAATAGAGTATTTAATGAAACCGTAATAGATCAAATCTTAAATCATAAGTCTATTTGAAGTTTCTATGCTTCAACTAAGTCCATTCAAATTTAGTATAATTTCTATAATTGTGCAATATAAAATAAATACGCGAACCTATACTCTATTCGATAAATAACTATTTAATGGCAAAGTTAATTGGAATTGTAAGGTAATTATTTGGAATATAAATTTGATAATAATGATTTCTGTCATACATTGAAATACGTGTACTTTAATTTAAAGTTTAAATGTTCTTAATCCTATAATAATGTTGCTTTTATTGTTGTTTTTACAACGTTTGAATTTGTGCACCTACTAATCAATTCTGTAAATAGTAATAATATCATTAAAAGTCACTCGCACTTTGTGGTTTATAGCGCTATAGTAAACATGCAATAAAAACTATGGGCTATAATTAATGATGGTAATATCAATGGACTTAAACGTTTGCCTTAAATATATTAAGGTCTACTTTGAAACTTTAGCAAGGGTTAATAAAGGGTCTAAATTTGCTCAATTATGCAACTAAGTCAACTATAAGCGAACTTATAATTTTCTAAGTCATTTATATTGACAGACACAGTGAATTTGATACAAATGTTATAACTTGCTAGAACAATAAAATTTAATTTTCTATATTTCAAATTCTTTATAGTTTTTTTAGTCTGCAATTTTTATAGAAAATGTTATTATGAATTAATTCATATCTTTATATTGTCAGTGAGATGTCGTGTCCCGCTAAATCTTTAAAAAGTTTGTGTATTAAAGTTTTTCAAAAAATATAAAAGTTTGCCATTCGAATTTTTTAACACTTATTTAACATTTTTAATAAAACAAGAGAAATTTTTATTCCATATATTTTTTTTAAAAAAGTCGAGACGAGACGAGAATTCTCGTCGAGACGAGACGAGACCGAGTTTTTTTTAGACCGAGACGAGACGAGATCGAGATTTTCATAATCGCTCCCGAGACGAGACGAGATTTTGTTTTCGAGACCGAGACGAGACGAGATCGAAACACTATGTACAGGCTCTCAACATGTCAAGCAAAATCACGCGATAGCTGTATCGCATATTGCTTAGTGTTAAATCTACAATATGAGTCAAAAGTTTGCTGCCCCTCCACCTTAAAATTTGATTCGGGCATGTTTTAATTTAGCTGGACAACCATTTGATTCAAGAGTTTATGTTCATTAATAATTTCTCAGCAAAGTCCATACAAATATTATGAGCTTTAAATTGCTAAAAAAATTATAAACAAATTAAATAATTACAAGAAAATTTCTCATAATTATTAACATTTATTTATATCTTAGGTTATTGACAAACTGGTTTACTCGTCTATAAAAATGAACGGGTCACAACAAGTCTTCAAATCGTTTACAGAAGTGAAAAATCTTTTTATAGTTTAATTATAAACTAATCTTATGTTTTTCGTATTTGTATTCTATTTTTATATACAACAAGGGTACTTGTAGGATTTCGGCAGAACGTCTGGATGACTATTTGGTTGGGAATTTTACTTACAAAGGAAAAACCCCATGGTGGGATTATCCTATAGGGTTACTTTATTACAGTATATACAACAATTATAAATTTTTAGGATAAAAACTGTCTTGAATTTGGTAATTAACCAAGATCCTAATCTCGTATGCAATTACTACTTAAATCCTTAAAAAAAATTTCATGCCTCAAAATCTATTTGTTACACTTTACAGTTTTTGCATCAAAAATGTTTATTCTTAATTTTACTTTAATTCTTAATTTATAAAATTTATATAATTATACTATGCATTCAATAAATCAGTCAAAAAAATCATGGTTTCCTTAATTTATTATCAATTTTGATAAAATGCCTTTTTGATAAAACATAGATCGGTGCCTTGAGCCATATAACTTTCGATGACACCAAAGCTTTGTCCTGCAAAATTTCGATGTCTTATAAAACGCCTACTTTTAATTGTAACTTAGCATAACTAAAATATTACAACCTATAAATCTGTCAAAGGTCAGCGCTAAATGATGCTTTGTTTATTTTTAATGAATGCAGTATTACGCTTAAATCAATACATCTCGAGTATCCTTTTCTTTATGATGTTTTAGGTCTCACAATCATAAGATTTGTTTTGATAAGTTTATTCCATCTTGATTTATCTCTAGATTTAATAATCAATTTACATCATTCGCCTCACTTCTTAATATATGTCCATACCACCTTAGCCGATTTAATTAAGTTAACCATAGGTTGAATACCCATTTTTGCCCTGAGACTGTCATTTGTCACATGGTCGAACTTGGTATATTTTTTCCTCCATGGATTATAATAGCCATTCTTCCGTGGCGTTAAATTTCCATGTTTCGCTTCCATTGAGTAACACCGCTTATAAAGCTTTGCTCCTCAACCAAATTAGCATCTCCTTGTCGCACATTACATCTGATATACTTCGCCATTTAAGCCATCATTTTTGGATCCCTACATTGACTTCTTTGCCAACCTCCCTCTTGATGTAGCATCGAACCGAGGTTTGAATACTTTAGATTATTTTCGCGATGGGGTACCTTTAACGTTCTTCTCCATGTGTACCGGTTTTCGATTGTTGACCTTTAAACCAATTCAACTACGCTTTGACCACCTCTAAGCTTTTTCGAATACTTTCTCTTCTTTGCCTTCGCTACTACATAACAACGACATTTAGCATACATCGGCTTTTAAATGTCTCCTATTATCGTGTCCCTAGATACTTTAAATAAAAGAGTACTTAGAGCAGATCCGATGTAACTTAATTTCAAATCCGAAAAGGTTTAGAGTCCCCAACTGTTGTTCTAACGCACTAATTTGAGCCTTCATAAATATTTTTCATTAGCCGTTTATGCGTCAGGTCTCAGGTATGTTTATTTTCTTTATCACTACCATATTTAATCGCGAGGGGCCGTGTCATAAGCTACTCCAAGTCGATAGTGACCAGATTTTGCGTCTTCTTTTTTCCCCGTATTAATCCATAATTCGTTTTAGTGTTAAAATCGAGTCGTTGTGGATTTGCTGACCACAAATTCAAATTGATTCGTCGATATTTTCACCTCATTCATGCTTTCAATTGGTTAAGATTCGTTCTACTACCTTTTGTTGAATAGATCGTTATAATCGTGACTCCTTCCACGACATCCGACCCATGCTTCCATAGGAAATTCATTTCGTATGGAAGCATTTGTTTCATTGCATCATTTCTATCCTAACTTCATCCTCCTAAAAGAGTTCGACCTTACTTAAGCTCAATATCGGGAAGGGAATCCTTGTCATTATTAATATTGATAAATTCCTTACATTTCCAATTTTCCATCACCTTCTTTACTTAATTAAGGTTTGACCCTTTTTGTTATTAACTATTTTAAGGACTCCGACCTCTCGACTTTTCCTCTCCTTTATTTTGGCCAATTAAAAATAAGCTTGTCGCCCCCTTTCTGATGCAATTTGTTTGCCATCTCGGTGTAAGCAGCATTCGTTGATATTTCACGGCCTTCTTTGAGGCTCTCTTTGCCTCCATATATTCGTGATAATCCTCCAACTTTTTTAATTTATGCCACCGTTTATATAGCTTTCGGTGTAATCCCCAGGCGCCTAGCCAAACCCTTGTAATAATGTAATAAGTAAATTTTGGTTTAGTTGCATAAAAGATTTTAAGACACTTATAAACACCTCCAAAAAGATAATCAGTCCATTTTTTAATAAAATTTTGTGCAAATTGCTATAAAAAGAAACTTGATTGAGCATTTTCACCCCGTGAATACGTCAGACGCTCGTTTGGTAGTAAATAACTAACTAGGCGATTATGTTGAATATAGTAATAAATTTCATATATGTTTCAATTGTTTTAAATTATAGTTAAATTTTTCAGTTGTTACTTGAGCATATATAGACAAAACATATGTCAATCCTAACCTAATTTAGCATTGATTATGAAAATAATTATTAATTGTTTAGCAATTTATGGGCTCGCTTTTAATTGTCCTGCCCTGACATTTATGGTTACCTGTCTCCTATCCTATATATCGTGTTCCGGGAGCGGCGGTGGAACACGATTTAAAAAAAAGAAGTTTAGAAGGAAGGTGGAGAATCCTCAGGAATAAAATTGGGAGAATTGGAAGGAAGGATAGGGGCATATGTTGGGATACTATAGTCAGACGGCCAGTATAATCGCGTGGGGGGGGGAGTAACACACGTACTGCAATTAAATAGAAAGGAAAGGTACCACATAGTACTATGTATATATTAAAATACGCGGCGAGATTAAACGAATCTCACAATCAACGAACTTGCAGTATAAAGAAAGGAAGGGGAATCGAATAAGTAAGCAGTTTTACAAGGGTTTCGGGGAAATCCTTAACTTTTGTATAAGAGGACATGGGGGGTGGGAGAATTTAAATATAGGAGTATCTCCGGATAGACACCTTCCCTTTTTCCAAAAAAACTAAGGCCAGTGGTAGGGATATATGTAGACAAAAATTTATCTGATAAACTCGCCTGGTTTACAATTTTGAAACATATAATAATAGCACTAATATAATATATCGAAAATATTATACTAATTATACAAAATTAACCTCGCGTATTATTATAACGACATGTGTAACCCTCAATAAAATCATGTGGTTTTCTCATTTGAATGATTAGGTTGTTCATGGCAAACGGGATGTATTTATAAATCCTCATTTATGGCTTGTGGGAATAATCCTATCTTCCCCGCATTTTAAATGGGCAAGAGAATCCCTGCTTGTGACAGAAATCGGCCTGAATTTTTCTCGGAAGAAGGGGGAGGGGGGGGGAGGAATTTGCTCCAAATTATCTTCAAATGACTTTTCCGTCTTAATTATTTCCTTTCCTTTTGTTGAATAATTTCGTTTTCTTCCTTCGGGCGTGAGTAAAATATCTGACACCAAACATCGTGTTCCTGAGCGGTGGTGGAACACGATTTAAACTTAGGTTTGAAGGAAGAATTAAGGAATATATTAGGAGAATTGGAAGGAAGGATAGGGGCATATGTTGGGATTCTATAGTCCGAAGGCCGGGTGGATGGCAAAGGAAAAAAGGTAAAGGACTCTCCCAGCCACAATATACTTTTAATTCGATTTTACTACATGGTATTTTACTTTATTTATTTATGACCGAGAAAAGTACAAGAATTAAATAATGAATGAAAATATCAAACAACTCGATACACTATGTTGTGTATAAAAATCAATGATGCGTGTTCATGTTGATCAAAAGGGGAAGAAATAACAAATACGTATAATCGCGTGGGGGGGGGGAAAGTAACACACGTACAGCAATTAAATAGAAAGGAAAAGTACCACAAAGTGTGATAGTGAAATAGCGTTTGATAGGCGCTAAAGCTATAGCACATAGTCACTTGGAGGCGCTAAAGTTATAGCACATAGTCCCTTACAGGCGCTTAAGCTATAGCACATAGTCACTACAGGCGGTAAAGCTATAGCATATAGTCACTAGGAGGCGCTAGAGGTGTAGCACATTTTCACATAAGGCGCTAGAGTTATAGCGTGGCGCTAACATTGTTATAAAATTTATAGGTTAAATTGCAATAATATACGCACATGTGGTGCCACATGTGCGCATAATAATGCGATACGACACTATATATATATATGTATAAAATTTTAAATTCCTCCAAATAATATCAAGATAATACCATAAATTTATCCAATGATGCAGATTGCAGAGCAAACGTCTTTTCAATAGTTTTAGTTATAAACAATTTAGATAAACTTCTCCTTAACATTAATACATTATTTACTTAATTTTGACAATATAACAGTAGTATCAAAAGGGTCAGTGGGTCATTTATCACAAGGGGACAATGAGGTATGACTGAATAGGTGTAGGAAGTACTAATTTTGATATATTTATTAAATATACAGGAATGTATTTTTTATATATAGTCCCAGTTAAAACTCTTATGGGTAGAACTTTAAATTAAAATAATCTTTAATTTGCTACATTAGGAGTTATGCGTAAAAGATCAACTTCCACATCTTGACTAACTTTTTTATGAAATTTATAACATTGTGGAATATCAAAATCAAAATGTATTTGTGCTATAACTTTGCATTTCATTCTATTGTTCATCACCTTTTGTATATGCTTAAGGATTATAGATTGTATTATATTTTAAATACCTCGCTAGTAGATGTTTTATGTAGAGAGTATACAACACCAGATCTGGCATGCTGCTGATAAAAATTTCATATCAACCTATGGCTTATAGTTAAAGTTGCATAAAGCTAACCCCAGTTATCTTTGGTTCCAAAAGGAGGATTCATGATTGTAATATAAAATGGTTTTTTACCAATAGTCATATAAATGAGAGCCATAAAAAGCGTTTAATGCCAAAATATCACCCTTAATTAAGTCAAAGTTAGAATCCATTTTAAACGCTTCAATGTTTTGTTGACAAACACTTAAAGCATTATCATCAGTATCAATGCCAACACATCTAACAAGCAACTTGAAATTTAATTTATAACACAAACCGGCAATCGGCTGCCAAAAGTGCTCCTAGACCAATTATCTCAGACCCTGTCCCCATATCACAAATTAATTTATTATTGAGGTCATCATAAATTGATTGAATCGTGTGAATAATTTGGGCTTACGCTCGTTGTTTACAAATAATTTAGAATTACCAACTATGTGCGGACTTGTATTGTACTGTTCTAAATGAACTTTTGGCTGGTCTAAGCTTTGAACACTAGATAGCAATCCTTCCAATTTATTTAACCTTATACATCCCATTGGGCCTAGGCTATGTATTCTCTATTCCAAGCGATAAATAACAAATCGTAAAAACGCATTTCTTAAATGTTCCATTCCCGAGCGATCGCGTTCGTTAATTTGTATAATATTGTTTACAAATGAAAAAGCGCAGCTGACATTCGTTTATTATGCTATATTTCCAAAGAATCTGCTAAGCCATAAATTTGATGTTTTTTTAGAGATTCAATAAATTTCCTAAAAGTTTTGCTAAATTTGGCTCAAATTTAAATCAACTCTATTTTTTAAGATAGCATGTTATAAAAAATTAGATTTGAAAATGCTTTTAACATTTTTATATGTGCACTTTATAAAAAATGAAATAGAAGATTGTTGGTAACTATCTTCAGTAACTTTTAGATTATATCATGTAAAAAAAAGTTTTGAAAATAGAAGAAATAAATTGTTGGTAACTATATGCATAAAGCTTTTGCACTTTTAGAACATACATAATTCTGTTACTACCAATTAACTCTTAAAATAAAAAAATAGCACTTTTACTCTTAATGATGTATGTATAAATGTATTCAGATTTTAACAAACTAATCTTTAAGGATTTGTAAGAATAGGTAAGCAAAATTGTAAATTTTATTGTTATACGAATGATTTCTAATGAAAATCATATTATAAATTTGATAAAATACTTAAATGGCCATTCTTATTAATATAATTTTAACTCTCCCTGACTTACAATTAGTATTAATATGTTGAATATAACACTGCTAACAGCAATAATATGAGCAACAACACAAGGTTTATGGTATTACACGGATAACAAATAAGGTTTACAACTTCATCACAAAACTTATTAGATGTATGTTGTAAATTCTTTAAAACCACATTTACATTTTTTCTTAAGAAATCTTAAAGTTTTTCCATGTTGCACTCCATTCCCTTGCTACCAACTGCTTCAGCTTCATTTAGTTTACCTAAACTTTTAAAATTTATAACAAATGATATAGATGATTATGGTTCTCATAAAACATTATGTGGTTTATTTTATATAAAACAAATCTTCCACAACCATTTCTTAATGAAGAACATTTTTGCTTCCCCTTGGAATAGGTACCCCTTAGTAGCAAAGTCTTTATTTACTTTTTTGCCATCATTGATTTTTTCTTAATTTTATTTTTCCAACTATTTTAGTCTAGAAAATATTTAATTTATATATTTTTAGGTAATAATATTAATGATTGGTCTAACCTGAAAGTGGTATCGTTTCAAAATGTCAGTCCAAAATGGAACAAAGCCACATCGTGAGGTTCGCGAATCTCACGATCGTGAGATTCGCAATTACTCATTGCGCAAGCGCATAATTTCCATTGGGTAGTGTTTTAGGTCAGCGTTTTAGGTTAGGGGTTGGGTTAGGATTAGATGTACATCAAATTCCCTCCCCATTTGAGATTTAATTTTTCGTGATATTCGTATGACATTTTGGACTGTGACATTTTGAACCCAAGACCCTGAAAGTAGTAGTGATATTATGGTGGCCCGTCAACTCGCCGAAAACAATCTCGCCGAAAATAATGTCCCCCAGCTAAAAAATGTCCCCAAATTTGTGATTGGTTGATGGGTTAGGGTTAATAAGCTTGGGGACCTTTTTTTAGCTAAGGGACATTATTTTTCGGCGAGTTTGTTTTCGGCGAGTTGATAGGGCACCGTGATATTATAATATCAAATAGAAAGACCCCCCCCCCCTTTTCTTATTCCTCTGAAACGAAACAACCCCCCAGAACCCCTGTGCTCTGAACTTGAGTCTGATACTACTTAAAACATCAACATTACAAACCCAGAAAAATACTATATAGATACGTTCTATAAAAAACAAAAAATCCAAGATTAAGTCTTATTCTATCCACTTTTTAAATCAACGGAAAATCCCATAACGCCAAGTAAGAGATACTCAGTTTCAATTTAATTTGTTATGACTTTAATCAACAGTGTTTACTCCTTTTTTTTTTTTTTTTTTTTTTTTTTTACAACCACTGTTTACTTTTCCATAAGAAGGAAGGCCTAGAAAGCTTGTTTAAAAATTATTATTAGCTCAGAGACATCTGGAATAACTTCATTTATTGCAGTAAAAAACGATACCTAAATTAATGACTATTTAAATATGCTTACATTGCCGCTAACTGTAATGAGATGAGGAAAATAAATTTCTCAATTATGGTTATTAAAATAAAATAATTAACTAATATATCAATATATTACAAATATTAACAATAATAATGTATAAATAATAAATCATCAATTATTTCCAGTCTCAAGCGAGTTCTTCTTTCTTCAATAAATTGACCTGCAGGTGGAAAATTTCTTTCACTAGTGGCACTTGTGATAGGAATACATAAAACTTTATATGCCAAATGAGATAGTTTTGGATGCCTAATTTAAGGTTGAATCGATATTAATAACATTTACTTTTGGCTTCCACCATTTTATAAGATCAAAACATTCAGGATCTACATATCCCTCTAGATTCTTTAAATTCATTTGGTTGATGAAGGTATGCTTTCATTATCCTCCCATTCCGAAAATACACACTTAGATTTTTTAGCCAAACATTACTGTAATTTTGTCTTAAAATCTAAAATATTACCTTGAGCTTTTGTCATTTTCTAAACTCTCGGAAGAACTAAGAGATTGAGTAAAATCATCGCGCTCTTTAAGACTGTTCCTTCATAAGTCTCCCTTTTCTCCTGAGTACTAGCCATTTTCATTTGTGTAAATTTGGGGTGAAGCGCCGTAGCCTTTCTATACAAGGAATGGATGGTACATTTGATCAATTCTTTAATTATATTTTTGATATTTCTAATTTAATTGTCCGAAAATCCATCATTTTCTATCATATTAATTAACTTAATTTCCATAAAACATAAGGCATAGTGGATTCTGAGTCCACCTCTAATTATGTGTTTGCTCCTTTAAAGGGCCTCAATAACGAAATATTAATCTTGAAATTTTATTAACTTACTCTTAAGTTTGTAACTAGAAGGATATTATAGTTTATTCCTGTATATAGTAACAAATGGAAACTTATCTATTTGAAATTTGAATTGCGCGGTAGTTTCGTAAATGAACGAATAAAGGAGGAAATTCAAATGTATTTTCATTGTCAATTAGACAAAAATCAATTAAAAAATAAAAAGTCTAACATATCTCTGTTTCTACTATAATAAAAAATTAAAATATTTTGTAACAAGTTTTTTTTTTTTTTTTTTTTAACCTAGCTTTTAGGCTCGTCCGTGCAGGTCTGACATATACATTCAATTTTAGTAACCCACTGGTTTAGGTACATTTCACCTCCATACCCCGTTGGTTTAAAACCCCCTATTTATAAAGTTAATTTAAAGCTTAAACCATTTTACATAAAAACTCAACGAGTATAAGTTAATCAAAATCTTGACAAACTAGTCTAATAATACAAATGAAAAAATACAACAATAATAAAAAAAAAAAAAAAATTCTATGCAAAATAACTTGTGGACTTAAATGTTACTCAACACTTACCCTTCATCACTAGATTTAAAAACCGTAAAGAATAATCACCATTTAGCAGTCTTATATGACATCGACGCATAAAGATATCTTTAAGTTCCCCTTGTTCTGACAAAATCTCAAACAGCAAACGCAATACTGTCACCACGGCTTACAAAGAATTTATACCCTCAAACTAGAAACGAGTCTTTCTATATACCTTCCTTGCTACCTGCGTACCCCATCAGATAAAGAAATATGAAATTAAACATTGGATCAATAAACATCAACTCACTAATGATACAAGGTAACCAGCAACTAATGCTCATGTTTGCCCGTAAACATAAACTAGACGTGCTATGTCTACAACAAACACGAATTCCTTCCTCAAGAACGGATACATACCCCGACTATACACTTTATCACTCCGGGGTTACCGACAACCCAGCTTCAGGAGTTTCCACACTGGTAAATAGGCGTCTCACTGTTTTGAGCCTAAACCGAGTCAACGATAGATTTATAATACTAAACCTAAAAGTGGGTGCTCGCACAGTGTTAATTATAAATGTTTATGCACCAACTGCATCATACAAACTACAGATCCTTAAAGAATTTTTCGAAGTTATTGTAAAAGCAACAAAAGATCTGACTTCTAGGGCAGTCCCAATAATAATAGGAGACCTCAATGCCTCTGTTGCCCTTACGGACCGGGATGACACCAACATAATCGGCCAATACACGTTGGGCTCCAACAATAGGAATGGAATTTTCTTGAAAAAATGGTGTAAAGAATAGGTGGCGAATTGCTTCCACCTTTTCTCAACTTTCCAATGACCAGCTAGCTACCTTCCGTGGTACAAATACCTCCCGACCAAGTCAAATTGACCACATGCTCTGTAGGTCACGCCATTTTAAGACCGTCAAGAACTTCAAAGTAATTCACGATCCCGTTACAGTGAATGCTGATCACCATGTGATTACCGCAGAACTAATAATAAAATCAGCCACTCTACATGTACCCTGTACAAACAGAAACCCAATAATAAGACCTCAAGGCATAACACGCAATCTGGAGTTTAAAGATAATCTTCTCCTTAAAGTTAAAGACACTGTTTTCCCAAAGCTCTCAGTCAACGAACACAGCATTGAGTTATCAAAGATATTTGCAAACCCACCAAAGCAAAAAAACCGCATCAAGACGAAAACATGGTTTTCCCAAAAGACACTAGACCTGTTGAAGACAAGGACGAATATATTTCATTGCAAAAAGGATCTTCCGTTCAAACACTCATGCTTGTCTGCCCTTAGCAAGCGTATTAAATCAAGTATACGACAAGACAAAATAACTTTCATCAATTCTAAAGCAAGTGAGGCAGAATCAGCTGCACGTTCGAACAATAGCCATCGCCTCTTTACAATTATTGATAGCCTTAAATACAATACATTAGCTAAGCACACCCATTATAACATAAAAACAGACAACAGCTCTAACGACTCAATAAACCAGACAAAAGCTTGGGAAGCCCACTTCCGTTCTATCCTATCCCCCCATTCGCCCGTCCCTGTACTGGACATCTATAAAGAATTTATTAAAAACTTCAAAGGACCTCCGCCGCTCCCGATTGACACACTCCCACCATCCATCTCCGAGATTGTTAGAGTGATCAAAACTCTTAAATCACATAAGGCAGCAGATCCGTTGGGGATGACTGCTGAAGCACTTAAAGCGGACTCGGACCTATCCGGAAAACTTCTATACCACCTTTTTTACAAAGTCTGGGATAATGAGGAATTACCAAACTCCTGGTCGTTAAGCCGCCTTAATAAACTATTCAAGAAAGGAGACCCTTCTGATCCAAACAACTATCGGGGAGTGACAATCATAAACCTTGAATCAAAGCTCTTTATCAAAGTATTATACAATAGACTCTACAACCAGATAGACGATATACTTAAACACAATCAAGCGGGGTTCAGGAGGTGCCGCACAACCACGGAACATATTATCACTCTAAGAAATATAATGGATATCTCCAGTACTAGCAAAACCCCTCTTGTCCTTGTATTCTTGGACTTAGCCAAAGCTTTCGACTCTGTACAGCACCTATATATATGGGAGTCCCTATGCCTATTGGGAATACCAAAGAAGATAATCAGAATCATTTTTATTATATACGCAGACATGAAGGTAGTTGTCTCTCACCTTCATCATCTATCAGACCCAATTCTCGTGACGACAGGAGTCAGACAAGGCTGCCCATTGTCTCCCCTTCTCTTTATTATAGTGATGGATCTGATAATGAAAAGGTCAATATTTGCCTCCGATGGCATTACGTTAAACGGAACTATGCTATCCTCACTCATCTTTGCCGACGACTTATGTCTGGTGGCGACCTCTACAAAGAAGGCCCAATCTATGGTGGACAGATTCTCCGATCAGGCAAAACAAGCTGGACTATATATAAATGCCGACAAATGTGCAATGATAACACTAAACGTTCCCTCAGAGGACAGGATACTGATCAATAACAACCCTATTAATGTGTCCCACAAAGTTCGATACCTAGGAGTAGACCTCACAACAGACATCTACGCCGGAGTAGATGTGGAGTCAAAATTACAACGTACCCTGGTTAAATTCCACTCTTGCTCCGCCATATGGAGATCCCGCCACTTGACGCTCCCTACACGACTCAGGATTTTCAAAGTAATGATCCTACCAGTTCTGTTATACGGTTGTGAATCCTGGCCTTTAAGAGCACCTACTCTAAGAAAACTTCAAGTCAACGTGAATAAAATGCTGCGGATAGTTTGTAGAATTTTCTACCCTAACATAATATCAAACGAAGATTTGTGGGTTCGGTGCAAAATTCCTCCGATAAAGAATATAATTTCAACCAGAAAATGGGGCTTCTTAGCACATCAGGTAAGAAGAAAAGGAACTAATTATTGTTTATCTTCCCTGTTTTGGCGTCCTCCTCTATTAAGGGGTCGCACGTGCAATAATAGTTGGCTGTACAAAGTATTCCGCGACATGCAAACCCTCGGTAAAGATTGGACCTCGTTACAAGCTATCATGAATGATAGAAAATCATGGGAAAATTTATCGGAAACCCATATTTCTCGCCTCCACTAATATGACTTTTTTACTACCCATAATCTAATGACTAATTATTAACCATAACCCACACCTAAGGTACATTAACTTATTATCATGCATATTTACACTGCATAATACATACATTTGTTACAGGAATAAAATCACACGTTAGCAATAACGTGGCCTTATGCGCCATTTGGCGTGAGAAGGGGCTCAACCTTAGATTGCACTTACTAAGCTCTTGGGCGTCTTCGGGGCAAAAAATACATACATACATACAAATAGAAAGAAAGTTCAAAAATGGCAAATTTAAAAAATGAAGTGCAAGGCGTGTTATTATTTGTAAACAATAACACATGAACGCGATGTTTGCGCTCGGAAATGGAACATTTAAAAAATGCGTTTTTACGATTTGTTATTTATCACTTTGAATCGAGAATACATAGCTTAGGCCCATCCCATTGCTACAGGTGCTAATTTAAATTTTGGGCCATTTGATTACAATTTAACATGTTTTTAAAATAAATTATCGATGTAAAAATTAGATTCCTAATCCTCATATTTCTTAAATTACATATATTTTCCAATTTGTTAAGACAAAAAGTACCATTTAAAAGTATGTGGTAATAAATTGCGTGCATATTGCTGTATAACATATGAGTTATATGCTGCTGAAGTGAACACGCTTTTCTTAAATTCTTCACAAATTAGTTTATTCACCCAATTGCATAGATCAGCAATTTAAGATAAATGTGTTCTAAGCCCTGAGAAACATTATATTATATTGTAATTTTCTACATCGGTAATTTTTATAAAGAGTACAACAATATTATAGGAACACATCTTATAGATCTAGATATTATTAAATAGAAGACCTTGACATCATTGTTGGACAACATGTATTTTTGAGTCGAATTAAAATTATGGTGGCGAGGTTTTATTTTCTGATTTAAGTGTTGATAGTAGTTAGATGCAAGCGAATAACTGTTTAAGGTTTTTGATCTACATGGTTGTTAGATAATTGTCTTTCCTTCTTTTTTTTTGTTTTACGCATTTTTAGATTTGTTGAAACTAGGGACACCATTTTTAGGATTTATTTTCCGTTAGGATTTAAGGGTATAAATTGGTCGTGGACTTTTTTGTAGTCCATTAATTCGATTCTTGTAGTTTCAGGGGTATTCTTTTTTCATCTTATAAAAGACTTATAGCCATGCAAAGTTTAACACATATAAACATAAAATGGTTGGAATTCAGGATTAACTTAAAACGTTCCTCCTTCTATAGAACTCAAACATGTAGTTATCAAAATTTATAACAATTAAAAGATAATCTTTTACGGGGTTAAAAGTATTGTTATTTTAATTTCGATTGGGTTAAAAAATAAGAATGTAGGAGAGGAATAAACAACGTTCATACGAGCCTATGCTATAGTAAAGGTTTTAAATTTTAAAAATAATAAATGTCTTGCAAGATATTGGTATACGTATCGTGTACACTCTAAATTGGAAAGTTTTAGCCCTATACAAAATTTAAAGTAGGTGAAAAAGGAGGGCGAAAATGACGAAATTGAACTAAACCCACCCCTTTATCCAAATAACCATTTTAGTTATAATTGAATTTTAGCACTTTTTGATTTAGACCATAAGCAAAGTTTTTAATCGTCACTGTTATGACCGGGGCACTACTGTTAAGTATGGGCTCTGGATAAATTAGTAACACCCTGTTGCGTGCTTGGGAATTGATATGTAGGGACATAAGGCAACTCTGTTAGTTTCAGGACGGTTATATTTAGGAAGTATTCTTTTTTGTTTGGGGTAATAGGCAGGGGTTTTGCTAAGAATTTGTGAGGGCCATATAATGCATCTCCCTCGTTTCCCCATCTTTAAATAGAACCTTCCTTCTAATAGTATTAATTCCAATCTATTAACTATCCGCCCTTGAAAAGAAATGGCCATAAATTCCATTACATTTCTGTTCCGCTGTGGCCTCATCCATCACAGTCATGATAGTTATTTAAAAACGATTCAATCCTAGTCAAACCCATACGAACCTTTCAAAATCACTTAGAACTATTACGGTATTTAGTCTTAATAGTTTTAAATCTCAGATAAAAAAAAACAAACTAAAAGGGACCACTGGGGCGGGGATATAGTGAGGGAGTGGTTTGGCAAGGTGAAGTGGAAGATCCAATTGTCGTTGTGGATACAACAGCCATTAAAATTTTTTAAACATATAAATGACATAGATGATAAGGTTGTATTCCAGGCGTATATTGAAGGTAGAGCCTTGCACGGACCACCCGAAGCCCGACCCGGCCCGACTCGATCGGGCTGGCCACCCGAAGCCCGACCCGAGCCCGATCCGATCGGGCTTCGGGCCGGGATCTGGCAGAATTTAATAAAACAATCGGGCCTCGGGCTCGGGTCGGTCCTAATGAGGCGGCCCGACTCGACGCCCGAGCCCGGCCCGAATTGACTTAGGCAAACTAATCTTTTATAAAATATGATCTAAACAAACTTAACTAGATATTTCGTCCACCATACATAATATTTCAACGTTAGCCTTTTTCCCCTGTATATTAAAATATTTTAGCCTAAATTGCAAATCTTATTCTGGTATTTAAATATATTCCTAGTAGCCGTTACATTAGAATTAAAATAAAGAAATATTTTAAAAATTGTTTTTTCTGGAACTGTTAGGTAAAAATATTTTAAATAGTTAGATATCCATTTAGTTGAATAAATTGTAACGAGTGAATGAAAATTTTATTTTAAACTTATCCTAGTTGTAAATTACGAGTAATAACAATTTAATGCCTTATTTTATTTATTTATATGGTGAAATAATTTTCAAAAATTTTAAAATATTTTTTTTAATTTTCTATTTGAAAAATCTTGTCGGGCTTGGGCTCGGGTCGGGCCCAAAAATAAAAAGTCGTTCGGGCTCGGGCAAAATAAAAACTGAGACGTCGGGCTCGGGCTGGGGCAGAAAATTTTTCATTTTGCAGAGCTCTAATTGAAGGTAAAAATTATCCCAATACTTAAATGAAAGTGGCAAAAGAAAAATTTTACTTAAAAGTTCAGTTTTTAATGCAAAAACAGTTTCTCGGCCAAAGTGTAAAATTATTTATTCTCTCGTTTTGAACAAAAAATTAAGACACAAAACGTTTCCTTGAACGGTTTAAATAACAATTTACACAATCCAATATTATAACCTTTATATATACATATTTAGCGGCAATAACAAGAGTCAATGAAAATTTAACGATTTGCCTAGCCAAGCAAGATGAGGGGTTTCAGGTTTGTTAATCAGCGACCGACCACACGGGCTATGACAAATTTTCAATTGTATCCATCATTTAGTCTTTGACTATCTTGGTCTTCGGAACTTCTACTACGACTATCTTATAGCACGAAAGAAGAACTTTTAGGGTTCAACCAAATTTTGCTGTGGCATCATAGGCTCGGGTACTAGAATATTATACGTGTCTTTAAAGTAGTGAGAAGAAGCGCTCGCTTCTGGGTGAAGCATTGATTTGTCCAACATGTACCAGTCGTATAGGTCGGGTTCTATGTTAAGCGTAGAAGCGTTCAAATTTTCAATGAATGATATTGCACAACACTTTATAAATAAAAAAGGACCTTTTCAGGAAATTTTATATGCTAAGGGAGTTTTTCGCTATCCTAAAGAGTATTAAAAATTCCCCAAAATAATAATAAATATGTTTTACACCATTCTTTTATAACATAGACATATAAGTATATTTATCCATACCGAAAGGTGCAAAGTTTGGTAGAAGAAAGACGACTAAATCTTATTTAATTATTAAGAGAGGGCAAACGCCATAATATTAACCTTAAAACCCACCTCTAGGGTCAGCACTTCTACCAATTCCTTAAATAATCATCCCAAAGAGCTAGCCCTCTAAAACCCTATTTCAAAACAATTTAAAATTTAAGATAATTCAGTGCTTTAATAGCTACACCTATCTTAATAATAATACACACATTCCACCTATATTAATATACGTAATTTTAAAGCACTTAACTATGGAAAACATTATAATTGTGATAACATGAGGTATAATAACACAAGTATAAACATCCGTATATCAAAGGGGGTTGGTTACTCACTAAATCAGTGAAGAAATAGCCAGCTTCGCCCCGGAGCAATCGGGTAGGATAGCAAAATTTGGAAACCTACATCATGTTGGATTGGAGCATAGGGGGATTTGCCTGTAATATAACGTATATAAGAGCAGGCAGAAAATTATCGGCGCTGTGACTTTACTTTTAGCACGGCGGGCTGCTTGGACGCAAGGCGGCTGGGCTCGGGTTGGGGTTTTGGGATGAGCCAAGATTGGGGAATCTAGATTTATGGGAGGCTCGGGATCGGAGTTGGTTAGGCCAGATTTATCTTTCCTGGTCGGGGCCATTAGTAGGATAAAGTCATCTTCAGTTTTGGAAGTGGGTGTCAAAGTTAAGCTTGACAATTTCGAGGCCATAGACTGTCTCTTTTGGTAAAAGGATTTAGATTAGTGTTGTAAAAACGGCTGGATTTTGTTTGGTCGACCTTTGGTTTTATTCGACCAAACATGAACAAACCAAACGTTTTTTAGTCTGTTTTTATAAGTCGTCCTCTAGGCATGACCGTTATTCATAGTTGGTATTTGTAAAAACTTTCATTAAAATTCTTATTGTTGCAATTGATGAGTAAAATTTTATCAATACCTTCTATACCTAAATAAAAAATACATAGTATAAATTAGAAAAAATTAGTTTACTTTTGAACATGAGAATAGTCTTAAAAATTAGCCTAAAAGATTAGTGAAAATTAAACAGAAATTTGAAAATAATATTTTAGCCGTTTCAAAGATTGCTATCGTCTGCTTTGCTACAACCTTTAAAAGCACAACTTGACTTGACATAAAAAGTTAAATACTACAAGTTAATTTAGAACGATTATTATTAAATGATTTTGATTTGCAATTTCTGCAATTAAAATTTATTGATTGTTAAACGATTTCCAATAAATTATACGGGTAAAGGAACGATATAAGGACAAATTAAACTTCCTACATTTCGCTATAATTATTTTGGAAAAATGGCAGAAATTTCCGAAGTATAAACGTTTGAATAGAGAAAGGATACATTAGCGCCACCAGCATTACATCTAATTCAACTATAATCAAGTAATACAATTGGTTTAAGCGAATCTCAAATCGCTATTTAAAATTTAAGGACCTCATCTGTCGCACTAAAAATTCCAATTCTTACATCCAGGAGTATATTTTGTGTATCAAAATGTATTAAAATTTCAAAATATGTTAGACTTTAAGCGGGGCATCCTGGTAAAGAAGGAGAGAGAGAGTATGGCGTAACTATTATTTGTTTAGCAAAGTGGTGGTAGTAGTAGATAATGGGTAGCAAATAGCAGGGAGGGTAGAGGAAACAAAGCAACAAAATATAACTCTACTACTATTATACCACTACTACACAATATATGATTGCATCTGTAATACTTTAAAACATAAAGGGGACATTTGTGATTAGGGTCTGCTCGGTATTACAACACACACTACAACAATTGACATAACACAGTGCAGTTTATTCCAGCTCTGCACTGCACTGTTTTGTGTCAATGTAAGAGAATATAAGGGAAGGGAAAGGAGGGGAAGGTGAGATGGGATATACAATTTCACTTTGAACTTGTACATTATAGCTGTATGTTATTGAAACTAGAAAAATTAAAAGTAACCATGATGAAATAGTATAATTAAAAAGTTTTTGCAAAATAAGTTACTAAATTATCACGTTCCGGGGGCGGAATAATTAAATAAAGGAAAGGTCCGCCGGAACACGATTTAAAATAGGGTTGAAGAAAGGGGGAATCAGGAATCAATTGGAAGAATTTGAAGGAAGGATACGGTTATATTGAGGCGATCATAAGGCATTTAAATTAAGATGAATTTACAGCTTTATAGGATGGGATTCCTTGCCCTCCCCAAAGGGGAGTCTTACTTTTATTTATATACACTACATCTTTTTTATACTCAAAGCTACGTAAAAATCACAGAATAAAAAAATCTTTCTAAGTATAAAACAATTCTCGATACAATACAATGTGTACAAAATTCAATGATGCGTGTTAATCAATACTTATATATGGGGGAAGAAATAACAAACACGTATAAGCGCGTGGGGGGGGGGAAGTAACACACACGTAAGTAAAATTAAATGTAAATGAAAAGACATGTATACGACAAAAATATAAAAAAATTGATTACATTTTAAAAAAAATAACATATCATCAAGGTATTTGTTTTAAAAAAGGCATATCTATATATATAAAAATCACGTGAAACGGTGTGGCGTCCTCAACTCCTCCGAAACGGCTGGACCGATTTAGATGGAAATTTCTGCGAATATTTGGTAGGTCTGAGCCAAGGTTTTTAACTATATTCTAAATCTCTAAGTCATAAGACGGTCGAGTTATTTCGTTTTATATGTTTTGACGTTTAATAAAATGTCACTCAAACGCCACCTCATGACGTAATGCGTATCTATCGTATGTATTCTTCCGTTCCATTGATTCCTCATAGAACACCATTTTTATTCTTCATAGAACACCATTTTTATTCTTCAATTGCATTTTATTCTTCATAGAACAACATTTTAATTCTTCATAGAACAACATTTTTATTCTTCATAGAAGTGAATTCCAGTATTCATGTGCTTATATATATTTTTGTAGTAAATTTTTAAATTATACCTTTACTTTTCAATTCCATTTTATTCTTCATAGAACAATTATTCTTCATAGAACAACATTTTAATTCTTCATAGAACAACATTTTTTTAGAAGTAAATTCCAGTATTCATGTGCATATATATATTTTTGTATTAAATTTTTTAATTATACCTTTACTTTTTAATTCCATTTTATTCTTCATAGAACAACGTTGCTATTCTTCATACACCAACATTTTAATTCTTCATAGAACAACATTTTTATTCTTCATAGAAGTAAATTCCAGTATTCATGTGCATATATATATTTTTGTAGTAAATTTATTAATTATATCATTATTTTTTAATTCCATTTTATTCTTCATAGAACAACATTTTTATTCTTCATAGAACAACATTTTTATTCTTCATAGAACAACATTTTTATTCTTCATAGAAGTGAATTCCAGTATTCATGTGCTTATATATATTTTTGTAGTAAATTTTTAAATTATACCTTTACTTTTTAATTCCATTTTATTCTTCATAGAACAATTATTCTTCATAGAACAACATTTTAATTCTTCATAGAACAACATTTTTTTAGAAGTAAATTCCAGTATTCATGTGCATATATATATTTTTGTAGTAAATTTTTTAATTATACCTTTACTTTTTAATTCCATTTTATTCTTCATAGAACAACATTTTAGTAAATTCCAGTATTCATGTGCTTATATATATTTTTGTAGTAAATTTTTTAATTATACCTTTACTTTTTAAATCCATTTTATTCTTCATAGAACAACGTTGCTATTCATCATAGAACAACATTTTAATTCTTCGTAGAACACCATTTTTTAGAAGTAAATTCCAGTATTCATGTGTTTATATTTTTGTAGTAAATATATACACAACTTTTTTATTCTTCATAGAATTAAATTCCAGTATTCATATGCTTATATATATTTTTGTAGTAAATTTTTTAATTATATCTTTATTTTTTAATTCCATTTTATTCTTCATAGAACAACATTTTAATTCTTCTTAATTCCATTCCAGTATTCATGTGCTTATATATATTTTTGTAGTAAATTTTTTAATTATATCTTTATTTTTTAATTCCATTTTCTTCATAGAACAACATTTTAATTCTTCTTAGAACAACATTTTTATTCTTCATAGAAGTAAATTCCTGTATTCATGTGCTTATATATTTTTTTGTAATAAATTTTTTAATTATATCTTTACTTTTTAATTGCATTTTATTATTCTTATTCATGTGCTTATATAAATTTTTGTAGTAAATTTTTTAATTATATCTTTTTTTAAATTAAATGCCATCTAAATTCATTGTTTGCATGATTTAAAAGAGATTTTTTTTCAACATACCCTATTTATAGGTAACAATGCCAGCTAAACGCAAAAGGAACAATTTAGGTCGTCAAACAAAAAAGAATGCAGTAAGGAAAAAAAGGAGTTCTCAAAGAACAGACGAACAAATCCTACAAAACAATGCAGATAAGCGTCTGAAGATGGCCCAAATACGCAAATCACAATCGCAAGAGGCACAAGATGAACGAAACGTTGCTGGATGTATTCGGTTGAGTGGCAAAAGCGAGGATTACCTCATGCTCACATTTTGATTTGGTTCGTCGACAAAATACGTCCTGAAGACATTGATAGTTTAATTTCTGCAGAAATTCCTAATCCGTCTACTGATCCATTATTGTTTGATATTGTCACTACAAACATGATTCATGGCCCATGTGGATATTTGAATCGTTCATCGCCTTGCATGTCAGATGGAAAGTGTACAAAGTGTTTTCCTAAAAGTTTCATCAATGATACGGTCACACATGTCGACGGTTATCCTATATATCGTCGAAGAAGTACCGATAATGGCGGACAAATATTTACAAAAACTATCAATAACGTAGCCATTGACATTGACAATCGTTGGGTTGTACCATATTCACCTTTGTTGTGCAAAACATTCAATGCTCATATTAATGTTGAGTTCTGCAGTTCGGTGAAGAGCATCAAATATATATGCAAGTATGTTAATAAAGGAAGTGATATGGCTGTATTTAGAATTGATAATACTAATGTGAATGCTCTTCCATTGAATAACAATGATGAAATACCTAACTACCAAATTGGCCGGTACATAAGCTCCAATGAAGCTGTTTGGCGGATCTTTGGTTTCCCTCTTCATGAACGGGATCCGGCAGTTATCCATTTAGCTGTCCATCTAGAAAACGGCCAGCGTGTTTTTTTCACGCACGAGACCGCGCTTGATCGTGCTATTAATCCACCAAAAACTACACTCACCGCTTTTTTTGAATTGTGTAATCGGGCCGATGATTTTGGTGCCTTCGTGCGAACATTACTCTATTCAGAAGTACCCCGCTATTTTACGTGGACTCAATCGAAAAAATGGATGCCCCGCAAGCAAGGCACACCAGTTAATACATGTCCTGGTTTATTCAAATCAAACGTTTTGGGTCGTGTATATACAGTGAATCCTCGGCAAACTGAGTGCTTTTATCTGCGATTGTTGTTGGTAAATGTCACCGGTCCATTGTCATTTCACGATATACGTACAGTAAATGGACATCAGTATCCAACGTATAAAGATGCATGCCTTGCACTAGGATTGCTAGAAGATGACAACCATTGGGACAGTTTGCTGACTGAAGCAGCATTAAACTCAACAGCAACACAAATTCGTCTACTATTCGCTATGGTGTTGACTACATGTTTCCCTACCCGAGCACAAACGTTGTGGGATAAGCACAAATATTCAATGGCTGAAGATATATTACATCGATATCGAGCAAGGTGCAACGATCTATCGATATTATTCAGCGACGCTATGTACAATGAAGCATTGATAGCTATCGAGGATCTTTGCATCGTCATTGCCAATTTAAAAATTAGTCATTTTGGTATGAGTTCACCAAATCGAAGTGCATCTATTTTCTCAACACTGATATGAGTCTTGAACTGCAATACAATACTGTAGATATGGCAGCAATTGTTACTAACAATGTCCCACTACTAAATGATGAACAAAAAACCATTTACGACCGAATTATGCTGGCAGTTTAGGCAGGACAAGGTGGTTTCTTTTTTTTGGATGCACCAGGTGGAACTGGCAAAACATTTCTCATTTCTATAATTCTTGCCGAGATACGCTCAAAAAATGGCATCGCATTGGCAGTTGCATCATCTGGCATTGCAGCAACTTTATTAGATGGAGGCAGAACAGCTCATTCTGCATTTAAGCTGCCACTAAATATCCAAAATAACCCAGAGGCAGTGTGCAACATAAAAAAACAGTCGTCTATGGCCACAGTACTTAAACGGTGTAAAATTATCATCTGGGATGAATGTACTATGGCACACAAACATTCCCTTGAGGCACTGGACAGGACATTGAAAGATATAAAAAACAATGACAAACTATTTGGAGGCACTCTGTTACTCCTTTCAGGTGATTTCAGACAAACACTTCCCGTCATTCCACGTTCAACGTACGCTGATGAGATCAACGCTTGCTTGAAATCATCGTCATTGTGGCGTAATGTTGAAAAGTTGGAACTGAAATTAAACATGCGCGTTCATATGCTTAAAGATTTTTCCGCTGAAACATTCTCAAAACAACTTTCAGATATTGGTGATGGAAAAGTTGCTTTGTATGAAAATACTGGATGCATAAAATTACCGACTGATTTTTGCACAATCGTCGACACGCAAAATGCTCTCATCGACCACATATTTCCAGATCTACATACACAGTACAAAAACCTTGCCTGTCCGAAAGAGCAATATTGTCAGCAAAGAATGTAGATGTCAATAATTTAAATTCCAAGATACAACAGTTGTTGCTAGGTGACTTGGTGTCATACAAATCTATTGAAAGATATAAAAAACAATGACAAACTATTTGGAGGCATTCTGTTACTCCTTTCAGGTGATTTCAGACAAACACTTCCCGTCATTCCACGTTCAACGTACGCTTGAGATCAACGCTTGCTTGAAATCATCGTCATTGTGGCGTAATCTTGAAAAGTTGGAACTGAAATTAAACATGCGCGTTCATATGCTTAAAGATTTTTCCGCTGAAACATTCTCAAAACAACTTTCAGATATTGGTGATGGAAAAGTTGCTTTGTATGAAAATACTGGATGCATAAAATTACCGACTGATTTTTGCACAATCGTCGACACGCAAAATGCTCTCATCGACCACATATTTCCAGATCTACATACACAGTACAAAAACCTTGCCTGTCCGAAAGAGCATTATTGTCAGCAAAGAATGTAGATGTCAATAATTTAAATTCCAAGATACAACAGTTGTTGCCAGGTGACTTGGTGTCATACAAATCTATCGATACAGTTTGCGATGCTAACGAAGCTGTAAATTATCCAATAGAGTTTTTGAATTCATTGGATTTGCCAGGCATGCCACCGCACCTTTTACAATTGAAGGTTGGATCTCCGGTAATTTTGCTTCGTAATTTACACCCACCACGGCTGTGCAATGGCACACGATTAGTCATTAAAAAATGCATGAAGAATCTTCTCGAAGTCACCATTTTGAATGGAAAGTTCAGAGGTGAAAATATATTGCTACCACGAATCCCTATGATTCCCTCAGATGTCATACATGTCGACCATGAATTGTTTGTTGGCAAAGCTCACTACATCGTAGTATGACGTTGTCTTGCCTGCGTCTAATCATCAAACGTTATGCATAAAAAGCATCATGTGCCCAAATCTAAGCCACAAAGACAGCGTTTGACCTTGAGCCTTATTTATTGTCATTGCGAATGCCAATCTAATTGGAAATTGCAAACGTTTGAATTGAATTGGCACATCTGTGGGATACATTTTCACCTCGGAACTTTCCATTCAAAATGGTGACTTCGAGAAGATTCTTCATGCATTTTTTAAGCCTTGGTGGGTTTAAATTACGAAGCAAAATTACCGGAGATCCCACCTTCAATTGTCAATCAAAAGCAACCTCATGACGTTTTATAGACCAACATTGTCACAACGCTCCATTCTTATTTCATTTATAACCACATACCCATACATATACTTATAGTATTTTCTAGAAATATAAATAAATAAAATTTAATTTAAAATATATTTGTTAATAAAATAAAAGCATAATATAAATAAATAATTAGTGGTAGGTAGGCCATCATTGTCACAACGCTCCATTTCTATTTAATCATAATCACATACCGACACACAGTATTTTCTAGAAATAATGTATATAGCAAAACAACGTTTGCCGGGTCAGCTAGTACTTATATATATTTATAACAAATATCAACAAAATTTAAATATTAACAAAATTGCAATTTGAAGAGGTTGTAATATTGAAAAATAGTTATTATAAAAATCAAGCTAACTCAATTAAATAATCAATTTCACAAACACAAAAAATAAACATCCAGTATTATAAATAAAATCAAACCAAATATATAAAAACATATTAGCAATTCTGCCAATGGTAGATAATTATTATATTATATAGAATAATATGCAAATTAAAATATTAAATAATCTTGCAAAAATAATGGAGCAGAGGTTAACCAGTTAAAGTAAATTTATCTTCAGACATTTTTAAGTATATTTGAGACTTAATATAAATGTTATATTACGTACAAAAATTTAAAAGTTAATAGTTTTTACTATAATAAATTTCATATTTTAAAGTACCATAAAAAGCTTTAAAAATTTGTTTACCTATACATCATCGCTTTAATTTGAATATGCATATGCAGTCTTGTTAACGCTCTTTTTTAAAAGTAGCGATTCCCGCTCCCGCTCCTACCTTCTCAAAAGGAGCGAACTTCCGCTCCCGCTACTACTTATTAAAAGGAGCGCTCCCGCTCCAACTAATGGAGCGGCGTTCCATAACCGCTCTTTGATTTTCATTTTTTTAGTAGGTACACGAAACAAAATCATATTTTTTCATCAAAACGTTTTATTTATATTATATGATATATCATAATATTTATAATATTTTATTAGCTTTTAAAAGTAATAAATTTTCTAAATGAGAATCTAACAAACACCCACGCCTCTCCCCTAAGACCTAGGCACTACCTTCTAAATCCACTTCAGCAATCAGCTGTGGTACACATATAAGATACTCCAGAAAGCATTTCTATAATATCATCCATCATTTTTTCATAACGCAAACCTATCTTTGCTATTAGTGTTTGGCGGCACATTACCTTTGCTGAAGGGGAAAACGTTTTTATCATTTTGACAAAGCTAGGATTATCTACAATTAATAAAGGAACCAGTGTCTCAATGACATAATCAATGATCGCATTATCTCTTTCAGTTTTTGTAGGTTCATATGTTTTTTGACCAGAATTTAATATTGACTGTTTTTTCTCAGAAGAGGAAGACTTATTATAATTAAAACTATTGATATGATTTTCAATTTTTGAATATTGATTATCATGTACTTTCTAAATATAAAAGTGTAAGCTCAACTAAATTTATGTAATGAATTGCCCAAATATAATAAAAACCATTTTAAAAAAATATCATAAAATAAAGAAATATTGATTTTAACTTCAGGTGTTTTTTAAATTAAAGCTGATGATTTTAGATAAAGAAATCATTTCGTTATTAATGCACAATAGGCATTTCGCCTTTAATCTGACTTTATCATCTGTATCAATAAGCTTGAAATATTTTTTAAATGGTGGAAATGGAAATTCCACTTCGGTTTCTTCTTCATCTTCTATAATCTCTATCTCTAGATCCATAATAAAACTATTTTTGATTATATATCTATAAAATGAATATAAATTAATATGACTTACAGTTACAAGGTTTTTCAAAAAAATTTCAATATAAAAAAGGAAAAACAGTGTTTAATGTTTCAAATGATAAGATGAAAAATCAAAATAAAACTCGGCTCAACATTTAATAATGAATACTAAATTAAATTTAAATAAAATTAAAATTATATTTACATTAAATTTTAATTAACAAACATTAATATTTAAACTATAATATAATAAATATATTAAATTTAAAGGAGCGGAGAAGCGGCGCTCCTCCGCTCCAGCCCTAAAAGGAGCGACTCCCGCTCCCGCTCCTCATTTTTAAAAAAGAGTGGCGCTCCAGCTTATTTTTTAAAGTAGCGGAGCTCCTTAACAAGACTGTGCATATGCAAAATTTAGGCAAACCGTCAAAGGAGCGAAGTTTTTATGGAAGCGTACATGGAACAGTAGCGATAATATTAAATATTAAGCTAAGACCATCAGAGAGAAAATAAAAGTTATTTACAAAGTTATGAAAAATTGAGCTTAATTTTGTAAAATCTTGTATTTAGAATTAAATTTTCTAATCTATTAGTAAAGGATGCGTAGTCAAAGGCAGTTTAACAATTTTATTGAAGAAAATATCTTTATGACTCATCTAATAACCAATTAGCAATAATAGAAATTATGTCACGCTTGATTCAGAAATGCTGATTTTTAAAGTTATTTCATCTTATGGTTATCACATGTGTTAATATCGTAATAACATTTTATTTATAACTTATTCTGTAAAAAAATATGTTTACAAGTTGCATATTGAGCTTTAGCCATCAAAAATTTCTAGCATGAATTTTTAAAAGAATAAAAATGGAATAAATATACAGCATATTAAGTATATAAACTCGGATTCTGTTTATGATCAAGATTTATTTATTAGATGACATTTTTGGGAAATTTTATTTATTTTTAATATTTGAACAGTTTAAATAGTTTAGATGTAAATGTGTTGACAAAGAGAGTGCAATGAATTTAAATGCTGAATATATACAGGTAAATGCTAGACCGGTAGAACTGACTAACAAAAACTTTGAACGCCAAGTGATCTTCTGGGACATCATTGACAATTGACATTAGTTGTGCCTGATTCACATTGGTATTTCTTGAAGGGATGGCAAACATTTCGGCAGATATTATTATTATTATTATTATTATTATTAATCTCTCACGTATACAGTATTCTTGGCGCATATGTATTTACTAGGAAGGAGATGTGCACTGCCATCCAGCACAATGACTACATCGACTATAGTAAAAGGGCCTGAGGAGATAAGCTGTTTGAAAGCGTCTAATTTCGTCAACGATTTACTAAGTGCTTACAAGTTCATGTTCTTCGTTTAATAATTTTTGCGAAACAAATTCATAAAATATAACAATAAATCAATTTATTGAATTATTTATTAATGAGCCCCATTTTCCATGCGGCAATAAAGTGTTATATGTAGTATTCTTAACTACAATGTAGTATATCAACTACTCAGAAATCGCTGAAGCTTTTTATTAATATGCAAAATCAACTAAAACATGTGATGATGAAAAAACGTGTATATATCCCCTAGGAACAACGAACTTAAACGTATATATAAATACAAAGTATAAATCTATGATATTACATTTCTCCCTATTTTAAAAGTTAAATTCATCGTGGAATCGTACCGGTGGTTTTGATATTCTTGTTGAACGTCGCAATATAGGGGGACTTTCAACTCCTTCTATGTTTTGTTCCAAACCTGTTGTCGCAGTCTCTAAACTTGGCATTAACTGTGATCGCAGCCTAAACTTCATTTGATCAGCATGTTTTCTTTTGATTCCACCGTCTGTCCGGACATTATACGAATAGTGGCCCTTCCGTTCTACAATAATACCTTTGTACCATCCCGGCTTAATTTCGTTGCGAATCCATACTGGATCTCCAACATCAAATTCCCTAAAACGTACATTTTGATCGTGATATGTTTTCTGCTTCCATATCTTCTCCCTTATTACGTTTCTTAAATCCGGCTTTATTAAATCTAGTGCGGTTTGTAATCTCCTTCCTAAAAATAATTCGGATGGGGTTTTTCCCGTCGTCGCTTGAGGAGAGTTTCTGTAACTTATCAAGACCTGTTGGAGACAAAGTTCATTGTTCCAAGTCTGTTTTCTCGCCGCATAATATCTTGTTTTTAACGTCCTTATCATCCTTTCGGCCTGCCCATTGGTTTTAGGATGATATGGAGTCGATTTTATGTGAGTAATATTATTTGAAACACAGAATTTGAAAAATTCTTGTCCAGCAAATTGTGGTCCATTGTCTGACACAATCTGCGTCGGAATTCCAAATCTACAGAACCAATTCCGTAGATGATTGATTACGGCCGATGTTGTTGTCGAAGTTAACGTTGCTACCTCAATCCATTTTGAGAATGAGTCTATTAATACTAACCACCATTTTCCTTCTATTGGACCAGCTATATCAATGTGCACACGGTCCCACACACGATCAGGTAAATTCCATGGATAGAGCGGTACCTGCTTTTCTGGAGGTCGCACTTCTTGACATCCTTCGCATGATTTTACATGTCTGTCAATGTCTTCATCTCTCGGCCAATAAACATAATAGCGACAAACATTTCGCATCCCAGTAATTCCAGGATGTCCTTGATGTAAAATCCGAAGAACCAAATTCTGTAAAGATTTCGGAATGATCAACCTATTTCCTAGAAATAGTAGTCCACTTTCGTATGAAATCTCTTCACGTTTATTGAAATATCCTTTTATATCTAACTGAAATTTGGACATGTCAATGCGCCAATTGCGCTCAATAGCACGAATTAATTCTAGACAACTACGATCTGTCTTTATTGCATTTTTAATCATTTCTCTATTCAGTGTTAAGTCCTCGATCATTAATAACCCAATATTGTTTATATTTGCATCGTCACCATCTTCGTGAGTAGTCAATCTAGATAGAGCATCTGCACATTTGTTGTTTTTACCCATACGATATTTAATTTCATATTGATATGAATTTAATAGTAAAGCCCACCGTACCAGCCTGTTATTAACGATTTTGGGTAGATCCCTTTTACAACCGAAAATTCTTTCTAACGGTTTGTGGTCCGTTGTTAACGTAAATTTTCGTCCTCTGAGATACTGATTAAATTTCTCAACTCCAAAAATTATGGCTCTAGCTTCACGGTCAATCGTCGAATAATGTTTTTCTGATTGGCTCAACGTTCTAGAAGCATAAGCTATGGGTCTTTCAGATTTGTCGGGAAAAACATGAGATATCACGGCGCCTACACCTGTCTCGGACGCATCAACTGCAAGATTAACTGGTAACGTTGTACTATACGGTACTAAGGTGTCAGTAGATGAAAGCATCAACTTAACTTCATCAAAAATTTTTTGTTCCTGAATTGTCCATCTCCACATTATGGTAGAACCAGTTAAGGCATGTAGTGGAGCACATTTTTCGTGTAATCGAGGAATAAACCGTTCCTGATAATTTACAAGACCTAAAAATGAGCGTAGCTCCTTTTTATTTTCTGGTATCTTGAAATTCTTAATTGACTCAATGCGTTCTTCTGTAGGGTGGATACCTGTCGAATCAATTTTATGTCCTAGATAGATAACTGAGTTTTGGAAAAATTTGACTTTTTCCTTTTTTGCTTTCAGCCCAGCATTTTGTATTCTTGTTAGGACCTCGTTTAGATTTTTCAAATGGTCATCTTGATTTAACCCCGTGACTATAATATCATCTAACAGTACCCCAGTGTGCGGAATTCCCTTTAATAAGTTTTCCATATATCGTTGAAAAAGATTTGGTGCCGTCGCTAAACCAAATGGCAAACGTTTGTACCTAAAATGACCAACATGCGTAGCAATTGTTAACAATTGTCTACTCTCTTCATCTACCATCATTTGTAAATACGCGTCGCGTAGATCTATCACTGTATATTTTTCACCACCAGCTATTTTTGTAATTAGATCATCAAATGTTGGCAGCATATGATCATTGGTCCTAAGGTAGGGGTTCAAAGTAACTCTGAAATCCCCACAGATTCGAATAGAACCATTCCCTTTAACAACATTTACCGTTGGTGTGATCCATTTAACTTCACTTAAAGATGGGTCCACTCGTTCAATAATGTTTTCGTCCTCCAACCTTTTTAATTCCAATTCTACTTTTTTCCTTAACGGAAACGGTACCCTTCGGGGTTGAAATGATATTGGCTGGCTTTCATCTTTTAAAAATATTTTGACTTTATAATTCTTAATAACTCCGGGGCCATCGCTAAATATAGTTGGATACCGAGTAAGTAATAGGGAATCTAATTCCTGTTGTATTTTGTTTATTGAAACCTCACCCGGCAGGTCAAGGTCAAACGCTTTTATCCAGTCAAGGCCAAAAATTGCCCCTTCGTTTGCTGTTGTAACCACTACAGGTAATGTCAAAACTTTTAGACCAAGTTGAACTGTAACTTTAGTTTTTCCTAAGATTGGTATTGGATGGTATCCAAAAGATCTTAATTTTGGGCATTCTTCAAGAGTTGGATTCTGAATCAAATTATAAATTTCTTGGTTTATAATTGAGACTGCTGCTCCTGTGTCGAAAAGCATCTTGCATAGTTTTTGGTTGATACAAACCTTGATATAGGGTTTCTTCATCCCCAAACTTGTATAATTTTTTACGTGCTAAGTATTTATCATATTGACAGATCCTGTATGACAAAATCTTGCAAAGTGTCCCCTTCTGTGGCATTTGTAGCACTCTTTATTAAATGCTGGGCACTTGTTAACTTCATGCACCCTTCCACATCTCTCACATCTTTTAGTAGATGTTGATCCTTGGTGGAGAAATTTCTTTGTGGTGACATGTCTAAATTTTGGCTTAGACTTTTGATATATTACATCTATTTCATGAGTTACTACTTCATTTCTTGCTAATTCCATTGCTTCAGCAATTTTATACAAATCTTCAAACGTAATTGCATTTCCTTCGGGATCAACTGCATCTGGCCATCTTGTTCTAACTTCAATTTCAAAAGTTTTATTCTGTATTCCATGCAAAAATTGATCCCTCAACCTTTCATTAAGTTGTATAGAAAAGTCACATTCTTCTGCAATTTGTTTCAATTTTGTTGCATAATCTTTTATTGACTCTCCATCATTTTTTAGGCAACGAATAAACATTAATCTATTTTGAAAAATGGTATTTTTTACAGTAAATACCTTTCTGATGATTTGAATCAATTCATTGTATTTTAGTTTAGTAATATCCTTTGGGTATACAAAAGTTCTTATCTTCTCGATGTGAGATAGGCCCATATACGCCAATATCAGCGTGGTGGCTTTCTTATCTAAATTTTCAATATTCCTGGCCCTAAAAATATTTTCAATGGTAAATATATAAGAATCAATCTTATCTGTGCCATTGTAGCAAGGAATTATGTCCATGGCCAAAGAATAAATGTAGTACCGCGCCAATAAAATGTAGTATTCTTAACTACAATGTAGTATATCAACTACTCAGAAATCGCTGAAGCTTTTTATTAATATGCAAAATCAACTAAAACATGTGATGATGAAAAAACGTGTATATATTTCCTAGGAACAACGAACTTAAACGTATATATAAATACAAAGTATAAATCTATGATATTACATTATAATTATATTTATCGAACACATGATTATTTTAAAAATGAAAGAAGATGAAGCTGTTATTTGGGCATCTGCAATCTTCCTAACAATGCAAATTAAAGAGGTTTTAGTACAATATTAAGTTTTAATCTTAATTTATTATAAGTAATTTAGTTTGTGATTATATATTAATACTGATTAGTTATTAACAAAATCTTTTTTTTTCATCCGTATCCCTCTCTCTAAAAGCCTTTTTGTTAGATAATCGGTTAAACCATAGAGTTGATTGATTCGAATATTAACCATACGCGTTGTATTCTTAACATACCCATTTTTTTTTAAATATAATAAAAGGTTGGGTCGCTTCACTATCTCCAACTCCTTTGGAAGTAAATTTTATTAATCTGACTAAGCTGATGATGTTCTGCGTCTCATAGCAATGGATCTTAGACGGAACAGTTTAAAACTGTTATTATTATAAATTCTATTACAACCCATAGCCCTTGAGCTATACTTAATTAGGGTTTGTGATCAAGGTAGTACCGTGGTATGCCAGCTATATACGCTCCCGATTTTATACATAATTAAAAAATAGCTCCTCGAGTACACTTATTTTTAATCTTGCGAAAAGTAGCATTTAGTATATAATTTAAAGGTGACTCTATTGTTGATCCGTCGTTGTTTTATACATTAAACGACAAGCCCTAATATAAATTTTACGTCTTCATAAACAATTAATATTTTGGTGACGACATAAGTGTTTAGGCTGCAATCAATTAGTTGTCGAAAAGCACTTAAAATTTGATTACTTCAAACTTTGTATCTACCTATATCAAAACAATTTGATTCGGCACCTTTATTACAATTTTTGGCATATTATATTAAAGACAACTATTGAAAATTTGGTCAAGCTTAAAGATCTCATCAAATACGTACCGCTATACAACTAAGTTATTTATCAAAAACCAAAATGATCATTTAAAAAACTTCTAGACATTTTGTTCTTCATGCCTTTTAATGGTAAACTATAGAAAATAAGCTTTTATTCTACTCTAAAGCAATCCAACTCGTTATCTACAAACTCGGCTTCTTTTTACATTAAATATAGACTACCATGTTTAAATGTAATTATGGGTTCTAATCTATTTTACAAAATAATTTTACTCCTTAATGTAATTTTTGCAAAAATTTATCTCCTATTTTAAAAAAAATAAAATTATTCATTTGATAACGTTAATACCATAAATATCTTAAGCGTTACATTGAAACGAAAAAAGTCTAAGGTTTAATAAAATCATCTAAAATATATTAAACGACCTATAAGTATTTGTAGATATAACCATCATTTAAAAATATAATAACATACTTTGAATGTAGCCTAATTTAACCGCAAAGATTAGACAAAATAATACAGTTCCTAGACCTATACATTGGGATAAAAACATTTTATTAATTATAAATGACAAAATTTAATATTTATTTTTAGAAATGGATTAAAGATAAATTTATAGATAGACTTCTTCTTTATCAATTATTTTGGTCCCATATTCGTGGGGTTTGTTTTGATAAGTTATTTCCATCTTGACCGGGTGAGTGCCATGTCTTGACTAATCTTTTTAGTTTCCATGACTATATCGACTTGCCCTTTCCACGTGACACAGGGTCGTCCTCTTCTTCTCTTGCCCGGTACCACCATCCGATTTACGTTAATCATGTCCGCCAGAGGTTGAATGCCCATTTTTGTCATGAGAAAGTCATTCATCATATGGTCGAGCTTAGTATACCCCTAGCTCCACCGTATCATTCTCATCTCCGTGGCTTGTAGAGCTTTCCTCCCGCGGTGTTTAATGCCCATGTTTCACTTGCATAGAGTAACACCGGTCTTAGGATGGATTTGTAAGCTTTGCTCATCAACCATATTGGCATTTTCTTGACGCACATTACACCGGATATACTTCGCCATTTAAGCCATCCTTTTTAGATCCGTGAATTGACTTCCGTTGCGCAACCTCCCTCTTGATGTAGCATCGAGCCGAGGTACGCAAACCTGTCTACTTTTGGGTACTTTAAAAGGTCCAGCAATAGGGTGTTTGTACCGTTCATTACCATATATACCTTTTTCGATCGTTGACCTTTAAACCATATCCAGCTAAACGCTTTGACCGTTTTTCGGCTTCTTCAAATACTTTCTCCCTTATTTCCTCGTACTGTATCATCGGCCTATAGCATACACTATGGCGATGGCTTGTGAAAGTCACTCGTTATCGTGCCTATAATTATATTAAGTAAAAAGGGACTTAAACCAGATCCTTGAAGTAATCCAATTTTAACCCGAAAAGGTTTAGAGTCTCAACTGTCTTCCTAACGCAAGAGTTTGAGGCTTCAAAAATATTTTTCATAAGCCTTATATATGCGTCAGGATATTTTGTTTCCTCAGGCACCACCATATTAAATCGCGGGGGACCGTGTCATAAGCTTTCTCCAAGTCGATAAAAACCATAAGGTCTTTCCTTTTCACCATACTTATCCATCATTGTTTTAGTGCGAAGATAGGGTCGATTGTGGATTTGCCGGCCACAAATCCGAATTGGTTAGACGATATTTCCACCTCGTTTTCAGCCTTCATACTAAGATCCTTTCCATAAGCTTCAAGGAGTGGCAAGTTAGCTGATACCTCTGTAATTGCCACAGTCTTGAGGGTCTCCTTTGCTTTTAAATAAGAGTATAATCGTGCTTGCTCTCCAATGATTAGGAATTCGCTCTTCTACCAATATCTTGTGAAGTAGGTTCGTCATGGTGGTGACTCCTTCTTCACAACATCCGAGCAATGCATCCATAAGTATTTCATCTGGGCCATTTGCTTTTCCTTTTTGCATCTTGTCATCTGTGGCCTAACTTCATCCTCCTGAAAGAGTCCATACTTGTATTTGGCTCAACTTGGGAAGGCAATATTTGTCATTTGCAACATTCATAAGGTTCTTAAAATATCCTTTCCATTTTTCCATCACTTCCTTAGGCTTGAATAAAATTTGACCCTTCTCTTTTTTGACAATTTTAAGAACTCCGACATCGCAACTTTTCTTCTCCCTTATCTTGACCAATTTGTACATAAGCCTATCGCCCCCTTTATAATCCAATTTGTTTGCCATCTCGGTGTAGGCGGCATTCTTCGCTTTTGCAACAGCCTTTTTTGCGACCCTCTTTGCGTTCCTATATTCTTGATAATCCTTCGACTTTTTTGATTTATGCCACTGTCTATATAGACTATCTTTCTTTCGATGAAATCCCTAACTGATTGATCCCACCACCATAGTTCCCATTCATAGCTTTGCCTCCTTTGGTCTGTCCTTGAACACGAACCGCTGTTTCCTTAATGTCCATAGATAGCGTCTCCCAGTCGTCGTCTACGTCCTTTGGCAACTCCCTTGCCCCAAGAGTGAGGAGGCTTTTTGATGGTATTCTTCGTTCGTCGACGTATCCTTTAGCCTTTCGTATCGAATTCGAGGTTCATAGACCTTTCTTCTTTCAAGAAATACTCTTCTGTCAAGATCCATAACAAGGGGACGATGTTGCCTGGCGATTTCTTCTCCCGGTATTACTTTGCAATCCTTGATACTTCATAAGTCCTTTCGCCGTATAAGCAAATAGTCAATTTGACTAAAATGCTTCCCACTTCTATAGGTCACAATATGATCTTCGCGCTTTTAAAAATAGGTGTTAACGATCGCCATGTGAAGTCTAACTCAAAGTTGTAAAACATTTTATATCATTATTTTATTTTTGACTCAATGTGACAAAGCTATTTGCATAATTGACATTAGGTATAACATCAAAAGCAAAATTATATCATTTAAAATTATGATATAAATACCGGTCAAGGAAATGTCGTTTATTTCAAAATTTTATGAAAGCTTATTAAAAATTCTCAATTTCGATCTAGCACATTATGTGAAATGAAAACCTTAAGCTAGCACGAGGTTACAGGATATGATATTTTAATAGTTTAATGATCATGGGCGTAACCAGGGGGAGGGAGGGGCGACTGCCCCCTATAAATTCATAAATTCTTAAAATTTAATATAAACATGGCTAATATTTCAAAAAATTATCATTTTGCCCTTCCATAAATCATTATTGTCCCCCCCCCTCCAGGCGCGTAGCCAGGATTTTCTCCGGGGGGGGGGAATATCCAAAAAAAAATTTATAACATTTTTATTTCAACATCAAAATTATAAAATTAATTTCATATTTTTTTCCCAGCGTCATCTGGAGTAGGAGCTAATTTCCCATGAATCGCTACTAAAAGTGTCAATCCATTTAATCTATTCAAACGTCATGAAGTTTTAATTAAAAAATTGTCAGAAATGGAAGAGAAACCAAATAAGGAGAAAATGAAGCAAGCTGGTATAATCACGATGTTGCAACAGAAGCTGCAACTTTGCTCACTTCTCTACGACAATCTGAATACATTATGCAAGCATTGCAAAAAAAAGACATAGATCTTCAGCAAGTCAGACAGTTAGCATAAATTTTAGTAATAGTAGTCGAGCCGAAGGCTAAGTTGTATGATTGTGAACTTAGGAAACATATGCAAAGAAAATGAACGGTTTTTGGACAAGAAACAGGTTTTGGCAAATTTACAAATAGTATTTCCTCCGAATTATTTGATTGTTTTGTCAGAAATGCGAATGAAAATAAATTATAGAAGGATTTCGTCTAAAGAATTCCTTGGACGCCCTATCAGATTATAAAATATTTTAATCTTTGCCCAACATCACAACTCTTCTTTACCTATTAGCTTTTATATAAGAAATACTATGTCAAAAAATAGATTAAATAAATTGACCCTTTTTTATAGCATTTTTATTTCAACATTAAAACTAAAAAAAGAAAGTCATTATAAAGTAATTTTATATTTTCTTTTTCCCAGCGATAATATCTTAAGAACTTCACCTGGATTGGGAGCTAATTCCAATAAATTGCATAGCAATTAATAAGTGTCTTACTTGGTCAGTTACGTTGCACAACTACAAAATATAAACTTAGAACTAAAATAATTTTTTCGGGGGGGGGGGCATTTACGCCACTGGCCTATCTAATTAAAATCCTGGCTACACCGTTGTTAATTATAAACCTTTTATAACAACGTCATAAAATTTCATAATTATTAAAATTTTTAAAAATATTTTGCAAATCAGTGCATAACAATTGATATGAGTAATATTAAAAAAGCTTTTATAAATTGCTTGAAAAGATTATAGTATTTTAAATATTAAGCTAGAATAATAATCCTTTAATCTCATTTTTTATTTTTTGTAAATAAAATATATAAAGATTTATTTAAAATTTAAAAAACTTTAATTCCAAACAATGAACCCTTACATCTTCAAACAACTAAGATCTTAAAATCAAAAAAAAATAATGTTCATAATTCTTTTATTCGTGTTTACCTTATGTTATTGTTGTTAAACTTGAAATCAAATCAAATTTTTGGATACGATAAATGTTTATGGTAAATTTTTCGTTTTTAAAGTACATTGTGCTTTGTGTCTACGTGATTGAATAACAAAATCCAATCATTTAATCAATTTTATTAAAAGGGGATCGCAATTTAAAAACTAAATAGTTCCATTGCTAGGTAACTCTTTGTAAATTTCTACATACTTTAAGCAGATATATTTTTGTATTTTCTTATTGATTATATAGATCTTCCAGGTATGTTATCTTTATTTAGGGAAAAGCAATTGCCTTTAAGCCATAATTTACTGATTTTCACCCTAGTTTTATTAGTCTAATTTATTACGATTTGTCTCGTTTACATTTTCCTCTTCAAATTAAATTTTGTTTGTTTACATTAAAACATACGAAGAACTAAATTTTCTTTATTTGTGAGAGTTTTATTTTACAGACTTTAAAGACGCTTGTTTTTTAATGCATCCATTAATCTTAAATTTTTTGACGGTTTTTTGCAAAAAAATGCACTATCTCCCATCCTGATATTTTATGTTGCTTATCTTAAATTTTATTTATCTTAATAAATTAACTAAATATTGAAAAATATTTATTGTATCACATTATATCATTAAAATTTATGTTAACAAACTAAGCATTTTTAATATAAAATGGTGTGTTTTTAAAGGTTTTAGCTCTTGTAAATTGTATCTTAATATTTATTATACTTATAACAACTCCCTCGCCAAAGTTTGCAATTATATATTATATTGCTTACAACACTTTGAAATAAAAAAAAACTATATCTTACGTTCTCGCTCCTTAAAACCTCGCTAGCATCGTAGGGTCCTACGTTGTATTTTTAATTTAAACCTAGGCTCTTTTACACTTTTTTTTGTTCATTTTTATATTGGTTGCTTTAATTTATTAACAATTAGATCTGCAATTTTGGTTCCAATGGGATATCATTCGCACAAGTTCTTATTTATTTTGTCCGAGTCCCAACGGTCTACTTTAAAATATTTGATTGTTACTTTCAAACAAATTTTAATAGCATGAGTCGACCACATCACTGGTAGAGAGTGACATATAGAGTTTCTTATTAATAAATTTTGAAAAAAGATGCCTGTATATGAACCATAGCTTCTGCTAATTGTATTTATGTTACTCTACTGCCAATTGGTTACAAAGTACCGTTGCTTACATGCTGGTGAGCTATGAGATAGTCATGAGGGGGTAGGGGAGACCATGACCCTGAGAGCACGCACGTTCATTTGGTGGTGGGGTGAATCTCGAAGGAATGCGGGGGGGGGGGCAGGATGGTGGAGGCCATTTTCACTTTAAATGATATCTTTCAGAAAAAGAACATGGTCCTAAACACTTTGTCGTGCAATAATAGTATACTAATCTCTTTGTCTTCAACCATGCATGGGCCATCGCCCCGTGAGCTGCCAACTGGCCAAAGGCCGACCCCCGACATTCACCACTGACATTTTCTAACCTCACCGTCTTTTATATGAGATGGTCCTCATCTTTGAGTCTAAAGGTCTCTCACAAAGAATTCAAGCATATTTAAATCTCTAATCCCTTTTATAAAAATTCCATTAAATAAATTTGAAATTTTAAATACTAAAACTGAACTTAAAGTGCTGGTCGGTTCATCATATTATAATAGTTGTAATATTTTTAAATTAATGCTCTTTTAAACTATGCAGATATAGTTTGTTAATTTTTCTTAGCTTCCTAGTTCCGTATATGAGGTTAGATGCATCAATACTCATCTCTGGTCTCAAGGTTTCCCTAAGAGGAGTTATACAGATCTTATGAAAGCCTTTTTAAACATAAAAAAGAAAAATTCTTTTTTTAAGAAGATTGGCATCATAATTTTTTTAAATTTTAAAAACTGAACTTTTAAATTGATTGAGTGATTATGACTTCATCTACTTGTTATAAAAAACTAACAATGTACTGCTCATCTGGCCTAATTTTGAAATCTGATCTTCAAGATTGTATGAAAAATTCATTTAATTTTTATTTAAAAGCCCTTCATTATGTAAAATTTGTTTCAAATCCTGATAGATGCGATTTAAGATTTGGGGGGATAGGGGGATATATTGGGCCATTTACGAAATGTGGGAATAGGGGGATATATTGGGCCTGCAGGGGGAAATTTTTTATTAGTGTTTAATACCTTCGTACGTTTATTTATTTATTCCCCAAAGAGACAAAGAATTAAATTATGAATATATAAAAAGTTATCGATACAATACGCGTTGTGTACGCGTATACAGAATTCAATGATGCGTGTTGATAAATAATAATATTTTTTGGGGAAAGAAATAACAAACACGTACAAGCGCGGGGGGAGGAAAAGTAACATACACGTAGAAATTAAATGGAAAGGAAAGGAGGTATACCACAGTATACTACATATGCAAAGTCACTTTTTCAACCCGAACCCGACCCGACGCGAAATCATTTTAAATTTTCTACCCGGACCCGACCCCACCCGAAATCATTTTAAATTTTCTACCCGGACCCGACCCGACCGGAATTATTTTCAAATTTTCTACCCGAACCCGACCCGACCGGAAAGCATTTTAAAAACTTCAACCCGAATCTGACCCGACCCGAAAAATTATTAAAACAAATTACTTTTGAGCGCGAAAATTGCTGTGTGTAAAATTAAATAGACAATAAGCCATGATGATTTTTTCTTTAAAGGGGATGGTGAAAAAAAACTCATATTTATTTAACTATATTTAGTTTCCTAATATCAATTAAACTGCTCATATGTTATAGATTTGAGACAACTATATAACATCCATTTATTGTTATTATGAAACCATTATTATATAGCTGATTATAATCAGTATAGTAAATATGATGAATTTATAGTGACTGTTCAAATGTTTTAAGTTTGAAGTGCAATTGAAGATAAATTCATTTGATATGAAACTTAAAAATAATTATAAGTAGTTATAAAAAAAATATTATATAATTATAAATTTGCAAATGAAACATTTAAAAAATTATAACTTACTTTTAAGTTGGCTTTTGAATATGTATTAAATGTAATTTAAATTAACGATGAGGATTAGCTAAAACTTCACGGTTAACACTAAAAAAATTTAAAATATAACTTTATTGAAATAATTTACCTTTTAATAGTCAAATTAAAAACAGGAGTAATTTATGTAATTTGAATTAGTGATGAGAATTAGCTAGCATTTCAGAATTCGGAGTTTTAAAATTTAAAAAAAGAGGAAGAGAAATAAATAAATGATCCAAAAAATTAGTTGTACATTTCGATATTTAAAAACACTCTTTGCTTAGCAATTAACATTAAAATAGGTCTCGCGTGTTTTTTACAATGTATAAACCTTGTACCCGACTCTATAAATTTGACCTAACCCGAAATCATTTTCAAATTTTCTACCCGAACCCTACCCGACCCGGGTCGGGTCGGGTCACCCGTGCAGTTCTCTAGTACTACACTACACCTCCCATCGAGAAGTCGAAGACTTAATGTACTTTTGATAAAGGTCTAGGAGTTCAGTGTAAGTGCAACTTTCTTTTATCTAGAGGTCGAGGCGGCCTATTTAATCTTTTACAATCAAAGTCAGAACATTCTATAGATACGATTAAAATTTTGATCAGTTGTTCAGCCTACATAAATTCAAACATCTGGCATCTAGTGCCAGCTCTGGCCTTTGCCCACACGACTGAATTATGTGTAAATCAGCGATAAAAAGGGTACGTCATGGCTAACGGATTTTTTTTCCAGCTCTGTGACTCACCAGGCGACAGCCTCAAAAAGAATTATAATTAATCTATATTGAATTATCACAAAGGCTATCATTTTACTTTTAATACCTTGATTGTAAGTTGCCATTTTAAAAATTATAATTTCTTGCGCCTGCGCAGACCGCCAAATAATAGTAAAAGAAAACGCGTTGGGGGTTGAATATTAGTTAACTAACAACATAATTTTCATATAATTTATATATGTATATAATTCAAGTGTGTTTGTTCGCTAAATTTATAATTTATATATTGTGTAATTTGAGTGTGTTTGTTCGCTATATTCTATCTTACCAATGTATAATTTTGGCCTTGAGAATTACTGAGGGTTGGTTCTGAATAAATGGCATATCTATTTGAATCATCTGTTTTCGGTAGATATCATATCCTTGAGCGTTTTTTCTTGTTTTTATTTAGTTGACGAGGAGAGTTTCTTCTCTTCGTCCCATTTTTTATATTTTTGTTTGCTGACTTCTTTTTTGTTTTTGGTGAATTTAAGCATTTTTCTTTCATTCGTTGTATTGCCATTTGTTTTCGGATTACTCTGTTGTTAATTTTATCGCGCCATAAATCATTGTCGTTCCAAAAATCTTTACGATCCATCTTTAAAGAGGAATTCTTAGCATTTACCTCCATACATGAGGAACTAGTCTCATTATTTGAAACCTTTACCTCATCTGAAATTAAGGAGACACCTGCTGCCTTAACAATTATAAACGCTCGGACCCAATTTTATTTATAGCTTTTATCACTAATATAATCCTTATTGCAGTAAACAAAATTAACTTTATTATTTTTACAAATTCCCCAATAATTAATTAAGGGGCCATTTTTTCTTATCCAAGGTTGTCGCGGTTTGGTTGGTTGCCATGTGTTCGGAATATTGAGGAATTGTTTTCCTTCTTCGTCCCCTTGTTAATTAGAGGAAGGATCTGTTTTTCAAATAAAGATCAGCGTAATAGTGGGTGGGTATTTGCTTGTTTGCCCAATTTTGGTAATATTGAGGAATGCCCTAATATTTTCATGGCGTGGGTGCTTTTTTCTGACACCATTTATCATGTTACGCGCGGATTTAAAAGATCCGCGGAAACACGATTTAAGGATTAAATCGTTAAGGGGGATATATTAGGCCGGCAGGGGGAAAGGTAAAGACTCAACCGCAAACGCAACAATATAATTTATTTTTTTTATTTACATCTTTGTTAATAAAAGAACTAAGGAATTAAAGAATGAAAATATAAAAAGTTATCGCTACAGTACGCGTTGTGTACACGTATATAAAATTCAATGATGCGTGTTGATAAATAATAATATATGAGGAAAAGAAATAACAAACATATACAAGCGCGTGGGGGGGGGGGAAAGTAACACACACGTAGAAATTAAATGGAAAGGAAAAAAGGTATACCACACTATACCACAATTAGCTTCAAACCCCACGCTAAGTCGTGAGAATCTGCCTTAATTTAAATCCATTTAAAGTTTAAATTTTAAGCTAACAACTCAAATCACTGACTCGTTGTCCAAACATTGGACTAATATGGATTATGAATAGTCAAAAAATATCATTTATATTTAAACTGGAATTAATTTATTTTTGCTAAAATTATACATTTAAATACTAAGTATATAAGCCAGTTTAAAACAAATTCTTCCCACCATTCCGATGTAAGCAATATAGCATTTCACTTTTATAAACCATTAGAAGGCATATACAAATAACTTTATCTCACTGTTACTAATATATATTAACAAATGTTGAAATTGAAGTCGTTAAAAAACACTCCAAATCATGCCATCTCCGTGTCCTTATTATAATTAACAACATAACTCGCTAAACTATTACATAGACTACTATTAGTTGTATACACCTACTATATATAATATTTAATTAAACCAGGGCCTTCGGCCCTGGTGGAAAGAGACAGGGGGGAAGGGGGGGGGGGGAGGAAAGGGGGAACGAAACTCATCTATACTCCGTATAAACGTAGCATATTTGGTATGCAATTTATGGGCGAGAAAGATGGGAAGGGACGAGAATGCCTAGGGGGGAGTATAATAGCAAAATGCTGAGTTATTTATTTATACAAAGATTTAAAAAGCTAAATTTTTGTAAAGCCTGCTATAAAACATTTAATAATACTTTTTATTAAGGAATAGATTTTCTTTCATTTATTCTTATTTATCAACTTCTAAATTAATTAAAATGACGAAAGGAACGCAAATAGAGGGTATGACCTTGGAAAAGGCATAGTCATCTTTCCAAAACGTACAACTTTCAATTTAGAGTTTTTTGATACTGTATAAATTTAAACAGTTTGGTGTAGGCGACCCATAATTTGAATTATGACTATAAACTCTATTCAAATCATGCGCATATGTATAGTATAAACAAGATATAAAAAAAAATAAAAAAAAATTTTCAATCAGACCTTGGCCACTGGTCATTTTCCATTGGTAAAACAAACAAATAGCCTGTAATTAAAATATAGGAAAAAATGCGATACACACTTTGGCCAGTGGTCATTTTTTCTAATGGTCAGCAGACAGCCAAATAACTAGCCTATAATTATAATCTAGAAAAATAAATCGATTTTTATCTCACTGGTCATTTTTTCCATTGGTCAGTAGCCAGCAGACTGCCAAATACTGACCAATAATTATAATCTAGAGAATAAAATTTGATTTTAATCGCACTTTGGCCAGTGGTCATTTATTTTATTGGTCAATAGGCAGCAAACGGCCAAATAGCCTATATTTAAAATATAGAAAAAAAAATTATACACTTTGATCAATGGTAATTTTTTTCATTGGTCAGAAGCCAGGAGACGGTTAAAAAGGATATAATTACATAAGAGACGAAAAAAAAATTTCGATTCGCAATTTGGCCAATGGTCATTTTTTTCATTGGTCAGTAGCCAGGACACGGTCAAAAAGTCACATTATTAATAGTATTAACAAGAACAATCAATTAATTAAAAAAAATTAGCCCTCTCCGGGACCACTCCAGTAGAAGAATAGGCCTTTGTAGGGGGGGGGCACAGTGACCCATATCAGTAGAGGCATAGGCCCTTGTAGGGGGGGGCATAGGACAATTATCAATGTTAACCTAATACAGCAATTCAAAAAACGAGAAAAAAAATTCGATTCACAATTTGGCCAATGGTCATTTTTTCATTGGTCAATAGTTAGGACACGGTCAAAAAGTCATATTATCAATGGTATTAACAAGAACAATATAAATAAAAAGACAAATAAAAAATTTGCCCTCTCCGGGATTCGAACCAGCAATTAAGATACATGTTGGACGGACAACGGACGGACAACAAAATGCGAACCCATAAATTGCATAACAATTAATACAAAAGAGACAAAAAAAATTTAATTCACACTTTGGCCAATGGTCAGTTTATTCATTGGTCAGTAGCTAGCGGACGGCCAAAAAGTCATATTATCAATGGTATTAACAAGAACAATGTATTAATTAAATTTTTTTTTGTCCTCTCTGGATTCGAACCAGCAATCAAGATACATGTTGGACAGACGGACGGACGGACAGACAACAAAAAGCGAGCCCATAAATTGCATAGTTGAAATATACTCACTTTGTACACTTGTTAAGGCAAATTAGTTTTTTGCTTTTAGATTTGAACTTTTATACTCTTATCTATATATATAAAGTGAAGTGTATATATGTATGTAAGGGCTAATCTCTGAAACTACCGGTCCGATTCGCGCGAAAATTTACCCCTAGGTTCCCAGGGCGGCCAGGGGTAAAATAGCTTTTTCAGATTTCTAAAATTCCTTTTAATTTTCGAGATATTAGGTTTTATACGTTTTGACGTTCAATAAAATGTCAATCAAACGCACCTCCTCGCGTTCGTCGAAAATTTGAATATACAGACAGTTCTGTAGTAAAAGTGTATCACTTATAGTAGTTTGTAGTAAAACGTAATCTTTTCTTAACAACATAAAATTTATGAATTATATTTCTTAAACGTCATCTTTTCTTAACGGTGACAATATAAAATTTATGAATTAAATTTCTTAAACGTCATCTTTTCTTAACGGTGACAAGACAACATAAAATTTATGAATTAAATTTCTTAAACGTCATCTTTTCTTAACGGTGACAACATAAACTTTATGAATTAACCTGAAATAAATAAAATTATAGATTATTTGAGAAAATATATAGGTGAAGAAGATGAATTTTTCTCATTATCATTAAATGAGATATTTTAAATGAGAAAGTTGAAAGTATATATAATTTAAATGTAATATAAAATAGTCCAACGTTGATTATTTTGAGTAAATGCTATTTATAAATAAATGTCATTATTTATCTATCATTAATTTTTATTAAATGAGATATTTAAATGAGAATAAATTCTGAAAGTACCGGCCCGATTCGCGCGAAACTTTACCCGTAGGTTCTCAGGGCGGCCAGGTGTAAAATAGTTTTTTCAGATTGCTAAAATTCCTTTTAGTTTTAAAAATATCGGACATTTCTCGGCCTTTTGGTTTTAAAAAAGGGCTAAATTCTGAAACTTCAGATCCGATTCGAGCGAAAATTTAGCCGTAGATGCCCAGATAGGCCAGGGGTAAAATAGCTTTTTCAGATTCCTAAAATACCTTTTTGTTTTAAAAATATCTGACATTTCCCGTCCAGTTTCATTTATAGCAGCATATACAATAATGACGTCATACATACAAAGCTGAAGTTTTCTCGAATTAGATATTTAAAAGTATAATAAAAATGTTACAGTATACGGTTAAAATTATTGGGGTTTAACAGACTATTTAAATTAAATAATAAAATTTAAATTATGCAGTTTTTGTCATTATTATCACGTGGTCGATCATAGAAGCATATTTTTAATAATTATCCATCCTTCAATTAATTATTTTATTATATTAAAGAAAATTGTATTTCAAATAAATCAGCTAACTAGAAAAATAAAATAATGGTATTATTGTATAATAAGTAACAGCATTAATAAGCAATTTTTTCAAAAACATTTAATTTTAGTCGGATTTGATGACTAAAACAGAATTTGCATTTGGTTTGTCTTATTATATAAATATGTACTAAAAATAGTGGGTTCATAAAATCATTCGGACCTTTCACATTATAAATTATTTCATATATGACCCCATTTTAGATAAGTCTTATTAATAGCTTATACTTATTTAACCACTTAAGGACTGAGCCAAAGCAACGCTTGGCCGGGCACAGCTAGTCTATATATATAAAGTAAAGTGTATATATGTATATATGTATGTAAGGGCTAATCTCTGAAACTACCGGCCCGATTCGCGCGAAAATTTACCCCTAGGTTCCCAGGGCGGCCAGGGGTAAAATAGCTTTTTCAGATTCTTAAAATTCCTTTTAATTTTCGAGATATTGGGTTTTATACGTTTTGACGTTCAATAAAATGTCAATCAAACGCACCTCCTCGCGTTCGTCGAAAATTTGAATATACAGACAGTTCTGTAGTAAAAGTGTATCACTTATAGTATTTTGTAAAACGTAATCTTTTCTTAACGGTTTTATGAATTAAATTTCTTAAACGTCATCTTTTCTTAACGGTGACAAGACAACATCAAATTTATGAATTAAATTTCTTAAACGTCATCTTTTCTTAACGGTGACAACATAAAATTTATGAATTAAACCTGAAATAAATAAAATTATAGATTATTTGAGAAAATATATAGGTGAAGAAGATGAATTTTTCTCATTATCATTAAATGAGATATTTTAAATGAGAAAGATGAAAGTATTATATATAATTTAAATGTAATGAAAAATAATGCAACGTTGATTATTCTGAGTAAATGCTATTTATATATAAATGTCATTATTTATCTATTATTAATTTTTTATTACAGATTAGTTGCACATTTTATCACTTATACTCTGGCATGAAATTATAATTGTCTTATGCAAATGTCATTCTTTAGAAGGAAAAAAAAAATTCATAAAAGTTTTACATTTAAAATTAATTTAATTTTTTTTTTATAATTTAACAAATTTGATTTATTATTGCGTTATGTTGTATTCGTACGCGTTGCACTGTATACGGAAATAGAACAATAGAAGTAGACACTTAATAAAGACGTCATATGACGTCATACGGGATACTATAAAATGCGGCAATCACTTAATAAAATTGGCACTTAATAAAGACGTCATATGACGCCATACAGGATACTGTAAAATGCGGCAATCACTTAATAAAATGTCAATCATACGCAACTTCATGACATCATACAGTGATACTGCCAAATGCAAAAATATAAATAATCTTTCATATATAAAAAGGGCCCTGCCCCTCCTGGCCAGTAGACGGATTTGGAATTTCTGCATAAATTAAACTATCGATGTCTTCAGGACGTATTTTGTCGATGAACTAAATCAAACTGCCCCCTCCTAAATGGCGAAAAAAATTTATTTCAATACAAAAACCTTTAAAAATTAAAAAATTTAACGTTTTGCCCTTCCCCCCTAATTGAACTTTTGAACGTTTTGCCCCCCTCCCTAATTCAAAATCTTAATACGCCAATGGCTATGTATATAACATTAATTACAGACTTTATTTGTATTCCATTCTTATTTTGACCCATGCACTTATAGTATTTTCTAGAAATAAGTTGACCCAAATTCTTTCATATATTTCCTATTGATATGTACCAATTATTTAGCCAAATAAGAACTAAGCCAAAGCAACGCTTGGCCGGGCACAGCTAGTATCTACATAAAAAGATTACTTAAGTTATGTCTAAAATTTGAATTTCCATTTTAAAAATAAATATATTATTACGTTTAATATCTTTTAATTGCTATGCAATTTATGGGCTCGTTTTTTGGTGGTCCGTCCGTCCGTCCGTCCATTGTCCGTCCATCCCTATCTATTTGCATTGGGTATATTAGGTTATCGATTTTTTAAATTAATGCATGAGAAAGAGGTGCCCCACCCCTCATCTCTATCTCCCTCGCTGTGTTATTTTTTAAATTAAGAGGTGCCCCACCCCTCATCTCTATCTCCCTCACTTTCGGGCGGGGTCGGGTTTTAATTGTGACGTTAAATTAAGCATAAGTATATCTATTCGTTTTTGAATTGGGTAACATTGATATTAATTGCTATAATTACCCTATGCCCTCCACTACAAGGGTTTGGGTTAGAATCTCGGAGTTTTTTTAGACTCTTATGATTGTTCTTGTTACTACCATTGATAATAAGACTTTTTGGCCGTCTGCTGGCTGCTGACCAATGAAAAAAATGACCATTGGCCAAAATGTGAATCCAAGTTTCTTTTTTCTTTTTTTTGACTATTATGATTGTTCCTGTTACTACCATTGCTAATACGACTTTTCGGCCGTCCACTGGCTGCTGACCAAAGAAAAAATGACCATTGGCCAAAATGTAAATCCAAGTTTATTTTTTCGTTTTTTTTTTGACTATTATGATTGTTCCTGCTACTACCATTGCTATTATGACTTTTTGGCCGTCTGCTGGCTGCTGACCAATAAAAAAATGACCATTGGCCAAAATGTGAATCCAAGTTTTTTTTTTGTTTTTTTTGATTATTATGATTGTTCCTGTTACTACCATAGCTTTTATGACTTTTTGGCCGTCCGCTGGCTGCTGACCGATGGAAAAAATGACCATTGGCCAAAATGTGATTTTAAGTTTTTTTTTCGTTTTAGTTTTGACTATTACGATTGTTCTTGTTACTATCATTGATAACAAGACTTTTTGGCCGTCCGCTGGCTGCTGACCAATGAAAAAAATGACCATTGGCCAAAATGTGAATCCGAGTTTATTTTTGACTATTATGATTATTCCTGTTACTACCATTGCTATTATGACTTTTTGGCCGTCCGCTGGATCCTGATCGATGGAAAAAATGACCATTGGCCAAAATGTGAATCGAAATTATTTTTTTCGTTTTTTTTTGACTATTATGATTGTTCCTGTTCCTACCATTGCTATTATGACTTTTTGGCCGTCCGCTGGCTGCTGACCAATGGAATAAAATGACCATTGACCAAAATGTGATTTGAAAATTTTTTTTTCGTTTTATATTGACTATTATGAATTTATATCCACTTTTATAGTGTCCTGGCTGCTGACCAATGGAATAAAATGACCATTGGCCAAAATGTGATTCGAAAATTTTTTTTTTTCGTTTTTTTTTACACTTATAAATTTATATCCATTTTTACCGTGTTCTGGCTGCTGACCGATGGAAAAAAATGACCATTGGCCAAAGTGAGCATCAAATTTTTTTTTCCGTTTTTTTGGCTATCATTGACTTATAGAGTATCTGTTGGTACTGACCAATGGAGAAAAAATGACCATTTGCCAAATTTTTGATTTTTTTTTAAAAATTGTTCAAATTCAACAAAAATTTCTCCCAACAATTCTAAAAATTCTTAACATTGTGATGTTTTATAATATTTGTTAGACCCATAATCACTAAAGGCCGGAAAAACTAATGTAATACGCAACTAGATGCAAACACTAAATCTAACCCTAACCCTTGCCTATATTACATTTTGCCTATATTACATTTTGCCTATAAATGGAAAATTTGTATAAATAATTAATTAATCATTAGGCATTTAATACCCCCTATAGGCATTCTCGCCCCTTCCCACCTTTCTCGCCCATAAATTGCATAGCAAATATGATACATTTATACGAAGTAAAGATGAGTCGTCCCCCCTTCCCTTCTCCCCTCCCCTTCTCCCCTTCCCTTCTCCCCTCCCCCTTCCCACGAGGGCCGAAGGCCCGAGTTTTTTTTAATAACTTTTTGAATTTAAAAGGAATAAAATTTATTTTTTTGTAGTCCATCAAACGGATAAAGATTAAATGTATATAAATATTAAACAAATTTTAAAAATAATCATTAATCCCTTTCTAGATCAAATCGTTTAACTTTCACCATGGTCAAACCATTTGTCTACGTGCTCCTGTTAACTTTTAACATCCCCTACAAAGCTGAGCCGGAACTGAATACATCGCATGGTATATTATTTAATATAAATAATATATTTAAAATAATTTCATCATATTATATCCTCAAAACTGCTTATTTTAAAGAAATTAAACTTTATATAATCAATAATTTTCAATCCGTTTATATAAATTTCATTGTATAAATACGGTGGATTTGGATTGATAGCGTAGGTAGAGGGAAATGGAACGCAATATTTCGGACACTTATAGTCCATCTTCAGGAAAAAAAAAAAAAAAAAAAAAGGAGAAGATGAAGTCTCAAAAAATAAAAATGAAGTAAAGTGATTATAACAACGATGATATAGATACAAAAAAAAAAAATTACAAAAACTGGTTATAGCGAGAAATTAACAATAGCGATTGTAGGGATGGATGTTTTTTTATAAGAATAGAGTAGATACATATGGAGATAGGAAAAAGGTGCGAAAAAAGTAAATAGCTAAATAATAAGAGAAAAGGGGGGAACAGAGTTATTTAATATATAAATATAATAACTGTGCTTAACAAATTATAGTTTTGAGTATTGAACGGGTAGGTAGACATAGTGAATAATATAAAAATATGTGTGGATGTATGGGCTTGTGGTAATGAAATTGGATGGTCGTTGATTTTGTTTGTTTGTTTTTTGGGCTTGACGCGGTCGATTAAAAGGCTTTCTACGAAATTCCTTTGTTGTATCACGCTATGTGAATGGCAGTCGAGTTATCCAATCTGCCATGTTGAATCTTTAACGATAGTTAGGCTTAGGGTAAGGCGGAGTAGGTCGCGCATTTATGGAGCTTTGTGTCAGTGTTCTTTTTTGTTGTTGTTGTTGTCCCTCCAAGTCTAAAAATTGATGGTAATCGACACAGGAGAATATATTAATTAAAATTAGAGTATTATCTGTTATGATATTATAAAGGTAGGTGAGGATGGGTGTGCTTGTAGCTTCGAAATTGGCCGGGTTGGTCGTTGATTTTCGGCTTGAGGCGATCGATCAGGACGCTTTCTACGAATTTCCTTTCTTGGTTGAATCGTGCTTTGTAAAGAACGGTCGGGTTGTCCCAATCAATGCAGCATTGATTGGGACAACGCATTGATTGGGACAACCCGACCGTTCTTTACAAAGCACGATTCAACCAAGAAAGGAAATTCGTAGAAAGCGTCCTGATCGATCGCCTCAAGCCGAAAATCAACGACCAACCCGGCCAATTTCGAAGCTACAAGCACACCCATCCTCACCTACCTTTATAATATCATAACAGATAATACTCTAATTTTAATTAATATATTCTCCTGTGTCGATTACCATCAATTTTTAGACTTGGAGGGACAACAACAACAACAAAAAAGAACACTGACACAAAGCTCCATAAATGCGCGACCTACTCCGCCTTACCCTAAGCCTAACTATCGTTAAAGATTCAACATGGCAGATTGGATAACTCGACTGCCATTCACATAGCGTGATACAACAAAGGAATTTCGTAGAAAGCCTTTTAATCGACCGCGTCAAGCCCAAAAAACAAACAAACAAAATCAACGACCATCCAATTTCATTACCACAAGCCCATACATCCACACATATTTTTATATTATTCACTATGTCTACCTACCCGTTCAATACTCAAAACTATAATTTGTTAAGCACAGTTATTATATTTATATATTAAATAACTCTGTTCCCCCCTTTTCTCTTATTATTTAGCTATTTACTTTTTTCGCACCTTTTTCCTATCTCCATATGTATCTACTCTATTCTTATAAAAAAACATCCATCCCTACAATCGCTATTGTTAATTTCTCGCTATAACCAGTTTTTGTAATTTTTTTTTTTTGTATCTATATCATCGTTGTTATAATCACTTTACTTCATTTTTATTTTTTGAGACTTCATCTTCTCCTTTTTTTTTTTTTTTTTTTTTCCTGAAGATGGACTATAAGTGTCCGAAATATTGCGTTCCATTTCCCTCTACCTACGCTATCAATCCAAATCCACCGTATTTATACATAGAAATTTAAATTAAACTTTAATATTGTACAACAACAGATTTGGTAGGTCTTCCTAGTGGTGACTTATGCAGGGAATACTATGAAAGAGTTTGCAGAGATTGGGCTAGATATAACTATGACGCCATTAAATCTTTCAACCAATACCGAAATGTCAGAAGAATTACAATGGCTCATATTTGGGAAAACGAAATAGCTGACTCACTGATAGATATGCTAAGTATTTATTTATGATAAAAGATATTCTAATTGGTATAAACAATAGTATTAGTTTTAAATAATTATTTTCAAAATATAAAAATGTATATAACTTTAATTAGAGCGTGAAATTGGCGCGGACGATAGCGTGGCGGTAATTGAGACCAAAGTAGCCTACAACACATGTTTAGGCATCCAACTAATCAAAAAGCATTTTGACCCAAACACTCTGCTGCGACTTATTAAAAGATTTCAAATTGACGTCACTTCAACGGAACCAAGATTGGAATTAAATAGGATTTTGAGGGATTTGGCAGCAAATTTTGACTTCTCGACAATAGTTTATACTGGATTAAGCAATAGAAAAAATTCAGACAAATTGAGTCCACATCTATATCCACTACTCTTGATTTTCACTAAGAAAATCAAGCCATTTTATAAATCCTTTATGAAACGCGCATTAGTCCGTTTAGATAAGTTGTTTAATGGCGCTAGAATAGTTGACGATGGGGAAAAGGAAACTTTATTTTTGTACGGAGGCAGCGGAAACCAGTCTTTGAATCGTACCATTGATGATATCGTACGTAGTGTGTTGAGCATAGATGAAGAAGCACACAATGTAAGTCGTATAACCTATACATGACGTAAGTGATATTTATTGTAAAAATATTTTATATTATCAATTCTGGTAAATATATACAGAATGCGAGAGAGAGAATTGTATATGAAACGTTACCCATATCTTACCTGCAAGCCAAATATAGTTTTGTAAGTATATTTTATAATTTTTATTACAATATTAAAAACTTATAATGATGTCAACTATTTTTAAACATTTAGCTTGATTGGATTCCTTATTTCAGTTCCGCTTTCGAGGCCCAAAATTTAACATTCAACGAGGACAGCAATATAACAGTTTGCGAGGTCCAATATATGAAAATATGGAACGATTTAATTTTAAGAAAACTTCAATCTTCACAAGGAATTATGTAATCCATCAATATTTAATTATAAATTTTCTGATAAATTCAGATTAAAGGTGATCCAATGTCCCACTCTATAAAGAATCTTACACTTCCTAAGCTGCGCCGATAGATAAAATTATAATTCAGTTTGTCATATTTGTAAATTTTTGCCTAAACCGGTTTTCTAAGATAGAACGCTATGCGATGAAGTCAAAAACATAAATGAATTAAAATGTTAAAAGGCTTATATTTTTTTTTGAATTGATATGCTTTATTAAAAATAATATTAAAAATAGATTGGAATTAATGATAACTCGGGCCTTCGGCCCTCGTGGGAAGGGGGAGAAGGGAAGGGGAAGGGGAAAAGGGGAAGGGAAAGGGGGACGACTCATCTGTACTTCGTATAAATGTATCATATTTGCTATGCAATTTATGGGCGAGAAAGGTGGGAATGGGCGAGAATGCCTATAGGGGGGTATTAAATGATAGGCAAAATGTAATATAGGCAAGGGTTATGGTTAGATTTAGTGTTTGCATCTAGTTGCGTATTACATTAGTTTTTATGACCTTTAGTGATTATGGGTCTAACAAACATTATATTATAAAACATCACAATGTTAAGAATTTGCAGAATTGTTGGGAGAAATTTTTTGTTGAATTTGAACAATTTTTAATTAAAAAAATCAAAAATCTAGCCAATGGTCATTTTTTCTCCATTGGTCAGTACCAACAGATACTCAATAAGTCAATGATAGCCAAAAAAACGGAAAAAAAAATTTTGATGCACATTTTGGCCAATAGTCATTTTTTTCCATTGGTCAGCAGCCAGGACACGGTAAAAGTGGATATAAATTCATAATAGTCATAAAAAACAAAAACAAAAATTTGAATCACATTTTGGCCAATGGTCATTTTATTCCATTGGTCAGCAGCCAGCGGACGGCCAAAAAGTCATAATAGCAATGGTAGGAACAGGAACAATCATAATAGTCAAAAAAAAAACGAAAAAAAATTTTCGAATCACATTTTGGCCAATGGTCATTTTTCCATCGGTGAGGAGCCAGCGGACGGCCAAAAATTCTTATTATCAATGATAGTAACAAGAACAATCATAAGAGTCAAAAAAAACTCCGGGATTCTAACCCAAAAACTAGTTAAATTGCATAGCAATTATAAGTAAACAACTTTTATTTATGTTTATTATATAACATTGGTCAGCAGCCAGCGGACGGCCAAAAAGTCATAATAGCAATGGTAGGAACAGGAACAATCATGATAGTAAAAAAAACGAAAAAAAAATTTCGATTCACATTTTGGTCAATGGTCATTTTTTCCATCGATCAGGAGCCAGCGGACGGCCAAGAATTCTTATTATCAATGATAGTAACAAGAACAATCATAAGAGTCAAAAAAAACTCCGGGATTCTAACTAAAAAACTAGAATTGTATAGCAATTAAAAGTAAACAACTTTTATTTATGTTTATTATATAACTAGTTAAATTGCATAGCAATTAAAAGTAAACAACTTTTATTTATTTTTATTATATAATAGATAATTTAACAAATCTTATATATAACACATCGAGAGATAGAGATGAGGGGTGGGGCACCTCTTATGCATTAATTTAAAAAATAACACAGCGAGGGAGATAGAGATGAGGGGTGGGGCACCTCTTTCTCATGCATTAATTTAAAAAAGCGATAATATACCCAATGCAAATAGATAGGGAGGATACAACGGACGGACGGACACCAAAAAACGAGCCCATAAATTGCATAGCAATTAAAAAGATACAAGAACGAAACATTTATAAAAAAATGATTAAAACACATTATCCGTTTTTTCATCTTCTTTAAGAATGGGCATTGAATCCATCAAAGAATAAAGAATGGATTTAGCAATCGCAATGGCAATTGATTGTCTTAGTAAAAAACTATTCGATATTTTAGAAGGGGGCGAGCGTTTGTTGAGTTCTTTAAAAAATTTAATGCGTTCTCCAAACGTCCCTGAGCACGACGAGACGATAGGAATAAAAATGGAGGTTTCCAATAAAGCTGAGTATTTTAAGGATTTACGATGCTCTGCCGATCCTAGGGGGTCGTGAGTATCGTTGGAGGGGGCAAACAGGTCAATACAGGTGTAGTCCCATTTTAAGAAAGGCCTTTGTCCCATGGGATAAGTGACAAACCGTCAGGACGCATCCGCCCTTCGAGAGAGGGATCTGACGGTTCAAGGATGGAAGGAACTTTTCCCCGTTTGAGGGCAGCTGTAAGCAGTGTATTTATTTTCGGTGCCTACTATACCGGCTTTTGTTAAATTTACAATGCAGAGGGTGACGCTCTTTCTCATCTACTAGTGAATTACAAAGCCGGCAGGGGTATGATGACGTGTATTTGCAGGCCCAAGCGGAGGGCTATGTTGAAGGATGGGGTAGGGTTCTCTTAAAACATTCCCGAAAATTTACTAGGGTAAGCTTCAAGCCATTCATAACCGGATTGGTCGAAAGCCAATGACCTAAGATTGCAATGCTGTTTGGCGTCGCATGTCGAGAGAAGGTAAGCAACGGACCAGCGACACCAAACTTGCATCCAAATTTTTTTGGGCATATGATTGTGGAATGTTAACTCCTAAATTGACATTCTCATTTTATATTAGAGATAAGGCTTGATTGATAGAGGGGTTGAGTTAGAAAGGGACTAGGTCGTTAATAGATTGTTTAAAAGAAAGGGAGGAGGAAATAAAGGCGGCTAAGGAAATCGCAGTTGGGGAGCGAATACCTAGACCGCCAGATTTTGTGGGAAGAGTGGCTTGAAGCCAAGTATTTGTGTTAAAAGAAATATTTAAAATTAATTCAAGTGTGGATTTAAAAAAGTGTTCATAATTGTGTAAAACATCTTTAAATAAAAAAGCTTGCGTGAACCAATTTTCAAAAAAAATATTCATTTAAATAGATATGATTTTGGGAGCGGAAGCAGATTAAAATTTTGCTAATGTTGTAAAAAAATTTTATAATGTAAAAGGAATGATGAGAGGGCATAGATTTAAAAATTTTAATATAGTTTTTAAAGAAGAAAGGTTTTTGTCTAAAACATTGTTGAGGCACTTAGAGCCCCCGATAGGTGTGCCTAAAACATACGTATTGTCTTTTTTAATTTTGGCAAAGTCAAAAAAACTTTAGGGTGAATATTATCCAAGTCAGAATATATTTCACTTTTAGAGGCGTTTAAACATAAGTTTAAAGTGGGGAAAAAAGCATGTATTACATCTAGTGCTTGGACTAGGTTGTCAGGGGTGCCAACAAGAGTGGCGTCATCTAGATACCAGACATTAAGGGTGAGTTTACAATGTTTGTTAATTTCGTTAATTAAATGATTTAGAGCCAATCAGAATAAAGGATGGGGGCCTAGGGGGTCAGCTTGTTGGATCCTTACTGCGGATTCAAGGAAGAATTCTCCAAATTTTAAAATCGAAGGACATCCCATACCCGTAGCTTAAAATGATATAGTTGGTGTATTGGGGAAATAGCTTGATAAAATCGTTAATGAAGGCTGTGCGGCGAATGCTATTGAAAGCATGTTTAAAATCCAGTTTTATCAAGGAGTCACCCAGAGGGAGGTGTTCCAGGGCTAAGTGTGCGGCATGGGTAGCTATCTCGCACCCTCCTTTGACCCCAAAGCCTAGTTGATGCGGAATTAAAGTAGGGGTCAATATAAGTTTGATCGCCGAACATATTAATTTAGAAATATTCTTCGAAAGACACCGCCGTTAGCGATAGGCCTGGCTGAATTGTCGGCCTCCCTTAAAGCTAAAAGCTTAGCTCCAAAGACTATGGGCGTTATCTCTTTAGGTATACTCCCATTGACTAAAAGGTTACAAAATTTGGTGAGTAAGTTTAGTAAGATTGAGGAGTTATTATTATATTAGCCTAACTCGCCTTGCCACACCTGACCCATATAATTTGTATAAACAAATTAACATCCTTCATTAAATCTAACATGCCTTTTTAATCAACTTGCAAATAATTTTAATTATCATAGAGATTTACAAAGATACGTGATTTGGTCTTTTCTGGATAAATTAATTCGCCATTTACCGGAACTATTTGATGACATCCTTATTGCTTACCATGCCGAAAGATTGAATCGAAGTCTAAAAAAACCCAATAAAAAAACGAAAGCTTACGAGTGTTTAAACGCAGTAGCTGAAACTCACGAATCAGCCCTTGCTCATATGTTCTTCACATTAAAGAATGACGAAGAATTAAATAACCAAGTATCTTTCATATATACTCTATATTAAATTCAACATTATTACCTCTTAAGTGTCCTTAAAATAATTAATGAGGATAAGGATTTAATTTAGTAAGTTCAAACTTTTTAATAAGCGTTATTAATTTCAGATAAACAAATATTTATTAATTGCAAACTTGATAAATTAAAGTTAGTAGTAAACAAATGAATCAAAATAGTAATTATTATAACATTTATTAATTAAGGTAATGGACCTGGTCACTAATATTCATCGGAAAATCCTATCTAACGTGGAATCTTTTGATTGGGGTCAAAGCGAATTGAAAACTACTCTAGTCAATATCGTAAAAGCTATAGATTAAATTTTTTAAATTACAAATATATTAATTTATTTATAAATTTATTTTACATTTTCACCTTATGTGAAACAAAGATATGCATGGGCGTTGCCTGCATTGGGATTAGAGGGGGGGGGCAATAATAATTTTGTGAGGGGCAATAATAGTTTGTGAGGGGCAAAATGGTCATTCTTTAAAATTTTAGCCATGATTTTAATAAATTTTAACATATTCTTGAATTTAGAGGAGGGCAACCGCACCTCCCTGCCCCCCCCCCCCCCCTTGGCTGCGCCCATAAAGGTGATTAAAATAATGGTGCTCTTATTTTTACCATCTCACTACTTTATTTATGATCCATTCAGATACAAAATGTATCATTTGCGTTTGAAACTTACTCTGTAAGAGAAGACAACGATATCCCAACTACCCACACTCCTCAAGTTCCCATATTTTTAACATACTTTATAATGGCAAAAATATTGACAAAATATTACTTTGCATTTGCACGCTTGCTATAAATGTATATTTCGTAGAATGAAGCTGAAAATTCGGATTTGATAGCAACAATTCTAAGAAATTTAAAAGCTTTCAGACAAAAATATCTTCGAGGAGGCCTAAATAATCATCAATGGTTGGTTTAATTACACATCATCAATGATTTTTGACCAATTTGGTCATATTTAAAAAATTGACAATTATAAGCTTTTACAAGATTAAAATTTTTTAAAACCAATCACCTTATATCTAATGTTACATACTTTTAAATTAAATCATAAATATGATGGGTTTTATATGTTACTTATATTTTATATAATTTATAAACCCCTTCTATATCCCTAGTTATATGCTAAAATTTATTTTAGGTATCTAGACAGTTTATTGGCTACCGAAACAATGGACGATCCCAACACTCATCGTATAAGTACAAGCAATAGCATAAATAAACTTCATATTAAGATTTTAATTAATTGTTAAAATGCAATTATTAAATAAAATAATTTTATAAGTTTTAACAATATTTATGCAATGATCATTGACGATTAATTTAATATAATAGCGATTAATAAGCTCACAATAGAAGGTATTCCTTTTAAAACGTAATAATTGTTATTGAGAAATGAGCGATATAATTAAAGATATTTATAAGTTTATTTGTTCAAAAATTTGGTTTGCTATTTTGAAATAGAGAAAGTAAAATATTTTAGAATCTAAACTTTAATAAACATCTTAATTTTACGAACTTTCTTTCATACCTCATTAGAGCCTATATAATCCAAAGAATTTTACAATAAAAGAATAATAAATGTTTAGCTAAATTAATGAGTAAGTCATTAATAATTATTAAGTTTCAAAATAAATTTAATAGTAATCTAAACATCTTTTTATTTTTAAAGCTTAAAAAGAAGATGTGTTGATATATATCTAGTAACGCTCTTACAAAATTTAATCTGTGCAGATGTAAATGGGGGGTGGGGGAGGGTATTATAAACAATGAGAGGAAAAAATACTCCCCCTATAGACATTGTGCTTAAGCTGATCTTTGAAAATAAATACACTAATAGCTTTTCCGCTTACAAATAAAAGTAGTAAAAGTGTTTAACGTAATGCTTATTAGTCACTAGTGTTGTAAAAACGGCTGGGTTTTGTTTGATCCCAGTCATTTTTACAACATTATTAGTCACTATTCCTTTATTTATCATTTCTTCTCAAACTTAATTACAAACAGAATACAAAATTTCTATATTTATATAAATAACTCGGGCCTTCGGCCCTCGTGGGAAGGGGGAGAAGGGAAGGGGAGTAGGGGAAGGGAAGAGGGGAAGGGGGAACTCTTCTATACTCCGTATAAACGTAGCATATTTGCTATGCAATTTATGGGCGAGAAAGGTGGGAAGGGGCGAGAATGCCTATAGGGGGTATTAGATGCAAAATAATTAGTTAATTAGTTATAGGCCCTTGTAGGGGAGGACATAGGGTAATTATCAATGTTAGCCAATTCAAAAACGAAAAAAAATTTCGATTTATTTGGCCAATGGTCATTTTTTTATTGGTCAGTAGCCAGCGGACGGTCAAAAATTCATATTATCATTGGTATTAACATGAACAAATATTAATTTAATTTAAAAAAATTAAAAAAAAAATTTGTCCCCTCCCTGACTTGAACCCCACACCTCCAGTTCACAGGCCGGCGCTATAACCACTATACCATGGTGGCTTTAAAATAGTAGAAGTTATTATGTTATTTATATAGATAATGAAATAATAAAGTTGTGTTTTATGTTTAGAAAATTAATATATTTCGTCGGTCAGTAGCCAGCGGACGGTCAAAAAGTCATATTATCAATGGTATTAACAAAAACAAAATATTAATTTAATGTAAAAAAAAAATTAAAAAAAAAAGTTTTTTTTTAGTTTTAAAAAAGGGCTAAATTCTTAAACTACCAGCCCGATTCGCTCGAAACTTTACCCGTAGGTGCCCAGGGCGGCCGGGGGTAAAATAACCTTTTCAGATTCCTAAAATACCTTTTCATTTTAAAAATATCGGACATTTCCCTGCCACACGTGCGGTGTAATATCTATGACACGTAGAAAAATTTTACTAATTATATAAACTTACGCGCGCCATCTAATAAAGTACAATTCGTGTTTGAGTTTAATAGTAGATTCAATTTAATTAGAAATAACGGGCTATGATTATACCTTTGAAGGAGGTTTCGAATTTTGTGTTAGTTTCTATCGATATATTTTATCGTAAATTAGAATCTAATACCTATATTATTTTTTTAAATATTACTTTTTAGGTTTTCTATGAAATCACAATCTAATTAAATGAAATATATTAACCCAATAAAAAAATATATAAGCATTTATAAGGTTAAAAATATATATTACATAGTTGGCTGTCTGTTAGACCATCTATAATAAATTTTTAGGTTATATATAAAATTTGGCCAATGGTCATTTTTTTTCATTGGTAAGCAGCCAGGACACGGTAAAAGTGGATATAAATTCATAAGTCAAAAAAAAACGAAAAAAAAAATTTTCGAATCACATTTTGGCCAATGGTCATTTTTTCCATTGGTCAGCAGCCAGGACACGGTAAAAGTGGATATAAACTTATAATAGTCAAAAAAAAACTAAAAAAAATTTTCGAATCACATTTTGGCCAATGGTCATTTTTTTCCATTGGTCAGCAGCCAGGACACGGTAAAAATGGATATAAATTCATAATAGTCAAAAAAAACTAAAAAAAAATTTTCGAATTACATTTTGGCCAATGGTCATTTTTTTCCATTGGTCAGCAGCCAGGACACGGTAAAAGTGGATATAAATTCATAATAGTCAAAAAAAACGAAAAAAAAAATTTCGAATCACATTTTGGCCAATGGTAATTTTTTTCCATTGGTCAGCAGCCAACGGACGGCCAAAAAGTCATAATAGCAATGGTAGTAACAGGAACAATCATAATAGTAAAAAAAAAACGAAAAAATAAACTCGGATTCACATTTTGGCCAATGGTCATTTTTTCATTGGTCAGCAGCCAGCGGACGGCCAAAAAGTCTTATTATCAATGATAGTAACAAGAACAATCATAAGAGTCAAAAAAAACTCCGGGATTCTAACCCCAAAACTAGTTAAATTGCATAGCAATAACCAAAATTTAAATATAGATATACTTATGCATTAATTTAACGTAGCAATTAAAACCCGACCCCGCCCGAAAGCGAGGGAGATAGAGATGAGGGGTGGGGCACCTCTTGATAGAGATGAGGGGTGGGGCACCTCTTTCTCATGCATTAATTTAAAAAAGCGATAACCTAATATACCCAATGCAAATAGATAGGGAGGTAACGGACAACGGACAACGGACGGACGGACGGACGGACACCAAAAAACGAGCCCATAAATTGCATAGCAATTAATAATTATATTACTTAATCATTTATAGCGTTACCTATCGCATTGATTCGCTCACTCAACACAGACCCTGCTAAAAGGTATTAAAGTTAATGTTAATATAAAAATTTCCCTCCATATAAATAAAATTTAAAATTCCTTCTTTTGTCTTTCTTTTATACATATAGATTGGGCCAACTTGCATCTATAATTACTAGCGCAATTCGAAGTTTAATAAGATTTGAAGGTATAGATGTTTTATATTCAAAAACAATAATTATACATAACAAAGTTGTGCATGGTTATGCTTCCAAAAAATGATAACATGATTTTAAATTGCAGACTAAGAACTATATTTTTGATATGCTATTATTCATTTAGCCCATTACAAATGTACCTGTATGAAGTTTAATAAAATGTTAACGAAGATTTTGTATCATATAAAGGTAATGAATTGACATCGACAGTTTATATCAACTTTACACGGGCTCTTGGCGAAAGAATATACAATGGTCATTTGGATGAAAAGGTAAACAAATGCTTATATTAGATTTTCAAAATCAAAGCTGTGAGTAAACTTAATTTGGAAAAAGTTCTCTATAGTCTACACTCACTATGCAAAATATTATACCAGTAATTCGCATTATAATCGCGTGGTGGTCCCTAAAGGGAAAAGAGATGGGCACTGCTGTTTTAATCATTTTTCACTCATTAATAAATATTGCCGTACACCTCATGGCACCTTTGGGGTCATCAAAGACCGATAATGAAAATCATTATAAATAAATAGTCATTTATTGGAATTTTATATAGGAAATACACAGTCCATTAAAATGAAGTGTGTGGTTTAGGTAAAATCATCAAGTGTAGGATCTCAAATACAAAATTTTTTGACGTAAAATAGAATAAGTGTTACAAATAAAAGTGTAAAAACACTATTTTTATAAAGCGTCAGTTTTAGTCAAACGTTTGTTTCGCAACTTGCAATCATTTAATGTGACCCATCAAGTGAAAGGATAAATGTCTGTTCAACCCTTAAGCCTCCCTTAATTTTTTTACCTACGCTATGAATAATATAATCAAACCTTATTTAAACATACTATTTTTGAAGGTTGAATTTTAAGTATTGTTAAGCGTCTATTAATTGTTTTAGACAAACGAGCCAATCCAGAAAAATCTTATGCCTGTCTAGGTTCTTAATATGTAAAGCAAAATCACGCGATAGCTGTATCGCATATTTATTGATTAGTGTTAAATCTACAATATTAGTTAAAAATGTGCTGCCGCTAGACTTTGAAATTGATTTGGGCATATTCAAATTGAGCTGGACAACCATTAGATTCAATAATTTATGTTAATTGATACTTTTCTAAAACAAAGTTCATATTTTATTAGTATAGATTGCTAAAAAAAATTTAAAATTAAATAATTACAGTACTTTCTTGAAAACAACATTTATTTATATCTTAGGTTCTTGACAAACTGGTTTACTCGTTAATAAAAATGAACGGGTCACAGCAAGTCTTCAAATCTTTTACAGAAGTGAATACTACTTTTACAATTTAATCTATTTAAAGATTAGTTTTAATTTCAAATGAATCTCATTTTCATCGTATTTTTATTCTAATTATTACATAAAACAAAAGGGTACTTGCATGATTTCGGAAAAACATCTTGATGACTATTTGATTGGAAATTTTACTTACAAACAAACCCAATGGTGGGATTATCCTATAGGGTTAATTTATTTTAGTATAAACAAGAATTTAAAAATTTGTAGGATATCGAATGTCTTGAGTTTGGTAACCAGCCAAGATCCTAATCGCGTTTGCAATTATTACTTAAATCATTAAAAATTTATTTATGCCTCAAAATCTAATTGTTATACTTTACAATTTTGCATCAAACGTGTTTACCCTTATTTTCCTTTAAATCGAAATTATATAAAAATTATATTTTTATAATTATACTATGCTTTCAATAAATCATTTAATAAACTCGTCGTTTATTAACACAATGCCATTTTGATAAACCATAGATTGGTGCCTTCATTTATATACATTCATATTTGCACCAAAGCTAAATTCTACAAAATTTCGCTGTTAGATACATTACCTATTTTTAACTGTAACCTGACAACTAAAATATTACAACCTATAAATTGGTCAAAATAGCGCTAAATGAAAAGTTGCTTATTTTTGAAAAATGCAGTTTTTCGCTCAATTAATACATCTCGTTAATTATCTTCTTATTGTCATGTATTGTTAAATCCCACAGTCGTGGGGTCAGTTTTAAAAAAATTTCCTCCAGATCAGTAAGCGCCATATCCTGTAAAACATTCATAAGTTTATAGTAAAATAAAAAGTTTATTTAGGGACTCGACCTTTATTATAATACAATGAGAACCAATTTATTATTATAAATTAATCACATTTCTAAAGGTTTTTAAAAGTTATATGATTTTGTAATTAATGCGTCAAACTATTAAATAAATTTTTAAACCTAAAATATGTTTTATTAGTGTATTTTCAAGTTTCAAATTATTATGTGTCCGCCCCGGGCTGGGCCTCTATTTAAATTTGTAATAATTCGGCTCAAAGCGGGTCTCTAATTTTTTAATTTAAAACTTCGGTCGTTCCAACGCATTAATTTGAGTCCTCACAAATATATTACTTAAGCCGCACATATGCCTTAGGTATATTTGTTTTCTCAAGCACAACCATTAAATCGCGAGGGATCGTGTCATAAGCTTTCTCCTATTCTATAAAGACTTAATGAAGGCTTCTTGTTACATAGTTATCCATCATGTCTTAGTGCGAAGAACGGGTCGATTGTGAATTTGTCGAAACAAATCTAAATTGGTTAGCTGATATTTCCACCCAGCTATTCAGCCTTGTTACTAAGATCCTTTCCATTCAAGGAGTGGCATAGCTTGAAACCTCTTTAGTTGCCAGTGTCCTGAGGGTCTCCTTTATCTTTTAATAAGGGCATAATCGTGCTTGCTTTCTATTATTAAGGAATTCGCTCCTTTACCAAAATTTTATTACCGAGGTCGGTCATGGTCATGACTCCTTCTTCAGGGCATCCGAGCAATGCTTCTATATGTATTATCTGGCCTATTAGTTTTTCCTTTTTACATTTTGTTCATTAGTGTCCTAACTTCATCCTCCTGAAAGAGATCGACATACTTATGTTCGGCTCATTTTCGGAATTGAAATCTTTGTCATTTGCGATATTAATAAATTTTTTAAAATATCCTTCTCATCACTTCCTTCATCTTGAATAAAGTTTGACTGACCCTTCTCGTTTTTGACTATTTTAAGTACTCCGACATCGCGACTTTTCTTCGCCTTTATCTTAACCAATTTGTACATAACCTATCGCCCCCTTTGTGATATAGTTTGTTTGCCATCTCGGTGTACGCGGCATTCTTCGCGATTGCAACGGACTTTTTTACGGCCCTCTTTGCGTCCCTATACTCTTGATAATTCTTCAACTTTTTTGATTTATGCCCCCGTCTATATAGATTTTTCTTTCTTTCGATGAAATCTTTAACCGATTGATCCCACCACCATAGTTCCCTATTCATAACTTTGCATCCTTTAGTCTTTCCTAAAACACGAATCGCTGTTTCCATAATATTCTTAGATAGCGTCTCCCAATCGTCGTCTACGTCCCTTAGCAACTTCCTTGCACCCATGAGTGAGGAGGCTCTTTTAGATGGTATTCTTCGTTCGTCGCCGTATCCTTTAGCCTTTCATATCGAATTCGAGATTCATAGACCTTTCTTCTTTCGGGAAATACCCTTCTGTCAAGATCCAAAACAAGGGGACGATGTTGCTTGGCGATTTCTTCTCCTTTGCAATCTCTGCATAAGTCCTTTCGCCCTATAAGCAAATAGTCAATTTGACTAAAATGCTTCCCACTTCTATAGGTCGCAATAAGAACTTCGCGTTTTTGAAACTAGGTGTTAGCGATTGGGAGATGCGGTGCGCATCATATGTTGAGGACCCCCAAGCTTTCTGTTGTAAAGTATTGTTTGAAACTATCATGATTTTGAAGTTTATTTTTACAGCAGGTTTCAGATTTGTCTTTAACCCTAACTTTTTGCACACAGACTTTGGACTGTCGTAGATAGTGTTGATTATAAACTTTAATAAAGACTACATTTATTATAAGAGCGCATCTGCAAACATATTTCAATCATGTCAAGAATCTTAAAGTGTATAATTATTTTGTGGTTTCCATAGATTTGATTGACTGCTCATGCCATATGGTGCATATCGTTAACTGTGTATCAAATTTTCCTCCAGTTTGAAGAGAAAACTGGTGTATTTTAACCATTTAATTTTGCCCTATAACAGTCAATTTACCTTCCTCACTAGTTTATAAATAAAAAGAACGTCAATAAATAGATATTATACAAAATTTTGATGGCGCTAAATTATTAAACAAACTTTACTCGCAGTTTTTACATTTTTAATTTTTATGTATTGTGTAAATGATATTTATTTTAAAATGCTGGTTTTGATATCTACCTAATTCAATGTTAATTGCTATGCAATTTATGGGCTCGCTTTTTGTTGTCCGTTGTCCGTCCGTCCGTCCGTTCAACGTTCTTAATTGCTGGTTCGATACCCGGAGAAGGCAAATTTTTTTTTAAATTAAATCAATATATTCTTCTTGTTAATACCATTGATAATATGACTTTTTGACCGTGTCCTGGCTACTGACCAATGAAAAGAATGACCATTGGTCAAATTGTGAATCTAATTTTTTTTTTCGTTTTGTTGGTATATTAGGTTAACATTGATAATTACCCTATGCCCTTCCCGAGAAGGGCCTATGTCTCTACTGATATGGGTCCCTGTGCCCCCCCCCTACAAAAGCCTATGCCTCTACTGATGTGGGTTCAAATCCCGGCGAGGGCAAATTCTTCATTGCTGGTTCAAAACCCGAAGAGAACAAATTTTTATTTTTTTTTAAATTAATATATTGTTCATGTTAAAACCATTGATAATATGACTTTTTGACCGTGTCCTGGCTACTGACTAATGAAAAAAATGATCATTGGCCAAATTGTGATTCAAACTTTTTTTTTCTTTGTCTCTTATGTATTTGTATCCTTTTTGACCGTGTCCTGGCTGCTGATGAAAAAAATGACCATTGACAAAAGTGTAGCAATTTTTTTTTTCTATATATTAAATATAGGCTATTTGGCCGTTTGCTGGCTACTGACCAATAAAAAAATGATTACTGGCCAAAGTGAGATTAAATTTTTTTTCTAGCTTATAATTATTGGCCAGTATTTGGCGGTCTGCTGATTACTGACCAATGGAAAAAATGACCACTAGCTAAAATGAGATTAAAATCGGTTTTTTTTTTAGTTTATAATTATAGCCTAGTTAATTGGCTGTCTGCTAACCATTAGAAAAAATGACCACTGGTCAAAGTGATGGAAATAATGACCAATGGCCAAGGTCTGATCGAAAATGTTTTTCGTTTTTCTAATATCTTGTTTATATTATACATTTGCGCATCATTTGAATAGAATCTATACATAGTCATAATTTAGATTGTGGGTCGCCTACACCAAATTGATTAAATTGATAGAGTATCAAAAAAACTCGAAATTGAGAGTTGTACGTTTAGGAAGGATGACTATTAGCTTTTCCAAAGTTATACCCTTTATTTGCGTTTCTTTCGTCATTTTGATTAATTTAGAAGTTAATAAATAAAAATAAATGAAAGAAAACCTATTCCTCAAATAAAGTATTAATAAGTGTTTTATAACGGTTTTACAAAAATGTAACTTTTTAAATATTAGTTAAAATAATTAACTAATTATTTTGCATTTTATACCCCCCTATAGGCATTCTCGCCCCTTCCCACCTTTCTCGCCCATAAATTGCATAGCAAATATGCTACGTTTACACGGAGTATAGCTTAACCCTAGTTTAAAGGAAGATTTGGCAAGGTTACCCTTTCCCGTTACACAAAAACCTGACAATCCCTATAAAACATTTTTTTAAAATATTTATATTTATCTGATAATGTCCTTTTAAGGGCAAAATATTATAAATAGTAATTTATTTTAACACCTTTTAATATTCCCCTCCCCCCCCCCCCCCCCCCCCAAAAAAAAAATCCATATAAAATATAACAGTAGTATCAAAAGGGACAGTGGGTGATTTTTTAAAAAAGGGAGCAATGAGGCAATAACTGAAAAGGTTTGGGAACCACTGAATTTGATGTATTTATTAAATATACAGGGATATATTTATAATTAGAGCTGTTAAAAGTTCCTTTTAAAAAGGAACTTGCCAAGTTCCAGTTCCTTTGCCTAAAATGGAACTAGTTCCAGTTCCTAGTTCCTCATTTTAAAAAGGAACTAGTTCCAGTTCAGTTCCTTTGAAGTTCCTTTTTAAATTTTTTTTAAAATGTACAAACATCTTTTATTAATTCATAAAACAATATATTATATATTACAATTTATAAAAATCATCAGGTAATAAATGTTTATTTGATTTTAACAAAATATTATTTTCGAAATTGTCATCTAAAAGACATGTTCGCTTGTCTCCTAATAAAATATTTCCCAAGCTAAATAATCTTTCCACCGGGGCACTTGATGGTAGTGGCGTTATATTTAATAAATAATTTTTTTAAATGGGGAAAACTGTCTAAAATACTTAAATTTCGGTTATTAGAAAGCAAAAAACGTTCAATTGATTCATTCTTTTCATCATTTTTTGATTCAAAAAAATCCATTTCTGATGAACTAGGTCCGTTGAGATTTAGGAACAAACAAATTGATATCCTCTAAAATATTTGCTTTCATGTTCGCAGCGCATTCTTTGCGAATCCAATTCCAATTTGTTTTAAAAGCAGGATGGAGAATAGCCGCCGACAGATTTTCTTTGCTAAAAAGATCCAAAAATCTATTAATTAGCTAGACTAGACGTTATAAATAATATTAAACCTGTTATTAATGCCTTGAGTAATAGCATCTTTTAATGGGGTACACCATTTCAATGAGCCCATAGATTCAATTTTTATCAATATTTGAGTGATTGTTGGGGTATAATATGCAAGATACATGTTTTTGCCCTTCCAAAACTCAATTGCCTTTGCAACTGGTTCCATGACCTTTAAAAACCATTTTAAAATAATGCTAATGTTTAAATTAAAATAAAATTTTACATCGCAATATTCTGCAATAAAATCACATTCATCTGATGTGAACTTTTGAAGATTCAGCTTGTCACATACACTTTGTAACCCATCAAATTGTCCCTTTATAATAGAAGTTATGTGCCTCATCGAATTATATAAGGAATTCCATCTTGTAATTACAGGACATATAAAATAACAACCAAGTTGTTTTTTAATCAACTCAGCAGCATGAGTTGATCTACCTTGCAAGTTCCACAACTGCTGGCATTTGTGCACTACCAATGAGCATATTTTTTTATACTTTTCATGGGTATTTATGTATTTCGTCACATCAGTTGTAGCAATAAAATTCAACGTGTGGCAAGAACACCTTCTATGTGTAGGAAGAAAGTCATAATCCAAGTGATTATAATCAACCGACCTTCATCATTTAAAATGTGATCTATTTATATATATGCTCCACATCACTATTTTCTGATGAATTCTCAATAAAGGCAAATAACCTAAAGATGTTTGAGTTAGAATTGTAACTTATAATACCTAAATGCTTTAACAAAGTTGGTTGCATTATCGGTTATCGTGCATACATTTTTATTCTGTATTTCATATTCTTTGAATATTGAAATCAAAATCTTGCATAAAACATCAAAAGTATGTCTGCCCTCTAATCTTCTACAGGCCAAAATGGCAGTAACCCTTCTAAGAGTTTTGTCATCTATCCAATGAACTGTGACTCCTATAAATGAGCTAATAATTATAAAGAGACTCTTTAAATATAATTACCGGTTATATGCAGTCCAACAATCAGCAGTTATACAAACATGAGAAACTACAAGGAGTTTTTCTTTAATTAACTCTTTCATTTTCATTACATGGATGTTAATGTTTATCTGCATAGGATTTTAATATTGGATTTAAAAGTTGCTAGAAGTTTTAGAAAGTCCTCATTATCTACCAATGAAAATGGATGATTTCCATTTATTATGAATTTAATGATAGCATCATTAATCTTCTCTTTAGTAAGTGATGCTGATGAAGATTTGATAGTTAGCTGTTGTAATTTATCTTTCTCACTACCATTAACTTGTTGTTGCTTTAGCTTCACATATTCTTGATTATGCAATCTCTAAAATCTAATTTATAATAAATATATAAAATATTGACCTTGAGGTGACGCCAAATATTTGCGGTAGAAGATATCGACGTAGATATACTTCTGGGTTTTGGAAAGCATAATTTGCATTTGAGAGTTACTGATTTTGCATCCTTTTGAATAAGCATAAAAATATTCTCAAATAAAGGCCCGAGGATATTTTCAGGTTTAATTATGGTAATGTCACTCTCACTCATAATATCTAAACTCAAAAGATTATATATTTAATATTTATAATATAAACTTACTATTACTAGGAATATGATAAAAATTAAAAACTAAATGAACTTTATATAAATTACCATATGTCGAAAAATTTATTTAACAAACACTACCGTGACTCAAATCTAATAACATCACACTTGTCCTAGACCCGCATGTTTCTAGGGCATAAAATAAATAAAATTTATTCATAAATAAAACAAAGTAATGGAGTTGAAACAATATAGAAAATTTCACTTGGTATCAATTGTAAGGGCACAAAGTGGAACGGGTATATGGACAGAAATCGTTGACATTTTAAAAAATAATATGAATAGTAAAAAAACTATACAACAACGTTTTTATGAAAATATGTTATTGCCACAACCCCAAAAAATCTTGGCCATATATATAATAATTTTACATAGGCAATATTAGCAGCATTTTCAAACAGCATTTATATCAGGAAAACAATGAGAACATTTAAAAGCCTTTTATATGGTTAGATCCTCAAAAGGCATAATTATAACATAAAATATAAAAATAATTAATTATAAAATTAAAATTCGTTCGAGAAGGAGTATTTAAAAGTTATTTCTCCTGATGATATTATAAATATATTTGCACAACCCCCCCCCCCCCTTACACCACCTAAAAAAACTAATAAATTTAACGGCTAAATGAACCTTAAAAATATTCTGTCAAAATTAAATGAATCACAATTTTATTTAGTAATTTTAGATGAATTTATAAGTGAGATTAGAACAACTTATCGTTTGTGTACATCATGTTGAATCCAATGATGACACACCAAAAGGTTTTTTTGGATATAGTTTTGATGCGTTAACAATTCTCTATAATTCAGGCTTTTGTTATTAATATAAATTTATCAAACTTATGATGGGATATCACTAATAAAGGTTAAAAAATGGTGTTTTTGGAAAATCATTGGCTTTATATGTGCATGTGGTACATAAAAGTATGCAAGATATGTTAAACAATGAGCATGTGAGATGGACGATTAAATTGAATCCAGGATGGAATTTTCGTAAATTTAATAATATTTTAATATATTTTGAAAATGTTAAAAAGTTTAAAACAAGTTTAAAAACCCAGATAATTTTTCATTAAATATTATAATTAGTCTTTTAACAGTAGTTCATTACGCTTTTACTCGATGTTGCAAACGAATTTATAATATCATCCGGGGGAATAACATTTATAAAGTCATGTTCTAAGCTCAATAAAGTTAAGGAAGATAACCTATCTTGTCCAATTGTGGAGCGAAGATAAGTTTTAATCCGTTTTAGCAATGAGAACGATCTTTGGCATGAACATGAAGTTATTGGGATAGTTAAAATTATTTTAATCAAAATAATAAAATATGGAAACACTGTTGAGGGCAAAATTTTAAAAGTGAAAAAATATCATTGCATTTTATTTTATTCGAAGTAAATACATAATTTTTTTCCATTATTATTTCGGCATCCTGCAGTTTTAATTCATAATGATTAATTACTTCTGATAAAAGAGATTTATCGCAAAAAAAGGGGATGAAGGGTTTAAACCTTCAATGGACGTAGCCAAGGGGGGCAGGGAGGGGCGGCCGACCCCTTCTAAATACAAAAATTTGCTGAAATTTATTAAAACTATGGCTGAAATTTGAAAAATAATCATTTTGCCCCTCCCTAAATCCTTATTGCCCCCCTCTAATTCAAATGTTGGCTAAGCCCATGAAACCTTCTAAGGGCCTATATAAAATACAATTCAAAAATCTTATGTTTAATTCTGCTGTTATTCTATCAATGATAGGATAATATAAATCAATTTTGAAATCAATTAATGAATTGGTAGATTCAAAAGAGTAAAAAGTGTCATACTTTTTTGGGTTTTTAATACGTAGAAGATACTAAATCAAAAATTGAAGCTAAATCTTTCGCTTTATTATAAAGAATTTAATAGTGATCCTTATTTCTAATATCATTTAAAGTTAATATTAAAATATTTGGGCTTTAAATTATAATTAAAAGTTATATTCAAATAAAAATATCGGACATTTCCCGGCCAGTTTCATACAAAATTTCGTTTTATTTGGCCAATGGTCATTTTTTTCATTAGTCAGTAGCCTGCGCATGGTCGAAAAGTCATATTATCAATGGTATTAACAAGAACAAAATATTAATTTAATTTAAAAAAAAAATTTGTCCTCTCCTGGGATTAAACTCGAACCTCCAGATCAGAAGTCTGGGGCAAATAATTTGGTGGACGGACGGACGAACAACGGACAACAAAAAACGAGCCCATAAATTGCATAGCAATTAAAACAAATAAGATAATCTTCATATTTTTCTTAATTATAAAATAAATGGCTTCAAGGCCTAGGGGCCCAAGATTTTGCTTGGTATTTATTAATTTTGACATATGGTAAGCTACCATTATCCCTTAAGAAGTTAACAATTTATCGCCAAAAGTATTATTGGAGCTAGCTATAAAATGTTTTCCCTACGATATAAATGCAATGTAAGGACCTTTCTAATCCGATTTCCAGCGCAGAAAAAAATGCCGTGCGGGTTATTACCACAGACAAATGATACAAAATATTGGTTAACAACTCGAAGGAAAAAAATGGTTTATCATTATCCAAAGCCATTTTGTAATAAATAGTTGCCATAGGTAGCCTTTTTATCAATAATGCATTGTTAGTAATTTTGATACGATGTGTTTTTAACACATAAATCTTAACAATATTAAATTTAGTGTCAAAATTAAAAAAACAAAACTACTGGACCGATATATCACTTAGGGGTTTAAAAAATAGTTTACGACTAATCTCAGGCCTAATAAATATGCACAAAAAACTTCATAAAAATCGGTCAAGTCGTTTTGGAGGAGTTTGATTGCAAACATAGTGACACGATAATTTTATTTATTAAATAAAAGCGGGTAAGAAATTATATAAATTAATCATAATTCAAAAGCGTTGCATGTGTCATCCGTTGAAAGCGGCCAGGGATTTAAATTTATAGTTTCTGATTATAATACCTATTTTTTGTTTATTTAAAAAGTTAGTAGAATATTTAGAGACCGGGCAGCACCAGCTGTCTTTGAAAAGTTTTGATGGCGACTGGTCCAAAAACAGATTTTAATGTTTCCATAAAAGTATAATAGATGAAAATATACCTAGCCAAGATCCAAATATAGAGGCTGCATAGCGTTTTGTTAAATTACCATTAACTTTAAGTATTAATTTGTAATCTAATATTAGGCTCATTAATTTTATGGCGTTCTCCGCAAACGACGCGCAGTGCATAACCCAGCAGTGCAATGTGAAAAGTACAAAGGAAATTAGTTTTAGAAAGAATGCAAATAACGGACTGGAATGTGGTCATGTTAACGAGAAAGAGTATCGAGGTCGCGCAAATGCTAAAAAGAAGGAAGGTGCACATCGCCTAAGGTAGGAAGTGGAATTGAACCAAAGGTCGGTAGTTAAGTGAAGGACATATACAGTGAGTCACTAGATCATAGAAACAAGGTCTCTATCGTACTAAGCGACTCGTTCAAGGACAAGTGTTTCAAGCGTTGTTCAGACAGATCAATGTGGGTGAAAATTGCAGATCAAGGGGGCCTCCTAACCATTATGTGCGCGTATGCGTCAAATTGGGTGTATGGAATCCGAGAAAGACATATTCTTCAATTAATTGGAAAAGGAAATACAAGGAATAGGACAGGGTGAAAAGCGACTTTTCTGGGACGAATTTTAATGCCCATGTGGGGAAAAATCGCATCGGGTATGAACGAAATCATGGAGACTATAGGCATGTTCTGAAGAACAATGAAGGGGAAAAACCTCTTCAAGTATCCCAAGCGTACGACATAGCGATTGTTAACACCTATTCAAAAACGCGAAGGTTATATTGTGACTTATAGAAGTGGGATGCATTTTCGTCAAATTGCCTATCTGCTCATCCGGCGATAGAGCTTATGAAGTATCAAGAATAGCAAAGTTGTACTAGGAGAAGAAATCGTAATGGACCTTGAAAGAAGTCGACAAACAAAATACCATCAAAAAGCCTCCTTACTATTGGGTGCAAGGAAGTCGCAAAAGGACGTTGATCATGATTGGAAGACGCTAACTAAGGGCATAAAAGAAACAGCGATTTGGATTCTAGAACAGACCAAATTAGGCAATCTATGAATAAGGAACATTGATGGTGGGATTAATCGGTTGGGGATTACATCGAAAGAAAGAAAAACTTCTAAAGACGGTTGCTTAAAGAAAGTCGAAGAATATAAGGAGGCAAAAGCCGCAAAAAAGGCCGTTGCAATATCGAAGAATGGCGCGTACACCGAGATGGCAAACAAACTGGACCATAAAGGGAGTGATAGGTTTATGTTCTAATTCGCCAAGGTTAGGGAGAAGAAATGTCGCTATATCGGGATCCTTTAAATAGTCAAAAACAAGAAGGGTCAAACCCTATTCAATCCGACAGAAGTAATGGAAAGGTGGAAGAAATATTTCAAGGAATTTATGAACATTGTAAATTAAAGATTCTCTTCCCGATATTGAGCCAAACATGAGTATGGTTGAACTTTTCAGAAGAATGAAGTTAAGACACAAATGGAAGATACAAAAAGGAAGGCGAATGGCCCCGATGGAATTCCTATTGTAGCATGGGTCGGATGCCGAGATGAAGGAGTCACGACTATGACGAAACTCTTTAAAAAGATATTGGTAGAAGAGCGACTTCCTTATCAATGGAAAGAAAGCATGATTTATTCAAAGACAAAGGAGGCCTTCGGGAGTGTGGGAACTACAAAGATATCAAGCTAACATGCCACTCTTTGAAGCTCATGGAAAGGATCTTAGTAACAAGGATGTAGACTAACCAATTCGGGTAGCCGGCATCTTAATAGATCCGATCTTCGCACTAAGACAAATGAAGGATAAATATGGGGAAAAGAGAAGAGACATGCATATATTCTTTATCGATTTAAAGAGGATACGGTCTCTAGCGATTTAAAATGATGGTGCTCGAAAAAACAATATCCCTGACGTAGTATATAAAAAATATTTAGAAAACCTCAAATCGTGCGGTAAGACGACATTTGGAAACTCTAGACCTTTTTGGTTATGATTGGATTACACCAGGGATCTGCACCAAGTACTTTTTTGTTCTACATAATTATGGACACAGTAGAGATATACTAAAGCCACCTCTTTGGTGTATGCTATATGTCAATGACATAGTATTAGGAGAAGCAAAGGAGAAAGTATTCGAAGAAGCTAAAAAGGGGTCAAAACGCTTAGCTCGATATAATTTAAAGGTTAACGATCGAAAAACGGTATACATGGCTATGAACGTTACAATAAACATCGCTAGATGATTATCGTAAATACCCAAAAGTACATAGGTTTACATACCTCGGCTCGATGTTACATTAAGAGGGAGGTTGCGCAATAGAAGTCAATGCCTGGATTCAAAATGGATGGCTTATCGGCTGTCATAATATTAGATTCAAATTCAAATCGCGCGCATTTATCCTTGTCAAATATCCTATTTAGTTTCATGTGTCAAACTATATTTTAATTATTAACCTTTGGTTTTTTGATTGCTAAACACACTTGTTTTTATTTATTTCAACTCTTGAGATTAAATCTAAACTTTGCTTTTACCTAAAAATTTAAAAACATACAACATTTAATCTTAGGAAAATATTTGCATCTTACAAAATCGCTGTTATTTTATGCGTTTAAAATGCAAATCTGCTGTGGAAGTTAAGACACGACGATGTTATAACCCGTACGACGATTTTTGCTGAGCAACGATATTAAGACAAGCTCTTAAATGGCCAAGTATGTCCGGTGTAATGTGCGACAAGAATGCCAAAAATGGTTGAAGAGTAAAGCTTACAAATCCATCCTGAAACCAGTGCTACTCTCTGGAAGTGAAACATGGGCATACACCACGGAAGAAAATCTATTACAAGCCGCGGAGATGAGAATTATACGTTTGAGCTTGGGGTAAACTAAGTTCGACCATAAGACGAATTTCTAATGACAAAAATGGGCATTCAACCTATGCCGGCCTTGATTAACAAAAATCGGTTAATGTGGTATGGGCCTCTAATCTAAAAGTACTGGACATGGAGGTACAGTGGAGGAAGAGGACGACCTCGTGTCATGTGGAATGGCCACGTGGACAAGTTTTAAATGTTAAGGAGATTAATCAAGACATGGCACTTACCCGATCAAGAGGAAAAAACTAATCAAAACAAACCCCACGACTGTAGGACCGGATACTTGATAAAGAAAACGATGTTATTTTTAAAAACAAATAATCTAAAATAAGTTTAAATATACATTTAAAGCTTAGTAAAATTACATTATAAATTATTCTTATTACAAATTTTGGCTTGTATTTGCATCTTCTCTATTTTAATAAAATTCTAATTTGTCAAAATAATTTATCAACCTTTATTAGAAACGTTTGATTTGATAAATTTATTATAAACTAATTGCCTAACTTTAATATAAAAAAGACATATTACTTATTTTAATAATATAAATATGCACGTATTCATACTTTTATTTAAGTTATTTTAATAGAAATTAAACAACTGCATGGCCCGAAAAAGTACATACACGGCCGATACCGGCTCAAGTATATTTTTCGGCCCGCACCCAGCCTTGAAGATAAAACCTAAAAATTGTGCCGCATAGGCCCACACAAGTAAAAACAGTCGACGCTGTTTAAAAACATTGTGTATTGTTCATAAAGTTTCTAAACTAGAGCTTATTAAATCAGTCTTAAACAAAAAAATTTAATATTGTCGTATAAAAATTAAAAGGCTTTTTATTAAATCAAGTAGTACTCTGGTACTTCTCTCTTTTATAAGACGACGTCTTGCCTTATTGAAGGTGCGTTATCTCGTCGCGCTGGTGGCAATAAATGAGAAAAATTTAATAGCTAATTTTGTTAAATTAAGTAACACAGATGGATGCACTTTTCACCATGAGCATCTTGAAGTTTTAATTTTAATCCGGATAGGTGTCAACTACGCCTCTGTAAAATATTTGAGATTCGATTTGAATTCGAATCCTTAAGTGTAAATTTAGAAACGAATATTTACTTGCTGAGATTTAAGAATCCGAATCGAATCCTTTAAAAGGGATTCGAAAAGATATTAACTTCAAATATATTTTAAATAAAGAAGACGAATTTAATTATTTTAACTTGTCGCGTATTAGTTACTTCTCTAATCTTTAATTTTAAATTTTATAGGCATACACAAGATTAATTTAAAAAAATTACGTTTAATATGCTATGGCGTAGCTAGCATTTTTCCCTTAGGGGGGCCGAACATAAATTTTACATCAGTGCTAAGGGTCAATACAATAGCGATTTAATTTAATTTTCCATAGCCATTTTATCTTTCCGCGTATTAGTTACGTCTCTAATCTTTAATTTTAAATTTTATAGGCATACACAAGATTAATTTAAAAAAATTACGTTTAATATGCTATGGCGTAGCTAGCATTTTTCCCTTAGGGGGGCCGAACATAAATTTTACATCAGTGCTAAGGGTCAATACAATAGCAATTTAATTTAATTTTCCATAGCCATTTGTCAAAAATAATCAGCTATAGCTTTAATAATTTCTTTTTGAAAATTCATTTGAACTCCTCCCCGTAAGTCCGTATCAATATTTGTTCCTCAATCTTAAATCTTTCCACTTTCGTTTATTTTCGACTTACACATGAGCTTGGGAAATTAGAGACCTGCAAGAGGCCTCTTTAGGTCAATTAGCCCACCCGTTACACGTATTTAAACCCTGGGCCGGGTCCAGGCCCATCAATTTGATTTAAGCTGTTGTTTGGAGCTTTTGTTAATAAGTTAAGTTTTAATTGAGCGCCTTTTTCATTTCTTGTTAAAAAACAATGCGGGCCTTTAATATAAATAAGACACGTTGCCCAATTATAATATTTACTTATTCATAAACTAATAAAAATAGTTATTACTATTAAATTACGAAATATTAAATAATTGCTTGGGGGGCCAATGGAGCCAGGATTTTCCTTTGGGGGGGGGGGAGCTAAAGGGGCCAGAATTTTGCTCTTGGTGGGGGTCTTGGCCCCCTTGGCCCCTCCCTATCTACGCCTGATAATATGGGTTATGACTTCCAAATAAATCCACTATTTTTGCTCAAATTTTAGGGTAATCGTTATTTAACGTTTAACATTATTTTTGTAGTTATCCATTATAATTTAATCTACGTTATTAAATAATAAATAATATATTTTGATATGCATTAACCTTATAAGCCGAGTTCTTATTTATATAATACATAATAGATTTGTAATTAAACATGATAATAACTCGCTGTAGGAATACCTCAGACTCAAACTAAATAATAAGTTAACTCCAATTACTGCCATCAAGGCAAAATTTTGATTGGAGACTAAGTTAATTTTAGACAATTTTGATATTGAAGAAGAAGTAAATTGAATAGTTTGGGGCTATCTGTAATCAATGTTAAAGTTTTTCTTATATAACAAACAAAAACTAACCAAAAGCAATTCTTAATTGTTTCAGAGATATCAATATTTTATCCTTTTGTTCTCCACTAATATTTTTGAAACAATTCTTTGTGTTTATATGAATAATTAGAAATTATGAATAAATTAATGCAAATTTTAGTAAAGAAACTTGAAAAATATTTGAATTGAATCCGAACCTTATCTTAATATTTGACGAATTTCAAATTGAATGCCAAAAACATTGAATTCGATTTGGAATCCAGAGGCGTAGTGTCAACTACGTTAGAGTCTTTAATCTTATCGGTGACATCATCCTCCCAAAATATAATATCCATATCTGTGTTCCTCACTTATATATGATTTTTTTGGGAGTTGCATACGTCAACTGGATTGCTTATAAGTAAAAGACTAATGCAAGAGACAGAATTACCTTGCACAAAATTATTAGGAAATCTTTAACCTAAGTTTTTGCATAGCTGTTCATCTTGATTTATGGGATAGCATCTATAGTATGCCAAATTTCGGAACAAAAAAGGTTGATACTTAATTATATTTTTCCTTAAAATAAAATTCCAGAATTTTGTTCAAGTAAATATTAATTTTAACCTTCAAGCTATGTGCATTCCTTTGTTCCTATTTTATAATTTGAGTATATAGCCAAATAAATCTAAATTTTGTGAATATCTAATTTCAACCCGGCCCCCACTTTTTATATTGCTCCATTTTAGGTCCGACCAATGCAGATCTCTAATAAATATATTGAATAGCGATAATCAATTAACTTTATTATCTTGTCAATTATTTATTTACTTGCTATGCAATTTTGTAAAAGATGATCAATAACTTTAAGGATAGACGGTATTGCCTCACATTTGAATTCACTCACACGAATATACTTTATATTAACAAAACTTAATTTAAATTGAATTAGTAATGCATGCAATTATCACATAAGAGTAAAATGCACTTAAAAGGTTACCAGTCTAATTTTTGTCCATAGGCAAAATGACCGTTAGCAAAGATCACTTAAGAAATGGACGTGAAGTGTCTCATCTCATGTAAGTGGACGTCAATTGAATGCACACATGATAAAAGATTTTAAATGTACAGTTATTTAAAATTAAGTAAATCGAAACATGCTTTCGATAAAACATTTCCGCATCATGTTTTTTGTGCTTGAATTTCCATTGTCATCCAATTGCACTTTAGGGAGCAAATTTTATGAAAGGAGATGTTTAAAATTTTTTGTGTAATTTTCCGGACAATTTTAATAACCACAAAGCTTGTGCATATATAATATGAATAATCATTGATACTGTTAATTAATCCACTTTCTAATTCTAATGCCTAAGTTGATTAAATGGAATTTTCATGCGTTTGGCCAGAGTTTTTAAAGGGAAGGAAAATTTTAAAATTATATTTAACGCTTCTATTTATATAAAAATAAAAATATAAGTTGTTTAAAGTACAAAACGTCAGAAATCGTCAAATTTAAAAAAAGTTAAGGTCTCTTATGCCCAAGATAATATATAAAAATAATTTTTAAGCTGAAGAATAACATATGACAACTGTCAATATTGCCAGTCCATTTATTAATATTTTAACATAACATACTGTTTCTTTAATACATTTTTAATCTCTTACACGCCGGAAAACTGCGATTCGTGCATGTGGTTATAGGTAGACAAGATAAAAAAGGGGTCATTGTGTAAAAGTTGATAAGGATAGGTATGAAATCTCTCCTATTTGAGACAATGCCGTATAACAAAAAATCAATTTCAAGTTTATGTTTGTGTCCTTTACATTAATAAATTAAGATATAAACCCAGCTAAAAAATATATTATTTTCCATAATTTCTGGCAAAATAATTGATCTTGAGGAAACCAAATTTTAAAAAAAAATTTTATTTAGTTGTAATATAAAAAAGACAACGTGATGAGTATGAATAGTTTATATTTTACCAACCAATTCAGTCAGAATGTATTAAGAAGGCTTTGCCTATGAGTAAGTATAGGAGTTTTAAAAATCAAAATTAGGCTTTTTAAATCAGCCTCCATTAATAAGAAAATTTGATGAAATCAGTATAAACATCCTTTCTCATAACTCTCATCTGGCTGAAATGTTATAGACTAATCCGAGAATTTGTTGAAGGTCATGATCTTTTTCAACTAATTATACCTGTTTAGTAAATTTGAGATACATGGACTAGCCAGGGGGATGCAGAGGGACAGCTTAAATTTTTTAAAATTAAAAAATGATCATTCAGCTCCTACCTTAATTATTTTTAAACTTTCAGTCTACTAAGCAAACAAGCCGCATCTGTCGATAAGCTTATGCATTTATTACAAACTTATTTAAAAATATTATTGATTCCTGAATTTGTAAAAACATTCAACACATCTGTTGTGACTAATGAAAATAATATCCTATAAATTAAAGCAGATTTTTAAAACATAATTCCTTGGCACATAGTTTTGCTAAAGGAGGGGATAACTTATGAGATTAGTGCATCGATTTAAGATTTAAAAATTGTTTCAAGCTTCGGTCATCTATTATTATTAATTTATGTGATCGATTAGGTTGACCTCGTGCTACCAATCTGACAAAATTGCAATTGGCTTAATCTTTAGATTGCTAAAAACCTTAGATCTTTCAAAAATTACTTGTCTAATTTATTATATAAATGACAATTAAAGTAAAAAATACAAATTAGTTTAATAACTCTTCAAAAATACTATATAGGAAATGTTAAAGATGAAATATTTCTATGGAATATTAAAGGAGATAGAATGATTAGAAAAGCTATTTAATTTTCAGAATTATTCTGAAGAGATGACTTATTGTTTGTTGCTTCATGCATTTTATGTACACCGCTTAATTTTTTTTTTATGTTAAAAAGTTTATTTTCACGATACAAATTTACATAAATAAGCGAAATACAAAAGAAAGAAATAATGGTTAAATACAAAGTATATAATTATCTTCTAAAATGGGCCATGAGTCGGCAAAGTTACCTGAGTAAAAAGGACGCAGAAATTTTAGATTACACACACAATGCAATGCTTATATTATAAATACCAAGAACAAGTGTATTAATTAGATTTAAGTATGTACTATGTAGATATGATAATTATTTCGATAAATAACTTCAATAAATAATCCGTTTTTAAATGTTTTTATCAACCTATAATAATTTGATTATTAATTATTGTTCAAATTATCAATTTTTGCAAATTAAAGTTTGTTACAAATTATTGGGTTTATTAATTTAAAATACAGTTACATAATGAAAAATTTGAAACCTAATATATTATTAACATTCATATCGGGCATAATTACATTGGTTGAACTTCTAATAGTGGACATTTGTAACTTAAACAGTTATGGGCGTAGCCAGGGGGCCCCCCCCCTAAATGGCGAAAAAATAAAAATTTCTATGCAAAAACTCTTAAAAATTAAAAAAAAATTACGTTTTGCCCCCCCCCCTAATTGAACTTTTAAACGTTTTGCCCCCCCCCCCTAATTCAAAATCTGGCTACGCCCATGTGAACAGTATTCAATATAAAATTGTATTTACATTAATGATTGTTGTACAAGAACCAATATAATTTTCGGATATTTTTAGCTATTTTATTGATCAATTAAAATAAAAACGTCCGGCCTAAAACTAATCGTTAGCCTGGTTGCCATTCTCTAATTAAATATTTTGATAAGACTCCTAAATTAGTTGATTAAATTTCCCGTATCTAAGTCTTGACAATGGCGATGTTTGAATGCTATTTTTACAACCTGTGCGCATTAATATTTATAAAATTATTGTTCCACGTGGAAACAAATGACCTTGGATAGCACTTAAGTTAGATTTAATCTAAAATTATAACTACATTACCTCATTTATATAATTATAACAATTTTAATTTTTGAATTAGATTTATAATTCAATTAGAAGCTTTTAAGAGAGCGATTCATCGCCTCAGATTGAATGACAGTAATGTCGTACAAAATTTGAACTGAATGCCCATTAATATATGTAATTTAATTAGTTTCCAACCATTTCTGCCTTTTTTAGGTTGATAATTGTAAGATGGGATTAAATTGCATTAATAATTTATACAGGATAAAAAAAACTAAATCGGTATTATTTAATTAAAAGGACTTAGGGTTAATCAACAAAAAGCCAAAACATTCGGCCCTTTCAATAGCCTAGTTGCCTAAACTCAAACAATGTTAAATAACCAAGAGCCTTGTATTAAGATTGAATTCAAATAGGATTATCGCTTAATTTTGGACTAAAATTGACTTGGGAATTTAATACTTTTAATCGATCTTATATTTATTTTAATAACTATAATTCATTATTATTTAGACATTTTTGAAACTATTAGAGAATCTCTTTTGTTATTTATTATATCTTTTAGCCTTCTACAAATTAGAAAAATGTTAAATTTGCTTGTTTCAATGGTTTTTAATAATAAGTTTATTATAAATTTTTAGGTAGATCAAAACTGCGAGAATTAAAACATATAAAAGTAAAATAAAGATGGCCATTGGGTGAATTTTGTTTTGTAACGAGATCTTTCTTTAATGTTTGCACTATTAATAATTGATATCGAAATGCATGAATACATTTTTATTCTAAGTCAAAATTTAGCAAGAATTCGACACGGGAAAGGCATGATTTGGAAATGATTTAAAAACAACCAATAATTTTTGAAAATCTACAAATTTATTATTGTAAGAAACGGAGGAGCTACATCTCTGCCTCCATTTTATTAAGGCCATATATTGCAACTCTATTTTCATGTGGTTTATAAAAATATACAGAACATCTGGTAGATATTGTATTTTAGGGAGTCAGTGCACTTATACAAATTTTAGGAACGAACCGCTATTTAAAATGAAGTTTTTACAAATGCCTCAATTATAGCAAGGTCTTTTATGCACTCATAAGATTATAAAATTATTTACACACTACTCTGCCCCCTTAAATTGTATTTTTGCTAGCCTGATGACTATGGAAGTTATATTAATTTTTTTAAATTACCAAAATTTGTTTTACTACTATAACATCTTTTTGACTCTTATTATGGACAATTTTTAAAATCTCTACAAAAGCAGGGATTGTTAAATAACTCAAAATATCAAAATTTTGTATTTCATATACTCGAATAGCTTTGTAGATTATTTTAGCCAAATATAATTGTGTATTTAAGTGCAAATGTCGGGCTTTAAAACGTTAGTCGATCAAGTAATAAGATAATTTCTTTAAAACGGCTCTCGATAATTGGTATTTAACTATAAAATGTTTAATTTCCTTAGAAAAATAAAATTGATGCTCATTGACTATTATTCGTTCATATCATAGTGTGCTAAAATATTGTAATATTACTTATAAGACTTAATTGTCAAGTGCTCAAAGAATTGTACAATATCTTAAAAATATTCATAATACATAAGATTTTTGTGAATGGTTATATTTACTTTCTCGACTATAAATGGTAAAAATGAAAAAATTGATAAGATTTTATATGATCAAGAAATTCCAAGTCTAGAATATTAAATAATCTGAGCGCTAAATGCAATAATTAGATTAAAAGGAAATGTATATTTATTAATCCCCATGGATTTAGGAGAGCGCAAGGGTTAGAGATGATGATGTTTTTTTAGCAATAATTTCAGAGCTTTGTAGTTATTTTGCAATGTTATAAATCACTGACCCTTAGATACGCATTAATTTATCAAAATTTAATCGAATAAATTAGGCTAGTACCAAAATATGACCTTAAAAAACTTAAGATCCATTTGTTTACTCAAATTTATAGATAAATAAATAAAGGATTTGAAAAAATTTAGCTACTCTAGCATGAAGGTTTTTACTTTACAATTTATAGTATGTTATTAATTTTTTAGCACTCAACCATTTATACATTATGATGAACTTTATTTTCAATTTTTTAAACAAATGAATAGACAATGCATGGAATGGTATAAATAATAGCGATATGTTGCGATATTAATTTTTTAGAGGCTTTACAAACGACCAAGTGTGGTGACGGACAATATATGAGTGCGCAATATATAACCAGACAAACATAGTATTTTAAATAAATAAAATGACGTTTGTTCAATAGCTAGTGTTTAAAAGGTATTTACAGCTGCACAGGGAATGTTATATTTTGATGTATGTCTTATAGTATACCTTGATGAAACAGTCTGAAAGGATAAGTGTGAATTTGCGTAGTTAGGTCGAAGCATACGTGAAACTTTGTAATAGATTAAGGATTGGATAACTGACTCGGTCTCCTATTTCCCAAGACCGAAAAAAGTTCGATAGCGATCAACGGGTCTTTTAAAACGGCCCAGACCTTCGCCTTGAAACCTCTCTTGTGAGCCTAAATTCCGACGCTGTTCTCTCAGCGGACCCAAGTAGTAATGAAAAGGAAGAAGCTGACGGTTCTGGTTATTGGTTTCGGTGCCGAAAGCGTATCTCATGTCTTGCCTCTTTCCCAGGCCAAAAGCCATTCTATAACGATCGCGTAACCTCTTACCAACGTATCGGTAACGCTTGTCCATACGATGCCCTTCGCCCATATTATTAGACGGGCCACCGTAGTATTGGGAATAATCACCGTCAAAATTCATACTATCATCTTCCGGAGTTTCGTTCCTCTTTTTCGCTTCTTCCCCTTGTTCGGGGGAAATCACGACGTAAGGCATACCCGACCTGATGAGCTCTTTAATGGAACCAGGCTTACTGCTGGAATCTGGGGGATTAGCCATGCCTTTTTTGTCCCCTTGACTCTGGACCAACGGCGTTACAGATAAAATTAGGAAGAGCGCAATAAGTAAAGCATGAGAGCTGGTTATAATTTGACCAACATGGAAGAAGTAAACATAAGATTTTCCAACTTGCAATCTCAAAGTAAGGTCATTTTGGTTGAGATTCGCAATAATCATACGAGAATCTTTTGCGTGCTTCATAAAATGCCGTGTTAATTAATCCACCTAAGGAAATATAATTTATAAAAAATACAAAGTGCCATTAAAAATTATTTATTGCAATAGTCATTCTCAGTTATTTGTGCTTCATAAAAGTGTTTCTGGTTATGAATCGTGGCAATAAAAATAAATTGGCGAGTTAATTGGTTTGGCTATTAATCCTTGTAAAGTTTGCACAGTCAATCTCTTATTGGATAGACAATATAATCAAACGAGTTTAGTATTGTATTATACCATTTATAGAAAAACGTTTCAACTTTTTTAATTAAAATGAATATCAAAATTTAACGTGCATTATTATAACTTTTAACTAATTTTAATGTATATACATTTATTTGCTTATTGAAGCAATTGCACGGTCTTTAAATGATTTACATGTATTAGTTACGATTTACTTAGTTTGAATCGTATAAAAAGTAAAGTATATATAAACAATAGCAACAAATTTAACTTTCAAATAATTAAAGATTTAAAAAATTTTATAAGCTTATTAGTACGCATCTTCATATAATACTAAAGAATTAACGCATGAAGAAATCATGGATTTTCTAACTAGATAAGCGAGAGTATGTTAAATTATGCATTTGTAACCTTATTTATAATCCAATTAACATGGTAATATCCCCTTATAGATACAAAAATAGTACAACGTTAACTTTTTGTATAAATCAGGCAGGCTGAACGCATTTCTTGCAAATATAAATATTAATATAATATGACGTTATTTACCCAATTAAATACAAACCTTACTTATTTCCTCGCATCACCTCGACTGATTTAATATATCTAATATTTTATTTAACACATATTTAACAACATAATATATTAATATGGAACTTTTTATAATAAATTATTTTGCACATAGATTGACCTTATACCGTTACATTTTTAAACAATCTAAAATTTTAAATTTATGATATATAATAAGAACAAGCGCAAAATGTTGTGTTACTCTTTAAGATTCAAGTATGGGTTAAATAAATTATAATAATTGTGCTGAGGCCACAATAAGCCTCTTTCAATATTAGAATTTTTTATTTATTGTAGTTTTTAAGTTCAAACAAAACATAGTATTACAAAGTTTAAAAGCGAACATGTTATACATTCGGCTTACAGCTATTAAAACATCATAAAATACTTTTAAAATCGGTCAAATTAAATTTTTTATCTTTGATTAAATTTATCTCATTATTTATTTAGTCTGGAATATAAGAGTTTAAACAATTAAGATGCCAATTTCCATGCAACAGGTATAGGGATTTTTAAAACATTTTTATAAGTTTTAATAATACCTACAAACTTTTATGTGAATAAATCTTGATTAAATATATATTAGAGCCTTTTTAATTGTAATATAATAATTAATGGCAAAAAATAATATGTATGTATTAAGATAGCCGATTTTAAATTTATAAATTAAAACTCTAATCGAAAAATTGTATCATCATTTATTAATTTTAATAGAAAATACTATTATCTAAATATTTTTTTGATAGTTAGATTGTAACCTATAGGTCAATTATTTAATAGCTAAATTATAAAATATAGGTTAATTTTAAAAATATTTTTCCCAATTAATATTAAATGCGTAAAATTTCTAAAACTATGTCATTTTATCGAGTGTAAAACCTACTTGTTAGCAAGAATTTGATGGGGGGGGGCGCGTTAAATGTACCAAAAGACTTTATAGAAAAGAACGAGAAAATATAATTGGTTGATGAATTAATAAAATATTTCTCCTCCTTTTTATATATATATATAAATAAATAATGTAAGTCGATTATTTTTTAAAGGCGATCAATAATGTACCACAGCAAATCAATAATCCATACGAGCAATGACAGCTATAAACGTTGTGGTAATAATTATTAAAATTAAATTTTAAAGTTATTTTTCACTCTAATCTTAATGTAGGAGTCCTAAAAAAGCTGCATGTTAAATGAAAGTTCTAAAATATCATATTTAAATAAAATAAAATTTTAAATGCAAAAATAAGAAAACAGGCTTATTTTACCAATTTTAAGGGCATATTAGTGGTTTTCATGATTTAAATTCTTCCCATTATTTGTTCATTAAGTGTGCCCAATTTTAGTTTAAGGACAGAATACTTAATGCCACCCAAAAATTTCCCTAATTTTCTAATTCGTCACCTCGCATTTTTTGATAACACAGATATGCCGAAAAGGTAAAAATATTTTCTAATTTAATTTAGTTTTGTACTATAAGCAATTGTTTGTTTATTAATAGAAAAAATAGGATTTTTACGTATTATTTTAAGATGTCCAATATTGGTTGGAATTATTATCGCACAAATTACCAATCAAACAGGAAAAAGTCACAGAATGTATTTAGGTTTTGTAGAAAATAGATCGGATATAAAAATTTCTAAAAGATTGTATTTTTAGTTAATTAAGTTTTGCCTAAAATATGCAAAAATCATTGACTTTTAAGTCGCATATTTTATATAAGGGAGGGTTGATGATAACTCCTTATTAATATTTATAAAGTGTAAATGTGCAGCGGTTTCCTGTAGATTTCAAACAACTATGTCAAAATCAGCGTAAACAGGTCCTGGCATATGGTAATTTTTAAAAATTAGCCTTCTTTAACATGGCGAATGTAGAAATTACACATACATAGGATAGGTGCTAGTTCTAGTTAGATAACTTAATTCTCAATATATATGCGAATTAAATTTAATATATATTAATGAGCGCGATTTGAATAAAATATAAATAAATTTGTTTAAATTTTAATCTGGAATTTGAGTTTACTTAATAGATCCTTATTTTATATTTATTACATCAATGGTCTAATTAATTTTTTAAAATTAATAATTTACAAAATATCAATAAAAAATGACAAGTTTTCTTTGCCAATATCATATAATTTTTCCACCTACTTTTTTACAAATGTTATGTTAATCACTTTATCCAGATTTATAACATTGTTTATACATTATATCGTAAAGCTTTCAAAATGTTAAAAATAATATTGATATTTATTTAGTAGGCATTGATAGAAAGCATAGTTAATAAAATAAATTCAATATTATTTTAAATAATTCAAAAACTAAAATAGGAACAAGACCAGCAGACAATTAAATTCTTGATGTCGTTTTTTCTAGCAGAAAGATTAGTTTAAAATTTCTACCCGAACCTTGATATGATTTTAAAGCTAAATTGCCCGCCTGAGTTTCCCCCCCCCCCCAAAAAAAAAAGCCTGGCGTGACGGGCGGGACAGCGGATAGGGTCGTGCTTTTTTGATCTCAATTAGTTATGATACATATTTATTACCATTTTTGCACCCAAATTTGAAGGCTATTTTGGCAAAAGCGCCAGTCAATTAAGGAACATTTTAAGCTTATAACAATATTGTTAAAAAAATTGTTATTTAAATTGTGGAAAACGGGCTTATTTTACTTAGTTCGCATTTGACCTAAAATCATTTCCATGGGTTTAGGCGGGGGTATGGGGGGGGGGGGGGGGTGGGGGGAAAGGCGGCTGCCCCCCTCTAAATCCAAAAATTTGTTAAATTTTATTACAATTATGGCTAAAATTTTAAAATGTGATCATTTTGCCCCCCCCCCCCCTCCCTAAATCATTATTGCCCCCCTCTAATTCCAATGCTGACTACGCCCATGACATCCTTATGGATAAACGCTCAGTTCCTTTTACTATTTTAGGCTACAATTTTATAATTGGGTTCCACTTTGAGGCTAATTGTGCTATTTCGTTTTGTCAAAAAGACCGATAATTGCTAAGGTATTTCCCTACCCAAAACGGCAAATACAACGAATTAGGGAATATCGTTTGACACGTTACAATCAATAAACGGTAATAATAATCAATGTTTTGTAGGTGCAGGCGAGGCTCTCAACCTACAAAATTCCTCTCATTTATTTTAATTGCACAACGGCAACCAAATTCAGATTGACACGTTATAGAAGATTTAAAATCTTTACTAGGGTTTATCATAGCAATTAACAAGGAGTCATTAAAAGCCTAAGTAGTTTGCTCAATAAAATTTGACATTCTTTATTATAAATACTACAGTAATTTCATAATTTGTATTCTGCAACATTGTCTTTACGCTGGTATTTTAGTTTTCGCTTACAAAATAATAAAAACTATTTTTAAACAGTTTAATTAATTTACTTCATGCTAATGTCTAATTTTTTAGTATCATATACCAAATTGATATATTAAGAATGCCTCATGCTATTCAAAAATATTAGTTGCATTTAGGAATTTCACACAAATTATTATAATAAAAATATTGTCACTAGTCCAATTTAATCGATACGCTTTTATTAATTAAGAACACACCTTTATGCCGTATAACATATACTAATGTAATATGCTTATCGATCAAAAACGTAATCAAATATATAAAAAATGCTTCGCGAAGTCTGAGCTTTTTTCCGTTGCCAATTTCTATATTGAAATAACATTAGCCAACTAAATCTTAAACTATAATTATTGCAGCTTTAAATAAATTTTATTTCAAAAAAGACAGGACAGCCACAAGTTTTTTTGATATACTAGGGATAAGTAAAACACCTAAAGATTAGATAACTTCAATAAAATTAGGAAAAGATTACGGTTTAAACTTACTGATAAGCTTTATTTCATTTTTAAAAAGTTTTATAAAAAAGTTTACATTTTTAAACGAACAAATTAAAAAAAATATTGTTATCACTGGGCCATCGCCCTAATCAATAAATGGCTCACCCCGACAAATTGGCAGGTGTCCGATTAAAACAACCATTCTACTCGAAATAAAAATTAGCATAAAAATTTTGGTGTTGGAAACGTAATAAAAAATCAATTAAATAAATTATTAATTTGCCCTTTTAAAAGTCAACAGGCCTTAATTTAAATTTGATTAGAATCTAATCTTCAAACAAGACCACTAATTAACTTACGACGTTGTTATCAGCATTGTTATAAATCGTAGGTAAAACCTACTTCAATCACAAATGACAAGTATTAAATAAGTTTTCATAAAAAGAAACCTATTTTCTAAGTTGCAATATGTTTTCTATCTAGTTCAGTATTGTTAAAAATCTTATAAATAGTTAACTTTCCTTGCTAAAGTACAAGAAACACAAACTTTTCCAATTAAATCTAACTTAGCAATGTAGGCATAAAAAGTGAAAAATAACTTTTTACCAATATATATTGTTTTGGTTTTTTTACTTATTTGAAACAGCCTCAAACTTCCACAGTATTTATTTATTTAAGCTATTGTTAAAGTTTGAGGAAATAATACAATCATTTAATTACTAAATCACATTGGCGGCTTATATTAAAGTCTGTCCTTAACTTAGTCGGCAGTTTATGTAAATTTTTTACTTAAGATAGTGAGTTAGTAAATAGCTATTAAGGAAACTATGTCACAAAATCTCACTCCAAATTAAGCTCATTAATGTCTTGTAATAATCGATATTTAGAGTGATCTTAATTAAGAGGACGTGATTTTTATCAAAAAATTGACGATCACTCTTAATTTATACAATTAAACTGTTTTTATATTAATAATTTTTGTATCATTGTAACAATTAAAGCTTTTTAAACGTATTTAGTTCTGTCCTTGTCTAATTACAGACACTAACATTACATAGCTCTTGCATAATTAATGAGTCATATCTCATATATGTTGAATTCCTACGACTATAACATTATTACAAATTCAATAGTAAAATTGAGGTGCAGCGAAAATTATATAAATAATTTTTATTAAATGTATCATTTAATTATATTTAAGTGAAAAAGTAATAATGTGATGCAGTAAATTCACAACCAGAGTATAATAGTGTTGATACATATTAAATTAATTAAGATAATGTATTAATATATATAAAACAGACAATGGAAGCAGAAGCAATAGCGTAATTGTCTAGATATATATCTAACTTAGAATTTCGTTCAGTCCGTACCTATTATAATAATTACTTTAAAAAGTATTGATAGCCACACATTTTAGTGAAATTAATATATTTTTAGAGTCAAGAAGATTAAATGTAATTTCGTGATTCTGGCCATCTACGGCTTTGCCAGGAAATGAATTTTGGACGGGATGTTATATGTAGGGGCAAGGAAATTATTTTTTAAGACTTTAATCACAAGTTTGCTTAATTTATATAAAAAATCTTTGTGGGTAGGATAGTGCCCCTCCTTGCTTTAAAAGATATTAAAAAATTTAAAAGGTACAAGTGGGGATAAAAGGGTTATAGTATCCAGAGACAGGTTGAAATATTATTGCAGTAATTATTTTATGATCTGCCATGGGGAGACATACAAGCTCTCATATCAGTATTCCTTTAATATTCTCGTAGTCTTAATTGTAGAGTATCCAAAATAGGCAATTTTAAAAATTAATGAAATATTTAGATAAAAATAAACCTGCGACTTTTACAAGCTTTTATAATTAATGAAAAGAGTATGTTATATATCTTTTGGGTATTAGTAAAATTTTAAGGCGAACCTTAATTTTTCCATTCAACTTATCAAGAGTGCTTATAACTTATTTTCCTACGAATTACTAATATACGCCCTTCGGGCGTAGATGAAGGCTTCGCCCTCAGAACCCCGTTCAGGGCTCCGCCCCCAAACGCCTATCTCCTGGGGGCTCCGCCCACCTCTGAATATTTTGTTTGCTTTATCATATCCCAGGCAATTTTCTAGGCCAGGGGTCGGCAACCTGTTTGTCCTTAAGGGCGCAATACTAATTTGAAAATCACCGAGGGCGCATATTTTACAGATAATCAACAGGTATAAATAGGCATTAAAAAACAGATTTTTTATCACTTTATTTTGTTGGTGTCATATATAATGAATGATACGTATAATTCAGTGTGAAACTTGGGTGTCCATATTTTCAGCTAATTTCTTATAATTGGGGATATATTTAGAGTTCCCGGTCCTTAAACAATTATCTAAATGTGAGTCAGTAAGCTTTGTTCGGTATTTTGATTTCAAATAATTCATATTTGAGAACAAAGACTCGCAATTGTATGTTGTAGCACAATATGAATAAATTTTTAGCTCACATTTCCTTAAAATAGGATAATGTTCATCGACTAAGTTCTAAAACGTTTTATCATTACTAAGCGCTTTTATAATAATATCACTTTGCAAGTTTATTATTTCTAATTTTAAGTCTTCGATATTATGAAGCTCAAAATACACTGAAACTATTTCAAGGACATCATCTTCAGTAACATTGAATGGATTTATGAAAGATCTTAGAACGGGTTCTAATGCTGCAAAATCTTCTATGAAGAAAACTCTTCTATTAGCTTATCTATAATTTTTAAATATGATGTAGCAGTAAAATTTTCATTATTCAAATTTAAACTATCAACAGTATATTTTATATTTGGGAAATGTGATAATGATTTTTCAATAGATGGGATTTCAACAACACTAACTTGCATTTGAATGCATTTACTGCATTAATCATGTCAGCGATATGCTGATTTTTCCCTTGTATTTTAAATTTAATACATTCAACTTTGCCGTTATATCTGTCAGAAATCCGAGGGCGATTAGCCAATCCTTATTTCTAATTGCTCGTAAAATGCCATTTGATGCAATAAATTCCTTTATTTGTGGCAAAAGCATGATAAACCGCTCAAGTATTTTACCTCTGTTCAGCCACCTCACTTCAATATGTAAAAGAAGATCTGTGAATTGAACGTCCTCATCTTCTACAAGTAATTTAAACAATCTGTGTTGCATAGCTCCCGATCTTATGGAATTAATAATTTTTGTTACTATCGTAAATACGTGTTGAAAACCGATTGTTTTTGCGCATAACATTTCCTGATGTATGAGGCAATGATAAGAAATAAATTTCGCGAATAAGGTCCCTTTTTCTTACAGTCATCGCTGGTGCCCCGTCTGTTGTAATTGACGATAACTTTTGTACAGGTAATTTTACATCTGTTATTTACTTTTTAAAAGTAGAAAAGATATCTTCTCCTCTGGTGCTTCCCTTTAATGGCAGAATTTTAAGGAATTCTTCTTTTGTCGTAAAATCAGAAAATACCTTCACGCAAATTGCTAATTGTGATATTTTTGTCACGTCTGTCGATTCATCTATCTGTAGCGAAAATAAAATACATTTTTCCATATCATTTGCTAATTCTGCCTCCAAATTCTCCGCAATTACTTCAATTCTTCTAGTAACAGTTTGCTGATAACTGCAACGTGTTTATAGCTTAAACTATTTCCTTTTTATTTTTAAATTCTTCAAAAAGTGAATCAGCAGCTTCTAACATGGCTTCTTTCACTAATTATCCATCTGTAAATGGTTTTTTATTCTTAGCTAGCAAATGCGATATTTTATATGACGCGATCGTTGCTGCTTTATGTGTTGCAGTGGTTTAGTAAAAATACTTTGCTGGTTAGTTCTTGAAGATTTCAAAGAAATAATTTTTTTTCTTCTAATTTCAGAGTTCATTGGATGTCACTATCAAAATTTGTATGAACGGTCTTAAAATGTCGTTCAATATTACTTTTCTTGGGAAGCAACACTATTATTACACAGCAAACAAATACACTTCCCTTTGTAATCAACGAAACAATATAGATGTTCCCATTCATCGGTATAATAATATGTTCTTTTTCTTTTACATTTATCCATGAAGGGTTTTGAAAGAAAAGAATTATTTCGGATTACTTGGTAGTTTTAAATGCACGGTCTACGCGTGGTCTATTCGAAATACGATCACATACTAACAAAAAATACGTGCGTGTTATTAGATACGGTTATCATACATTTACATTAGTCCAGCGAGGGCGCATTAAAAATCGATCGGGTGGCGCCATGGCGCCCGCGGGCGCCGCGTTGCCTACCCCTGCTCTAGGCTATATGTAAGAATGGCTGTTGCGAAATTTTTGTCGTCATAAATAGAAAATATTAATTTGTTTAAAAGGTTGCAAAAAAGTTATTAAAAAGAGATTAGACACTAGGGCCTTTCCTGCCTATTAATATCTAATTCTAGTTTTGTTTGGTCGACCTTTGGTTTAACTAAAATTAACGGTCGACTCTGGCCTGTTTTTTAAATTTTGACTAACCCTATTGGTCGACTAAGAAAAATACCAAAGGTCAATCAGACAAAACCCAGACTTTTTACAGCACTAGTTCTAATCATCACTTCCGTATAATTTGTTTCTTTGGCAACTAATTACGTTCATGCCTGGATTCTTCCATATGTAGGGGGGAAGCCTGGAGAACCCTTTCCTTAATTGTCTAAAAAAATTTATCGTTTTTAAAATAAATTAGTTGATATACGCGTAAAATTTCTAATATTAATAATTAAATTTCATGAATTCTTAAGTTTATAACTATTATATTGCCCCTGTTTCAGGGAACCCTTTTTATTCTTTTATTCTTGAGTCAGTAATTACGGCCGTATGCTTATCCCAATCACTATTAAAACAAAGCTTTGTTTCTAAACCATTGACACCGTTTAGTTCTAATACATCTTTAAATACATGGACCAACAAACATATTGATGTTATGAAAATTTAAAACCTAACTTTTTATCATAATTGATAGGTATCAATAACATTCCAAATACAAAAGGATACCAAAATTTGAAATATTCTTTCAACAGGTCGAGTAGGTTGTTAATCTATAAATATATCATCTCCAATTAGTTATATATAATTAACTCATGTTCAAATAAAATTTGCAATCAATAAGTAAATACATTGCATTACATAAATTATTATGCATTTTAAGGGTAGATTTGGTGTGATTTTATTTAAATTGTGCAAGAAATAAAAATGAAAATTTGTTAATTGGTAATAATTAAGGAACGTTAGATAAAATATTCAAACATATTTGTTTCTTATTATTATTATCAAGGATATTTTAAAGAGAACAAATTATTTTGCATAGTTTTTTATTCAAAGTGCAAAGTTTTTATTGCCATTTTCCAAGTTTTTTATTCAATTTGCCAAGTTTTGAATTAAATGTTAAGTTTTTTATTAAATGTTCAGATTTTTATTTATTTGCTCAGAGATTAATTATACTTGCCAAGTTTTTTTATGCAAAGTGGTTTTAATTTTTAATTAAAACGAGATAGGTGCGGGTATCGAACCTGCGAGGTACGAGCTATTGAAGCTGCTAGTCAGACGTTCAATCCACTGAGCTATTACACCTCAAAATATTTTTGGTTATATCACTTATATATAGCAGCTATAACATTTTATTAGGTTTTTATATATATTATTTTAATAAATGATTATTAAAGGCATCATTTTGTTTGTTTTTAATATACTTTGATTTATGTACTTAATATAGACAATTTTTATTATACAAATAGAGTAATAACTTACAACGATTATAAAAGCTCTCTAAGGTTTCCACAGATAAAAATAATTTTTATAAATACGCGATTTAAATGAATAATTTATAACTATTATTAAAGCTCTCTAGCGTTTCCACAGCTGAATAACACTTCTGTGCAAAATGTAATATAGGCAAAATGTAATATAGGCAAGGGTTAGGGTTAGATTTAGTGATTTTAATAACAACTGAGCATATTTTGAAAAAAAAACGAAATATTTTTTTGAAAAAAAACTGAACATTTTTTTGAAAAAAACTGAATATTTTTTGAAAAAAAAACTTAACATTTTTTGAAAAAAAAACTTAACATTTTTTGAAAAAAAACTGAATATTTTTTGAAAAATTACTGAACATTTGTTTACAAAAAAACTGAGCACTTTTTAATTAAAATCTGAGCATAAAAAAAACTGAACATTTTTAATTAAAAATCTGAGCAAGTTGAATTAAAAACTGAGCACAAACAACTGAGCATTATGGAATTTTTCACTATGCATTTAAATAACACCCTATTTTAAAGTTCAAAATAATATTTTTCAGTCTTGCACACCTAATTTGGCAAGCGAACAAACTGTTATTTTACCTTTAAACCTAACAATAATTTTAATATTTTTGAACTCCGAAAGCTCATATATTTATTTTAATTAACTTTTGAAAATAAAATAACTCACATTGGCCAAAAGTCAAAGGAAATGTACTTTAAGACGAAAGGCGATGAACTTTTAAATATTTGGGAAATCTTATAAACATATTATTCGTGATCTGGTCACACTATAAAAGACATATGATCTAATCCATTCCATTCTAACATTTATTACAGTTATAGTATATTGCTTAAATATTAAAAAAAAATTATATTAAAAATGAGCCTTTTCATCTTCATTGGAAGCACCTTGATCCTCTCACCTGTCTTATCAGGTATAGTTTAAGTTTATAATGTATACGTATATAAATTTAAAAACCTTTTAGCTCCCTCTACTGGTAACATTTCATACAAAGAGGGTGGCGGCTGCCCCCCTCTAAATCTAAAAATTTGTTGAAATATATTAAAATTATGGCTAAAATTTTTGCCTCTTTCTAAATCAGTATTGCCCCCCTCTAACTCCAATGCTGGCTACGCCCATAAACAAACATCTCCCATAGTGTTTTTAAATGTTTTTTTTTAAATTTTGATAGATCGTATAGCTGCAGCAGTTAACCAAGCTGGTAAGCTTATTTTCTAGACAATTTAATATTATTAAACTTTGTGACTTAAAAAATGCATCTAATGTTGTGACTAGTAGAAAATAATTATTTAGCTTTTATAATACTAGGATGAGCAAATATATAATTTATCTTTTTGACCTCTAAAGGTGTATTAATTATTTTAAGATAACTTTTGATCATATATGACATTTTTGTACTTTAATAAACAGTTGCATCTAAAGGTAGTGATTTTAATTTTTAAATAATAATGAAAACATTTAAATTTAATTTTTGAACATCTATAGTAGAAGTTAAACACGATGAACCAGCCAAGAAAACACATCCTTTTGGTATTGTATTGAAAAGAATATTAACTTTGATTAAAATATTAAATTTGTAGTCTATTCAATTACGGGTAATTTATATATTATGTTTTAAAAAATCCCCCAAAACAAATAGATAGCTTAATATGTCTATTTCTATATATATTTAAGCATCTGCTGCAACCACTTTAGGAAGTAAATCACCTTATTTAATTACCATAAGAAAATCATAAAGCAAAAATCAAATTTTATTATAGAACTTCAAATTGATCATGACAAAGCCACAACATCTTGGGGTGATTTTTTTGTGTAATCGTGTGCCAGTTAAAATATATAAGTATTAATTTAATTATAATTTACTAATCCCACATTTGAGACGAAGTTCTCATAATATTATAATTACCTTTTCCCTCAACTTTCAATATTGTTGACACTTTATATTATATAAATTAAGTCATTTTATAGCTAATTCATTAATTAATAATCTCTTACAATTTCATACACTTTCATACACACGCCTTTATTATATAAACCATTTCATAATATGCTTATATACATTGTTCTCGCTCATAACTGATCAATAAATCAATTAAAAACGTTCAGTTTTATTATTCCCTGAATAGTTTAAAGATTTAAAAACAATTTTTGATAGGTAAAATATGTGTATGCGCATTAGAGGTGTGCACGGATCAATCCGATCCGACATCCGATCCGTCCGAACTCGGATTCGGACGGATCGGATCAACATTTTAATTTTGGAAGTCGGATCGGATCGGATCGGATCAACATTTTATTTTAGTCGGATCGGATAGGATTTTCAAATTTAAAATAAACAATAATAATTAAATTAATAATTTTTAGTATACCTTTTTATAATTATTTTTGCATTCTTTTTTTACTTTAACATTTTTGATGCCCAATACCACCTCCTCACCCCTTACTTACCCTAATATATTTATCAGTACTTCCCTAGCGTTTTTCCCTAGCTAGACGTAGTTGACACGCATCTCTTTCTATTTCATTTCAACTCAACTCCGAAAATCATCAATCACTCTCCCCTTTCCTTAAAGCACACGCGTAGCTCCTTTCCCTCTTGATTTCGGGTAATCATGAATGATGTAAGGGGTATTGTCTGGTGTGAGTCACGCCGACTTGAGAGGAAAAAATAATAGGGGGGGGGGGTGTTGGAAATCGGATAAAGCCCCCGATGAAATCACAATTTACCTTTCGTTAAAAAATTAAGATTGCAAATATGATTCAAAAAAAGATTTGCTGAAATGGTGGGGTTCATATGAAACAGTCCTGCCAAGGCTTTATAAGCTGGCAAATAAAGTTTTAGCTATACCTGCTACCTCTACCACTTCGGAAAAAAATTTCTCGGTGGCTGGAAGAACATTAGAAGAAAGAAGAACGCGAATTAAACCAGAAAATTTAGATTCTTTATTATTTTTTTATGATAATATAGAATTAGTCAAATAAAATTTTATATTTATTTCAGGTCTATTAAAATTGCTATACCTTATTTTTATGTATTTTGAATTTAATCATCAATAAAAAGTTCTGTTCGTAAAATTTTAATTTGAAAATTTCGGATCGGATCGGATCGTATTTAGATTTTAAAAAACTCGGATCGGATCGGATTTAGATTTTAAAAAACTCGGATCGGATCGGATGGATATAAAATTTTTCAAAAACCCCTCGGATCGGATCAAAAAAATTTAATCCGTGTATACCTCTAATGCGCATACATAATAATTATTCCCTTTAAAGTCAACAAAAAGCTTGGAAAAAATTGGGATTGAAAGCATAAACTAAGTTAATCATATGTGTTTAATAAACTTATGTCATATTTAACTCTAGGTTCATTTATACTTTTTATACAATAATTTGATTAATTTAACATATAGGATGGTCATCAAATATACCGTGCGTTTAAAAGAGACCGCTGGTCCGCACCCTTTCTTAGATTACTATGCCAGCTCGAGTCTTCTTATTTTTTAATAAACTAGTGATTAACACGATCGTTCTCATTTCAAAAACTTTTAAGCCCTTCCGAGCCCCTTCGTATTTTTATGGTCTAAGGCAGTCAGTACCCGCTAGAAGAACAATTGAGTCTAGTAGTTAATTAGAAATAAAACAGTGTTTATTGCAATTTTAACATGTTGCATGAACATTAAAAATATTGTTGGAAAATATCATCCAGAATTTCAATGCCAGCTCGCGACTTTTTTTTTTTTTTATATACTATTGGCTAACACTATCGTTCTCATTTCAAAAACACCTAAGCCCGTCCAAGTAGAGCCCTGCACGGGTGACCCGAAACCCGACCCGAACTTAACCCGACCCGAGGTCGGGTCGGGTTCGGGGTAAAAATTTTAAAAACTTTTGGGTCGGGTTCGGGTTGAAAAATTTTAATCGGGTCCGGGTCGGGTTGAACGTTAAATTTTATATTGAATAATAGACATATCTTTTGAATTAATGCTATTTAATATAATATTTTATAATTAATATCGAAATGTATGATTAATTTATCTCATACATACATTTAAATTAATTTCTTTTAAGTTGTATCTGAATTTTGGAATTGCGCATTTTTAAACTCAGAAAAGTAAAATATCTAATGAACATGTATTTGATATCACAAGACTTATGATTTTCTTAATTCCCATTTTTCTTTTTTAAATATTAATGTCTCAACTTGTTTTATCGCCTAACTTATACACTAGAATAAAATTAATTTATCATATTTTACAAACATGATTTAAAAAAAAGAGTTTTTGAAGTAATAATCTCCTTTCATTTTCGCACAATACTGCCACAACCGTTATTGGCCTTTTATTGCCCTGATTTATTCTATTTAGTATAAAAATAATTAATCGAGAAAATAAAAATGGCAGATTTAACCCACTGTGTAGAAAGTTACCAATTATAAATATAACAATTTTTATAAAAAGGGCAAATTAAAAAAACAATATTATAATTGTATTAAAACGCAGCTACGACATGTTATTTATAAATTTGTCTATATTAACTAGGATAGGAATAGCTAGTTGGGAACCTTGATTAAATCTGGTTACCAAAGAAATGCCTTTGAATACATAATCAGAGAAGACTGCCCCTCGTCTCGTCTCGGTCTCAAAAACAAAATGTCAAGTCAAGCGCTTTTTATAAAAATCTTGATCTCGTATTTTCTCGGCTCAAAAATTCTCCATCTCGTTTCGACGATAATTCTCGACTTGTCCCGACTTTGAAAAAACAATACACCATATAAATTCTGTCTAATGGCAAAAAATTAATTTAAAAAACTTCAAGACATAAATTAAATAGTTAGTGCAACAGGCCATTAATCACGCTTATTCATTCAATCTAACATCCGCAAAATGATAGGAAAGAATATAGTTTAACTGATTAATTATAATACCTTTGTGTTAAAACCCATGCGTTTGCCAAATATAAATTAACATCCTGCACTTAATTAAATTATAACTTTAGGCAAGCTAATGCCTATAAAGAACACTATCTTAAGCTCAAGGTACTGATCGTTAGTTAAATAATTTTAGATAAGAGTTCTATGCCTTCAATATAACAATCTTCAATTACAGTCTTGCGTATTGCATGTTATAAAGTCACAAAGGTGCTAATATATACTGGTGATAATATTATCATTATATATGCACATATTAGAACGGTCAAAAACAGTTCGAAGAAAATCAGTATCTACTTTATACGCGAGAAACTACTAATGTTTGCTTGCTAGCGCATTTTACAGAGAGAGAGGGGCTTATAGTGGTAATCCAATCACAACATCATCCTCTTCAAAAAAGCTTCCTCCGACCCTAGTGTTTACCTTTCTCAGCTCTGTCTTTGGACCTGAATTTCTGACAGATGCAGACGTTTTACTATGGTAGCTTGTTCGGGCACATGTCTTGAACGATTTTCGGAAGACGTAATTCGCATGTATCTTGGGTTAACGGGATATGTCTTCTAATGATGCGGAAAACCCGAGAAAAATCTCGGTCTCGTCTCGGATTTTGATGTCGAGACTAGACGATACGAAATTTTTTCGGCGAGATCTCGTCTTTTTATTGATCGTTAGATTTTAGTAAATTATTGTGTCTTTTGATTTGCATGATTTACATTTAAGGTATAAGTGTAAATCAATATATAATGGAATATATTTGATATTAAAAAAATTCCGAAGTGTTGTAAAGATTATATATTTTTGCAAACAATTAAAAATTTGGCAATCTTTACTTTAGTATGGTTGACTTTTAGGGTATGTAAATAATTGTATAATATATTTATCACATATTTTAATCAATAGCATTATTAAAAATTACAAAAGTTTAGGCTTAGAATGAGTTCTGCTATAATAGTAAATATTACTAAATCATATTTGAATTTCGCAGTTACTCATCCTTCATGATGCGGTAATTATAAATTAAGACTTTATGTGAATACATAGTTTTTTCATATGCATTACTTTTCACGTTACAAGCTGGGTTGGCAGGTGCATTCAAATTTACGATAATTTCTATAATTGTGCAATATGAAATATATACAAGAACCTATATCGTATTCGATACATAACTATTTAATGGCAAAGTTAATAAGGATTGGAAGGTTAATTATTTGGAATATAAATTTGATTATAATAATTTTTCACAAATTTAAATACGTGCACATTAATTTAAATCCTTATGTTCTTAATCCTATATAATGCTGATTTTATTGTTGTTTTTATAACTATTAATATGTACAACTAGTTGATCACTGGCACTTTGTGGTTCGTAACGCTATAGTGAACATGCAATAAACACCATGGGCTATTGATGATGGTAATATCAATGAACTTAAACGTTGCCTTAAATATGTTAAGGTCTACTTTGAAGCTTTAGCCAGGGTAAAAAACGGGTCTCAATTTTCTCAATTGGCAACTAAGTCAACTATAAGCGAACTTATAATTTTCTCAGTCTATTTAAAGTTGACAAACACAGTGAAATTGATACAAATGTTATAGTTTGCTAGAACAATAAAATTTAATTTTATATACTTCAAATTTATTTTTAGTTTGCACTTTCCTATAAATATTTTCTTTATGAATTAATTAATATCTTTATATTGTCAATGAGATGTCGTGTCCCGCTAAATCATTAAAAAGTTTGTGTATTAAAGTTTACTAAAAAAATATAAAAGTTTTTGGATTTTTTAACACTTACTTAATATTTTTAATAAAACAAGAGAGAGATTTTTTCCGTATATATTTTTTTTAAAAGTCGAGACGAGACGAGCTTGTCGAGACGAGACGAGATCGAAATTTTTCTAGACCAAGACGAGACGAGATTGAGATTACCGAGACGAGACGAGATTTTGTTTTCGAGATCGAGACGAGACGAGATCGAAACACTAATGTCTTCTAAGATCCCCTTTCAAGCGAGCTACGAAGGGTGGGGGGTTGTTGTAACTTAACAGGACATCGATGGTAGAGTCCTGCAAAATAAAATTTTTTCTGCCCGAGCCCGACGTCCCAGTTTTTATTTTGTCCACGCCCGGCCCAAGCCCCAACGACTTTTTTATTTTTGGCTTGATCCAATTTTTCAGATAGAAAATTTTCAAAAATTCAAGTGTTATTACTCGTAATTTACAACTAGAATAAGTTTAAAATAATTTTCATTTTCACTCGCTACAATTTATTTAGCTAATAATTGAAAACTGGAAATCTAACTTTATAAAATATTTTTTATCTAACAGTTCCAAAGGAAAAACTTTTTAAAATAATTGCTTACTTTATTCCTAAAGTGATAGCAACTATGAAAATATTTAAATACTAGAATAAGATTTGCATTAATATTAAAGGCAAGGGGAAAAAGCTCAAGCTTGGAAGCTATATTATGTATGGTGTACGAAGATAATTATTAATTGCTATGCAATTTATGGGCTCGTTTTTGGTTGTCCGTTGTCCGTTGTCTGTCCGTTGTCCGTTGTCTGTCCGTTGTCCGTCCGTTACCCTCCCTATCTATTTGCATTGGGTATATTAGGTTATCGATTTTTTAAATTAATGCATGAGAAAGCGGTGCCCCACCCCTCATCTCTATCAAGAGGTGCCCCACCCCTCATCTCTATCTCCCTCGCTTTCGGGCGGGGTCGGGTTTGAATTGCTACGTTAAATTAATGCATAAGTATATCTATATTTAAATTTTGGTAATTGCTATGCAATTTAACTAGTTTTGGGGTTAGAATCCCGGAGTTTTTTTTGACTCTTATGATTGTTCTTGTTACTATCATTGATAATAAGACTTTTTGGCCGTCCGCTGGCTGCTGACCAATGAAAAAAATGACCATTGGCCAAAATGTGAATCCGAGTTTATTTTTTCGTTTTTTTTGACTATTATGATTGTTCCTATTACTACCATTGCTATTATGCCTTTTTGACCGTCCGTTGGCTGCTGACCAATGGAAAAAAATCACCATTGACCAAAATGTGATTCGAATTTTTTGTTTTTGTTTTTTTTGACTATTATGAATTTATATCCACTTTTACCGTGTCCTGGCTGCTGACCAATGGAAAAAAATGACCATTGGCCAAAATGTAATTCGAAAATTTTTTTTTAATTTTTTTTGACTATTATGAATTTATATCTACTTTTACCGTGTCCTGGCTGCTGACCAATGGAAAAAAATGACCATTGGCCAAAATGTGATTCGAATATTTTTTTTAGTTTTTTTATTATAAGTTTATATTTACTTTTACCGTGTCCTGGCTGCTGACCAATGGAAAAAAATGACCATTGGCCAAAATGTGATTCGAAAATTTTTTTTTTCGTTTTTTTTTGACTTATGAATTTATATCCACTTTTACCGTGTCCTGGCTGCTTACCAATGAAAAAAAATGACCATTGGCCAAATTTTATATATAACCTAAAAATTTATTATAGATGGTCTAACAGACAGCCAACTATGTAATATATATTTTTAACCTTATAAATGCATATATATTTTTTTATTGGGTTAATATATTTCATTTAATTAGATTGTGATTTCATAGAAAACCTAAAAATTAATATTTAAAAAAATAATATAGGTATTAGATTCTAATTTACGATAAAATATATCGATAGAAACTAACACAAAATTCGAAACCTCCTTCAAAGGTATAATCATAGCCCGTTATTTCTAATTAAATTGAATCTACTATTAAACTCAAACACGAATTGTACTTTATTAGATGGCGCGCGTAAGTTTATATAATTAGTAAAATTTTTGTACGTGTCATAGATATTACACCGCACGTGTGTCAGGTAAAAGTCCGATATTTTTAAAATGAAAAGGTATTTTAGGAATCTGAAAAGGTTATTTTACCCCCGGCCGCCCTGGGCACCTACGGGTAAAGTTTCGAGCGAATCGGGCTGGTAGTTTAAGAATTTAGCCCTTTTTTAAAACTAAAAAAAAACTTTTTTTTTTAATTTTTTTTTTACATTAAATTAATATTTTGTTTTTGTTAATACCATTGATAATATGACTTTTTGACCGTCCGCTGGCTACTGACCGACGAAATATATTGATTTTCTAAACATAAAACACAACTTTATTATTTCATTATCTATATAAATAACATAATAACTTCTACTATTTTAAAGCCAGCATGGTATAGTGGTTATAGCGCCGGCTTTTGAACTGGAGGTGTGGGGTTCAAGTCAGGGAGGCGACAAATTTTTTTTTTAAATTTTTTTAAATTTAATTAATATTTGTTCATGTTAATACCAATGATAATATGAATTTTTGACCGTCCGCTGGCTACTGACCAATAAAAAAATGACCATTGGCCAAATAAATCGAAATTGTTTTTCGTTTTTGAATTGGTTAACATTGATAATTACCCTATGTCCTCCCCTACAAGGGCCTATAACTAATTAACTAATTATTTTGCATCTAATACCCCCTATAGGCATTCTCGCCCCTTCCCACCTTTCTCGCCCATAAATTGCATAGCAAATATGCTACGTTTATACGGAGTATAGAAGAGTTCCCCCTTCCCCTTCCCCTACTCCCCTTTCCTTCTCCCCCTTCCCACGAGGGCCGAAGGCCCGAGTTTTTAATATCGAGTTGAGTTTGTTTAAATCATATTTTATAAAAGATTAGTTTACTTTAGTCATATCGGGCCGGGCTCGGGTCGGGCGGCCCGTGCAGGGTTCTAATTGATGGCTAACGATTGACCACGTAGATCTAGGCGTCATTAGATTCGGTCTGCTCTACCAAAAGTTTTCGTTTTGCGCAACCCCGCCGTATCTTTCTTGAACAATTCCGTTAAATTATCGGTAACGTCGCTATACACATCAGCCATCGGCACCCGGGCACCAGTGTTATCACTTAAAATAAAATAATTGTAACAAGGTTTCTTGCATAAAATGTAACTCCGCCTATCATATTTACGACAGATAACCTTGGACCTGACTACAATGGTATAACCTTTCATCGAACAACGTGCGAAGTTTCGGTAACTAATCAATTATATAAATCACACCATGCGCAACAGCAAAAATATTGCCCACCCAGGAAATCCAACCTCGTTAAACCTATGTAGAGGTGATACGGAGTATAGCCAAAAACAGGTCATTACGGGCATTTTGCCTCTGAATATCAATTCGCATCTGGGTTTAACGTACGCGCATGCAATACCAAATTTCATCGTCAGATCATCGTCTTACACGTACTGCTCTGTATCGGCAGAATTCCTTCGGGCTTGGCCCTACCGTATCTATGCATCGACATTACCCTTCAGCGCATATGTACCACACTGTCTTGTAGACAACCTTCATGCATAATGTTAAGTACCATCACGTCGTTTTGTCCATACGCCATCAAAAAAAAAACGAAAAACGTTTCTTAAGACATTATAATATGTGAAAATTTACACTAATAACTCTTTTAATTAAAAAATATTAACTCGTAATTCAATTTAGGCTTAATATTTTAAAATCTTTGAAAATAATAATTTATTTACTAGTTGTTAAAGTTTCAAAAAAGTAACTGCTACCAGTTCATCGTTTTCCTTCCTTTAAATTAATATAATTCTTTAGTATATAAATTAGCTGATGCAATTGAGTTAATAATAGGTTAATTATTAAAATGATGTTTTAAATATGTAAAATCTTAATAGATTAAAGCTGTTGTCAAAATTTGAAATTTCTCAAATGTTTCCTACTATTTTTGAATAAATTCTGGTCACGTAGTTCTATAAGTCTTAAGAGAAATTTGGCTACGACGTTTATTGCCACTGGGCTGCAAAAAAACAACACTGATCAAAAATAATGGCCTTATAAAATCACTCTGCAAACAGTTTGCAGATTCTGGTAGAGTTTTTTACGGTGAGTACAAATGTATTTTTGTTTTTCTCTATACGTCAATTTTTTAAAAATATTTGATGTGTTGGCTAAAACAGCATTTTGGAATTATTAAAATATCAATAACTTGCAAAATAATCGGTAAAATTTTAGTCTAATAAATTTGATTTCTAAACAAAGGGGAGAGGAAATATTTTTTACCCTAGCTCTTTTAATTTTTGATATATATTCAATTGACAAATGGCCTTAGACTTAAGGTCGCTCTGTCTTCCCTTTAAAGAAATTAAACGTGTTGTTGTTTATCTAGTACTACTAAGGGCCTGCACGGCCCGGCCCGATGGTTTAATCGGGCTTCTGGTTTAAAATAAAAAACGGGCCGGGTCTAATAAAACCTAATGGACTCGGGCTAAGCTTAGATAAACTTAAGGCCGCTAAAAGCCCGTTGCAAAATTAATTAGGTGTTTATTTGTGAATAAGTATAAAAAAAGGTTTGTTCTTATATTGCTCCAATTTACAATTATATTTGATGGTTATTAAAGTAACAAGGATTTAATGGATTCCTCTCCCTTTTATTTACCATTTAATTTATCAAATTTAAATTTTACCTATAAATTTGCACTTATTAACGTTTAAAAAACACCAAAATCGCTGTGTTTGGTAAATTTGTCAACAAATTGACGTATAGGGAAAAAATTAAAAATTTATTCAAGTTCACGGCGAAAAACTCTACCAAAATCAGCCAACAGTTTGCCGGTCGATTTTTCTTGTTGAATTTGTTATTTACTTAAAAATCTCACCTTTGATATTTTGTTAACATTATCATCCAATTGCAGGATATTTTAAAGGCTATATGAAGGATGGCTGTCATAGGCGTAGCCAGGTTTTGGTTTAGGGGGGGGGGCGAAACGTTTAAAAGTTTAATTAGAGGGTGGCAAAACATAAAATTTTTAATTTTTAAGAATTTTTGCATTGAAAATTTTTTTCCCGTCATTTAGGAGGGAGGGGCATGCGGCCCCCCTCCCTGCCCACCTTGGCTACGCCCATGATGGCTGTTGTTTTCCGTCATAAACAAATTTTTTTTATTAATTTGTCTAAAGGTTGAATGAAGGTTTTTAAAAAGAAAATAGGCACTGTGGCCTTCCTTCTGCCTAATAAATATCCAGTTCTATTTAGTGTTGTAAAAACGGCTGGGTTTTGTTTGATCGATCTTTGGTTTAGCTAAGATGTCTGTTTTTCAAATTTCGACTAAGCCTATTGGTCGAGTAGTAGGGAGGTAGACTGGAATACACCTTTTTAAATTTTTAAGAGTTTTTCTCGTTTTTAAAATAAATTAGTTGATCTACGCGTAAATTTTCCAATTAATAATTAAATTTTATAAATTATAAAGTTTATAACCATTATATTCGCTCTTGTCTTAAGAAATCCTTTTTATCCATATATTCTTGAGACAATTTATTAAATAATCACGACAATTTGCTTATCCCTATAAATTAAGATAAAGCTTTGTTTCTAAGCCTTTGAACCGTTTATTTCTAACACCTTTATAAATACATGGACAATAAACATACTAAAGTTTATGAAAAAAATTTCTAAAATTTTTATCATAATAGATATATAAGGGATCAATAACATTTTAAGCCTTTTTTCCAAAAAGCGTTTAATCAGTTAAGAAGGATACCAAAATTTGCAACATTCTTTAAACGAGGTGGAGTAGGCTGATCTATCTACATATATATTCTTTAATTAGTAATATATTACATCAATCTCATGTTCAAATGAAATATGCAATCAGTAGATGTGACAGGTAGTTTTGGTGGGATTTTATCAAAAGATCACTATGGAAATCGTCAAATCTCACACGATTTCCATACACGGATCAATGCCATCCAATTAGATTTTAACGCGTTTTCTTTTTTATTTTATTAACCAATGTATTTTATCCCATGTGATACCAATAACTTAATAAATGAATATATTTAAAAAAAAATATAATAAAAAAAAATTAAATTAAATTTATTTATTTGTAGAAATTATGGGTTATATAATATATTTAAAACATTTTGTTCCTTATTATTGGGATATATTGAAGTTAAAAATAATATTTTTCAATCTTCCACAGCCAATTTGGCAAACGAACATACTGTTATTTTACCTTTAAACCTGCCAAAATTTTCAAAATATTTTTGATTTGCGAAAGCTATTTTATTTATTTTAATGGATTTCAACAAATAACACATTAGCCAAAAGTCAGGGGAAATGTACTTTAATAAGAATGACTATGAACTATCAAATATTTGGGTAATTTTGTAAACATATTATCCGTAATCTGATCACACTAGAATAGCTAAATATCCATTCCATTCTTACATTTAATTCATTTACAGTTGTAGCATATTGCTTGAATCCTAAAACACCTTTATTGACAATGAACCTTTTCATCATCATTTTAAGCACATGTTCCTCTCAACTGTCGTATCAGGTATTTTTTAAGTTTATTGTACTTATAGAAATTTAAAAATCTTTTAGCTCCCTCGACTGGTAAAATTTAAGAATAATATTTAGCATAATGTTTTTCGAGGTATTTATTGATCTATGTATTTTTAATTTTGATAGATCGTGTAGCTGAAGCAGTTCCGAAAGCTGGTAAACTTATTTTCTGACAATTTATATAATTACACTTTGTGACTTAGAAATGCATTCAGTTGTGACAAGTAAAAATTAATTATTTAAAGTTTAATAATACTTAAATGGGCAAATATATAATTTATATTATTTATAAGCGCCCAAATCTGCCATAGATGGTGAGGGATACTGAATAAAATTTTTGGTTCTTTAGCCTGTACTTTTTTACAATTTACTTAAACATACAACGTTTAAGTTGTTAAAATGTTCACTGAAGTTGTCACCATATCTAATTCTTATTTATCAAAATTATAACGGTCAAATATTTTAACATCTATTTGGGGTTTTTAGTGCAAAATGATGACCCTGTGACAACTGTTGCCCCTCTTGCTGGTAAACCAAATCCCTGGCAAAATACATTTTAAAAGCTTTTATTAATTGTTTTGTTATTTGAATTTTTATTACATAGTCATGAAAGATATATTTTGTGAAGATTAAACAAATAATTTATAATTATTAGCGAATTTATCAAGTAATGTTAACCAGTCTCAAAACATTAATATTCTTTCCAACATCTTTCTTTTTAACGAATTCATGTTATAATTTCAAATTAGCCAGTATAAACACTAAACAAATCGAACAAATGTTTGTATTATTAAAGAAGTTAATTTTTTCAAAGAAAATTGTTTGTTCAAATTAATTAGAAGTTCAACAAGACGAGTTTGTCAAGGAGACTTCAGCCTCGAGTAATTTTATTTTATTTAATGTTTAATGTCTTGTATATGGATTAATAACTACATATTCCTGTTGAATTTTTAATAGCCAATGTCATAAGTATTTGGAAAATTAATAATCCTATCTTAATAAATATCGTTTTAACCCGCTCTAGCTCAAAATCCACATCATGGTCATCAATTCCGCAGGTTAACTAATCAAAAAATATTTTATATACAAATTTTTTTTAAATATCATTATTTATTCTGCTCCATATTAAATTTAATTTTATTAATATTTTTCTCAACTTCTAATTAAAATTATGATCTTTTTGATTTTATTAAACGGTTGCATCTCAAGATAGTGTTATTAAATTATAATAAAAACATTGAATTTAACTTTTTGAACATTTCGGGAAAAATAATACCACAAGGATAAAGTAATAAGTACTTTATTAAATATCCAATTAAAGTAAATTGTATGCGAGAACAAAAAGTTAACTGGTGTATATAAAATTCTTTTATATATACATATATTAATTGGAATCAATTAAGTTTAGTGTTGCCTCCGCGAGGTATAAACAAATCAATTATATATAGTGGTGATACCTCGAGGTATGCTTGGTGGTCAATTAACGTTGCGAAATCGTAAGGGACAATTAAATCAATTAAGCCAATGGACACAACAAACATCTAGTTGAAGTGCAACACGATGAACCAGCCAAGGAAACTCATACTTCAGGTATTGTATGGCAGAGATTATTAAATTTAATTAAAATATTAAATTTGTAGTCAATTCAACTACAAATAATATTATATTTTGATAAATTCCAAGAACAAATAGTCTATTATGTCTATTTTTATAATTTATTTCAGCATCTGCTCCAAACACTTTAGAAGGTAAGCTTCCTTATTTAACTACCATGATAAAATCATAATCCAAAAAATGAATTTTATTATAGAACTTTAAAATACTCAGTCATCTGTCATTGAAATGGAATATATTGAATGGTCATGGTCATGGTGGCCATGGTAGTACGCCACCTAGAATGAGATATAATAAGAAGTAGTTGATTTTAATTTACTAAAACCACATTTGAGACAAAGTTCTCAAAATATTAAATTACCATTTTCCTCAACTTTTAATGACACTTTTACATTATATAAACTAAGTCCTTTAGCTAATTCATCCATTAATAATCTTACAATATCGTTTTCATGCACACGCCCTTATTATATAAACCAATATCTTTCTTAATATGCTTATATACATTGTTCTCGCATATATTTGATCAATAAATCAATTATAAACGTTCTGTTTTATTATTCCCTCAATCTTATTCAGATTTATAAACATAAGAATTTTCAGTTAGTAATAATATGTGTATGCATATATAATAATTAGTATTTTTATATAAACAAAAATCCAGGGAAAAAATTAGATTAAAAACATAAAAAAAAGTCAAATTTACTTTTTTTTATTTTTACCTATAATACATTAATACTATTAATTTAACATTTATGATAGCATCATGTATATGCAACCGTCCGTTTTAAACAGTCCGCTGGTCCTTACCCGTTTTAAAAATTTTATTTTTATATACTACTGCCACGGTCGTTCCGTTACAAAAACTCCTAGGCCCTTCCGAGCCCCTTCGTATTTTTATGACTTTAAGGCACAGTTAGTACCCGTTAGAAAATAATTGGGACCAGCAGTTAATTAGAAATTAAAAAAATATTTTATTGCAATTTTTAATATGTTGCATGCACTTTAAATATATTGTTGGAAAACATCATCAAGAAGTTTTTCCGAAATAGATGTCAATTAATCGACCAATTGTATCTTGTCATAAAGTTTGATATAATATTAGCTGTTCTATTCACTTTTTTAACGTGTGAACTTGCGGCCTTCACACCTCTAGAGACTTGCTTTGCTGGATTTAAAAGCGCATCCTTAATCGCATTTACATTCGCTAATAATATAATTTCATTTTTATTTTCAAAATTTAATTGTATACAATTTACTTATTATCTTTTTTTGTATATAAAATGTAAATGTACTTATAAACAAAACTCGGGCCTTCGGCCCTCGTGGGAAGGGGGAGGGGAGGAGGGGAAGGGGGGACGACTCATTTATACTCCGTATAGAAGTAGCATATTTGCTATGCAATTTATGGGCGAGAAAGGTGGGAAGGGGCGAGAATGCCTATAGGGGGGATTAATTCAAAATAATTGGACTGACGGGCATAGAGTAAATATCAATGTTTACTAATTTCAAAGCGAAAAAAAGAATAAAAATTGGTTAGTAGTCAGGACACGGTTAAAAAGTCATATTATCAAGGGTATTAACAAGAACAATATATTAATTTAATTTAAAAAATAAATAAAAATTTTGCCCTCTCCGGGATTCGAACCCACATAAGTAGTGGTATAGGCTTTTGTAGGGGCACAGGGACCCATATCAGTAGAGGCATAGGCCCTTGTAGGAAAGGGCATAGGGTAATTATCAATGTTAACCAATTCAAAATCGAAAAAAAAATTTCGATTTATTTGGCCAATGGTCAATTTTTTCATTGGTCAGTAGCCTGCGGACGGTCAAAAAGTCATATTATCCATGGTATTTACAAGAACAATATATTAATTTAATTTAAAAAATTAGAAAAAATTTGTCCTCTCCTTGGCTTGAACTCAAGACCTCCAGGTCACAAAGCTAGCGTAAATACTTGAGGGTAACGGACAACGGACAACCAAAAACGAACCCATAAATTGCACAGCAATTAATATTAATTTAAAGAAGATACGCATAAAAATATCAAGTATGGTGGGTGAGATTACGTTTGTTTTAATAAATAAATATTTGCGTATATACACACAGTAAGACTGGTAAAAAATAAACAACCTATTAAAATTTTTTTAAGCTAATTTTATAGTAAATGGTCAAAATACTTTCCTAAAACTAGATTTCATTTCATATTATAGGCAAATTGAGGTCTATTAACACCTAATTCAAACTATCATTATTGGCTGACATTGTATTCGTGATGATGTAATCAATATTTAAAGAGGCATTATGCTAATAGGGTTGATAGTAATTACACTTTGATAGCAAGTCATGCCTTGCCTTGTGTGGTGCTATGTTTTGTCGTATTAATTCAAAACTTATGCAAAATATTAAAAGCCGACCACGCCCGAAAAATCGATAACGAGAGAGAGATGATGTGGGTAGGAGACACGCGTATGTATTACTATTCTAACACAGCGAGGGAGATAGAGATGAGGGGTGGGGCACCTCTTATGCATTAATTTAAAAAATCGAAATACTAACACATCTCTCTCTCCCATTTCCTCCACTCCCGCCCCCTAAACCCCCCCCCCAAGATTATAATACTAGGGTAATTAACTTTAGTTTAACCTTGGCATATAAAAATACTTATAAAGAGTATAGTGAAATGCAGTAAATTTAATTCAAATCATATATTTTTAAACATAGCAAATACAAAACGACGGAATTTTGTAGGCATTTAGTTAGTAACCATTTAAAAATATGATTTACCCATATCAGTAGCTAGCATGAAGAAAATGCTGCATTTTTCAATTTATGATATATTAATCTCTTATCAATTTGTGATCTCAAGATATAAATGAAATTTTATGTTATTTAATTAGATAATGAAATAAAAAATAGAAAATCAATATATTATAGATAATTTAACAAATATAAATTATCATAAAAAAATAGAGGGGGGGGGGCTACTTCAGCAATTGACGTTTTTTGATCATCAAATAAATAACTAATTAGTAAAATATTCAAGAATTTGTTTCAGTATTTTATAATGATTTTGGAAGGAGCATTTTGAAATTTTATCCTTTACTTAAAAACAATTTGGACAATGGTCATTTTTTTTATTGGTCAGTAGCCTGCGGACGGTCAAAAGTCATATTATCAATGTTACAGTATACGGTCAAAATTATTGGGGTTTAACAAACTATATAAATAAAATTTAAAGTAATAGCTCTTACAGAATCCTAAAATTCCTTTTAGTTTAAAAAAAAACTAAATTCTGAAACTACCGGCCCGATTCGCTCGAAACTCTACCCGTAGGTTCCCAGGGCGGCCAGGGGTAAAATAGCTTTTTCAGATTCCTAAAATACCTTTTGTTTTAAAAATATCGGACGTTTCCAGGGCAGTTTCAGAAAAAAAATTGATTTATTTGGCCAATGGTCATTTTTTTCATTGGTCAGTAGCCAGCGAAGGGTCAAAAAGTCATATCAATAGCATTAACAAGAACAAAATATTAATTTAATTTATTTTAAAAAAAAATAAAAAAAAATTCGTCCTCTCCTGGGTTTGAACACGAGCCTACAGGATACAAGTCATGGGCTATACCCACTCACACCCTTGGTATTAAAATGGTAGAAGTTTTTATGTTATTTTTATAGATAATGTAGACGAACGACGGACGGACAACAAAAAACGAGCCCATAAATTGTATAAACAAAATTTTTTTTACTTTTGCCTTATGTGGTTTAAATTTTGATTTAATATCATTATTATTTTAAAAAATAATTAGAAAGATACTTAAAACAATTTGGCGAATAATCATTTTTTTCATTGATCAGTAGCCAGGACACTGTCAAAAAGGATATAAATACATAAAAGACGATTAAAAAACGAAAAAAAAACTTCAAATCACAATTTGGCCAATGGTCACTTTTTTCCATTGGTCAGTAACAATAGACGATCTATAAATACATACAAGTCAAAAAAAAACGAAAAATTAAAATTTCGATTCACACTTTGGCCATTTTTCCCATTGGTCAGCAGCCAATAATCGGCCAAAAAGTCACATTATCAATGGTATTAACAAGAACAATATATTAATTTGAAAAAAAAACGAAAAAATTTTTGATTCACACTTTGGCCAATGGTGATTTTTTCCATTGTTTAGTAGCCAGCGGACGGTCAGAAAGTCATATAATCAATGGTATTAACAAGAACAATATATTAATTTAATTTAAAAAAAAAATAAAAATTTTGCCCTCTCCGGGATTCGAACCCACATTAGTAGAGGCATAGGCTTTTGTAAGGGCACAGGGACCCATATCAGTAGGGGCATAGGCATTTGTAGGGGAGGGCACAGGGTAATTAGCAATGTTAACCAATTCAACAACGAAAAAAAAATTTCGATTTATACTTTGGCCAATGGTCATTTTTTGATTGGTCAGCAGCCAGAACACTGTTAAAAAGTCATATTATCAATGGTATTAACAAGAACAATATATTAATTTAATTTAAAAAAAAATAGAAATTTAGCCCTCTCCGGGATTCGAACCCACATTAGTAAAGGCATAGGCCTTTGTAGGGGCACAGGGACCCACATTAGTAAAGGCATAAGCTTTTGTAGGGGATAGGGACCCATATTAGTAGAGAACCTAATATACCCAATTCAAAGACAAAAATTATAAATGTTAACCCATTCAAAAACGAAAAACTAAAATTTCGATTTATACTTTGGCCAATGGTCATTTTTTTCATTGGTCAGTAGCCAGCAGACGACCAAAAAGCCATATTATCAATGGTATTAACAAGAAAATATATTAATTTAATTTAAAAAATAAATAAAAATTTTGCCCTCTCCGTGATTCGAACCCACATCAGTAGAGGCATAGACCTTAGTAGGGGCACAGAAACCCATATCAGTAGAGGCATAGGCCTTTGTAGTAAAGGGTAATTATTAATGTTAACTTAATATACCCGTCAAAAACGAAAAAAATTTTTTTGATTTATTTGGCCAATGGTCATTTTTTTATTGGTCAGTAGCCAGCGGACGGTCAAAAAGTCATATTATCAATGGTATTAACAAGAACAAAATATTAATTTAATTTAACCAGGTCACAAAGCTGGCGCCAATAACTTGGGGTAACGGACGGACGGACGGACGGACGGACGGACAACGGACGGACGGACAACAAAAAACGAGCCCATAAATTGCACAGCAATTTAAAAAAATAAAGGCTATCATTTTTCATCCTCAAATATGTAAAACCATAAAACTTTTAATAACATAATTGTTTCAACGTAATAAGTATAATCGGTCAAGGGGTGGGAAATAACGAAAAGAAACATAAAAGATCATACGATTTACATACTGGCTTTCGTTTATTAATTAATGTAAATTATTTCTCTTTATATATGCCATCTACCAAAAGTGGCAAAATTATAAACAAATTTTAACTTATTTCTTTATAAAACCCCTGTTTATAAAGCACATACTTTAATTAAATTGATTAGCATTTTTAATATAAATTTTGAATCAATCAGCAAACATCATATTATTTTTTAAGGAAGCTGAACTTAATTACAAAAGAGGCTGTGTTACAATGTAATGTGAAATTCAATTAAAATATCAAAGAATAGAATTGTGTTTTACGAAATGCTTCAAAATTAAAAAGATCGCCCTACATATAATGTGAGGGATAGTGTAATGGTACACATGATATAATGTATATATTTTAAAAATTAGGAGATATAAAAGCATTAATACAAATAAAAATAATAGTCTAATTATCTATTTTTTTGAAATAAATCGCGTTTGTGGCTGATTTTGGTCATAATTCCAAACGATTGTCAAAATTTTAATCATTGAACCCAATAAAATTTTTTACAAGAATTCAATAATTCAAACTAAATCATACAAGATAAAAACGCAATGAAAAATCATAAAAATCTAATATAATATAAAACCTTCGAAATGGTCTCTAAAAAGTGGCCATGCGCGAATGATATCCATTTAACAATGGTGACAATTTTTTGGTTTAATAACATAGAAATAGAATGTTTAAGAATAACTAATTAAACTCTTTAAAAGATGTTAAAGCCCAAAAGGTATTTTGTCGTTTTTCCGCCCCTCGGCAACAAATTTAAGATCATTATTGTTAACAGAAACAGCGATACATTTAAAATAAGGTGCAACCCAGGCGCGTAGCCAGGATTTTCTCCGGGGGGGGGGAAATCCAAAAAATTTTGTAACATTATTATTTCAACATCAAAAAAAAATAAACATTAAATATTTTTTTTCGGGGGGGAGAATTTCCCGTCCCCCCCCCGCTGGCTATGCCACTGGTGCAACCGATTGCTTCAGATAAATAAATAGTACTTGTAAAGTCGCATTAAATGTAATTTTTACCCCTCTAACAGCGATTTGATTAAATCTTAGGTCTTATTGTGTCACATAAATAAATTTGCTTCCAAAAAATTTAGAATATATCATAGAGGCTTAAAGCCGGCTAAGACTATTAAATTTAATCTAAAAGATTTTAAAATAGCTTTGATACTTTTTCCTAATGATTTGAGAAGCTTAAACAGTGCTATATTTGATATTTCTAGTACCAAGCCAGGCTTATTAATTTTACGTTTGTAAGCAAATACATACCCGCCCGTGGTCAAGGCTTGTAGGCTCGTCAGCGGGCCAACCTGCCCGTGCAGATCTCTATTAGACTTTTAGATTATGAAAAGATTAAAAATTTGTAGATCGAATTGGTATTTATAATTAGGGCCGGGCAGTTAGGCGGGCGGGCTCGGGAGGGAATTATAATTATAAAATCAGATCAGACCGAGTTTTGACAGAACAATTTAAACCACGACTTTTTGGAGTTTTTTGATAACTGTAACTATGACAGGATTTTCTACGGTGGCGCATCTGCCACAGGTGGGTCTTGTATTTTAATTTTAACTTACCGTAAACTTGTATCGTCTAATGATTGTTGTTACATTTCTAATTAGATAGATCACTTTGTGACTCCTGATATTTCCTCGTCTATGTGATGTGATGTGAAGTTTATGAAGTTTGTTGGACGATAACCGCCGCGTTGCTAAATTTTGTCATGTCTGAAAACTATAAGCCCCCGTCTCGTTACTGGTTGCTTACCCCTCTTGCTTTAGTCTTAAATAACACTAATAGCATGTAATATGTCTAAATTATTACAATTTGCACTGTACATACTCTTTAAACTTCATTAATCCATACATAAACACCAACCCTTCAAGCTCGATCGTTTACCGACTTTGCAATAGCTTAGGGCTTTTGACACATGTGGACCACTCTTCAAAATTTCTTAGTGGACGTCGTTGTAAACTTGTACTTTCTATGATGCGTTCCCCTTGGTAGTATAGGAGACGTTGGGCTTTTCTCTCCCCCATTAGTTAAGGTTTTTGATTATCAAATTTTAAATATCGCACAATCTTGACATAGTTTTTGATAAATAAGTATGAAAACAACCAGAGAAATTCCATAATTGCTTTTTTATTAATAGTTTCCAGGCAGAATCCTTTTGTTCACTTGATCTTCTTTCCCAATATGACTAGTTTTTTAAATTAGCTGCAGCTAAAGCCCTGCAAAATAAATTTCTTTCGCCCGAGCCCGTCCCGAGCCCGACTTCTCAATTTTTATTTTGCCCGAGCCCGGCCCGAGACCGAAAGATTTTTTTTATTTTGGGCCCGACCCGACCCCGACCCGATTTTTCAAATAAAATTTTTGAAAAATTTATTTTTGAAAATTATTTCACCATCTAAATATAAAATGCATTATATTGTTAATACTTGTAGTTTACAACTAGGATAAGTTTGAAATAAAAATTTTTTCACTCGTTACAATTCGATTAATCATTTAGAGCTGAAAATTTAACTTAATAAAAGATATTCTTAACAGTTTAAACAATATAAAACTCCTTTTGAAATATTTACTTATCTTATTTCTAAAGTTGTAACAGCTACTATAAATCTATTTAAATACTAGAATAAGATTTGCAATTCAGGTCAGTTATATTATAATAGACAAAAGGAAAAAGCTGAAGTTTGGAAGCTATATAATGTACGCTGTGCGAAAAATAATTATTTAATATCGAGTATTATTTAAATCCTATTTTATAAAAGACGAGGCCGGATTATATTATACACTGCCCGAGCCCGGCCCAATACCCGATCGGGCCGGGCTCGGGCCGGGTCGGGCTTCGGGGGGCCCGTGCAGGGCTCTAGCTGCGGCACAGTTAAATCAAAAGGGTACGACTATAAATAATTCTTTGTAACTGAAAATCGTAAGACATCGGCTTCTAATTTCGACTATCAATAGTTGTATATATTCATTAAACTTTTTTAACCTATAGACCAAACGCTTTCCGTTTAATCGTTCAATATTGGCTCACACTTTTGCTTAACGCTCTTGAAGCAATGCAACCACCCATTTCTCCACTGGCGCTCGTTGTTGTAGGAAAAGAAAAGCCCCTAGCCCTTTACCGAAAACATCTACGACCAGGCCGGTCTCCCAATTTCGATTAAAGTAGGCTAGCACGGGAACCTTGGTAAGTTCGGACTTTTGGCGCCACCTGCTTGTTGGACTCTACCCCAATAGAAAGCCACGTTCTTTTCCATTAGTTTCTGAGCATCCTGATTTGGAGTACATTTTAATGAACTTTGAATAATATAATGTTAACCCACTATGATTCAATTGATTTTTATCTACCTTTTCCATTCCGTTTCTAGTTAGACTTTATTACTGTTTGAATCCCTTTGTTGATGATTAAATATCTCAAAAATGTGACTTCCTTATCCCACAAGACTTTCTTGGTTATGTTTGGCACAAACGTCCACCTTTGTAAAGTTTATACACCTTGAGTAGCCGCTCGTTGTGGACTTCTTCGGTTTCACTCTCAATCAGTATATCGTCTATCTATACTGCCACTCTATCCATCGCTCTTAATATTTGTTCCATTGTTTTTTGAAAAATAACTGCGGCGCAATTTAAGCAGATAGGCACACGGTTAACTTCAAACAAACCTTGTGAATGGATATCTTCAATCGTTGGCTTGTCTCTGGTCTAAGCTCAAGCTGCAAGTAAGCTTTGCCCAAGTCCAATTTAAAGAAAAAACATGGGTTATTCATTTTATTTAACAAATTAACGATTTTGGGCAGAGTATACATCAATCCTTGTGCATATTCATTTATGGTAAGCCGATAATCAATCCATAAACATAGTATCCCATCGCTTATCTTTACGGGTACCACCGGGCTGGCCCACCTTGAAAATCGATTGAATTCTCATAGGTTCGACAAGAGTTTGGAGAGACGATATATTGGTACGTAAATAGACTCAAGGTCTCAGATTAATTAAATAACCCATAAATGTAATTGCTAATTACATATGTATGACATATATACGTAATCATCTTTCGTATACTTTTAAGAATGACTAACAAGATCTAATGACATTTAATACTTGCCAGTGTCCAAAAAAATTAATTTGATAAAATTTTGGGTTAGGCCCCCCTAATTGCAACTTAGGAGGCGAAGAACTGCGAAACAGAATGGCAGACCAATCAGTTATAGGATTAAGCAATAGAGTTTTTACTGGCAAGACTGTTATTCGAAAACGACATCAAATGGGACCGCTTACGAGAGCTGGCAATAGTGCCCGAGACGATAGATGGCGGACCAAGCTCGTTGCGAGACGTGTTCGAAGAGGCGTTGAGGGTAGAGTCGAGACAAAAAGCATGGCCTGGGCCGGTGAAGTGTGAACAAAATAAGCCAGTAATACATGTATATGAGTTATAATTTGCTTTAAGAGACAAGCGCTCTATTTTATTTGCAACAATTTACTAAATCACATGCAATAAAAAGCGTGTTGATTGTCTAAGGTTATTTTTGTAAAAAGCATTCAGGAATACCATGAACGTGTTTATTATGGATATTACACACAATCACTATATTTATCTGTGGGCCGGGTTCAATGATATCTTTAAATAATGTAGTATGTGGTTTTCGTGTATTGTCACTTTTTTATGTGATTGTATCAGAGTTGTTAATTACAAAAATAACGACATTAATTCTAATAAATTTAAATAAAACATCAGTTTGGGTCGGGATGTTCGGTCAGCTCTAAAAATTCGGGCATGGTCGGTAAGGCACTGACACGGGTTCGGGCGGGCCCGGAAGGTCAGCTTAGTTAAATCGGACCGAGCCAGGTTGGGGCAAAACATTTTTACAAATCTGGTTTATTTTCATATATATATTATAAAATACCATGGTATAATGCACTCACTAACACTATACATATATAATCATATTTTTTAGATGAATGTTGCCTCGTATCTACATATTTCTCCCTAATTATTATTTTTGAATCAAAGGTAATAAAACCATTCTCATAAAACTATATGAACGAGTTGAAGATTATATTTAAGTTAATTATAAAAATAATTTGTTTCAATTTATTAAGAAGTTTGGATTAAGACAACTAAGCTCGCAATCTATTTTAAAAACTATGTCAAACTAAATAAGCAGATTTTTGTATAATTTTAGGTATTAAAACTTATATTAGCACTTTACACGATTATTTAACACACGTTACGATGTTGGACCCAATATTAAAATCTTAAAAGTTTGTATCAGGGATTCATAAATATAAAATATTTTTTTAAATCTTTTGGCAGGGCAATTTGCCTATTTTTTAGCTTTTTTAATGGATACTCTCATTCGTTTAAAATATATAACTTTTTTGTCTTTTTATTCAGAAATTCACTCAAATAAAATTGTGGTCTACCAAAACTCACTTACAATTATGTAAAAGTAATTATTTTTATATATTAAATTATTCCCTGAAATTTCTATCTGCTATATTGGTTGCAAGGCAGATTGGTGCCTAACTTTTTTAATTTGATATTTAACATTCCACCTTTTTAAATCTTAAACATTGACATCTGGGAAAATAGTTTTTATAAAATGTATTATTTTACTCTATCTATAACTAAGTTTGAATTCATACAGATTAAATTTAATTTCATATTGATAAACGGTAGTCTGAGCTATAACCCTTTGATTAAAATTTGAAGTTTTCTGATCGACAATTGCTCTATTTTTTAAAAAGAAAAGAGTCATTTGAACAATTAAATTTATTGAAAAAATGATAATAAGTTAATTATTTTAATTTTAAGGTAAATGAACATTAACGCACGCATAGTATGATCGCCTTTATAAAAAAAAATATGCCATTTTATTCACAAATTCTATATAAGTATGATACTTTATAAACATTTTAACACAACTTGCACTTAAATCCATGATAGTGTGGTTTGTTCTTTAGAACAAATGATTTCCAGTTCATCTATTTTTCTCTTAGGAAAGAACTTAGTTCCAGATTTCTATTTTAGTTTCTTTAAAATAAGTTTTCAGCATTTATTAAATCAAATTGTTTATTGTCCCAATTTTGTAAAATACATCTCTAAAAAATTACTGTATGACAATATATTATGTATTACACTATTATTTAGCACTTTAATCTCCAGATTTTTACTTGAACTTTAGCTGGTCATGGGAATAACAACGTTATGTACAATAAAATTTGTATAAAAAATAGAAATAAATGAAAGGCTTTGTCATAACAATCACAAAGTTGTAGTTTTCTTTTTATTTTCTAACAAAATTTACATTAGTGTTATAAAAAGACTCGAGTTTTGTTTATCCGACCTTTCACTTTAGTCGACTAAGCATAACAATCAGGTTTTTTGGTCTAATTTTTTTAGTCAACCTCTAGTCTTAGTGGAAATTCGAAAAACAGACCAGAGTTGATCGTTAGTCTAAGTTCAACAAGGTCGACCAAACAAAAGCTCACAAATTTCTGAAAGAAAGAATAGGAATTTTGATGGACTACTAGGATATAAAAAATATTTCCAATGTATACCATTTTTTATTTTCCCAGACAACCTGAAGGTTAGATGAAGAGTAACTGCCACAAAAGTCTCCTAGTCATGAAGATCTGCAAATGATAACTTGTTCAACATAAAACACATATATTTTAGCTTTTTATAAAATTTGTTAATTTTTAGAATTAATACATAAATGTTAAGGCTAAGATATTTGCCCTTTCTTTGTAGTATATTATTATGAAAATGCTATAGTTCAGTTCCTTTTTCACAATTAGCTATTAGAAATTCCACTTTCGGCAAGGATTGAGAGGTCTGGAGGGACGCGTCTGTCCCTAATTTTCTTCCAAAAATTATTTTCGGATTCTAAACCAGATTTTTAGATATTAGCATACCTGCTCTCTGAAATTAAGGGTTTTAGTTTTAGAAAATTTTAAAAATCCTGTTTTAATTGCTCTCGACCTAACATTTATATAATTAAAGGTTTTTATTGATTAATTCATTTATCAATTTATAAAATAATATCATACACGACCATCAATTCATCCCCCAATTATTAAGGGAAAAAACGTTGCCTTGCCTCTATCTCATATTACGTCGTTTTTTTGACGCCTATATAAAATATATAATATCCAATCCAATTAATATAAATTACATTTAAAACAGCAAGAAAGTGCAAAAATTAATATTTAAAAGGGATTCGCAATCAAGTATTTAAGAATATTACATTAAATACAATAAAGCATCATGAATTTTATCTGTCGTTTTAGTGTGGTTTGATTTCAATGTGTTTATGCTACATTAACAAAAACTTAAAGCAAAGAGATCAAATAGAATTAAGAATATTGTTATTAATTAATTATTTGTACAACGTTATGTTTATATCATTTAAATGCGGTTATTAACCTTTCGAAATACGTGCCCAAATCCTGTCAAGGATATTTGAAAGTTAAAATAATTTGTTTTCGATTTTGCAAAACTAATTTGGCAAACGTTCAAAGAGCTAATTTACCTTTACACTGCCAAAATTCACAAAATATTTTTAATCCTAACAAAATTTATTAATTTTAATTAAACTTTTTGCGAATAATAGCCAAAAATCAGCGGAAATGTACTTTATTTAGAGAGGCTATGAACTTTTAAATATTTGGGGGATCTTATAAACAAATGATCGCACTATAAAAAGACAAACTAAGTTATTTATTCTACAATTTAATTCATTCGCAATTATAAAACACTTGCTTAAAATACCGAAGGCTCTAATTTAATTTTTACAATGAAGCTTTTCAGCATTATTTTAAGTACCTTGTTCCTAGCAACTGTCCTATCTGGTAAATTTTAAGTTTAATATGTACGTATAATATCAATGCAAAACCTTTTAGCTCCCACAGCTGGTAATTTAATAATAAATACATCTTAAAAATTGGGGCAATATTGTTATTTAACTGTGTTTTTTTTCAAATTTTTATAGATCGTGAGGTTGAAGTAGTTACCCAAGCAGGTAAGCTTTTTTCCATACAATTTAATATTTTCACTTTGTGAAATAGAAAATGTGTCTCATATTGTGACAAGTAAAAATTCTTTGTTTTAAGTTTTACTATAGTAAATTGAGCAAATATGAAATCTATATTTTTTTATCAATTAGCGCCCAAATCTGCAGCCGCTGGTGAGCGAATATAAATAGAATTTTTGGCTTAATTGTACCGCATAATATAAGTTTTTCACCTATACATTTTTTGTTTTATACAACGCTGTCATTAATATAATTTATCCCCTAAATTGACAACATTCAAAATGATCAACCAGCTCCTGGTAAAAATTTTTTATAAACATTTCAACTGTTATTTAAATAAAATTGCATTTGATGTGCAAAAAATATGTCTTATTCGTTTATTTTTGAAAGAACATAATGTTTCAGGCAATTTAAACTATATATCTATAATTTTTAATATACAATAATATTAATTATTGACGATTTAAAGCAAATTTAGTAAATGTCACTACAGAAGGTAAACTTTTATTAAAATTGTTTTTAAAAAAGGATACAAAATTATGTTATTTATTTCTAGTTTCAGAAATTCAAAACCAAACTAAATCTATTATATTTTTTCATTATTTTTTTAAAGCTGACAACGCATCTGGGGGTATAATAATTCTTACCTTCCGATTTGATTGTCAAAATTTTAAAACTTTATTATTTGGAACACTTCAAAATGAATAACATTGTTTTATAGTCACTCATGAGGAGGGTAAATAATATATAATAAATATTACAGATATTTGTGATTAATTAAATTACATTTGAATAAATAGCTAATGTTATAAGTATTATTGACGCTTGAAATTTAAATCCATTTGACAATTAAAAATATTGAATTACAACGTTTTTTTTAATTCTAACTCCAAATACACATCATTAAGGTTTTGGCTGATTATAATCTTGTTTGAATATATTGAAAATACTAAAAAAAAAATTTATTATTTGTTGTTTCATTAATTAATTTTTATTAGGAGTTGATTGGGAAAATATAATTGCAGTAATACAGGATAATGAGGAATTCACACTTGTAGGTATACTAGGTCACATATATAACCTGTTATTGAATAGAAAAAGATTTAAATAGTTACTAATTGTTCGCTTTGTTTTTAAATATCAGTTAATGACACTACCACAAGTATGTTAAAATTTTAAAAACAATTTAATTTTTTAAAAAAAATTTATTCGAACATCAAACAGCTGCATCGGAAGGTATTACATTTAAAAAATAAAATTGATTTATTTAAAAAACCCAATATCTTGTATAGAAGTCTAACACGATGAACCAGCTATACCATAATATTTATAATTTTCAGTTAATTCAGCCACAAGTAATTTACATTATGTATTTAAAAATTACTAATAAATGTATTGATCACTCGTTATTTATATCGAACGATATCTCCTAGCACCTGCTCCAACCACTTCAGAAGGTAAACATTCTTCCTTACATACCTCGAAAGCCTTATTGTTAAATAATATCTAAAATGCAAAAAATAATGTAACTTATTATAGAGCTTCAAAATGACGAACCAGCTGCCAATGCCACAGCTCACGCACACTGTATGAGAATTTTGCATTTAGTTGTATTAATATTTAATAAATATATAAATTTATCACAAATTAGCTTTATATTAATGTTATGTTTAGCTAACGACACTGACGGTATGATGTTCCCTTACAATATATTTAGAGTTTAATTTATAATTTAAGGCTTAAAATATTGGGATAAACATTCTTTGATTAAATGTTATAAATTTAGAGGACCAAACAATCGCTTTATTGACAGCTTTATCACCCATCTATAGTAAATTAATAACATTTTTTGTTTCTCTTTAATAATTAAGTCATTGAGACAACTAAACGTTAGTATAAATTTAAATTTATAAAAATATGCCTTCCTATATTTTTAAATATATTTAATTATTTTAGTCGTGCCTGAGGAGGAAAGTATAAACATAAATAAGCTTTCAAATATGATCACCTTTACATGTTTATTTACAGTTATTTATTCCTAGATACAAAATAAAAGATCATAAAATTATACAAATATAGCTTAATTTAATAATATAAATTAAACTTAACGCATCATCTAGGACCACAGAATGATCATGCCAATGATGATACTACTACCAGAGAGCAACGGGCCTGCTTATGTGAGTCGGCCCGCCCGTAATAAAAATTTAAAAGGCAGGCCCGGGCCCGTCAAAATATTAAATTATAAGCCCGAGCCCGGCCCGCTAATTTTATACAAAGCCCGAGCCCGGCCCGGGCCGTTAAAATATTTTTGTTTTTTTGTCTAATTTTTTACCGATATGGCATAATATATATGTGTTAAATATGTTAATAAAAATATTGTAGAAATAATAAATTATTAATTCCCGATCAGACGAGATCTTCTATCTTTTAAGAGGCGACCTACATGAAAAAAATTCTTTAACAAGTGTTACTTCGGGATATGTTTAAATAAAGTTACATGGCTTCTTTGCTTTTCCACCATTTTAAATTTTTAGGTTATTGATAAAATAAAATAACAGTGATATTTTACAAAAGTAACTTGAAGAAATAAATCTTAAAATTTGTTTTTAAATTTGTTAATGAGTATATATATAAAAAGCAAAGGTTATCATTAATTTGGAGGGAATTATTTAGCCAGTTTCGCAATTATCCGATATATAGCAATAACCTAGACAAGTTGCCCAAAGAAAAACATTAATATAGGTAATAATAAGTCGGACACAAAAACAATAATAAAATTTGGGCTCGGGTTAGGTCGAAAAAAGGAAAGCCAATCAGCGGTCATTAGCTAGTGTTTTTGCGAGAGCAAAATAAAGGTCTTTAACAGAAGCATAAGTCCACAGCCATTAAAAACTCATAAAAGTTTCCAGGGCAATTATTGAAAAATTACAAGTTGGACAGGACGGACGGCCGGACAACAGACGGACGAACAACCAAAAGCGAGGTCATAAATTGCATTGCAACTAATAATCTTACATAATATTAAAATAATTCACTCAATATTGCTAGAGGGTATAAATGGGAAGGCAAGGATGAGCAGCTGCCCCCCCCCCCAAATCCTAAAATTTTTGATCTAAAAAACATTTTTTGCCCTACCTAAACCGCCCCCTCTTAAATTGGCTACGTTCATGCCCGTGTATAAATATTTTTAACATTTATAATGCGGGTTGAAATATTGCTGAATTAACGAACTAAGATGGAAATAAAATCTAACTAACCTTGTAAACTTAATATACATAAAATATTATAAATTAATAACAAAAAATTATTTTTTTTCTTATATATAATTTTCACATTTTTTTGTTTTAATCGACGTATCTATCGTCCCTTCTTTCGATATGGCCATAAACACCTTCTTATATACTAAATCTAATTGATTTTATAACAGGCTTTTAACGGGCCTTAAGTATCTTTATGGCCGCCTGAGACCGTTAAGTTATATTACGGGCCCTCCAGGCCCGGCCCGTTGTTTTATTTTTAAGCAGAAGCCCGTCCAAGCCCGGCCCGCGGGCCGGGCCGTGCAGGTCTCTAACTACTACGTTAATTACTATAATTAAAATAATTGATTACATTTTAATTTTATCCTTATTTCAGCAAACGTGACAGCCACAGGTATAACAACGTTTTAATCGACATGGCTCATCAATTGCTGTCATTTTTAGTAGCTCCTCATAATGCCGAAGGTGATTTGATAACGAATATATATATTAAAACATGACATGGTCAATAATCGACTAAACAGAGCATTTTTATAAAATGTTGAGTAAAAAGAACATTTTAGTATAGCAATTACATTTGGTGACCTTTTTCAGTTCCACTAACATGTAAATCAATCGAACTTTTGTAAGAACGGATAGATCTTAATTAGACAACAATATTTATAATTTAAGAAGCAGAGATGTTTATATTATAAATACTAACTTTTTGTCCACTTTAAGTATGTATTTGCTTAGTCTGTGCCTCTATAATATTGGTTTACATATATAACTTATTAAAATCTTTTTTAGTGCAAAGCGATGGAGTCACCACTAGTGCAGGTTAACAGCCTAATGTAATGCATATGTCTCTGGCTTAAATTAAATTTCCTCTTCTTCTGTTTTTATGTTTTGCGTTATAAAACCTTTTTCAATATTCTTCATTTAATATTATTAAAAATAAATTTATTTTATTTTGTTTAACTAGCGCCCACAAACCAAACAGAAGATGCTCTAACGACCGTTTAAGAAGACTAAAAAGAGTGCCTATATTGAATAACTGATTAACCTTTTATAGTTTCTTTATTATAACAAACTTTTATCACTCTTATTTATTTAAATATAATATAAATCTGAAATGTATATTCTTTAAAAACCTGTTTAGGCGGCTTGGAAGTTTTCAGAATTCAACCATATAAATTCATTTTTTCCAAACTACTTTTTCTATTAACATTTCAAATAAACACCCCAAGTCAATATATTAGCCAATTCATTAATTAATAATTTTTTACAATTAACAACATTTACATTTACATTCATGTATATGTCTTTATAATACAAACCTTGTTCTGTCATCATCTCTTTATAAATATATTTCCGCATATTTTTGATAAATAAATCAATTCTAAAAACTTTGTGTAAGAAAGATTAAACATAAGTGATAATGTAAAAGATTAATATTATTGATTTGGTTATTATTATTAGATTTTATGATTTTTCATTATTATTAAATGGGATTTCAATCTTACCTTAAATCTCCGTTTAGTATTCATTTATCCTTTATTTAAATATACGATGCCCAAGAATTGGCGAATAATATAATACTTGAAAGATCTTATTTATTATAAGAGCAAAGAAAATATATCATGTGATGTATATCTACGCGTAAATAATGATGGGAATACTCGCTGTGTATCATGTGATGTATTTCTACACGTAAATAAATCGCGTAGAGAACGATGGGGGACGCGTATACGTCAAGATGCGTATGCATTAAAATGCGTATACCTTAAGATGCGTATCAGAGGTCAGATTTGTTAGGAATTTTCTGCCCGAACCCGGCCCGGTTCAATTCTCTAACCTCATTGCCCGCCCGAGCCCGATCGAACCCTTCTGGTGTCCGCCCGAGCCCGCCCGAAACATTAATACTGCCCGAAATGCCCGGCCCGAAATATTAAATTTGCCTGTTAGGCCCGAAATTTTAAGACCTCAAATTCTTTCAATATTTAAAGGTCGAATGATTTTTTCAAATGAAACTTTTGTACTTTAATTTTAATCCTAATTGGTCAAAAAACGTAGTATTTGGTCTTTCTAAAATATTTGAGCTTAGCGATAGCGATGAGTGATAAGGGAATAATAAAGGCGAATTAAAGAAGCCTTGTTAAATCATTTGTTAAAAAATTAAATGATATTAGAATGAAATTTAACACTTTCAGGCGTTGTATCAATTTGGGCGTGACGATTTTGTACTATGTATAGAGCAATGAAAGGGCTGCATATATAAATATTTTGATCCTTTACATAACCTAGCTAGGGACTTGATGGAAATAAAGGGGTTCTGGCAAAAATTGTAAAAATAACTTGGGGACGGGTGGCGATTTTTTAGCATTTTTATATGCAATTTAATGAAAAGTAACAAAAAAATACACTATCTAAAAAATCTCATTAAGCCCGAATTCCCGAATCTATCTTCTTCGTGCCCGCCCGAGCCCGCCCGAAAATAAAAATTTAGGATAGTTGTCCGCCCCGGCCCGTGGGCCGGGCCGGGCCTGTTCGGGCAGCGGGCCGGGCCGGGCAATCTGATCTCTGATGCGTATACAGACACTAATAAATAAGCGAAAGAGATGATGGGGGGGGGGGGGGGGAGAAGGATAACACGCACGTAACTAAATCTATATCGAAATTAGTACACAGATGTTACACGGGGTTTGTGTGTGTGTGAGTTCACAGAATCAATGCCCCGTACGCTCCTTCAAGCATAATTGCCTTGCCAGCGCAGCTGGTCTTACTATGCGTAATTAACCGTGGAGATAGATGAGGGTGGGGTAAGGAAATACTCGTGTAGTAAGCAACTACAACACTTTGTTAATCATAGAAAGCCTGAAAACGCGATAAATGCTCTTATTAATTTAATATAGTAAAGGTTGAGGCTTCATGCAAAATAAATTTTCTTAGGCCCAAGCCCTTCATTTCTATATTTTATTTTTCCGTGCCCGATCCAAGTTTGAATTTTTTTATTTTTGGTCCCAAAGTTATTTCAAACTCTCTTTTTAGTTGATTTGGATTTGCTTCAGACCGGGGGGGGGGGGGTGGGTGGGTGAGGTCTTAGGCGGCTTCAGTGTATTCAGCACGGGTCACCCCAGGTCGAGTCGGATTATAAGAAATAGATTTGCAGGACTCTCCATTGCTGTACTTTTGATCTGACTAAAATACCAACAAATTAATTTTATCAACAAGATTTAAAATTTTTTTCCTTATCCAACACAGGCAAAAGAGGGATGAAGGATAATAGCTATGAAATTCCCTTTTTAAAAGTCAAAAAAATTTTCAAAAAAATATATTTAAGAATAGCTTTTATTTATTCCTTGTAAAGTATTCAAGATTTTTATTTAATACGCATATATAGTATTTAATTTATTGTCGGTATATAATAAGCCAAGGACAAGGACCCATATTATACCTTTCAGGGAGTCTATTGCCTTGCATACTGGTGGTATTACCTCTAAAGATTTTAAATTAAACGTATAGAAGCAATTGAAGTAGTTTAATTAACAGTATTCCCTGTTATAAATTGTGTCACATAAGTTTTAATTGAAAATTGCCTCTGATCAAAACCGAGAGTTTTAAACAATAAATTCTAATGTCTGGGCTCACAATTTTATGACGGATGAGTTTTTCAACTAGTATTTGGCTAGATAGGAACTTTTTGTCTGCCAGCTTCCTGAAAATTTGAAGTTAAAAACGTATTCTCCAGGAATACGATATTGGCAGATAGGATTCAACAAAAAGGACACTTTTAAATTACACATACATAAATTATAAAATTAACGAACAAACAAAACACATTTAAATTATACACATATATTAATTATATGAAAATTATATTGTTAACCAATGTTTAAACCCCCCCCCCCCGCGTTTCTTTGACTATTATTTGAGAGTCTGAGCGGCGCAAGAAAGAATAATTTTCAAAATGGCAGTTTACAATCTATATTAATTATAAGTTTTGTTGAGGCTGTTGCTCGATGAGTCACAGAGCTGGAAAAAAAATCCGTTAGCCATGACGTTCCCTTTTTATCGCTGATTTACATATATCAGTCGTGTGAGCAAAGACCAGAGTTGGTATTCGATGCCAGATGTTTGAAATTTATAATGTTAATAACGCCGCCTTGATTAGATAAAAGAAAGTTGCACTCAACAACACTGAACTCTTAGAACTCTATCGGAAGTACATTAAGTCTAAGACTTTTCAACAAAAGGGAAAGGTGTTGTATACTGGAGTATACACGTCTTTTCATACACGTCTTTTTATTTAATTTTCCTTACGTGTGTGATACTTTACCCCCCCCCCCCCCCACACGCGCTTATATGTATTTGTTATTTCTTCCTCATTGATCAACTTGACGCATCATTGAACTTGATAACGCGTTTCGATTCATTATTATAATTAATATAGTTTTTCCGTCTTAGGTTGAATAAAATATGTACTAAAGTCGATAAAAGTACTTTATATTGAGGCGGTGGAGACGTGTAATCTTGTTGTCCACCGCCGGGGCATCACCCAATTTATTTTGTAAATTTTAATTGCCTTATGATCGCCAATAATATTCCCCTATCCCCAATAATATTCCCCTATCCTTCCTCGATAATTACATCTGATGATTCCCCTTCATTCAATCCTCTTTTTAGTATTTAAATCGTATTCTCCAGGAATACGATAGTTAATACCTGGCTTATCATTATGTAAGTATCTAGTTCCGTTGCTTGTTTTAATGAGGCAATTAGTTCCGGCATCAGACTTAAAACTAGTTCTTTTAACAACTAACTATAATTCATGTTTGTAGATAAATTTAAAAATTTACAAATTGCAACTCTTCAAAATCTTGGACTTAACGATAGTGTATAAACATGTAGATGATCGTTAATCAAGAATAATTTAGATTTGTGTATTTCTATTTATAATTTATATATTTGACGGAAAGAGATTCAAGAAAGACAAAAATATTAACAAAACGTTTTAAATTTGTGTACATGTTTAAAGGTGTACAATTCCTCCTATTAATTAAAATTATTATTTTTATTTATTTCTACAACATATATTATTTTGAATATCGGTGTATCTGCAGGAGAGAGTAGCATCCTACCATGTCAACAAGTGAGAGTAATTCGTATTTAGACATTGCAAAAATTTTTGCTTAATTCTGGCAAAAATGAAACGTCTTTGAATTTAATATTGCAGCTTTATATATAAACATTTTTGTATGAGCCAATAACATTTATTAAGGTAATTATTTTAAAACTAAAATATTTTATAATAAATTTTACATCCAAAATTATATTTGAAATTTTCAAAACATTTTAATTTATGCTATTTGCTGTGTTATATTGATATGTAGAATCGTAATTGATTTAATTGTAGCCAACGGTGTTTTAGAGCGTAAATCAGGTATCCAAAGATTAGTTGAAAAAATATCGCACGAATGCGACCTAACACTAAATACTTGGGACTTGGACGATGCCACCCTTTGTGGTCATCCTCGCGAAGTTTTTAAAGCTATCAAAATTATACATTTCGAACCAATTTTAAAACTAAAACTCAACGAGAGCAAACGTGAGATCTTTCAACCCCCTGACTACTCGTTATATCCCAACAATACCCCTTTTTTAGCAATCCTGAAAGACGCTATGTGCCATCTTGAATCGCCTATAGGCGGTTGAGTTTTCGTAACTTATTTAAAGAAAAATCTCTCTATTTTAAACTCAAAATTAGATCTCTTAAAGTGTCTGCCTTCACACCACGCTTTTTATATAATGAAAAACTATTTTAATATTTCAAAAATTCAGCACTGTTTTCGCTTTTCAAGTGCTTTTTTACACTCGGAAATTTTAAACCTCTTCTAACAGAATATTAAATCTATTTTGCAATTTATTTTAAATATAAAATTCAATACTCATAGCTGGTTACAAGCTTCCCTACCAACCAAATCAGGTGGTTTAGGGAATCGCTCACCTGCCTAAATATCTCTAGTCTCATTTATTTCATCTTACAAATCCGTACAAGATACCATTTTTAAGTTGTATCCGGTTAAAGAAGACCCGCTTTTACCCATTGATTTAGTTATTTGGGAAAACAATACCAATCCCGGAACACTTTTGCCAAAAACCTCACGACAAAGAGATTGGGATGCCGGACTTGTGTTGCGCTCGGTTGATTATCTAATTTCGAGTAGCGATGCAAGTCAGTGTTCTAATTTAAGGTCGTTTTTGTTTGATGGCTTAGGTCACGAATGGCTAGATGTCTACACAAGCTGTCTCTCGGGGATGATGCTGGAGGACTCGGAACTTTCGTACTCCATAGCCCTCAGGCTATGGGTGAAATTTTCGAAGCTATTTATTTGCCGAAACTGCAGCATACTTGTAGACGAACAAGCCAGGCATCCCTTACATTGCCTGGCAACAAAATTCAAAATGTTAGACATAATAAAGCCAATGTCCTAATTCAAAGTGCTCTGAAGAAGGCAAAGATCCCATCCATCTTGGAACCATCGGACCCCTCCTTGGAGGGACGTATGCGTCCTGATGGATCTTCTTTAGTCCCATGGAGCAATGGTCTTATTTTAAATGGGACTTCACATGTATTGATCTATTTGCCCCCTCTAACAACAACAATGATTCTTTAGCTGTTGCAGAGGGGCGGAAAACAAATAATACAAAGCCCTATTATCCTCACATTTTTATTCCATTGGTTGCTTCGTGTTCAGGCACATTTAGCAAACAGGCCTTAGCTTATTAAAGAGGTAGGAAGACGTTCCCCGTCTAAACATTCGGTATCCTTTTTACTGAAACAAAGACTTGGTATTCTTATAACCAAGTACAATTTTAAATCGTTCGCGGATTCTTTGCCAATTTTGGAAGATCCCCTCTAAGATGCTATATCAGAATAGTTTAGATTTTATTGGCGCTTTGCCTTTTATATTCCATGTATTTATATTATATTACTGTCAACGAATTTTTAACAAACAAAAAATTACCTATTTGTAGAATCGCCATTGAATTAATTGTATACAAATAGCCAATGGTGTTTTAAAGCGTTAATTTAATTACCTTAAATGATTATTTAAATTAACTTTTTTACTTTACTATATAAACTACACCATGCTCTTACAAACCACTAACTCTTTTCTTTTCCCTCACTTTATTATTTACTTTTATAAAAAGTACCCCTTATATCTAAAAAAAACAAATGTGTTATAATATAAATATCTAAACATAAGCTTGCCACTTTTCCTATATGTAAAGTAAATATTCTTAATATTTCTTTTATATATCATTAATTATAAGTATTTTAAAAGAGAAAGTTTTACTCGATTGTACAGTCAAAAGTTTATTCTTTTATACCTAGAGAGTGTAACTTAATGTAGCGCTTCTGCAAATCTTGAATAAATAATATACCAAAAAAAATTTATGTGAATATTCCTCAACTTCGCTCTTATAAAATTTCCAATAGCTGTTTGTGACACTAACGTGGCTAGCTTCTTTTATTATTTGGAGGAGAGGTGACGGTCGGCTACCCAAGCCTGATAACCGTGTTGACGATGTGATATAGTATTTTGGAAACAAAGTTCTGAAAGCGGGATTTACACCCCGCGAGCTCTTGTTTAAAGACAAGCTTCTACCAACAACGCCGCCACCCCTATTCGCTCTGATAATAAATCAAAGTAACAGAAAATTTTATAGTGGGCGGATGATTTGCAAAAATAAGGCTTGAGCACGGCAATAAGAAAGAAAAGATGAACTAGCAAATCTATTATCATCGGGATGTCTTGGATAAAATCGTAAGATCATGTAAACGTATAATTTAGCATTTGGATGAAATCTTAAAATGGTGAGCAAATCATAATTATTAAAATGCCAACATCTTGATAGCTCATGACATCATATTAAGGGTACATTTTAACTACCATATATTATAATCAGGTATTTGATAAAATGGGAGGAAATTTGAGGTATGTATAATAACTTTGGCATAAATGTAAATTGTTTAATGGAAGAATCATTAATCAGGCAACATAACTGTAGAGAGGTAATTGGAGTGCGAAGTGCCTCAGGGGATATGTTATTTACCGATGTGTTGTCAATCAAATTATCGTTAATTGGTTATATGCGGAATGTATTATATACGTTGGATATACACGTTTTTACTCACTTTCTAATTGTATCGCTTCGAAACCTGTCTGTAGTAAATAAAGATCCCCAACTCTAATAGTGGCCACGTAAAGGATAAGCTTACGCGGGTATGCAGAAATATAAAACAACGGCTAACAGCGACGCTTTTATAACACAATTTGAGCTATTCCTAAGGAGCAATAAGACGGAGACAGATGAGCAAAAAGCAGCTCTATTATTAACCAGCCTTGATGGGGAGGCATTCCAATTAATACTAGAGGATTATAGACCGCAAGAGTTGACAGGAATTACATATGAAGAAGCTAAAAATCGGTTAAAAAAATTATTCCAAAGGAATTCATGCGCGAGGGCAAAGAGGTATGAATTCTCAAAGGTCCGACAAGGCCAGGGGACGATAGACACGTACGCTAATAGACTCAAGGCCGGAGCAGCTGCAACTTCGGAAACGAAGAATTGCAGAACAGAATCGTCGACCAATTCATTATAGGATTGCGCGATAGAAGCTTACAGGCGAGACTGTTGGCAGAAAATGACATCAAATGGGACCGCCTACGCCAGCTGGCGTTAACGGCCGAGACGATACACGGGAGGGCTAAGCACTTTGCAAGACGGATCCGAAGAGGCGTGAAGCGCAGTGGCGGGACGAGAAGCGTGGCCTGGGCCGGTCCGAATTCCCAGGTTAAAACATGCTTTAGATGTGTTAACTGTAGATATATATATTAATAATGAATTATTCCAATGCATCTTCGATACCGGCGCCACGGTATCGATAATACCGGCGCGAAGATGGGCGAAGGAGATCCCACGCAACAAAGAGCCCGTCCCGACGGTGTACGCGTACGGCCACGAGGAAATAAAGATCGTAGCTTAGGTGCACGGTGATGTCCGAATGGGGGACATAAAAAAACAGCTGTCGTTATTGATAGCAGACGTAGTTGGGCCGCCGTTGTGTGGGATCGATTGGATCTAAGAATTTGAGCCCGAAATTTGGCGACGAATTCGTTGGAACTCCAGAGCTGCGGCGGAACGGTTCGCGATAAATTACGTAAAAAGACCGAAATTCCAAGTCCGCGATACGGCACATGATGAAGCAATGGGAGGGCCAGCTAAACGAATTTTCAAAAGCATTCAAGGGAATAACGGTGGAAGTACCGTTAAAAGAGGGAATAGATCCCGTATTTATACCCGCACAAAGGGTGCCGATGGCGTGGAAGAAAGAAGTAGAAGAAGAGCTGGACAAATGGGTCAGAGACGGGGTGATAGAGCCGATCGATTTCTCAAGATGTGCCAGTCCAGTGGTACCCGTAAAGAAAAGCAATGGGACTCTTCGATTATGTTTGATTACCGGTTTACTATAAACAAATACGCTCAAGGATTGTTGTACCCCTTACCAAAAATCGACAATTTGTTAAATAAACTCGATAACGCGTGTTGTTTTACTAAGCTGGACCTAACGAAAGCGTACTTACAACTCGAATTAGGTCCAGAAACGAGCCAACGATTGACTATGTCCACGCACAAGAGCATTTAAAGTTAACCGAATGCCTTTTGGCTTAAATTGCGCCGCGGCGATTTTCCAAAAAACAATGGATCAGATTTTAGGAGGCATGGAGGGGGTAGCGGTATAAGATGATATACTAATCGCGGGGGAAACGGAAGAAATTCACAACAAGCGGTTACTCAAAGTACTAGAAACGTTACAAAAATGGGGTTTCGTGCCAAACATTTCCAAGAGCATCTTGTGGGCGAAGGAAGTAACATTTTTGGGATACGTGATAAGTAACAAGGGAATTCAAATCAACGACAATAAAGCCGAACTGGTCAAGCAGTGGAAAAATTTAACAAATAAAAATGAAATAAAATCGTTCCTGGGGTTAACAGCATATTTTTCAAAGTTTATTAAGGACTACGCCAAAATCGTGCACCCGATTCAGAAACTCACGAAAAAAAACGTGTTGTACCACTGGGGTGGAGAACAACAAAACGCATTCGAAGCCATCAAGTCCGCGCTTACTAAAGTTCCCGTACTGACATACTTTAATGGAGATTGGGAGACTGGCCTGGTCGTAGACGCCTCTGGTACAGGGTTAGGGGCCATCTTACAGCAACGAGCACCAGGGGAGAATTGGAGAGTGGTGGCCTATGCTTCAAGAGCGTTAAACGACAGCGAAAGCCGGTATTCGACGATCGAACGAGAGGCCCTTGCGGTGGTTTATGGACAAAAAAAGTTCAATGAATATATACAAAGACGAAGCGTTACAATCATGACGGATCATAGACCCCTAGTATATATATTCGATCAGAGCAAAAGGGGCAAGGAACAATGGTCACCACGTCTAACTAGGTGAGCGCTCATGGTATCAGGCTACACGACCAAGTTGGTGTACAACAAGGGATCCGAAAACGCGGCAGATTTCTTGTCTAGAAAACCGAACGAAAACGCGTATCAGGTAGCGAGGAAATGCCAGAAGACTCGACGAATCCCTTTTTATCATTGGACGTAGTAAGACAACACACCTTGGACGACCCGGGGCTGCGACAATTAAAAGAGTGGATTAGAGGTAAACAAAACACAATCCTCACGTATGGGCTAAAACGCTCCTACGAAAAACACCTGCCAAAGTTACACGAAGCCAAAAGTATAATATTTTATAAAGGACGACGAATATTAATTCCGGCTAAGTTACTAGGAGCGGTACTCCAAAGATTACATAGGGGCCACGTGGGTATCAAGCGGATGCAAGAAGTGGCGGGGCAGTATATATGGTGGCCTACTCTCGACGATGACTTATTGAGCGTAGCGAAAGTGTGCCGGAATTGCAATTACACTGCCGCGGCGGCGAAGGGCACCGTTGATAGAGTGTCAACCTAGCCATAAACCGTGGGTTCAAGTACATATCGATATCATGGATCCTCTCAAGGGTAAGTCATACCTGGTGATGGTGGACAATAGCTCGAAATGGGTAGATGTGTTTAAATTAGAAGACACCACAGCGACCACCATTATAAAAAAAATTGCCGAAACGTTTGCTAGATTTGGAAATCCGCCATGGTTAATATCAGATAACGGCCCGCAATCCAAAGGGCAGGAATTACAGAATTTTTGCAAGTTGAGAGGGATTAATCAGCGATGAACAGCTCCTTACCATCCTGCGTCTAACGGTCTGGCAGAAAGATATGTACGATTAATTAAAGAAGCCATTATTAGAAACGAGTCGGAAGTAGGGGTAAGTAGATTTTTAGAAAACTACAGATCTACAAAACACCCCACAACCAATAAAAGCCCAGCAGAGGTGATGCTAAAAATGCGTATGCGAACCGAATGGGAGGTATTGGGAAACCGTAAAGCATTAATTCTATTTTGTTTAAATTTTTATTTATATCGGCAAAAATTTTGAACAAAAAAAAATTATATGTACACAAATTTTAGATATAATATTATTTATTAGCAGGTGAAACTTTGGCGAAGAATTTAATGTAAGGTTTGGTATTTAGAAATTTGGGCATTTAAAAATAATGTTATGAATAACTATTGATTATTTTCTTTCAATTGTAATCTTTAAATATGTGCAAAAGATATTTTACCACTTGTAATGTCATATAATTTTTAACCGAACATAAATATCTAAATTTTGGTAATTAAGCCATTTGATAATTTGCTTATAATGTAATACAATATTAATGAATGTTATTAAAATAATAATTTTTTTAATTATCTAGCTTGTGTTATTTTATATTGACATGGAATTTTAAGAGAAAACTCCCTGGACCATTTTTGATAATTCTTATTTTTTTGTAAGGAAAAAACGAACCAAATTTTGCAGCCCTAAAGTAAATTAAATGTAAGCTCCTTTAAATACCATTGCAAATTTATGAAAGCACATAAAAGTAACTATTTAAACCTTGGTGATTAATTTTTAGAGAATACATCGTCATAAATATAAGAAATTGAAAGATAATAAGTAAATAGGGAGTCAGCAAACCAAACTGACTACTACTTCTACCTAAAAGAAAGTTACGGTGGATAATGCCTTATTATCCTTAATTACAAAATCCAATTTCTAAAGCAAGTTGGCCGTGGATCCGTCTAGAAAAAGAAGTGAATTAAAGAAGACACTTTAAATTACATTAATTCATTGATCTCTAACCAGGAGGAAAGACAGAAACTAGTTCTACCTAATACGTTGGATTATTCGATCTTTTAAAGTCGGAAAGTATTCAAGAGTGCATTCATTTTATTAATTCGAATAATATTGATTTGTTAATATATATTAATTTCCCTAAATTTAAGAAACTTTTCTTTAAAATTTAATGTACCCCTAACATCTAGCGACCCCGTCGAGCGTCTTTTTAGTCTTGGTAAATTATTTTCAGTAAAAAGCGGACTACTTATTAGACGACAATATAGAAAATAACGTATGATTGAAATCGAATCATTTATTACCCTCTAATTTTTATACAAATACTTAAGTAAAAAATATTAAAAAATATCTTTTTTTCAAATTTACTAGAGTAACTTTAGATGTAACTGGTTCCATCAGGTAAGTAACTGGAACTGTAATCAGGTACATTTGAAAAAACGTAACTGTAACTGTAATTAGTTGCTTTTTTTGTGAAAGTAACTGTAACTTAACTAGTTACTGTGGTAAAGTAACTTTAACAGCTCTACTAATAAGTGAGAAAAACCATAAAAATTTCGATAAGTGATTTGTTAATAATTAAATTATTTTACAACGATGGAATCATCATAATTTTCAATTTAATATTAAAATTCTGGGCTTTGCAGTTAAAAAAAAATTATGATATAATTTGAGAAATCTGAGCTTAGTAGAAACCAAGATGCGAAAATCTTCTAAAGCTCATTGGGGCTCAAGATTGTCTCAAAGTTATATATTTTTTTCTAAAAATAAATCTCGAATTGTTTATGGTAATTACTTATTTTTATAAGCGTAACATGAAAGTTTGTAAGCCTCTCTTGAAAAGCGGAAGAGACCAAGATTTCATTTAAGGGGGGGGGGGGGGGGTAATCAGTTACATTTTTCCCCCAAAAACAGAAACAATTATCTCCACTTGTTGTAACTCCCAAACATATGCCGCGTATAAGCTTAATATCATTTATCTTTGACCAAAGAGCGTCAAAATCTTTGCTGAATTTTCGGGCCACTGAATTTGAGGGTGCCCTATTAACTCGCCGAAAACCATCTTGCCTTCACCCTAGGACATTACCACCATTCTCCTCATTATCATAAAAAAGGCCCCCAATATAATGCCTATTATAAAAATTAAAAGAATAATTTAAAATTATTCTATAAATATAAAATAATAAGAAAACACGTGTATGTATTACTATTTAATTAGCAGAAGGATTAGTTAAGCAATGGGGTAGCTAGGGTGGGGCTAAAAGTCCGACCCGGACCCGTCTAAATATTTATAAGTCCGAGCCCTGCCCTCTTATTTTATACAAAGCCTGAGCCCAACCCAGGCCCGTAAAAATTTTTTATTTTCAAGTTTTTGTTTAATTTTTGTTGATAAAAATATTGTAAAAATACTAAATTAATAATTCCCGATCAGATGAGATCTTCTATCTATTAAGAGACGACCTACAGAGAAAAAATTTATTTTACAAGTGGCACTTCGGGATATATGCCAAATACACTTTTAAACCCCTTATTTAAGATTATAATGTTTTTGATAAGGTTACTTGGCTTCTTTGCTTTTCCACCATTTTTAATTTTTAGGTTATTGATTAAAAAATGAAAAAACAGTGATATTTTACAAAATAACTTAAAGAAATTATTTTAATGTTTCCTAATAATTATTTCACCGACTCTTCTTTTCCAACTTTATTCTTTTTTATATGATATAATCCAAAAAACTATCTTACGACAATTTTCTTAATGATGATCTTTTTCAATAATCGATAATATATATTTTTTACAAATCCGATAATCATCATGATATAGATATATATTCCAACAACTTTCATTTTCTTAAACATAAGCGTATTTATAAATAACGTATCTTCTTGGATCGTGATTGAAAATGTAACATATCTTCATCGTGATTAATGGTACACGCTTGTTATCGACATAAGTAGGAGATGAAGGAATTAACACAAAAATAGAATTTAACATTAACTAGAAGAGGGAGGAGGATGATCAGACAAAGATCAAAGAGGAGAAGGATGATTTAACAGAGATAAAAATAAAATATTAAAATGAAGATTCAGCATCTAAATATGCTACAGAAATAAAATAAAATTTGTTTTTAAATTTGTTATTGAGTATATATATAAGTAATCTTTACATAATACTAAATTAATTAGCTCAATAAAACTAGAGGGTATAAATGTAGAGGCAAGGATGGGCAGCTGCCTTCCCCCCTCCAAATTCAAAAACTTTTTACTTAAAAAACATTTTTTGCCCTACCTAGCCCCTCTCTAATTTAAGTTGACTACGCCCATAGGATCATTGTGTATCAAAATAAATATCTTTTTATAATGCGGGTTGAGATATTGATGAATTAAGGAACTAAGATGGAAATAAAATTTAACTTTCCTTGTTAATTTAATATACATAAAATATATAATTAGATAAATATAAAAACACCTTCTTTGATACTAGATCTAATTAATTCTGTAACGGGCCTTACCGGGCCTTAAGTATATATAGGCCCTGCCGAGCCCGTTAAGTTATATTACGTCCCATCAATGCGGGCTTTAGGCCCATCCACTGGCCGTGCAGGTCTCTAATCCATACATTAACACCACCTCTTAAAGCTCAATCGTTTACCACTTTGCAATATGGTACACTCTCCAAACTTCCTTAGTGAACGTTGTTGTAACTTCCCTTTCCATGATGCGTTCCCCATTAGGCCTATCTCAATATCCTTTGAGATAGGCTAGTATAGGGGCGTTGGGCTTGTCTCTTCCCCCTGAGGTAGTTTATGTTTTTGGTTATTAAAATTTGGATATCGTCCAATCTTGGCATAGTTATTGATGAATGATAAGTATGACATCAACCCGATAAATTACAAAAATCGCTTTTTTTATTAATGATTTCCAGGCTGTTAATTCATTTGTGCGCTTATCAAAAGTACCTTGTGAATTCCCCCAAAAAATGATTGTTTGACGAACGCCCATTTTTGTTTGATACCTTGAGTATCCATTTATTCTAAATTTTTTCCGCTTGCCCCGCTTAGTGTTTCCATCTCGTCTCGTCTGGGTCTCGAAATCAAATCTCGTCTCGTCTCGACGAGAATTCTCGACTCGTCTCGATTTTTTACAAAATTGTTATACTAAATAATAAGTTCCCTTATTAAAATTATTAAAAACTAAAAAGTAATCAATTTTGATAAATCAAAAACGAGAATATTTGTTATTTATGAAAAACTCTAATACACAAACTTGATAAAGATTTAATGCGACATGTCATTGACGATATTTTCAAATTCTTTGTCTGTCAAATATACTAAATACACTTAGAAATTTTTACCTTTATTTGACTTGGTTACAAATTTGGGCTATAAGACCTTTTATTAACACTGGCTAAAGCTTCAAGCTCAATGTAGACCCTTTTTAAATTAATTTAGAGCGAACCCTTTAGTCCATCGATACTACCATCATCAAATATAGCCCATAGATTTTATTGGATGTTTACAACGTTATAAACCAAAAAGTTAGATTGCATACCTTTAAAAACAATAGTATTATTTATAAAATTAATAACTAATTTTTTTTAAATGCTTTTATTCGGTAAAATTGATACATGAAATATACAATAAACGAGCATAAAATTATAAGTAGAAAATTATTCATCACATTCGTCAATTCAATAGCCAACACGGGCCATGAGTCAGATAAAGATTTGTAATTATATTTAGCTATCAAAATGCCGATTTTTTGGCGTAAAATAAAGCTGGGTGAGTATTTAGCTTTGGGGGATCTGTTTTTTATCGATTTAAAAAAAGCTAAAACGTTGTAAAAATAGCAATTAAAGTATCATTATTATTTTGATCTTAAGGTTTTGCACGTATATTGTTTTATAACATAAATCATAACAATTAATAGTAACTATTAGGATATTATAGTATAAGGTCCCATTTTAAATTCCAAAAAATTATTTTCCTTTTCTAATTAACTTTGCCTTTAAATAATTAGTTTCTAGTATTATATATTCGCGTATTTATATTGCAAAATTGCCACATTTTTTAGAAATTATTGGAAACTCGAATGCGTTTGCCAAGCCCACTTTTTACTGTTTAAAGCAATATTTTACAAAACAATGCTAAATATAGTGTCTTTTATTATAGAAGGTATATTATAAGTTAAAGCATAAAAACCTCTAGAAAATTAATATTTAATTCCATCATGTCCTAACCGATTACTCGAATATACTTTTAAACGCTAGGGTGCTTAAATATCTCAAGTTCAAATTAATTAACCACCAGTTTAATATTACCACATCAGGGAGGAAGAAATAGCGAAATAAAAAACGCTTTGGTTATATATACTATCCATCAGATCTCATTCTAAGCCTAAATTTTTGTAATATGTAATACACTATTCATATCAAAATGTGATGAATATATCATAATCTACTCACATACTTTAAGGGTCACACATACTTAAGTAAATGAACTGAAATTATCAAAATTTGGGTTTTTGCAAAATATATAATATTTACTACACTTGGGGTTTTAAAATCAAATATATTCTAATCATATTGATTTACGTTAGTACCTTAAATGTGAATCATACAAAATAAAAATACACAATTAATTTTGCTAAAATTTTATGAACAATAAAAAAAATTTAAGCCGAGATCTCGCCGAAAAAATCTCCTATCATCTCGTCCCATCCTTAAAATTTTCTTCTCAATCTCGGGTCAGATTTTCGAAAATCTCTTCTCTGTTTTTCGAGACGAGACCAAAGTTTTTCTCGGTTTTTCCTTATTCTATGAGGTTCATCTCTTCCAATTTAAACACATTGTTTTTTTAGTTAATTTGTGGCACCGTTTAGATCAAAAGGCATAATGACTAATAATTATAATTTGTAAATGGAAATCGTAAGACATTGGCTTCTAATTTAACCTATCAATAGTTGTATACATTCATTAAATTTTTTAACCTATAGACCACCGCTAGCGCTTCCCGTTGAATACTGTCTTTCATTATCGCTTAACGCTCTTGATGCATATGCCACCACTCTCCAATTCCCCCCTTGGAGCTCGTTGTAAGATAGTCCCTAGCCCTCTATATGATGCATTTGCAACCAGGCCTGTCTCCTAACCTCCATTAAATTAAGCTAGCATAGGAACCTTAGTAGGTGCGGAGTCACATGCTTGTTATTCTCGATCCCATTGGAAGCCACGTTCTTTTCCATAAGTTTCTGAAAAGATTCGCGAATTGGTGTAGTTTTTAATGAACTTTGAAAATATCATGTTAACCCAAGACGATTTAATTTCATTTTTATTTGCCTTTTCCAGCGCGATTCTTGTTTGGCTTAATTACTGTTGCTTTAAGTCCCTTAGTTGTTGATTAAGTATCCCAAGAATGTGACTTCCTTAGCCCACAAGACGCTCTTGTTTATGTTTGGCACAAACCCTCAGTTTTGTAAAGTTTCTAGTACCTTGAGTCTGCGCTCGTTGTGGACTTCTTCGGTTTCATCCACAATTAGTATATCGTCTATGTATGCTGCTACTCTATCCATCCCTCCTTAGATTTATAGTTTTTTGAAAATAACTGTGGCGCAATTTAAGCAGACAGGCATAACGATTAACTTTAAACAAATCTTTGTGAGTGGAGATCGTCAATCCTTGACTTATCTCTGGACCTAGCTCAAGCTGCAAGTAATATTTGCTCAAGTCCAATCAAAAGGAAAAACACGCGTTATCCACTTTATTCAACAAATCGCATAAAGGATACATCAATCCTTGTGCTATATTATTTATTTATGTGTCATGAATGATACTTTTTGGTATACGGGCGCCTGCTGCAAGATCTCAAAATATTCCCCCTTCCCCTTTGCGTCGCACAAAACTTTATAATTTACTGGCGCCTGCTGCAAGATTCCCCCCCCCCTTTTATACATACGATTTTTATGATTTATAAATAATATAACTGATCTTGAGAGCGTTCACTTTTCAATATATTTATTTTTCCAAATTCATATATATTATATAAATATCCACTATTTCAGAAACCAAAAAATAATATCATTGCAATCATGATATTGCGAATTACTTCCTGGTGTAGAATAAGGATTACAGTGGAGCGGATAGCAGAGCTGGTGAGACCGGGTCCGGTACTCATTAGCGTTCTCATCGGAGCCGATGAGCTGCCACGGCTACGCTCCTTATATGAACCAAACCTAACCCCTGTGAGGCCGGTAGCTGAGGGAAGAAGGGAGAATGCAATAAGACATGCTAATACGAGGGGAGGACGGCGGGCTCGAAGAGCGCTTCGAAGAAGGTGCGGAGGTTGTGGAAGATGGCACCTATCCCCAATGTGCGAAACTGAGCGAGGCGCAGTTGCACATCAGGGTATGGCAGAGAGGGCGCCATTGAACAATTCAGGAGTGCCGCTTGTTGAGTTTGAGCGGGTTAGAGCTACAACGGAAGCGTTGAACGTTCTCCCGCAAGGGGCAAACGTTTTGTCTTATGCGACACGCCGTGTAGCTCCTATTGCGCGTATCAGCTCGGGCACGGTTGTATCCACTCCTGACGGCCTAACTCCTGCTAGAGGTAGTGCTCCTAACTATACGACGCCTGATAACATAACAGCCACGGAAGAACACATCTTAATGGAGGAAGATGTGTTTTCGGTGGGTGCTGATGAAGAGGCGGACGGCAATTTTTAAAAAAAAGGAAGATGTCATTGCCGTATCTCTATCCACGTGAAATTGCACCTGCCTTACGAGGAAAAGTTAATTATTGATTGATGTGGGTATTTAAAGTTGGGGAATAGGTAGGATCGAATAAGGCCAACCAATTTAGCTAAAGAGAGAAATGCTCTAGGTGGAGTAGCTGTTTAAATTAAAAGAAGGGAATGTTTTAGCGGGGGCAAATGGTAAGATTAATGGGCCTAGTTAAGGATGGGAATGTTTCATTTGGGTTGAAGGCATAGTTAAGGATGGGAATGTTTCATTTGGGTTGACCATTAAGATCAACGTACTGAGAAATGGGTTGGATGGATAGTTTAATATAGGGGTATGGAAAGTAGGAATGCGTAGGTGTATTAGGTAGGTGTATTAGCATTAAGATTAATGGGCTAGGAAATGAGTTCGGATAAGTTTAAAATAAGGTCGGGGTTGATTTAATGTTATTCCTTTTCTTGTAAGTTAGAAAATAAACAAATGGGACAACGAACCCAGAAGGTTGAGGAACCCTATAGATATAAAAGCCCAAGTATACAGTGAAAATTTAATTATAATTCTTTTCTTTTTCTCCTGAGTAACTCTCCCACTTGAAGATACGTAAATATTTTTCCCCTTAACGTTGTTAACCTATACCCCGACATTGTCTGAATTCTACCCCTAAAACTATATATACGGATATTCCCCGAAAACCTGTTCCGGCTAAAACGTTCCGTGACCTGTATTGATCATAGATTCAATAAAATTCTCATATATTGTCAAGCGTGATATCAATAAAATAAAATCCTCTTTTACGCCTTGTATCAACCTAACCGCAGTATAAATAACCATATAAACCCGGACTACCGACGTAACAATTGACCAACGACCTTTCATCGTTTCCCTCAAAACTCCTCAGTTGACGACACATCTTTCTCTTCCTTTACCGGACTTAACAGTGGTGCCCCGGAAGCGAAAAAACCAACGACCTTACGAACAAAAGACTTATCGCAAGCGAATGCAGTACAAAGGTAAAAAATGATTATGATATGTTTAAAATTATTATTATTTTAATAATTTTAATAATACTAAATATAACTCTTCTAACAAAAAAGTTTTTATTAAAATGTTTAATCAAGTACCTATTAAGTTATATTTAGAAAAAGTCGGGTTAAGAATTTATGATTATTTGGATATTGTCATAGTCTTTTTAGTAGGAGTTTTCTTTGAGAAATTACGACGTAAATTTAGTTTAAATAGACCTCTGATTAACAATAATATTATTAGAAAAAATGTATATAATCCAGTGATACCCAACTCACAATCCCACAAAAATAACTTTAACAATTATAGAGGTCCCACTCCCAGATGTATAAAATGTGGGGTATTAGGGCATAGGGCAGAATTTTGCAAGAATAATTTTGAGTTCCCAAAATATCAAAAACAAGGAATACCAATGTAATTACTTATTTAACACCATAATTAATGTAAAAACGTATACATTTATTTATTTATGCTCTTATAAAATAAAACAAATTAATACATTATATATTATTAATCCTAAACCCCCAAATTCATATGTAATTACTTATTTAACACCATAATAAGTGTAAAAAGGTATACAGTTATTTATTTATACTCTTATAAAATAAAAACAAATTAGTACAGTATATAATATTAATTCTAACCCCCAAAAATTCAAACATATTTCTCCAAACATATATACCCATATTTAATAATCCGATTGCAAGAGGCGGCGTTAGATCAATACTCGTGAGCTATAAAAAAAAATGTAATAATAAAGATATTATAATATAATTATAAAGAATTAATTACACTTGAAAAATTAAGGGAGTATAACGTCTTTGGGAATTAAAATATCATCAAAATGTTGAATATATTTTTGATTTGGATTTTTGGGATTATTGTTAAAATAATAACCAATTTTATACGATTCATTACTGTTACAGTAAATTTAGTACGTAAAGGACGAAAATACAAATTATGTGATCACATTGAAAACCTCAAGCTACATGATAGCTTAATTATTAAAAATACTCTAAAAATGGGGTATGTCATATATAGGGAGGACAAGTACCATATGATTTATCCAATGATTATAAAACGCGGAAGTGGGGCTAGTAGGCGTAAGGCGCGAGGAATCGATGTCAAGTCCTGGCAAACTACCTGTACTGGTCCTTCATTATATAATATAAAATCGATCCCACTTATGTTGGGGCGATTACGAATTAATTGGTGTAATATTACCAATTTTATTGTTTCGGAATTTAGTGATCATAATTATTTGCATCCTTATGCGTATGTTGAATCGTTAACTACTCCTAGTGACGTTAATGAAAGCCTTTTTAAAACGGGAAGGTTTGAAATGTTAATAGAAATTAAAGGGTTAAAATGGGAAATAATTTTAGACACCTTAAAATTAGCTCGTCGAGTGAAAAATGAGAACGCTTACGCCAAAGTTAATAATTGGATTAGTAAGTACAGGTACGGTGGTATGGGGAGAATATGGATGAATTGTAATAATTTGTTAAATAACGAGATTAATAGTAAATTAAGAAAGATAAGGGACAAAAGGATGGGTAGATATAAATGGAAGGAAAAATTCTTAAATTGTGATAAAAAATATATGGTACAAAATAATCCCAACCGCGAACCTGAATTAAACGTTGTCAATGTTATTTTAGGTAAAGTCCCGACCATTGAAATACAGTTAAAAAATGGCCCTGTAACCTTTATTTTTGATACGGGTTCTTCCGTAACGGTCATAAGCAAAAATGATTATTTTGCGAGTGGTATCGAAGGATTGTATACAGTTTCTAACTTAGAAATTAAGGTTTTCAATAATGAAAAGGTGCGTTTAGTAGGGCAATGTGAGGCACGCGTAACTATAAATAACATTAGTAGAAATTTGATGTTATACGTGTCGGAGACGGGGACGAGTAATATTTTCGGGTGGGACTGGATTCAGAGTTTTGACTTAGAGTGGCTTAAAATCATTAGAGGTATCCCTGGAGAATTTCGTAATTTTATTAAGGTAGAGGTGGTTTCTGAAAGGGGAGTTGAGGACCAAGCCCAAGACATATGGGACAAATTTCCGCTTATGTTTAAGGGGGGATTAGGATGTCTGAAACGCTTTGAGGCTACCATGAAATTTAAGGAAGGTGTCAAACCCAAATTTTGTCCGGCCAGAAGAGTGCCGTACGAGTGGAGATCGGAGATTGAGGAAGAACTAAAAAAGTGGGTTAAGGAGGGGATAACAAAGCCTGTGGTATTTAGTTATTGGGCAACCCCACTGGTCCCCGTTAGGAAGGCGGACGGAAAATTGCGGCTCTGTGCTGATTTCCGCATTACCTTAAATCCTAATATTGAACTGGTCAGATTCCCGCTGCCAAGACTGGAAGAGATATTGGTTAAACTGAGTGGGTGTAAGGTGTTCTCCAAAATCGACTTCGCTACTGCCTACCTGCAATTAAAAGTGTCTGAAGAAATGAGTCAGAGTTTAACCATTAACACCCATTTAGGTCTCTTCACTTTTCTTAGGTTGCCTTTCGGCTTGAGCATATCGGCTCCCATTTTCCAAATGGCTATGAATTCCCTATTTCAGGGCTTAGAAGGTGTTTTCTACTATATGGATGATCTATTAATAGCGGGGCGAAGTGAAGCTGAACATAATTTCCGATTAATGGAGGTTTTAAGAATAATTGAAAATAATGGGTTAAGGGTGTCTAAAGAAAAATGTATATTTAGAGTAAACAAAATATCCTATCTGGGACATATTATTGAAAATGGAACAATCCGACCTCTTGAAAACAAGGTAGCCGCGTTAAGGGACATTCGAGCCCCCAAATCTAAAAAAGAATTGCAATCTTTTCTGGGATTAATAAATTACTACCATAAATATATTCCAAGGTTTGCGGCCCGAGCAAGGACATTATATGATCTCATAAAAATCAATACCATCTTTAAGTGGGGCGAAGAGGCAGAAGCCATATTTCAAGGTCTTAAAGAGTGCGTCGTAAAAGCTCCAGTCTTAATTGGCTTTAACCGAGATAAGGAAATACATATCGTAGTAGATGCGTCGCAAGAGGCGGTCGGGGGGGCATTGCTACAAGTTATAGAGGGTATGGAACGACCCGTAAGCTACTTTTCACGCAAATTCCGGGATCCCGAACTACGGTACTCCGTAATCGAAAAGGAAGCGTTGGCTGTGGTCTATGGCCTAGTTAAATGTCGGGAATATATCGTAGGTAAACACTTTACCTTGTACACTGATCACAAGCCCTTGGTATCGCTATTTCGGAAGGACAATCACGATCTGATGTTATCTTCGCGACTGCAGAGATGGTTGGTGGTGGTCGGAGCTTTTGATATGGACATAGCGTATCGTAAGGGAAATCGCAACTATCTGGCGGACACATTATCCCGCATGTATGGGGAAGGTAAAACTGCGGATCCTGAAACGAATGAAATTGACAATTCGGTGGAGGGAATATATAATCAAGACGATACTCCCTGCGTATTGCATATATCCGAAGGAGGTCCCATCTCCTGGAACGATGTCAAAGAGGCGTCAACGGAGGACGTTGAAATCCAGAAATTGCGGGAGTGCCTTCAAGGACAGGCAGAATGGCCATTGGCGCTTATCGCTTACCAGAGGGTTAAAAAACAATTAAATTTAGTAGGGGGTGTAAATAAAGGTTTGCGATTAGTAATCCCCAAAGGTCTTCGTCAAGAAGTGCTAAAAGAGCTCCATCTCGGACATCAAGGAATTGTGAAAATGAAGAGATGGGCCCGAGAATATGTTTGGTGGCCCCAAATAACTAAAGACATAATGGAGGTATGTCAGAGTTGCGAGGCGTGTAATAGAATCGCGGCTATGCCTCCAAAAGTAAAGTGTACGCGTTGGGTCATAACACGTCATCCGTGGGACAGGATACATGTCGATTTCTTTGAATGTCTAGGGAAGGTCTACTTTCTTGTTGTCGATGCGTGCACGAAATGGGTAGAATATGAAAGGGTAAACGGTAGTTCTACGCGAATAGTAATAAGGGTCTTAAAAGGTTTAATAGCGAAGTATGGTTTGCCAAAAACCATAGTTTCGGATGGAGGGCCGGCTTTTACCAGTCGACCATTTGGGGAATTTTGCAAAAGTCATGGGATGGAGCACATCATAACGGTGCCGTATCACCCTAAATCCAATGGCCAAGCTGAACGTATGGTAGGGGTGGTTAAGGGGTGGCTATTAAAAGAAAAAGGTGGAGGGGGTGAACAATGGCTCATGAAGTTGATGTATCACAACGCGGTCGGCCAAGATGGGAAGTCACCATCATCCAAATTTTTGGGACGTACAGGTCGTTTGCGATTAGATCACCTGATGCCCGAAGAGGGTAGGAGGAGGGAAGGAATGCCATTACGTTTTAAATTGGGGGACATGGTTTGGATGAGAATGTATCAGGGGCCCAATAAATGGGTAAAGGGGATAATTATAGCCGTAGAAGGGGGGTACCGGTTAAGAGTGGCCATGGAAACGGGCGTCGAGGTTTGGCGACATGTGGATCAGTTGAAGAAAAGGGGAGGGGTGTAGGGATAAGTATTATACTTTACGCTTTATATTTTTCTATCGTATATAGACACCCGATGTCATATATGTGAACGATACAATCATATCACCCCCGAATGCTATTATTACGAGCTGGTGCGGGAAATTGGGAAGGTGTGTTATATTTGTAACGAAAGGGGGACACACGATTGGAAGTATTGCCAATGGAATTGTAATGAAAATGTCACAGGCCGGCGAATCAAACGAAGATGGATTCGTGCGCGAGTAGCTGAGGGCGAAAAACGCCGAAAATTTAAAGAGGTCAGTACCCAAACTGATCAATGGCAGGAAAGCTTTCAACAACTTGCCGCCGGGATGCGAAAAATCCAAATCGTGAAACCCCTAAGAATTGAGCCGGTCTTACAGAGCGCCACCCGTAACCCTTAAGTCCATTGCATCGAAACCAATGTCGTGTAATTATTCATAATCACATGCCACCGTTTACAAATGTTACGCTTTATATGTCACTATTCATTAATGTCCCCTTTTATATGTTACCCATTATAATATATACCCTTGACCCTGGGTTTGTTCACGGTTTGAGGTGGGACTAAAAAAAAAAAAAAAAAAAAAGGAGGTGTCGTATCTCTATCCACGTGAAATTGCACCTGCCTTACGAGGAAAAGTTAATTATTGATTGATGTGGGTATTTAAAGTTGGGGAATAGGTAGGATCGAATAAGGCCAACCAATTTAGCTAAAGAGAGAAATGCTCTAGGTGGAGTAGCTGTTTAAATTAAAAGAAGGGAATGTTTTAGCGGGGGCAAATGGTAAGATTAATGGGCCTAGTTAAGGATGGGAATGTTTCATTTGGGTTGAAGGCATAGTTAAGGATGGGAATGTTTCATTTGGGTTGACCATTAAGGTCAACGTACTGAGAAATGGGTTGGATGGATAGTTTAATATAGGGGTATGGAAAGTAGGAATGCGTAGGTGTATTAGGTAGGTGTATTAGCATTAAGATTAATGGGCTAGGAAATGAGTTCGGATAAGTTTAAAGTAAGGTCGGGGTTGATTTAATGTTATTCCTTTTCTTGTAAGTTAGAAAATAAACAAATGGGACAACGAACCCAGAAGGTTGAGGAACCCTATAGATATAAAAGCCCAAGTATACAGTGAAAATTTAATTATAATTCTTTTCTTTTTCTCCTGAGTAACTCTCCCACTTGGAAGATACGTAAATATTTTTCCCCTTAACGTTGTTAACCTATACCCCCACATTGTCTGAATTCTACCCCTAAAACTATATATACGGATATTCCCCGAAAACCTGTTCCGGCTAAAACGTTCCGTGACCTGTATTGATCATAGATTCAATAAAATTCTCATATATTGTCAAGCGTGATATCAATAAAATAAAATCCTCTTTTACGCCTTGTATCAACCTAACCGCAGTATAAATAACCATATAAACCCGGACTACCGACGTAACAATTGACCAACGACCTTTCATCGTTTCCCTCAAAACTCCTCAGTTGACGACACATCTTTCTCTTCCTTTACCGGACTTAACAGTCATGAATGATACTTTTTGGTATACGGGCGCCTGCTGCAAGATCTCAAAATATTCCCCCTTCCCCTATGCGTCGCACAAAACTTTAAATTTACTGGCGCCTGCTGCAAGATTCCCCCCCCCCCCTTTATACATACGATTTTTATGATTCATAATATATATAACTGTCAATGTTAAAATCGCAATATCATGATTGCAATGATATTATTTTTTGGTTTCTGAAATAGTGGATATGTATAAAATATATATGAATTTGGAGAAATAAATATATTGAAAAGTGAACGCTCTCAAGATCGGTTATATTATTTGGTGTCAGAAGAAGAAAATAAAGAAGAGAGGAATATCAGAAGAATTAAAATAATAACTATTATTCTACATTAAAGGTAATTATATAATAAATGTATTTTTTAATATTAGTATTAATAATAATATTAATATTTTTGTTAACCTTTAGAGAAATAAAAATATTTTTAATTAAATTAATTATTTTATACATATAATTTTGGCGGCGATATTAATAATTAAAAAAAAAAATTTATTATCATGTTTATTACTAAAAAAAGGTCGATATTGATTAATTATTATAATTTTTTATTTGATAAATATATTATTTTAATATTTCTTTTAATATTAATGTGTCTGATAATTTATTATAAAGTTAAAAGAGTTGAGAGATTATATAAATTGTCAACAAAAGTTTGTTTTGTTTGTAAAAGACCGTGACATTTGATGAAAAATTGTAGAAGGAATAGGATGGGTCGCATTAATAGTTTTAACAGAAATTTAAATTATGACAATAATTTTAATGGTACTTGGTTGAGGGATAGTAAGAGAACTAGAGGTGATAATTACGTTAGCGATAGGCGAGAGTATGAACCCGAGGTAGGTCCGTCATATGTTAGGTGTTGGTGCGCGTGCACAGGAAATTGTAATAAAAAGGGTAGATTGGATCAGAGAAATGTCAGCGATTGACTAGAAAGTTGTAATTGTAATAAACAGTTTAAAAATGTAAATAATTGTTCTTCTCTTCCTTTACCGTCAAATTTAGTTAATAATTATAAAAAATTTAACGCGCGTTCGCACTTTATCAATTTTTTTAATGCACCTATTACGCCGCGTCTAACATTGGTAATAAATGGTATTGATGTAAAATTTTTGCTAGATACCGGTTCGTCCATTACTTTGATGGCTGAGTCAGAATTTAAAAAGTTATGGCCGTCGCACAGTTTGTCGAAGGCCGATGTTTTGGCAAAACAAGTTAATGGCGATTGTATCCAATTAACTAGTTGTACTTGGGTTTGGGTTAGCGCAGGTGAAGAAATATTGCGTTTAAAGTTATATCTTGTGAAGGAAAGGGTGGAAAGTATTTTAGGATGGTCTTGGATATGCAAATTGGGTCCGTTAAATAATTGGTGGGGTGTGTGTGATAGGCTTTGCGATAAACCTGTAATTAGGAAGGTAGGAAATATAATCTACCCCCGTGTTAATTGCCCATTTTTGGTTAGGAGTCATCTGACTATGAGATGGAACTCCAAAGGAGAGAGTTCGTTGTTGACGGCTAGGTGTAAAAGTCCCTCTGTAAATCCTGGTAGGGCTTGGGGTGCTAAATTTAATATTCTTAGTATACAAAAGGGTTTAAGAGATCTAATTCAGGAGAAATATGCACCAATATTTGAAGATAAGCTAGGTTGCTTAAAGGAAGGTATTTTTTCCATTAGACTTAAAGAGAATGCTCAACCTAGGTTTTGCCCAGCGAGGCGTGTTCCTTTTTTGTGGACAGGTACAACAGACTTTGGATAAGTGGCTAACCGACGGTGTAATAGAACCCGTTGAATTTTCCGAGTGGGCTACCCCACTGGTTCCAGTTAAAAAGGCGGATGGGTCAATTAGGGTATGCGCGGATTATAGAATAACGGTCAATAAATATGTGGTCGACGTCAAATACCCATTACCCAGATTAGAATGTATTTTATCTAATTTGCGTGGTGCGAATTATTTTTCTAAGATCGATCTTGCAAACGCTTATTTACAATTAAAGGTTGATTGCAAGACGGCGTTAGTTTTAACTATTAACACTAACCAAGGGTTGTTTGCTTTCAAAAGATTACCTTTCGGTCTTAGTGTGTCAGCGCCGATTTTTCAAAGAACCATGGCTTCCTTGTTTGCTAAAATGGAGGGTGTAATTTATTATTTAGACGATATCTTGGTTACTGGATCTAATAAAAACGAGCATGACCAACGTCTAGACATGGTGTTAAACTTAATAAAAATTTAGGGTCTACGGTTATCAGCAAAAAAATGTGTTTTTTTGTGTGCAGGAGATTACGTATTTGGGACACGTACTAGGTAAAGGTACGATTCGTCCGGTATTAAGTAAAATTAAAGATTTACAGCAGTTGAAAGCGCCGAGTAATAAAAAGGAATTGAAATCGTTTTTGGGAATGATGGTGCATTATGTCAGCTTGAGGATGAAGTTGAGCATCCGGTAATGTATTTCGCCAAGAAATTAAATAAGACCGAACTTAACTACTCTGTTATAGAGAAAGAAGCTTTGGCTATGGTGTATGGACTAAAACGGTGTAGGGAATTTTTGATAGGTAAAAAATTCATCGTTTATTAGTGATGCGGTAAAACCGAGAAAAATCTCGGTCTCGTCTCGTCTCGTCTCGAAAAACCGAGACGAGACGAGACGAGAATTTGAAAAATGTAGTCGAGATCGAGACGAGAATTTTGATGTCGAGACGAGACGATACGAGATTTTCCCGGCGAGATCTCGACTTTTTATTGATCGTTAGATTTTAGTAAATTATTGTGTATTTTAATTTGCATGATTTACATTTAAGGTATTAAGTGTAGATCAATATGTATATTTATATAGCATTATTAAATATTACAAAATGTTAGGCTTAGAATGAGTTCTGATGGAATAGTGAATACTACTAAAGCATATTTGAATTTCGCAATTAATCATCCTGCATGATGCGGTAATTATAAATAGGTCGTCATCAGTTTAAATAATTAAACAAGTTAAGCTAAGGTGGCTCGAAATTTTTAAGCACCCGCCTAACGATTTGAAAAGTACAATAAAATATTTAATGACACCGTAGTAAATTAAATCTTAAATTATGAGTTTTCTAGAAGTTTTTATTCTTCAACTAATAGTATACCTGCCAAATTTTTGAACCTTAATAAGACATTATGTGAATACGTAGTTTTCTCATATGCATTACTTTTCACATATATGCTGGGTGGGCAGGTGCACATAAACTTACTATAATTTCTATAATTGTGCAATATAAAATAAATACACGAACCTATACTGTACAAGATAAATTACTATTTAATGGCAAAGTTAGTTAGATTGAAAGTAATTAATTAGAATACAAATTTGACTATAATGATTTTTGTCGTAAAATTAAATATCTTTGATTTAAAGAAGGATCTCTATTTGCTCTTAAGCAATTAAGTCAACTATAAGCGAACTTATAATTTTCTATGTCTATTTTAGTTAACAAACCTAGTTAATTTGATATAAATGATATAATTTGCTAGAACAATAAAATTTAAATTTCTATACCTTAAATTTTTAGAATTTTTTTAGTCTGCACTTTCCATGGAAAATGTTATATATATGAATTAATTCATATAGATAATATTGTTAATGAGATGTCGTATCCCGCTAAATCTTTAAAAAGTTTGTGTATTAAAGCTTTTCAAAAAATATAAAATGCCATTAGGATTTTTTAACCTATATTTTTAAAAAGTCGAGACGAGACGAGAATTCTCGTCGAGACGAGACGAGATCGAGATTTTTCTAGACCGAGACGAGATCGAGATTTTCATAATCGCTCCCGAGACGAGACGAGATTACCGAGACGAGACGAGATCGAAACACTATCGTTTATACAGATCATAAACCATTGATAGGCTTGTTTCGGAAAGATAACAACGAAGATGTCCCCCAGATTGCAGCGATGGTTATTAGTGTTAGGTAATTTTACACTAACGTTGATTTATCGTAAGGGAGGGGATAACGAATTGGCCGATGTTTTGTCTAGGTTAGGTCCGGAAAATATTAACTCGGAGGAGTCTCCATTGGCATGCGAAACAGTCGGCGGTCACGTAATAAATGCCTTAAAAATCGTAGATATGGAGGATATCTCCGCTGCTTGCAACACTGAGAGGGATATTAGTGTAACCAAGAAGATATTAATTGGAGAGGAAACGCAAGAACAGGTGCCACAGCAATATAAAAATGCGCTGTGTGAGCTGTATATCGAAGGCGGTTGTCTAAAAAGAGCCGATAAGGTAGTTATACCCGATGTACTTAGGCCGGCAATTTTAGAAATGTTACATAAGGGACATTTCGGTACGGTTAAAATGAAGGCTTTAGCCAGGCAGTATGTCTGGTGGCCTGGAATATCGAAAAACATTGAAGAGCGGATTAGACAATGTGATTTATGCAAGTCTAATGCTACAATGCCTCGTAGAAATAAAGCTGCGAGATGGCCTCGACCTAGAGAACCTTGGGAAAGGGTACACATCGATTTTTTGAATGGGAAAAGAAAAACTATATAATCGTAGTCGATGCATATTCCGGTTGGACGGAATTTCAGAAAATTACTAACACGACTGCTAGAGTGACCATAAGTTTTTTAAAGAGCTTGGTCGGTTCTTATGGTTTTCCTAGTATGCCTGTCACGGACAGCGGCAAAGCGTTTGTGAGCGTTGAATTAAGACTTTTTGTCAGACGTGGAAAATTAAGCACGTGTTAACACCGCCATAACATCCGAGTTCCAATGGTCAGGTGGAACTATGTGGGAATAGTAAAGAAGTGGTTAAGACTTGCCAAATCAGAAAGCGATGGTGTTTAGTTAACTAAGTTATATTAATGCAGCACCTCGTGGTTTGGAACGGCCTCCAGTAGGAATGGAATTTTTAGGTCGAAAACTAAGGTGTCCCGTTGATTTAATTCACGAGCGGAGCCCTGTAGTGAGCAATAATGCTATTCCAAAATATAATGTAGATCAACTGGTGTGGTGTAGAAATTACACCGGTGCGCCTAAATTGTTGATATCGCGCGTAGTGGAAGTGATAACTTCCAAGATTTATAAAGTGAGCGTGCTGCATACTAACAAAGTTGAAACACGACATTGTGAGCAGCTAATGTTATATTCTTAATTATATTCGTTATTTATATCACAGGGATGGACATTATTACTTCCTGGTGTAGAATAAGGATTACAGTGGAGCGGATAGCAGAGCTGGTGAGACCGGGTCCGGTACTCATTAGCGTTCTCATCGGAGCCGATGAGCTGCCACGGCTACGCTCCTAATATGAACCAAACCTAACCCCTGTGAGGCCGATGGCTCAGGGAAGAAGGGAGAATGCAATAAGACATGCTAATACGAGGAGAGGACGGCGGGCTCGAAGAGCGCTTCGAAGAAGGTGCGGAGGTTGTGGAACATGGCACCTACCCCCAATGTGCGAAACTGAGTGAGGCGCAGTTGCACATCAGGGTACGGCAGAGAGAGCGCCATTGAACAATGCAGGAGTGCCGCTTGTTGAGTTTGAGCGGGTTAGAGCTACAACGGAAGCGTTGAACGTGCTCCCGCAAGGGGCAAACGTTTTGTTTATGCGACACGCAGTGTAGCTCCCATTGCGCGTATCAGCTCGGGCACGGTGGTATCCACTCCTGACGGCCTAACTCCTGCTAGAGGTAGTGCTCCTAACTGTACGACGCCTGATAACATAACAGCCACGGAAGAACACATATTAATGGAGGAAGATGTGTTTTCGGGGGGTGCTGATGAAGAGGCGGACGGCAATTTTTTAAAAAAAGGATGATGTCATGAATGATACTTTTTGGTATACGGGCGCCTGCTGCAAGATCTCAAAATATTCCCCCTTCCCCTTTGCGTCGCACAAAACTTTATAATTTACTGGCGCCTGCTGCAAGACTCCCCCCCCCTTTATACATACGATTTTTATGATTCATAATATAAATAACTGTCAATGTTAAAATCGCAATATCATGATTGCAATGATATTATTTTTTGGTTTCTGAAATAGTAGATATGTATAAAATATATATGAATTCGGAGAAATAAATATATTGAAAAGTGAACGCTCTCGAGATCAGTTATATTATTATGGTAAACCAATAATCAATTCATAAACTTAGTTTCCAATCGCTTATCTTTACGGGTACCACAGGGCTGGCCCAACTTGAAAATCGATTGAATTCTCATAGGTTCGACAAGAGTTTGGCTAGACAATATATGGGTACGTAAATAGACTCAAGGCCTCAGATTAATTTAAAAAAACCCTTAAATGTAATTGCTAACTACATACGACCTATATACGTAATAATCTTTCGTATACTTTTAAGAATGACTAACAAGATTCAATGACATTTAATACTTCCCAGTGTCCAAAAAAATTAATTTGATAAAATGTCGGGTTAGGCCCCCCTAATTTTAACTTAGGAGGCGAAGAACTGCGAAACAGAATGGCAGACCAATTTGTTATAAGATTAAGCAAGAGTTTTTACTGGCAAGACTGTAATTCGAAAACGACATCAAATGGGACCGCTTACGAGAGCTGTTAATAGTGGCTGAGACGATAGATGGCGGACCAAGCTTGTTGCAGGACGTGTTCGAAGAGGCGTTGAGGGTAGAGTCGAGACGAAAAGCATGGCCTGGACCGGTGTAGGGTGAATAAAATAAGCCAGTAATACGTGTATCTGCTTATAACTTGTGTTAACACATGTTAACACATAACATGAACAACATATATAGACATTGATATCATATTATTTTTCTAGAACACATACACGTCATCAATAGATATTATCATATCATATTGGAAAACACAGTTTCTTCAATTCACATCATTCAACAACACAAACAACACATCACATATAATTCACACAGCAATTCAATTCATACATATCATTCCCATGCATAAGCATTATCATTTACTTTATTCATATTTCATATATCTTACATATTTTACTAGTATATTTCATTATACATATTTTCAATATTTCAATAAAATTTCCATAATTTCCATATATATTTTTGGTCCTTCGAGCCGGATACCAGATAAGACTGCATAATTTGAAAAAAAAGACAGCATTTGTACAAAGCCTTGCTAGATTTATGGACTATGTAGAATCATCTGAAGACATAATTAATATTGAAGAGATTAAATGGTTACGTTCACGGTATATAGATTTTCAAGAACAAGTTGATGAAAATGATGAAAACTCTCATGAGCAAAAGGAGATTGAAAATAATTACTTTGAAACAATATCAAAGGCACAGAGTCTCATTAACCAATCTCACACCAACAATCTTTCACACATCATCACATCATATTTCAAGGTCAAACATCATAATTCCCACATCTTCACATAATATTTCACAATTCAACAATATGGCTATAATGATTGCCTTAAGTTTTTGCAAAAAAAAACTTTAAATATGGACTAAACGTTAACTGATTGTGCAAATAAAAAGAGTGTAGGTATGTTTAACAGTCAGCAGCGCCATGATAAATATTGCCTAGCATACCCCTGGTCTCGAACACTCAATTAAAAGCTCCACTAATTAAGAGATCACGACCACCGAAAGCTTTAGTGCGTCTTTTGAAAATAGTTAGCAAAAACAGACACCTGCACAAAGCTTGTCCATCATTCAATCTCACACCCAACAATCTCTCAACCATCATCAACATCTGGGAAACTACAACTTCCACGAATAGAAATGCCTCACTTTAACGGGAATTATGAGAATTCTGTAAAAGCTGCTGCATCAAATCAATTCCAATACATCCCAGGACTTTCCCCGCTACAAAACTCTTTTTCAACGTCCCACTCGAATAACAGCAGTTATACCATGAACCATTTGAAAACGTTGAATTTTATGTCTTCCACCTCTTCAAACACCCTCAACTATTCTCCACTCCCACCCATACCCTCCTCTAACCTCAAAGACGTTCCCCTACCAACACTGCCATTGATGCTCATTACAGGGCTTTGGACCACGATGATAGGCACAAGTCTAGAAAGTCCAACGATGTACCCACTTCAGGCTCTAAGGATCACCGTCATACTTCGGTTAGCAGGGATCGCGAGCATCGTGGTGAGAAGCGTGAAAGGGGTCGGGATGGCGATAGGAATCATAGCAAAGGGGACAGAGATTATGATTCGGACAAAAGGCCACGACACAAGGATTCTTCCCCCCTCAACAACAGCAGAAGAGGGAGCGAAAGAGAGGACAGAGATCGGAGAGGGAGGAATGAGGGTAGTGATTCTTACAAAAAAGGGTCACGCGAGACTACCTCCGATAAGAGGGAAAGCATTTCGCAACGGCATAAATCCTCAAGCAACGCTAGCACCTACCAGGGTCCTGTAGCCCGCAAAGCCGATTGCATCACCGTTCTCTCAAGAACGTTGTGGATAGGTAGAGTGCCTAAGAATTCCACTTAAGCATTTCTTCTTAATGCTTTAAAACGTGTTATATCGAGGAAAGGTAAAATGACCCAACAGGATCAGGTTAAAAAATTGGGAGATTCTTACAAACAAGCTTTCATCCGATTTCTATCTCTTAAAAATAAGACAGTATTGAAACATTTTTGGGTATCCAACCACAAAAAAAAAGTTGACACTAGCAGAACAGGGCTTTAATTGGCATTTTATTCCACCAAGAGCACCTCATTTTGGTGGTTTATGGGAAGCAGCCGTCAAATCTACCAAACATCATTTGAGAAGAGTATTGAAACAAGCCCTATTAACTTATGAAGAAATCACCACACTTTTGATTCAAATCGAAGCCATCATTAATTCAAGACCTCCTACACAATTGTCAGATCCAAATGACTTATCATGCCTAACTTTCGCGCATTTTTTTATTGGCTCTTCTTTCACTTCTATCTCTGAACCTATTTGGACAACTGCAAAATTGAATACCTTATCTCGATGGCAGCACACAGAATTATTACGACAGCAATTTTGGCGCCGATGGTCAAGGGAGTATTTAAATCAATTACAGATGCGTAAAAAATGGTAAAAATCATTTCAGAATGTAAAGGTCGAACAACTTGTAATAATTTAAGGAGGATAATACGCCACCTCTCAAATGGCCTTTAGCCCGAATTCAAGAAATTCACCCAGGCTCCGATAGAGTAACCAGAGTAGTTACTTAATGTCCGTATATGTTGTTCATGTTATGTGTTAACATGTGTTAAAGTACTATCATCCAAATTGGTAGATCCGTGAAGAATATCATCCATAGGTAATACATGCAGCCTTGTTACTGGCCTTTTGATCAAACCAGCCGATGTTCGTAAAGTAACTACTCTAGTTACTCCATCGATGCCTGGGTGAATTTCTTGAATACGGGCTAAAGGCCCTTTGAGAGGTGGCGTATTATCCTCCTTAATTATTACAAGTTGTTCGTCCTTTACATTCTGAAATGATTTTTCCATTTTTTACGCATCTGTAATTGATTTAAATACTCCCTTGACCATCGGCGCCAAAATTGCTGTCGTAATAATTCTGTGTGCTGCCATCGAGATAAGGTATTCAATTTTACAGTTGTCCAAATAGGTTCAGAGATAGAAGTGAAAGAAGAGCCAATAAAAAAATGCGCGAAAGTTAAGCATGATAAGCATTTAGATCTGACAATTGTGTAAGAGGTCTTGAATTAATGATGGCTTCGATTTGAATCAAAAGTGTGGAGATTTCTTTATAAGTTAATAGGGCTTGTTTCATACTCTTCTCAAATGATGTTTGGTAGATTTGACGGCTGCTTCCCATAAACCACCAAAATGAGGTGCTCTTGGTGGAATAAAATGCCAATTAAAGCCCTGATTTGCTAGTGTCAACTTTTTTTTTTGTGGTTGGATACCCAAAAATGTTTCAATACTGTCTTATTTTTAAGAAATAGAAATCGGATGAAAGCTTGTTTGTAAGAATCTCCCAATTTTTTAACCTGATCCGGTTGGGTCATTTTGCCTTTCCTCGCGATAAAACGTTTTAAAGCATTAAGAAGAAATGCCTAAGTGGAATTCTTAGGCACACTACCTATCCACAACGTTCTTGAGAGAACGGTGATGCAATCGGCTTTGCGGGCTACAGGACCCTGGTAGGTGCTAGCGTTGCTTGAGGATTTATGTTGTTGCGAAATGTTTTCCCTCTTATCGGAGGTAGTCTCGCGTGACCTTTTTTTGTAAGAATAACTACCCTCATTTTTCGCTCTCCGATCTCTGTCCTCTCTTTCGCTCCCTCGTCTGCTGTTGTTGAGGGGGGGGGGGGAAGAATCCTTGTGTCGTGGCCTTTTGTCCGAATCATAATCTCTGTCCCCTTTGCTATGATTCCTATCGCCATCCCGACCCCTTTCACGCTTCTCACCACGATGCTCGCGATCCCTGCTAACCGAAGTAAGACGGTGATTCTTAGAGCCTGAAGTGGGTACATCGTTGGACTTTCTAGACTGGTGCCTATCATCGTGGTCCAAAGCCCTGTAATCAGCATCAACTTGAGCTATGGATGGCAGTGTTGGTAGGGGAACGTCTTTGAGGTTAGAGGAGGGTATGGGTGGGAGTGGAGAATAGTTGAGGGTGTTTAAAGAGGTGGAAGACATAAAATTCAACGTTTTCAAATGGTTCATGGTATAACTGTTCTTATTCGAGTAGGACGTTGAAAAAGAGTTTTGTAGCGGGGAAAGTCCTGGGATGTATTGGAATTGATTTGATGCAGCAGCTTTTACAGAATTCTCATAATTCCCGTCAAAGTGAGGCAATTCTATTCGTGGAAGTTGTAGTTTCCCAGATGTTGATGATGGTTGAGAGATTGTTGGTGTGTGAGATTGAATGATGATATGATGTTTGAATTGTGAAATATTATGTGATGATGTGGGAATTATGATGTTTGACCTTGAAATATGATGTGATGATGTGTGAAAGATTGTTGGTGTGTGAGATTGGTTGATGAGGCTCTGTACCTTTGATATTTTTTCAAAGTAATTATCTTCAATCTCCTTTTGCTCATGAGAGTTTTCATCATTTTTATCAACTTGTTCTTGAAAATCCACATACCGAGAACGTAATAATTTAATCTCTTCAAGTCTTAATTTTATATTAATTATGTCCTCGGATGATTCTTGTAATATCATAGATTAATACTTTGTATTTATATGTACGTTTAAGTTCGTTGTTCCTAGTGTAATATACTGGTGTTTTTATCATCACATGTTTTAGTTGATTTTTGCATATTAATAAAGCGTATTTCTGAGTAGTTGATATACTACATTGTAGTTAAGAATACTAAATTTATTGGCGCGGTCCTACATATATTCTTTGGCCATGGACATCATTCCTAGTTACAATCCTACAGATAAGATTGAATCTTATATTTTTACGCTTGAAAATATTTTTAGGGCCAGGAATATTGAAAATTTGGATAAGAAGGCCACCACGCTGATATTGGCGTATATGGGCCTATCTCACATCGAGTAGATAAGAACTTTTGTATACCCAAAGGATATTACTAAACTAAAATACAATGAATTGATTCAAATCATCAGAAAGGTATTTACTGTAAAAAATACCATTTTTCAAAATAGATTAATGTTTATTCGTTGCCTAAAAAATAATGGAGAGTCAATAAATAATTATGCAACAAAATTGAAACAAATTGCAGAAGAATGTGACTTTTCTGTACAACTTAATGAACGGTTGAGGGATCAATTTTTGCATGGAATACAGAATAAAACTTTTGAAATTGAAGTTAGAACAAGATGGCCAGATGCAGTTGATCCTGAAGGAAATGCAATTACGTTTGAAGATTTGTATAAAATTGCTGAAGCAATGGAATTGGCAAGAAATGAAGTAGTAACTCATGAAATAGATGTAGTATATCAAAAGTCTAAGCCAAAATTTGTCACCACAAAGAAATTTCTCCACCAAGGATCAACATCTATTTAAAGATGTGAGAGATGTGGAAAGGTGCATGAAGTTAACAATTGCCCAGCATTTAATAAAGAATGCTACAAATGCCACAGAAGGGGACACTTTGCAAGATTTTTCATACAGGATCTGTCAATATGATAAACACTTTACACGTAAAAAATTATACAAGTTTGGGGATGAAGAAACCCTACATCAAGGTTTGTATCAACCAAAAACTATGCAAGATGCTTTTCGATACAGGCGCAGCAGTCTCAATTATAAACCAAAAAATTTATAATTTGATTCAGATTCCAACTCTTGAAGAATGCCCAAAATTAAGATCTTTTGGAGACGATCTAATACCAATCTTAGGAAAAACTAAAGTTAAAGTTCTACTTGGTCTAAAAGCTTTGATATTACCTGTAGTGGTTACAACAGTAAACGAAGGGCAATTTTTGGCCTTGACAGGATAAAAGCGTTTGGCCTTGACCTGCCGGGTGAGGTTTCAATAAACAAAATACAACATGAATTAGATTCCCTATTACTTACTCGTTATCAAACTATATTTAGCGATGGCCCCGGAGTTATTAAGAATTATAAAGTCAAAATATTTTTAAAATATGAAAGCCAGCCAATAGCATTTCACCCGAAGGGTACCGTTTCCGTTAAGACAAAAAGTAGAATCGGAATTAAAAAGGTTGGAGGAGGAAAACATTATTGAACGGGTGGACCCATCTTTAAGTGAAGTTAATCACACCAACGGTAAATGTTGTTAAAGGGAATGGTTCTATTCGAATCTGAGGAGATTTCAGCCAATAATCATATGCTGCCAACATTTGATGATCTAATTACAAAAATAGCTGGTGGTGAGAAATACACAGTGATAGATCTACGCGACGCGTATTTACAAATGATTAGAGATGGCACAGGGGGGAATATTCCCGGGAATATTCCCATTAATTCCCGGGAATATTCCCATTAATTCCCGGGAATATTCCCGAGGGAAAATTGAATTTTCCCTATGATAAATTCCCTTAAAAAAATTAATGTTTTTGACACAAAATTTACGCAATATTTTATTTTTAAATTGATTTTAATTATTTAGAATTTTATATTTTCCTCGTGGAAACTTCCATTAGCATTTTTCCGCCTATTTAAAATTAATTGAAACCTTCTAGTCAATCACCTAATTCAAGTAAAATATAAACATCAGAATTTAAATTTTTAGCTTTTATTTTGGAATTTGACTTGCTTATTGTATATTCAAAAAGTTTACCCTATTTGTTTGACTCATCTAAGTAAATAAAATACATATAAACAATTTTATTTAAAGTAGCTTTTAGCTTGTTTGAATTTGAAATATAAGTTGCAAATCAACTATTTAGGTATTGTTACATTACACCTACACCATTAAAATTTAAATTCTGTATTACCCTATATTTAATCTAGCACTATTTTTTGTTTCTACTTTACAAACACACCTACAATTTTAATAATATAAACAACTTAATTTAAACCTCAGGTAAGATTATGTATAATTAAATTTGAAATTTTTTTAGCTAAATCTATTTGACATTCAATTTGATATCCTATTTAATATTTTAAAAAACATTTACACTTAAACTCAAGTAAAATTATACTAGCATTTTATTTTTAACTAGCTTTTAGCTGTATTGGATTGGCCTATATTTTAAATCATTAAATAAATTTTAATCTGGTAAGATGCCTAGAAAACCATCTGATATCTGGAAACATTTTGGTAGACATACATCCTCCAATAAGAAAGGCTTTATTGCCATCTGCAACTATTGCAACCATAAATATGACTTCCCCAACCCAACAAAAATGTCTATCCATATACAAAAATGCCCAGAATATGCAAGTGAAACAAAATGCTCAGAACTAGAAGTTTTTTCAATATCCTCAGAATCATCTAAAACTTTTTCTGCGTCAGAACACCCAACTGTAACAGACCAATGTTACACGATCCAAATTCTTGTACTGTATAAGCGATCTGACATTCCATTTTCTTATTCGATCCAAAAAATAACGAAGCGCCGATTAGTGTTTTTCGCATTCGGAAAAACACAAATCGTAAGAAATAAACAAAATTTCTTACTCACGTTTTCATATTGTGATTTCGGACTCGCGAGGGCAGGTTTTGTAGGGTTGGGGTTAGGGTTAAGTTATTTTAGGTTCAAGATACATAATTACTTTTTTTGGATCGAATAAGAAAATGGAATGTCAGATCGCTTATACAGTCCAAGAATTTGGATCGTGTAACATTGGCCACTGTAACAACACCTGAGTTAACAACAAATTTTAACACTTCAAAACAATCCACATCAAATATTAATCAATATTTCGATAGCATGACTCCAGTGCAACAAGAAAGATTAAATGAAAAGCTTGCACTGGCTATCTATATGTCAAATTGTCCGTTTAACATAACAGAAAATTATTATTGGAAGGACTTTTTCAAATCTATAAAACCATCCTTCAGAATTCCACCAAGAAAGGCAATAGGAGGTTCTTTGCTAAATGACCAATTTGACAAGATCAAAGCAGTTATAAATGAAAAACTAGAATCAGGTTCTAATTTTACATTAATTAGTGATGGTTGGACAAACATTAGGGGGGAGTCCATAATCAATTTTATAATAATGACACCGAAACCCATATTTTTAAAATCTATAGATACAGGGACGAATGCCCATACTGGGGATTATATAGCTGATCAATTCCTAAAGGTGATGGAAGAAATTGGCACTCAAAAATTTGTTGCCATAGTTACTGACAACGCTAAAAATATGAAGAAGGCTTGGGAAATAGTTAAGTCTAAACATCCTTCAATTGAGTGCTTTGGCTGTGCAGCTCATGGGCTTAATTTATTAATAAAAGCAACAAAATTCCTACCATCCAAAATATTACAGCTAAAGTTAAACAAATTATAAAATACATTAAATTTAATACAATATTATCATCAACTTTTAAAGAAAAACAATGTAACAAAAATCGACTCACAACTTTGAAAATACCCTGTCCAACAAGGTGGGGTGGTATAGTTATAATGCTTAATAGTTTCCTAGTAAACAAAGATACTTTGCAGGAACTAGCTTTAACAGATACATTTGCTGATCGAAGCAAACGTTTAAATTTGCTTGATAATGATGTTTTTTGGGAGAAAATAAAAAAAAATACATTTTTTTTAGATGTAATTTTGACCAAAATAACTTGCATAGAAAGTGACTCTGGATTATTGTCTGATGTACCGGAAGCATTTCATACTATTAAAGCCCATTTCAGCGAAATTTCTAGTAAGAAATTTAGCCTAATTGATGCAAGTGTTATTAAAAAATTCGTGAGCAAAAGGAAATCGTTTTGCTGTAAGGATTTTCATATGGCAGCTAACTTGCTTGATCCACGTTATTGTGGAGTCAACCTTACTACAAAAGAAATAGCTGAAGCAATTAACGCTATCAAGATTATTTCTCAAGGCTATAATTTCAATATAGGCCAAGTTATTGCCAATTTGGCAGAATTTCGTGCTAAAGACGGGTTGTTTGCTGAGCGGTCAATATGGGATAGCGCTAGTTACATTTCACCCTTGACGTGGTGGAAAGGCTTGTGCACTAACCAACCCTTATCTGAAATTGCCGTGAAACTCTTTTCAATTCCAGCTACCAGTGCTGCCACAGAAAGAATTTGGTCCACATTTGGTTATGTACATTCTAAATCAAGAAATCGAATGAAAAACGACAAGGTGAAAAAGCTAGTGTCCATAAGGCACAACATGCACTTGAAAAGTAGTATCAATTTTAATGCAAAAGCGCGCTCAATATCTTTATCTGATGAATCAATTTCATCGCTAAATGACGATAGTGACAGTTTAGATATTGACAATTTTTAATGTATATTTTTATGTAAATTTGTAATGAAATATTGTGTATTATTGGAGAAATAAACTTTATTAGCATTTCATTTTACACCCTAGCATCTTTTTTTCATCTAAGACTATATATTAACAATCAAAGTATTTATTTTCCCCATGAATTCCCCTAAATTCCCGTTATTTCCCAAAAATTCCCGTTATTTCCCCAAAATTCCCTATTTTCCCTGGAAATATTCCCTCGATGAAAATTCCCGGGAAATTACCCATCTCTACAAATGATGGTAAATGAAGAGAGTAGACAATTGTTAACAATTGCTAAGCATGTTGGTCATTATAGGTACAAACGTTTGCTATTTAGTTTAGCGACGGCACCAAATCGTTTTCAACGATATATGGAAAACTTATTAGAAGGAATTCCGCAAACTAGAGTACTATTGGACGACATAATTGTTACAGGTAGAAACCAAAATGATCACTTAAAAAATTTAAAGGAAGTACTAATGAGGATGCAAAATGCCGGTTTAAAAGCGAAGAAGGAAAAAGTGAAATTTTTCCAAGATTCCGTAATTTATTTGGGACACAAAATTGATTCAGCTGGTATTCACCTGACAGACGAACGTGTAGAAGCTATAAGTAAATTTAAAGTACCATCTAACAAGAAAGAACTACGATCATTTTTGGGATTGGTTAATTATCAAGAACGCTTTATTCCTAGATTACATGGAAAATGTGCACCCTTACATGCACTCACCGGTTCTTCCGTGATGTGGAAATGGACAGCTACAGAACAAACAATTTTTAATGATGTTAAGAAATTGCTGTCATCTTCTGATACTTTAGTTCCTTATATGCCTACGTTGCCACTAAACCTTGCAGTAGATGCATCGGAGACGGTGTTAGGCGCCGTCTTATCTCATAAATTTCCGAACGGTTCGGAAAAACCGATCGCTTATGCATCCCGAACTTTAGGCACTGCCGAAATAAGGTATTCAACCATTGATCGTGAAGCTCGTGCGATCATTTACGGAGTTGAAAAGTTTAATCAATATCTTCGGGGAAGACAATTTACTTTAACAACCGATCACAAACCCTTGGAGCGGTTATTCGGATGTAATCGTGATTTCCCAAAAATGGTAAATAATAGGCTCGTACGTTGGGCCTTATTTTTGAATTCTTATTAATTTGATATCAAATATCGTATGGGTAAGGAGAATCAATGTGCTGATGCTTTATCCCGGTTAAAGATACAAGATAGTGACGAAGAATCGACGAATTACATCAATAATGTCGGTTTACTAATGTTGGATGATTTGACATTAAATAGAGATATGTTAAAGAATGCAATTAAGACGGATACTGGGTGTCGAGAACTAATTCGCGCTATTGAAAGGAATTGGCGAATAGATGTCTCGAAATTTCATATAGATTTGAAAGCGTATTATAAAAGAAGAGACGAAATTTCTTATGAAGATGGCCTTTTATTTTTGGGAAATCGTTTAATAATTCCAGAAAGCCTACAAAGACTTGTGTTACAGATTTTACACCAAGGTCATCCGGGCATAACGGGAATGCGGAATATTTCACGGTATTACGTCTACTGGCCTGCGATGGATCGTGACATAGATTGATTTGTTAAAGGCTGTGATGGATGTCAAGAGTTGAGACAAATCGAAAAGCCGGTACCTTTGCATCCATGGAGTTTGACTGATCGAGTATGGGAGCGCATTCATATCGATATAGCAGGACCCGTTGAAGGCAGATGGTGGTTAGTTTTAATTGACTCTCTATCGAAATGGGTTGAATTGGCGACCCTGAAATCAACAACATCATCCGTTATAATAAACCATTTACGAAATTGGTTTTGTCGTTTTGGGATACCAAATCAGATAGTGTCCGATAACGGACCACAATTCACCGGAATCGAATTCCATAAATTCTGTGTTCAGAACAATATTATACATATAAAGTCTACTCCCTATCACCCTAAAACAAACGGACTAGCTGAAAGAATCATACGTACATTAAAAAGTCGATACTGGGCAGGAAGGAAGGAGATGTTAGACAAAGAATTATGCCTTCAGCAAGTTCTTATGTGTTATCGAAATTCGCCTCAAGCGACTACTGGAAAAGCACTTGCAGAAATGTTTATTGGGAGAAGGTTACAAACAGCTATCGATTTGATCAAGGTTGACCCAAGAAGGAAAATGAAGGAAAACGTGTGGAAACAAAAACTGTATCACGATCGCAAGACGAATTATAGAGAATTTACGGTTGAAGATCCAGTGTGGATTCTAAATGAAACAAAATCAGGTTGGCATAAATGATCGTTGAGCAGAAAAGCCATTATTCTTATAATGTCCGCACAAATGAGGGAATACGAAGACAACATGCCGACCAGTTAAAATTTAGACTACGTTCCGAGTTTATGCCAAATGTGAGACAATGAAAGCGAATCTTGAACAAAACATTGATATAGCTGAAAATCCAACTATTATAAGACGGTCTACAAGAATTTCGAAGGAACCTGTGCGTTTTCATGATGAGTTCAATTTTTAAAATAGGGAGAAATGTAATATCATAGATTAATACTTTGTATTTATATATACGTTTAAGTTCGTTGTTCCTAGTGTAATATACTGGTGTTTTTATCATCACATGTTTCAGTTGATTTTTGCAGTCTTGGGTTCAAAATGTCACAGCCCAAAATGACACACGAATATCACGAAAAATTAAATCTCAAATGGGGAGGGAATTTGATGTGCATCTAAACCTAACCCTAAAACGACCTAAAACACTACCCAATGGAAATTATGCGCTTGCGCAATGAGTAATTGCAAATCTCACGATCGTGAAATTCGCGAATCTCACGATGTGGCTTAGTTGCATTTTGGACTGTGACATTTTGAAATGATACCATTTTTGCATATTAATAAAGCTTCAGCGTATTTCTGAGTAGTTGATATACTACATTGTAGTTAAGAATACTTCAATTCTACATAGTCCATAAATCTAGCAAGGCCTTGTACAAATGCTATCTTTTTCTTTTCAAATTCTGCAAACACAAACAACACATCACATATAATTCAAACAGCAATTCAATTCATACATATCATTCCTACGCATAAGCATTATCATTTACTTTATTCATATTTCATATATCTTACATAGTATATTTCATTATACATATTTTCAGTATTTCAATAAAACTTCCATAATTTCCATATACAACTTGCTTTAAAAGACAAGCGCTCTATTTTGTTTGCAACAATATACTATATCACATGCAATAACAAGCGTGTTGATTGGCTAATAAAAGTTTTTGTAAAAAGCATGCAGAAATACCTTGAACGTGTTTATTAGGGATATTTCACACCACAATCACTATTTTTATCTGCGGGCCGGGCCTCTGTCTAAAATTTTGATTTTCGTGAGGGCTCGGGCGGTCCCTAGCAAGATTCGAACTCAATGATATCTTCATAAATAATGTAATATCTGGTTTTCGTGTATTATTTTGTCACTTTTTTATGTGATTTTATCAGAGTTGTTAATTACAAAATATGACGATATCCATTTTAATAAATTTAATAAAACATCATTTTGGGTCGGGCAGTTCGGTCAGCTCTAATAATTTGGGCATGGTTGGGAGGCACTTATAAGGGTTGGGGCGGGCTCGGGAGGGCAGCTTAGTTATATCGGACCCAGCCGCGTTCGGGCAAAACATTTTTAACATATCTTGTTCATTTTCATACTTAAAAAATATTATAAAATACCATGGTGAAATGCACTCACTATACATATAATCATATTTTTTAGATTAATGTTGCCTCGTATCTAGGCGCGTAGCCAGGATTTTCACAAGGGGGGGGGGGGAAATCTGGCAAAAAATTTTTCATTTTATATGTAATTAATAATAAATATTAAATAACCAAAAAGTCGGGCTCGCTGCTGAGCCCACTCGCTAAGGGGTCGGGCAGGCTACCGTTCTAAATTGAGATTTTTAAGTAGGCCTGGGCGGGCACCATAATGAGATTTTAATTTTTATGTAGTTGACTATTTTTTGTCACCTTTCTATTTATAAAAATTCTAAAATTAGATCAAAATTTTTTGAAACTAATACAAAATTTGTTCTTGAAATTTAAAATCGTCATTTTGGGCCTGGCTGTTCGGACAGCATTAGTGAATTTGGCAATTAAAGGGTTATGGCTGGTCTTGGCAGGCAATTTAGTTATCAAACCGTGATGGGTTTTAGCAGAAAATTTTAGATAACCCATTTAATTTAGTTAATCAAAAAACAAGGGTTATTTAGGCCACTGCTCGTATCTACATAAATCGGGAATCATTGTTTTTGAATTAAAGGTACTAAAACCATTCTCATAAAACTATTTGAGCGAGTTGAAGATTATTATAAAGGACAACTAAGCTCGCTATCTATTTTAAAAACTATGTCAAACTAAATAAGCAAGTTATTGTATAATTTTAGTTACTAAAATTAAATTAGCACTTTACACGAATATTTAACACATGTTAAGATGTAAAACCCCCTATCAAAATTTGGAAACTCGTAATTAAGGAATATTTTTTAAAATCTTCTAGCACAGCAATTTGCCTATTTTTCTAGCATTTCAAAGGATACTCTCATTCGTTTATAATATAAAACTTTTTTGCCTTTTAACATAGGGATTTACTCAAATAAAATTGTAGCCTACCAAAACTCACTTACATTTAGAATAAAGCAATTATTTTTATATATAAAATTACTCCCTGAAATTTCTATCTGCTAAACTGGTTGCAAGCAGATTAGTGCCTAACTTTTTTAATTTGATATTTAACATTCCACCTTTTTAAATCTTAAACATTGACATCAATAGTTTTTATAAAATGTATTATTTTACTCTATCTATAACTAAGTTTGAATTCATACAGATTATATTTAATTTCAAATTGATAAACGGTAGTCTGAGCTATACCCCTTTGATTAAAATTTGAGGTTTTCTGGTCGACAATTGCTCTATGATAGTTGGTTAATTATTTTAATTTGAAGGTCTATTAACATTAAAACGCACGCATAGTATGATCGTTTATTAAAAAAAAATATCCCAGTTTATTCACAAATTCTATAAAGCTCTGATATTTTATCACAATTTACACTTTAATATATAATAGTGTTGTTTAAGTTCCTTTAAAAATAAATTATTTTCAGTTCGTCTTTACATCTCTCAGATAGAAACTAGTCCAGATTTCTATTTTAGTTCCTTTAAAATAAGTTTAGAGCATTTATAGAATTAAATTGTTTATTGACACAATTTTTAAGATACATCGCCAAAAAATTACTGTATGACAATATATCTATATATATAAAGTAAAGTGTATGTATATATGTATATATGTATATATGTATGTAAGGGCTAATCTCTGAAACTACCGGCCCGATTCGCGCGAAAATTTACCCCTAGGTTTCCAGGGCGGCCAGGGGTAAAATAGCTTTTTCAGAATTCTAAAATTCCTTTTAATTTTTGAGATATTGGGTTTTATGCGTTTTGACGTTCAATAAAATGTCAATCAAACGCACCTCCTCGCGTTCGTCGAAAATTTGAATATACAGACAGTTCTTTAGTAAAGGTGTATCACTTTTAATATTTTTTTAAAAAGTAGCTTTAAAAATATCGTACATTTCATGATCCCTACCTATGTGCCATTTTAATTCAAGCGCCTAATTTAAGATTAATTCTGTAATTTTGATCAATATTCCATATTTATTGGTTATTTAAATTCAACAACCAGATAAGAATTTAGATGTATATTTTTAAAAAATAATTTACTTAATTCTTTCTTATTTATATTGTTATTTTTTTTTAAATTTATTAATTTATTTATATTTTACAAATTTTCAGACTACCTTAGTGTTTTAAACGTCAAGCGCCTAATTCAAGATTAATTCTGTAATTTTGATCAATATTCCATATTTATTGGTTATTTAAATTCAACAACCAGATAAGAATTTAAATGTATATTTTTAAAAAATAATTTACTTAATTCTTTCTTATTTATATTGTTGTTTTTTTAAATTAATTAATTTATTTATATTTTACAAATTTTCAGACTACCTTAGTGTTTTAAACGTATATCGTTACACATGTGAATTTTTTTTAAATTAATTAATTTATTTATATTTTACAAATTTTCAGACTACCTTAGTGTTTTAAACGTATATCGTTACACATTTGCATCCCTACCTATGTACCATTTTAATTCAAGCGCCTAATTCAAGATTAATTCTGTAATTTTGATAAATATTCCATATTTATTGGTTATTTAAATTCAACAACCAGATAATAATTTAGATGTATATTTTTAAAAAAGAATTTACTTATTTCTTCCTTATTTATAGCCGATTCGCGCTTTTAGATAAGTCTTATAAATAGGTTATCCTTATTTAATTTGACCACGGGAAAAACTGTCCCAAACGGTCCTCCAAAAAAACTGTCCCTAGACTATGCCAACTTTTACCTCCTCGCCTTCCCCGCTAACGTGCCGGTAAATTATTTCATATATGACCCCATTTTAGATAAGTCTTATAAATAGGTTATCCTTATTTAACCACGGGAAAAACTGTCCCAAACGGTCCTCCAAAAAAACTGTCCCTAGACTATGCCAACTTTTACCTCCTCGCCTTTCCCGCTAACGTGCCGGTAAATTATTTCATATATGACCCCATTTTAGATAAGTCTTATAAATAGGTTATCCTTATTTAACCACGGGAAAAACTGTCCCAAACGGTCCTCCAAAAAAAACTGTCCCTAGACTATGCCAACTTTTACCTCCTCGCCTTTCCCGCTAACGTGCCGGTAAATTATTTCATATATGACCCCATTTTAGATAAGTCCTATTAATGGGTTATCCTTATTTAACCACTTAAGGCTTGAGCCAAAGCAACGCTTGGCCGGGCACAGCTAGTAATATATATAACACTGTTATTTAATAAGCCAGCTCTTCCATCTTCAAATAACGGTTTACTTAAACTTTAGCTGTTGAAGGAATAACAAGGTTATGTTTAATAAAATTTGTATAAGAAATAGAAATAACTGAAATGTCATTACATTAACAAAGTTGTAGTTTTCTTTTTATTTTTAATCAAAATTTACATTAGTTTTATAAAAAAAACAGGGTTTTGTTTATCCGACCTTTCGTTAAACAAACCAAAGGTGTTTAGTCTGGTTTTCTTAGTCGAACTCTAGGCTAAGTGGGAATTTGAAAAATAAATTAGAGTCGACCGTTAGTCCTAGTTAAACCAAAGGTCGACCAAACAAAAACCAAGTCTTTTTACAACTACAAATTTCTATAAATACGAATAGGAATTTTGATGGACTATTAGGATATTAAAAAATCGATTTCCTTTTTTAGGTTAAATAAAGTCTGCATGTCATGAAGATTCGCATATTTTGATAACTTGTTTAACATAAATATTTTGGCCTTTTAGAAAATTAATTGCTTTCTATATTAAAAAATATTAAAAACATAAATTTTAAAGCAAAGGATTTAGATATTTGCCCTTCCTTTGCCATTTTTTATTATGAAAAGGCTATAAATTTTTTTTTTCACAACTAGCTATTAGAAATTCTACTTTCGGCAAGGATTGGGAGGTCTGGAGGGACGCGCCTGCCCCTGATTGTTGTGCAAAAATCTTTTTCGAATTCTAAACCAAATTTATCGGTTTTAGCAAACCTGTTCTCCAAAATTAAGGATTTAAGTTTTATAAAGTTTTAAAATTCCTGAATTTCTATAATTGCTCTTGACCTAGCATTTAAGTAAAATTTTTTAGTGTTTTTAATTCACTAATAAATATATGAAAAAAATATCATACACAACATCAACTCATCCCAAATATTTAAGAAAAAAACTAAGTCCTTTTATTTCTCACAACTATATAAAATATATTATATCCAATACAAATTACATTTATAACAGCAAGGACTGCAAAACTGATATTTAAAAGAGATTTGCAATCAAATACTAAAGAATATTATATTAAATTCAATAAAACATTATGAATTTTACGTGTTGTTTTAATGTGGTTTGATTTCAATTGTGTTTATGCTTTATTACATTAAAGAAAACTTAAAGCAAAGAGATAAAAATGGTATTAAAGAATATTGTTATTAATTAATTATTTGTACAACGTTATGTTTAAATCATTTAAATGCGGTTATTAACCTTTCAAATTACGTGCCTAATTCCTGTCAAGAATATTTGAAAGTGCAAAATAATAGTTTTTCGATATTGCAAAACCAATTTGGCAAACGATTAAAGATTTATTTTACCTTTACACTGCCAGAATTCACAAAATATTTTTTATCCTTACTAATTTTAGTTATTTTATTTAAATTTTTACAAAAAAACAGCTCACATTAGCCAAAAATCGGGGGAAATGCACTTTATTAAGAGAGGCGATGAACTTTTAAATATTTGGGAGATCTTATAAACATATCATCAGGCAATCTAAGTTTAACATTTAATTCAATTACAATTATAAAATACTTGCTTAAAATACCAAAAACGATGAAGCTTTTCAGCATTATACTAAGTACCTTGTTCCTCGCAAATGTCCTATCTGGTAAATTTTAAGTTTAATTTGTACGTATAATATCAATGCAAAAACCTTTTAGCTCCCACAACTGGTAATTTAATAATAAATATTATCTTAAAAATTGGGGCAATATTGTTATTTAACTGTGTGTTTTTTCAAATTTTTATAGATCGTGAAGTTGAAGCAGTTACCCAAGCAGGTAAGCTCCTTTTCCATACAATTTAATATTTTCACTTTGTGAAATAGAAAATATCTCTCATGTTGTTACAAGCAAAAATTCATTTTTTTTAATTCTGACTACAGTAAATCGAGCAAATATGAAATCTATATTTTTTTTATCATTTAGCGCCCAAATCTGCAGCCGCTGGTGAGCGAATATAAATTTTTTGGCTTAATTCTAGCTCATAATTTTAATTTTTCAAATGTATATTTTGTTTTACAACGTTTTAATTAATATATTATCCCCTAAAGTTTTTAACATTCAAAATGATCAACCAGCTCCTGGTAAAAATATTCTATAAACATATTTATTCAAATAAAAATTCTATTATGGTGTACAAGAATTCTGTCTTATTTGTTTATTTTTAAAAGAACATAATGTTTAAATATTTTAAACAATATATCTATACTGTATAATAATATCAATTAATGAAGATTTAATCTTAAATGTAATAAATGTCACTGCAAAAGGGAAACTTTAATTAAAATTATTTTTAAAAAAGGATATAAAATTATATTATTTATTAATAGTTTCAGAAATTCAAACCGACCAACCTAGTCTTACAACTACCCCCGTCCCAGGTATGTATATTATTAAGATTAAAGTATAAACAAACAAATCTATTATATTTGTTTTCATAATTTTTTTTTCAAGCTGTCAACGCATCTGGGGGTATAATAATTCTAACCCTCCGATTTGATTATCAAAATTTTAAAATTGTGTTATTTGGAACACTTGAAAATGAATAACATTGTTTTATAGTCACTCATGAGGAGGGTAAATAATATATAATAATAATTATTGCAATTTGTGATTGATTAAATTACATAACTCTAATTATATTTAAAATTATATTTGGTGGTTATTTCAAAATGGTGAACCTGTTACAACTTCAGCCCTTCTTGCTAGTAAAACAGTTATTATTACCAGATAATATTAGAATTTAATATATTTAATTAAATAATTTGTCAATGAAATGAATAAAATTTGAATTTGCTCAAAAAATTTAATTTAGCTAATGTTACGAGTATTATTGGCGCTTGAAATTTAAATCCATTTTACAATTAAAAACATTGAATTACAACGTTTTATTTAATTCTAATTCCAAATACACATCATGAACGTTTTGGCTAATTATAATCTTGTTTGAATCTATTAAAAATACTGAAAAAAAATTTATTACTTGTTGTTTCATTAATTAATTTTTATTAGGAATTGATTGGGAAAATATAATTGCAGTAATACAGGATAATGAGAGATTTACTCTTGTAGGTATACTAGGTCATATATATAACCTGTTGATGAATAGAAAAAATTTAAATAGTTACTAATTGTTCGCTTTGTTTTTAAATATCAGTTAATGACACTACCACAAGTATGTTAAAATTTTAAAAACAACATTCGGTTTTAATTTTATAAAAAAAATTATTCAAACATCAAACAGCTGCATCGGAAGGTATTAATTGTTTTATAAAATAAAATTAATTTATTTAAAATATTTAAAAAATCCAATACACGCCCTGCAGGTATTATATTGCAAAAATAAATACCATGATATTTATAATTTTTAGTTAATTCAACCACAAGTAATTTACATTATGTATTTAAAATTACTAATAAATGTATTGATCGCTGGTTATTTATATCGTACGATATCTCCTAGCACCTGCTCCAACCACTTCTGAAGGTAAACATTCTTCCCTAACATACCTCGAAAGCCGTATTGTTAAAAAATATCAAAAATGCAAAAAAATGTAACTTATTATAGAGCTCCAAAATGAAGAACCAGCTGCCAATGCCACAGCTCACGCACACTGTATGAGAATTTTGCATTTAGTTATATATTTTATAAAGATATAAATTAATCACAAATTAGCTTTATATTAATGTTATGTTTAGCTAACAACACTGACGGTATATATTAAAAGTTTAATTTATAATTTAAGGCTCCAAATATTGGGATAAACCTTCTTTATTTAAATGTTTGAAATATAGAGGTCCAAAATGATCAGCCAATAACTACCACTCCTGCATCAGGTTAACCATAGCTTTTATAAAGCTTTATTACCTATCTCTAGTAAATTAATAACATTTTTCGTCTATTTTTTATAATAAAGTCAATGAGACAAGTACACGTTAGTATAAATTTAAATTTATAAAATTATGCCTTACTAATATTTAATTAATTTAGACGTAACTGAGGAGGAAAGTATAAGCATAATTATTCTTTCAAATATGATAACACCCGTTTATACCTATTAACAATCGTTTTTATTTAAACTCCTTCATAAATTATAGCGTAGTTGAATAATATAAATTGAACTTAATTTCAACGCATTTTATAGGACCACAGAACGATCATGCCCATGATGTTACTACTACACTACTTGGTAAATTATAGCTTTAATTAAAATAAGTTATTACATTTTAATTGTATTCTTATTTCAGCAAACGTGACAGTTACAGGTATAACAACGTTTTAATAGACATTAGCTTAGCTATTCATAATGACGAAGGTGATTAGATAACAATTACATAAATTAAAGCATAACAAGATGGTCAAAGCAATTCTTTATAGGATGTTTAGGGTGGAATCTATGATTAAAAATAAAATTTTTAGTGTAGTGTGGCGAGCTGCATCGTTCATATATGTATATTCGCGTCGTTTATTATGTAACTTATATTCCTGGTGCTAAACCAGCTGTTAAAAATTCATTACTTACTTACTTCGCCAATATTGACCAATTCAAATATTCACCAATTCGTCAATTCACCAATTATCATCATTTTTACTTCTTTCGCGTTTATCACCACACCAATAACCATTTTTTATCATCTCTTTCTCTATAATATTCGTGTTCATATTTCATTTAAATAAACCAATTCCTATTCAACAAAGTTTAAGCAATGACTAAGAATGGACAGCGTCCTCAAAGTGGTGAACCCGACGTATTTTTTAAACTCCCTAATTTTGACGCTGAAAATTCCAGAGCTTGGGTCGCAAGGATAGAAACATTATTCAGGCTTAGAAAAGTAAGAGAGCCTGCGAGTAAGTTGGCCCTGCTACTTGAGGCATTACCTCAAAACGTTTGTACAGAAGTACAAGATCTCTTCGAGAACATTACCAAAGATGGTGCTTTTGAACACATAAAATCAGCTATCATTCGCCGTACTTCAAACTCCGATCAACAACAATTAATTCTTTTTCATAATTTGGAATTAGGGGATCAACGCCCCTCGCAGTTACTGCGACAAATGAAACAGCTGATTGGAAACTATACCATGGACGACGAGATTTTTAAGCAGATGTGGCTTAATAAATTGCCTAGCCATTTTACCAACATTCTCGCAGTTTTCGCTACTGAGCAATGTACGTCAAAATTAGCTGAAACGGCTGATCGGATCGCCGAGGCAAATCAGGGCAACGCCATACATAGCTTATCTACTAACAATGAAATTTCAAGCCTAAAAGAGATGGTGGAAAAATTATCACTGAAAGTCCAGAAACTAACGGCAAATTCTGCCAGGTCCCCTGCTCGCCAGTTCCCCCTCCCCTTTATAACTCACGTCGCTCCCTTTCCCCTAATGACAATAACGCCAGCGACGTGTGCTGGTACCACAAAAATTTCAAAAACAACGCCAAAAAATGTACCCCTCCCTGCTCTTTCACGTCCCGGTTTTCATCAAACGCCTAGACCAGCCGGGAAAGGCGACGCCCGAGCTCGGTCATATCCATCATAGTCGCTTATTTTATATCATTGATAAAGTTTCCGGACACCGTTGGCTCGTTGATACCGGCGCGGACATCAGCGTCCTGCCAGCTAAATCAAATCAACGTTCCCTACCTGCCCCTTTTCAATTACAAGCTGCCAATAACAGCTGTATCAAAACCTACGGTCAAATTCCTTTAGCGCTTGATCTCGGTTTAAGAAAAAGGTTTAGGTGGATATTTAGGATCGCAGACGTAAAAACACCCATTTTAGGAGCGGATTTCCTCGATTTTTTCAATCTCACAGTAGATTTAAGAAGGAAAAGGTTGATTGACCCACAAACAGCGACAATATCAAATGGTGTACCCACCTCAACGACATCTCTAAGAATTCAGTCTTGCTCCCAACCGTTAGAAAATGAATTCGCAAGTTTATTAAATGAATTCCCCGAAATAATAAAACCTCCGGATTACAGAAAGCAGGCGCATGGTGCCGTGCATCACATTCCCACTAAAGGACCGGCATCTTACGCCAAACCTCGGCGATTAAACCTGGAAAAGCTGACAATTGCAAAGGAGGAGTTCGCACATATGTAAGAGCTTGGAATTATTCGACCATCACAAAGCAGCTGGGCCTCTCCTTTACACATGGTCCCAAAAAAGACTCAAGGTAATTGGCGGCCCTGTGGAGATTATCGTCACCTAAACAATCAGACAATCCCGGATCGTTCCCTACCCCACATCCATGATTTCTCGATGAACCTAGCTGGAACCACAATATTTAGCAAGCTTGATTTAATAAGGGCGTATCATCAGATCCCCGTTGCCCCCGAGGATATTCACAAAACGGCGGTAATAACGCCGTTTGGACTCTAGATTTTTTGAGGATGCCATTCGGTTTACGGAATGCGGCTCAGACGTTCCAGCGTTTCATAGACCAAGCATTCCGAGGATTCCCTTTTACGTTTGCATACCTGGATGATGTTTTGATCGCTAGTAAGTTTAGGGAAGAACATATTCATCATCTCAAAACAATATGACTTAAAGATCAACGCTAGCAAATGCCAGTGGGGACTAACTACGAGACTTTTTGGGGCATATTCTCCGACGGGTTTAACTCCGCTTCCAGAGAAAGTTTTAACGATAAAAAATTTTTCATTCCTATATCTATGACGCAACTTAGAAGGTTTATAGGCATGTTAAATTTTTACCGACGTTTCATTCCTCAGTGTGCTCACCTACTCAAGCCCCTAACCGACTTACTGGACGATAAGAAAGGGCCGATCGTCATGATGAAAGACTCTATAGATGCTTTTGAGAAAGCCAAAGGAGCTCTTGCTGACGTTACTCATTTGGCACACCTTGAGGAAGGCGCAACTCTTTCTTTGACAACAGACGCTTCAAATTTAGCTGTCGGAGCCGTTCTCAATCAAACGAAATGTGGTAAAACTAGCCCTATAGCTTTTTTTCGCAAAAACTTACACCTGCACAAGGTCGTTACATTACTTTTGGACGATAGCTACTTGCCATTTATTTATCGATGAAACATTTTAGGCATCTGCTTGAAGGTCGTGACTTTGCAGTTTATACAGACCATAAGCCTTTGACCCATGCCTTGTTTTCCAGACCTGACAAGTATTCCCCCCGAGAATCTAGACATCTAGATTACATATCGCAATTTACGTCAGATATTAGGTTTATCAGTGGCCATACTAATATCGTAGCCGACACTTTGTCCTGCGTTGACATAGACACCATTCACCTTGAAAGTATATCCTCAGAGCAGATAGCTAGATCACAAGAATTAGAATTTTACAGTCCCGACCAACTTTCGTCGCTTAAAATTTCAGATTTTCCTATTCCCGGTTCAAATTTGACGATTAAATGTGACACCTCCTGCGCCACACCACGCCCGGTGATACCTACTTCAATGACGCGAAAGGTGTTCGACCTCATTCATAACCTCGCTCACCCCGTAATCCGTGGAACCCTTAAGCTGGTTGCTAAACGATTCGTATGGCCACAGATGAATAAAGACGTACGGTCATGGGCAAGACGATGCCTTCTGTCAAAAGTGTAAGGTCAACAAACACACTATCACAACCCCTGGTAGTTTTGCTAATCCTGATGCACGATTTAGCCATGTGCATCTTGATTTAGTTGGCCCTTTACCACCTGCTAATGGCTATACCTACTTGCTTACTGCGGTCGACAGATTTACGCGTTGGCCAATTGCAGTGCCCATATCTAAAATTACCGCTGAACATATTGCCCAAGAGTTTGTTAAACACTAAAAATCAAACTATGGAGTTCCAGTAACGATTACTACTGATAGGGGGTGCAATTTGAGTCTAGACTTTTTTCCAAGTTGGAGCGTCTTTTGGGTTTCCATCACAGTAGGACTACTGCTTATCACCCACAATCTAATGGAATGGTCGAACGCTTTCACAGGCAGCTTAAGGTAGCCTTAAAAGCCCAAGGCGATACAACGAAATGGGATGAACTTATTCCACTGGTTATGTTAGGGATTAGGTCGGCTGTCAAGCAAGATATTGGTTGTTCAGCGGCTGAGCTGGTTTACGGGACAACGTTGCGTCTTCCAGGCGAATTCTTTGAACGATCAAAAAAGGCCATCGATATCCCCGAATACATTAATCGTCTTAAAGATCATTTTGTTCACCTACCATTTCATCCAACTCGCCCTCAGGTTATCACTCCAAATTTGCCGAATGCTTTAAAAACAAGTAATTTCGTTTTTATACGGAACGACGAATCCCGCAAAGGTTTGTACGTTGCTTTCAAAGGGCCTTTCAAGGTGCTGAAGAGGTATGATAGATATTATGTAGTGGAAAAGAACGGTAAGGCTGATACCGTTTCAATCGACAGGTTAAAGCCAGCGCATTTGGATTTTGACCCGGACGTGAGTTCGTCATCATCTGCGCCACAAACGAGCAAGGCGGAAGCTGTTTCAGCCGGCATGTCTAAATCGAATGTTTCGGTTCCTAATTCAGACACTAGTCCATCAGCATCCCCCCGGCAAATTAAGTACACTAGTAAAAGTGGTCGAAACGTTCATTGGCCAAACGGGTATCCGAGTACGTCTAACACTCCGTATTTAGGAAGGGGAGTAATGTGGCGAGCTGCATCGTTCATATATGTATATTCGCGTCGTTTATTATGTAACTTATATATTCCTGGTGCTAAACCAGCTGTTAAAAATTCATTACTTACTTCCTTCGCCAATATTCACTATTCAAATATTCACCAATTCGTCAATTCACCAATTATCATCATTTTTACTTCTTTCGCGTTTATCACCACACCAATAACCATTTTTTATCATCTCTATATTATTCGTGTTCATATTTCATTTAAATAAACCAATTCCTATTCAACAAAGCTTAAGCAATGACTAAGAATGGACAGCGTCCTCAAAGTAGCAATTACATTTGGTGACCTTATTATAAAGTTGTAATAACATGTAAATCAATCTAACTTTTGTAAGCAACAGATGGATCTTGAAAAGACAATAATATTCATAATTGAAGCAGAGATGTTTATAATATAAATACTAACTTTTTGTCCACTTTAAGTATGTATTTGCTTAGTCTGTGCCTCTGAAATATTGGTTTACATATATAACTTAGTAAAATCTTTTTTAGTGCATTGCGATGGAGTCACCACTGTTGCAGGTAAACAGCCTAATGTAATGCACATGTCGCTGGCTTAAATTAAATTTCCGCTGCTTCTGTTTTTATGTTTTGCGTTATAAAACCTTTTTCAATATTCTTCACTTAATATTATTAGGAATAAATTTATTTTATTTTGTTTAATAATAACTAACTAGCGCCCACAAGCCAAACAGAAGATGCTCTAACGACCGTTTAAGAAGACTAAAAAGAGTGCCTATATTTAATAACTGATTAACTTTTTATAGTTTCCTTATTATAACAAACTTTTATCACTCTTATTTATTTAAATATAATATAAATCTGAAAAGTATATTCTTTAAAAATCTGTTTAGGCGATTTGGAAGTTTTCAGAATTCAACCATATAAATTCATTTTTTTCCAAACTACTATTTCTATAAACATTTTCAAATAAACACCCCAAGTCAATATATTAGCCAATTCATTCATTTATAATTTTTTACAATTAACAACATTTACATTTACATTCATGTATATGTCTTTATAATACAAACCTTGTTCTGTCATCATCTCTTTATAAATATATTTCCGCATATTTTTGATAAATAAATCAATTCTAAAAACTTTGTTAAGCTATTTATTAGATCATATAAAGCCTGAAAACGCGATAAATGCTCGTATTAATTTACTATAGTAAAGGTTGAGGCTTCATGTAAAATAAATTTTCCTAGGCCCAAGCCCTTCATTTTTATATTTTATTTTTCTGTGCCCGATCCAAGCTCGATTTTTTTTTGTTTTTGGTCCCCAAGTTAATTCAAACTCTCATTTTAGTTGATTTGGATTTGCTTCAGACCGGGGGGGGGTGGGTGGATGAGGTCTTAGGCGGCTTCAGTGTTTTCAGCACGGGTGACCCCGGGTCGAGCCGGATTGTAAGAAATAGATTACAGGACTCTCCATTGCTGTACTATTCATCTGACTAAAATACCAACAAATTAATTTTATCAACAAGATTTAAAAATTTTTCCTTATCCAACACAGGCATAAGATTTGGATGAAGGATAATAGCTATAAAATTCCCTTTTTAAAAGTCAAAAAAATATAAAAAAAATACTTAAGAATACTTATTATTTATTCCTTGTAAAATATTCTGGATTTTTATTTAATAGGCATATATAGTATTTAGTTTATTGTCGATATATAATAAGCCAAGGAAAAGGACCTATATTTTACCTTTTAGGGAGTCTAATGCCTTGCATACTGGTGGTATTACCTCTAAAGATTTTAAATTAAACGTATAGAAGCAATTGAAGTAGTTTAATTAACACTCTGTTATAAATTGTGTCACATAATTTAATTGAAAATTGCCTTTGATTAAAACCGAGAGTTTTAAACAATAAATTCTAATGTCTGGGCTCACAATTTTAAGACGGATGAGTTTTTCAACTAGTTTATTGGCTAGTTAGGAACTTTTTGTCTGCCAGCTTCCTGAAAATTTGAAGTTAATACCTAGCTTATCATTATGTAAGTATCTAGTTTCGTTACTTGCTTTAATGAGGCAATTAGTTCCGGCATCAGACTTAAAACTAGTTCTTTTAACAACTAACTATATGTTAGAGTTGTTAAATTGCTAACTTGCTTCAACTCCAGCTACCATCTGCTCGAGTTTCTGCTCGGCCTTCGACATTTTTATATGCTTTTGTTCTGCCTCGTTAACCGAACAGCGAGCACATATTGTGCTAACGCGCTTATTGAACAACTCAGTGTGCGTGCTCGCGTCTGGAGTTTGAAGCAAGTTAGCAATTTAACAACTCTACTATAAGTATATGTATGTAGATAAATTTAAAAATTTTCAAATTGCAACTCTACAAAATCTTGGCCTTAACGATAGTGTATAAACATGTAGATGATCGTTAATCAAGAATGATTCAGATTTGTGTATTCTATTTATTATTTTTATATTTGACGGAAAGAGATTAAATATATTAAAGACAGAAATATTAACAAAACGTTTTAAAATTGTGTACATGTTTAAAGAGGTACAATTCCTCCTATTAATTAAAAATTATTATTTTTATTTATTTCTACAACATATATGATTTTGAATATCGGTGTATTTGCAGGAGAGAGTAGCATCCTACCATGTCAACAAGTGAGAGTAATTCGTATTTAGACATTGCAAAAAATTTTGCTTACTTCTGGCAAAAAATAAAAACGTCTTTGAATTTAATATTACATCTTTATATATGAACATTTTCGTATGAGCGAATAACATTTATTAAGGTAATTATTTTGAAACTAAAATATTTTATAATAAATTTACATCCAAAATTATATTTGAAATTTTCAAAACATTTTAATTTATGCTATTAGCTGTGTTATGTTGATATGTAGAATCGTAATTGAACTAATTGTAGCCAACGGTGTTTTAAAGCTTAAATTGAATATTACCTATTTGTAGAATCGTAATTGAGTTAATTGTAAACAAATAGCCAACGGTGTTTTAAAGCGTTGATATAACATTACCTTAAATGATTATTTAAATTAACTTTATTACTTTACTATAAAACTACACCATGCTCTTACAAACCACTCTCATAAACTGGTGACCCAGCATTTCGGGGGAGCCGTTTTTTACCTCCCCCAGGACACTCCCTTAAGTAACAAAGTCTTGGTTTTATTAGTTAAAATAATGAAACTCAGATATTGGGCACTACTTTGTCAAACCGGCATCCAATACAAACATTGGAAAGACACGATTAAGATGCAACAACCAACCACTTCAACCAGAACCCAACCTCGAGCAATAAGTGTCCTGCTGTAAAGGAAATAAGCTGCCTACCTACCTGATTGCTACTATGACGAAAACCTCGATGCTACACCTCTACATAATCAACAACAACGTCTGCCGGACGCTCAAGTCCACTGCTCTGCGCATGGCCCTAATCACAAAACACATCTCAACATAACCAACACCTCATAGCCTCTTGCAATGAGCAAAGACTGCACGTTTGGAAAAACAAAACACTTACTACTACCAGCATTCTTACCACCGCTTACCGGATTAATTGATGACCAATTGCGATTCCAATGTAGATGCGTCTGCCGGCAGTATGTATCTTATTACAATCATTACACAACTATCACAAACCCAACCATCACACACCTAGGCCACCTCACTTACAATCAGGGTAAGCGAACAACAAACAAACTGGCTTGCATTGCGAAATTCACTTCCACCTCCTTATATCAACAATTTCAACTTCGCTTTACTCATTAGTATTTGTAGAATCGTTGAATTAATTGTAGCCAACGGTGTTCAAGCGTCAATTGAACATTACCTTAAATGATTATTTAAATCGACCTTTTTACTTTATTCTCTTAACTACACAATGCTCTTACAAACCACTTCTTTTCCCTCACTCTATTATTTACCTTTTATCAAGACCCCTTCTCAAAAAATACATTGTATTAAATTCTATACCGCATTTATTTTATATGTATATATCTACACAAATAGACAAATGTGTTATATAATCAAGAATAATATAAATATCTAACCATAAGCTCCACTTTTCTTATACATGAAGTAAATATTCTTAATATTTCTTTTATATATCATAAATTATAAGTATTTTAATTTTAAGAGAAAGTTTTTTTTGATTGTACAGTCAAAAGTTTATTTTTTTTATACCTATAGAGTGTAACTTAATGTAACGCTTCTGCAAATCTTTAATATATTATATAGCAAAAAAATTTTTATTGTGAATAATCTTCACCTTCGCTCTAATAAAATTTCCAATAGCTGTTTGTCACACTAACGTGGCCAGCTTCTTTTAATATTTGGATGAGGGGTGACGGTCATAAAATAATAGCAGAATTGAATATAAGATTTTCTGAAATTAATTGTAATTTATATAAGTCCTTAAAGGTTTAAACCCTTAATCCCCTTTTTTGCGATAAATCTCTTTTATCAGAAGTAATTAACCATATTGAATCAACACTTTAAGATGCCGAAATAAAAACGGCAAAGAATTATGTGATATATTATATTTCTTCATCTTCGAATAAAATAAAATGGCAATGATATTTTTACCTTGTAAAAATTTTGCCGTCAATAGTGTTTACAGTTTTTATTATTTTGATTAAAGTAATTTTAACTATTCAAATAACTTTTTCAGAACTTTGTTACTAAGATATAAAATATAAAATATATCACATCGTCAACACGGTTCAGGCTTGGGTAGATGATAGGATAATATAAATGAATTTTGAAATCAATTAAGGAATGAGTAGATTCATACTTTTTGGTTTTTTAATACGTTTAGAATGTAATAAATATTGCAGCTAAATATTTCGCCTTATTATAAAGAATTTGATAGTGATCCTCATTTCTAATATCATCTAAAGTTAATATTAGGCTATTAACCGTTGTAATTGCATTTATTATGCAAATAGTTGGGCTTTATAACTCGTTCTGAACTTTTTGAACAATCAAAAATATATTGAAAAATTATTAAACTTGGGCCTTCGGCCCTCGTGGGAAGGGGGAGGGGGGAAGAAGGAGGAAGGGAACGGGGAACGAAGCTCATCTATACTCTGTATAAAAGTAGCATATTTGCAATGCAAGAAAGGTGGGAAGGGGCGAGAATGCCTGTAGGGGGGGGGGGGCTTATTAAATCCAAAATATTTAGTTAATTATTAATAGGCCCTTGTAGGGGAGGGCATAGGGTAATTATCAATGTTCCCCTAATATACCAATTCAAAAGCGAATTATTTTCGAATCACAATTTGGCCAATGTTCATTTTTTTCATTGGCTAGTAGCCAGCGGACGGCCAAAAAGTCATTTTATAATTGGTATTAACAAGAACAAAATATTCATTTAATTTAAAAAAAAAATTGTCCTCTCCGGGGATTGAATTTGAATCAGCCAGTCAGAATGTTTATCCCGGGGTAAAAACTTGGAGGAAACGGACACCAAAAAGCGAGCCCATAAATTGCATAGCTTGTTATTCAGAAAAGCTTTAGAGAAAATACTTACAGGGGGATTCGAACTCGTTGCCTTCAAATGATGTTCGCTATAACCACTCACACCTTGCTAGTATTAAAAAAAGCTGTGAAACTTATTATTTATAATAAAATTTAATTTTTGAATGTTAGATTTTTTTGCTGTTTCATAATCTATTCATTTTCTAATTTTTGAAATAATTATCTTCAGTTAATTTTAAAATTCAACACATTTAACTCCTAAAATTTAAATATAAAGAACCTAGAGCATATTTTTCCAATTCGAAATCAATTGAATATATCTATGCAAGGACCTAAATCTGATATCATGCATAACAAAATTGAGGCTATGAAATGAAATTACAAAGATGGATTCAAAGAATAGATTCAAAGTCAAGGTCCCTACCCCCCCCCCCCCCCGTTACCCATTTATTTCTCACGCGGGTTACAAAATCGATAAATGGTTAGATTAAAATATTCAAACATTGGTTCCAAATACTAACAAAATTGATTATTCATTCATTAACACTTTTAAACGTTAAGCATAGGTATAGGTATATTTAGGGGCCTAGCCAGCATTGGAATTAGAGGGGGGCAATAATGATTTAGGGAGGGGCAAAGTGATTTTTTAAAATTTTGGCCATAATCTTAATAAATTTGTATATTTATAAGTTGAAAATTACAAAATATATTTTCATGGAATTTAAATTGATTTCTTATTGACATATGACAAGGAAATGAAAAAATGTTTATCATTTTTAACTAAGTTTCCTGCTCATAAATTTCTTTTATGACTCATGAGATGACGCCCTAATTAACGAAATAAATACATTTGGCCAATGATCATTTTTTTCATTAGTCAGTAGCCAGGACACGGTTGAAAAGGATATAAATACATAAGAGACGAAAAAAAACGAAAAAAATTTCAAATAACAACTTGGCCAATGGTCATTTTTTTTGGTAAGTACCAAGAGACGGTCTATTAATACATAAGAGTCAAAAAAAAAAATTTCGATTCACACTTTGGCCAATGTCATTTTTTTCCATTGGTCAGCACCCAGCGGGCGGCCAAAAAGTCATATTATCATTGGTATTAACAAAAACAATATATTAATTTGAAATAAAAAAAAAAGATTTCGAATCACAATTTGGCCAATGGTGATTTTTTTCATTGGTCAGTAGCCAGCGGACAACCAAAAACTCATATTATCAATAGTATTAACAAGAACAATATAGTGATTTAATTTTTAAAAAAATAAAAATTTGCCCTCTCCAGGATTTGAACCCACATCAACAGTAGAGGCATAGGCGTTCGTAGGGGCACAGGGACCCATATCAGTAGAGGCATAGGCTCTTGTAGGAGGGGGGGCACAGGGATCCATATCAGTAGAGGCATAGGACCTTGTTGAGGAGGGCATAGGGTAATTATCAATGACCTAATATACCAATTCAAAAATGAAAAAAAAATTTTGAATCACAATTTGGCCAATGGTCATTTTTTTGATTGGTCAGTAGCCAGTGGACGGCCAAAAAGTCACATTTTCAATGGTTTTAATAAGAACAATATATTAATTTAATTTAAAAACCTCTCCATGTATCGAAACAGCAAGTCAGAACGTTGGAGGACGGACGGACAACGGACGGACGGACGGACAACAAAAAGCGAGCCAATAAATTGCATAGCAATTAAAATTCATAATTGTATCAAGAGACAAAAGGTTATGTAAAATCCCAATGGCATGAGCCATGTGTTTTGTCCTTTCGTAATTTTTAAGATAATTAATTATTGCAGAGTAATTATCGATTATAATTTACTTGTCCATTAAACTGTTCACTCCACAAGGCAGTTATATTTAACATCTCTTGCATTTTTTTAGTTTCTTATGGTGGATAGATGAAACTTAAAAGAACTCGGCCCTTCAGCCCTCGTGGGAAGGGGGAGGGGGAAGGGAAGGGGGGGGAGGGAAGTGCAGGAGGGAAGGGGGAACGAAACTCATCTATACTCCGTGTATAAGTAGCATATTTGCTATGCAATTTATGGGCGAGAAAGGTGGGAAGGGGCGAGATTGCCTATAGGGGGGTATTAAATGCAAAATGATTTGTTAATTTATTAATACAAATTTTCCATTTAATTAAAAAACAATTGTCCTCCCCGGGTATAAAATCCACTTCCAAGCGGTCTTACGGTGCAAGACATTCGGTGCGTGACAAGACATCGGAAGATGGAAAGTGAGCCCATAAATTGTATAGCAATTAATAATAGCAGAATTAAACATAAGATTTTCAGAAATTAATTGTAATTTATATAGGTCCTTAGAAGGTTTCATGGGCGTAGTCAGCATTTAAATTAGAAGGGGGCAATAATAATTTAGGGAGGGGCAAAATAATTATTTTTTCAAATTTCAGCCCTAATTTTAAAAAATTTCAACAAATTTTTGGATTTAGAGGGGGGCGCTGCCTCTCCCTCCCTCCCCCTGCCTGCGCCTATGTAAATTTTACTTACAGTATAGGCTCAATCAATCAACATTTCAAATTTTAACTTTAAAATAATACAAAGTTTAGGCCTTAAATATACTAATAAAATAATAAAATTTATGGTTTTTTGTATGTTGATTTTAATTATACAATACAATCAAGATTATTTCACCCTTATCTAAAATAGATTATATAGTAACATATTTAGTGACATTAAAAAATAAGAATATAAAAGGATTATCTATTCTTTACTATGGTCCTAGTCATATAAATAAGAATATCTCGGCACAGCCCCTTTACACCACCTAAAAATTAAAATGGAGCCATACCCTCGGTATATGTATCGATTAATTTTGGGATTTACTCTACCGCGCCTATATTATAAAGGGGAGAGAGGGAGTGGAGGGTTAGGCTTTATGATTGTTGTTTTTTATAAATTATCAAGGTCACCACAACAAAACCTATTATTGGGTTGTCGATAAGAACTCGCGGATCCACGGCGATAAGAATATAGCAAAATATTTAAATAAGGATGCTTTCATATAGAATCTATAGGTATAACCATGTAGGCTAATTAAAACTTTAAATATATAATTTTTAATTAAATAATTTCAGATTAAAATTAAGCCAAATAAATTCGAGTATAACTTATCATAGACTATTTTAAACAATAATATAATATAAAGCCATGTTTTGTTTATTTTTTAGATGTTTTAATATAAAAATCTTCAAATGCCTTTATTTGACAGCTTAGCATTAATAATATCATTTATTTAAATAAACTAAGAAAATATTATATGTCGTTGCTACAACACTACACTTTTAGCCGTTAAAAATGAAAAACTAAAAAAAAAGTTTGATTATTACCTTCACATTTTTATGTGAATAAATTTTGAGTAAATATATATTAGAGCTTCAGAGTTGAAATACAATATGGTAACTAATGACCAGTAAATTTAAAATTATTGTAATATGTTCAAATAAATATTAAATTAAAAAAGATATAAAGAATTTTTTCATTGGTCAGTCGCCAGGACACGGTCAAAAAGGATATAAATACATAAGAGACAAAAAAAAAATTTCAAATCACAATTTGTCCAATAATCATTTTTTCCCATTGGTCAGTACCAAGAGACGGTCTATAAATACATACGAGTCAAAAAAAAACGAAAAAAAATTTCGATTCACACTTTGGCCAATGGTAATTTTTTTATATTGGTCAGTAGCCAGCGGACGGCCAAAAAGCCATTATCAATGGTATTAACAAAAACAATATATTAATTTGAAAAAAAAACGAAAAAAAATTTCGAATCATTATTAGGCCAATGGTGATTTTTTTCATTGGTCAGTAGCCAGCGGACGGCCAAAAAGCCATATTATAGGGTATTAACAAGAACAATATATTAATTTAATTTCAAAAAAAAATAAAAAATTGCCCTCTCCGGGATTCAAACCCACATCCGTAGAGGCTAGGCTTTTGTAGAGGCACAGCGACCCATATCAGTAGAGCCATAGGCCCTTGTAGGGGAGGGCATAGGGTAATTATAAATGTTAATACGAAAAAAATTCGATTTATACTTTGGCCAATGGTCATTTTTTTCTAGTGATGCGGAAAACCGAGAAGAATCTCGGTCTCGTCTCGTCTCGAAAAACAGAGACGAGACGAGTTGAAAAATGTAGTCGAGATCGAGACGAGAATTTTGATGTCGAGACTAGACGATACGAGATTTTTTCGGCGAAATCTCGACTTTTTATTGCTCGTTAGATTTTAGTATATTATTGTGTATTTTAATTTGCATGATTTACAATTAAGGTATTAAGTGTAAATTAATAT